>CM019823.1:107078370-108278370 GCA_009763385.1 Coix lacryma-jobi var. lacryma-jobi | reverse complement strand
ATATGAAATAATAGAAGATAAATTCGACTCTAATATTATAGGCCGAATACCTCTTCTAAATTTACTTTTACCTGTGACACTTTTGAGTGTCAACAGTTTCCCTTCTAAGAACTCTATGGGCTTAGCATCGGGAGCGTATTGAGCTATGTTTTGTAGAAGCTCTCTTGACGCAAGAGCAGATGTGCAAAGAAATGATCCATTTGCAGCTAAGTTAAGAAAAGAAGAAGTTTTCCTATTCAGACCCATATAAAAATGTTGAAGAAGAACAGGGTCTGGTATTGATAGAGACGGACCAGAGTGAACAAGATTTTCAAAATGTTCCCAGGTAGTTATTAGAGATTCATCGTCTTCTTGTATAAAAGATAGGACTTCTAATCTAAGATGATTTTAGAAATTGGGAAGAAATCTAAGCAAAAGCTAGAGCAAAGATCTTTCCAATCCCCTTCCTTACTCGGTGTGGTTCTACTATACCAGATTTTAGCTTTCCCTTCCAAAGAGAAATGAAAAAGCTTCCATCTAAGGTTTTCGTCGGACATGCCTTTGATATGAAGACATGAACAGGTCTATTCTAACTCGTTAAGGTGAGTGTAAGGATTCTCATCTTCCTTGCCTAAAAAGGATTGTTTTTGGACCATCTATATCAAACACGGACGTAACTCATAGCCGTCAGATAGGATAGGTCTAGATGATTCTGGTAGTTCTGAGGCTACTACTTTAGGAAAATGGCAGAAGCTAATAGGAATGGAATCTTTGGAACCTAGAGGAGATTCTAAGAAATCCATGGGATAAGAAAAAGATAAAAGCATGATTGCAAGTTTAAGCAGACTTATGATCAACTCTCGACTGTTCCCCGGCAACGGTGCCAGAAATGTTTGTTGACACTTACTAACGTCACTGCCAAGAGTAGAGATAAGCCCTAACCTTGGCAATGGCACTAGAAAGGCTTAGGTATGTTATCATGACATAAGAGATAAATCTGCAAGCGCACAGATTAGATACCCGCACTTCACCAGATGTAGACCTAGTTTTAGTATCGAGCCCAAAGGAACAGCGTGATTGTCTTAAGTCTATTGCTTAAACTCTAAGCACTAACAATGATGAGAACACAAAAGATAAAGGGGATAACTAGGGTTTCCAGGTCTAATCTCAGGAAGCTATGCGATTATTATTCAACTGTGGATTACGTTGGGAGACCACATACAGAGTATGGTTGTTCCCAAGTAATATACTCCTGCTCAGCCTATAGACGAGAGGTGGACTATAGAAGATTCAGTACACTATGCAAGTAATCGAGTCTAAGAACCACGCTTACACGACGATTACTCCTCTAATCCTAGAGCGACTAGAATTAGAGTACTCTAATTAGAGTTGCAAGCCAAAAGAATAATATGAACAATAATGCTTACTGATGATTAGAAGTTGATGACTGAAGAATATCCTGATCCAAGCTCTTCACGAACTTGAATCCGCAGGTACAAGCTGAAGAAGTAGATCCGATAGGTCGGAGCTCCTTCTAATCCTCCTCTTCTACCTCTCTCTCTCTCTTCTAATTCCAGAGAAGACTAGATCTAATCCCTAATTAGAGGGGTACTAGGCTTCTAATTGCTAGCTAGGCTCTAATCCTCTCCTGAAGAATATGAACTAGGATTTCTGTATTGGATCTCTATTGCTTTGCCTCAGGGGGTCTGGGGTTTCTTATATAGCCATGTGGGATGAACTGTGACCCTTGGATCAATCCGACCTTGAACAATGGTTGAGATGCGTCGAGGAGGTTGATTAGGGCATGCTTCACGAAGATGGGCCGAGGGGAGCCCTGGCCTAGGCCGGCTGGCCTGGGGGTGGGGCTAGCTAGCCCCATCTAGCAGCCACCAGGCACCGCCTTCGCCGAGTTGTCTTTTGGAAGCCTCCTTGTTGTCCTAACATGGTTTTCGATCTTGTTGCGCAATAAGTGTTGGAGTAGGACTCATCTGCTAGAAAATACCCTGGAGAATAGCAATTCACCATAGTTGTTGGATCTGTCAGTTTAGCAATTGAATTATGTTGCTTGGTGATCACTCCAAGTTGTTTCTAGAAGCTCCCAAGTTGTAACCAATGAGGACTCTGTTGGGGGAAGGGACCCTCGGAAGCGGTGCCTCGCAAGCTGGCTCGGATGGCAGCCTTCGCACGACCCGGGCACTCTCACAAACTTTCTTCTCTCGGACAATTTGGAGCCTCCGGATCGGTTTCCTAACCTTCGGGTACAAACCCGACCCTCGGAGTTCATTGTGCTTCTTGCAGGTAAAGGCGTGCCGTGGACACAGGGAGTGACCCTCGCAGTTTCCGAGGCTCATTCGCTAAAGACTTCAAGCTCGGCGAATGGCCAGCGGACGCTGACCTCACGGCCAGCAGAGTCGCGAAGGTCTGACCTTCACCTTTCCACGAAGGTGGGTAGAACAGGATGGCGGCGGGCAGGAGGAAGGCAAGCTAGGGTTTCAATACTTTGTGTGCTTGTACGATTTTGCCCTTCCGTTGTGTAGCGCAGAGGAATCTTTCTTGTCCCCTTTTGTAATTTGGTCAGTGCCCTTTGGTATCCCCTATAAATACCAGGGGGTGAACAGTGTAATGCGCGCGGTTTTTTGGGAAGAGAGCCACAGCATCACTGTTCTCATTTCTTTTGTACCTTCATTCAGTTCTGACGATTGGCCACCTTCGCCACTCCCCCTGCGTGTGCGCGGAGGTAGGGCAAGTGTGCTTCCAACAGTTTGGCGCCGTCCATGGGGACCGGAGTTCGTAATGGCAGGAAATAGAAGAGCATCCTCAACCAGAGACCACCGCACAACCAGAGAGGTTGCGGCGACGGTCCAACCTGTAGAAGAAAATGTGGAACCTTCGGAAGAAGAAGAAGTCACCCCAGGGACAGAGGTCCCAGGGCCTCACACTCGGCTAGTATCACAGCCGCACCCACACACCTCCGGAGGGGGTGGAAGAGGAGATGAAGAGGAGTTGGGTCTCGAGGCCTTGGACAGGCTCCAAGCTGAATTGCAGGAGAAGAAAAGGCGCCTAGACCAGCTTGAAAGGCACAACCGGCTGCGCGCTATCAGGCAAAAGGCGCATGAAGTAAGGGAACAGCTTCGCCGAATGGAAGAGTCCCTCGCGGCAGCTGAAGCCGAAGCCGAGGGTTGGAATGATAGAGAAGTGCCGCCCCGTCAAGATGGGAATGAGGGGTTGGGTGGCCGTCAACCTCCACCACCCCACCACCACCAAATTTTCGCCAGCTATACCCAGAAGAGCGAGAGCCAAACCTTTGCATTCAGCGAAGGGCCCAACAACACCAAATGCCCTACAATCCAAGATCACCACTCTCCCAAATACTGCAAACCCAACCCTAGCCACCATGCTACAATCCACAGAATCTGGCTCGTTATGACGGACTCACTGACACTCGACAATTCATAATGAGCTATGAAGCGGCAGTCGCCGCAGCAGGAGGAGATGAGTCAACAATGGCGAAGTCTTTCGTAATCATTCTTCGTGACATCGCGCAGACTTGGTATAGCAACCTTCGCCCCGGAATAGTGGATTCCTGGGCCAACCTCAGAGACAGACTCTGCACCAACTTCAAGGGCATCACCGCAGCCCCATCAAACCCCATCGAGCTGTTCAACTGCAAACAAGAAGAGCGCGAACCGCTGCAAGACTACTGGTGAAGGTTCATCCAGATTAGAGCAAGAACTCCGGGAATATCCGATGAGGCCGTGATCCTCGCTGCAGTCAGCGGCCTGCGTCCAGGCCCATGTTCCTCAAAGTTCGCCAGAAAACCAGCAAACACAATCGAAGAGCTCCATGATACAATGGAAAGATACTGTAGAGCGGACATGGACTTCTGGGCAAAGTCCGATGCTCGAAGGTCGCAGCAGAAACCACAGCTGAGGCCCCAAGCGAGAGAGAACAACCCTCGCCAAGATCAGACCAACATTGGAGCCATCAACAAGGCAAATCCACTCGAAGACCAGAGACGGGGCAATCAGCCTTCGGGCAACCAAAACCAACATGGATTCCCACCCCTGCTTGACCAAAGAAACCAACAGAGGGACCCGGCCAAAATGTACTGTCATTTCTGTGGCCAAGGAAAGGGGCACACAACAAAGCAATGTGAGTGCTTCGCCAAAGGAAAAGAGTACCAAGAATCCAAAAAACCTCATCAACAGAAAACAGAACCATCAATCATACCAGAAAGCCAAACCTCAACCCAACCCACCCTTCTTACCAGTACACACCCATAAACTACGGCCTACCTTCGCACCAACAATACTACGCTCAACACCCACATTACAACCACACACCATATCAACCAACCCCTATACCTCAATGCCAAAACACACCATACACTGTCACGTACCCGACAACCCCTCAAACCCAATTCAACCAACAAGCGAGCAACGCTTTACCACCACCACCACCAATACCCGTGTTACCAGCTCCCCAACCCGTCAAATCCGAAACCCAAACCCAAACGACCATCAACAACCCAACATCAACCTTCGGTGTTATCCTAGCCATCACCGGAGGCTCGAACGAAGATCACGGCAATAAGAGGCAAAAGAAAGAACACGCTAGAAGAGTACATCATGTAGCCGTCGAAGGACCGCACAAATTCGGCCGACGGTCTCACATCCCAATAACCTTCGATTCTAGTGACATGAGGTTAAGGGATTACCCTCACACTGATGCAATGGTGATCAAGACTAACTTAGCAGGGTGGACAGTCACCAAAATTCTCGTCGATACAGGAAGCTCCGCAGACATCCTGTTCGCCACAACCTTCGACAGCATTAAGCTTGACAGAAACCTCTTGCAACCCTCCGACAACCCATTATACGGTTTCGGCGGGCAACAAGCAAGAGCTGTTGGAAAAATATCTCTGCCCGTCGCCTTCGGAGATCAGCTGAACTGTAGAACTGAGCACATAACCTTCGACGTGGTTGACATGTTCTATCCCTACAATGCAATATTCGGCCGAGGCGTCACCAATGCATTCAATGCTGTAATCCACCCTGCATACCTCTGCATGAAGCTTCCTGCTCCGAAGGGGGTCATTGCAGTATACGGAGACCAAGACATTGCAAGAGCAGCTGAAGGAATAGTAGCACCGGGGCAACGCAATGTCCACAATTTGTCAAAGCCTCGAGCTACAAACCTCAGCGATGAAGGTGAAGTATGCATCGACAGAGTAAAAGCATCACCCAAAGAAGAGACTAAACAAGTCCAACTCTTTGAGAGCAACACCGAAAGGAAAGTGTTTATCTCAGGCAATCTAGACCCCCAATCAGAAAACGACCTCGTCTTTTTCCTCAAGGAAAATTCCGACACCTTTGCTTGCTCCGTAAAGGACCTAAAAGGAGTAAACAGAACTTTGATAGAGCACAGCCTAAACATCAAACCGGGCTATCGCCCAGTTAAGCAAAAGCTTCGCAAAATGTCAGAAGAAAGGAAAGAGGCAACAAAGGCAGAGGTAAAAAGACTCTTGGACGCAGGCGTCATCCGCCCAGCCAAATATCCAACATGGCTCTCCAACGTGGTCCTAGTTCAGAAGAAGAATAAGAAATGGAGAATGTGTGTAGATTTCACATGCCTGAACAAAGCCTGTCTAAAGGATGACTTTCCCCTGCCTAACATAAACACCTTGGTCGACAGAGCAGCTGGTTGCCAAATGCTTTCTCTCCTCGATTGTTTCTCAGGGTACCACCAGATCTGGATGAATGAAAAAGATGAGGAAAAAACAAGCTTCATTACACCTTCGGGCACCTTTTGCTTTCGAAGAATGGCAGAAGGCCTCAGAAATGCAGGATCAACCTTCGCTCGCATGACATCTAAAGTCTTCCAAGATGAACACGTCATCTCTGCCTACGTTGATGATTTGATTGTCCAAAGCGAACTAAAAGAAAATCACATATCAGACTTGGCAAGAGTGTTCAACAACCTTTGGTCCGCCGGACTTAAATTAAACCCCGAAAAATGTGTTTTCGGGGTAGGCGAAGGAAAACTGCTAGGCTGCATCGTCTCAGCAAGGGGAATTGATGCCAACCCCGAAACAATTGATGCCACCATCAATATGGAACCACCAACAACCAAAAAAACAGCTCAGCGTTTGACAGGTCGCTTAGCAGCACTTAGCAGGTTCATCTCCAGGTCCGCTGAGCGAGGGTTACCTTTCTTTGAAATATTGAGAAGCACAGCACCATTCAATTGGGGACCTCGGCAGCAGAAAGCTTTCGAGGATTTGAAAAAGTATCTCACCAACTTAACTGTCTTAACCAGCCCAAACAAAGGGGACCTGCTACTGCTGTATGTCGCAGCCTCGCCTCACCCAGCAAGCGCAGTTCTAATCAAAGAGTTACACAAGAACAACAAGACCATTCAAGCCCCAATCTACTATGTATCAGAAACCCTCGAGGGTCCCAAACAAAACTACTCAGAGCTCAAGAAGATAGCATACGCCGTGGTCATGGCGTCAAGAAAGCTAAAACACTACTTCCAGTCTCACGAGATCCACGTACCTTCGGCATATCCACTCGAAAACATTTTCAAAAACAATGAGGCAGTCGGAAGAATAGCAAAGTGGGCAGTTGAACTCAACAGCTACACCATAACCTTCGTGGGCAGAACAGCGATCAAATCACAAGCACTAGCAGATTTCATAGTTGAATGGACCCCAGACCCTCGCAATGATGGGGCCCAATCAGAACCGTTTTGGACAGTGTATGTAGATGGAGCCTGGGGAGCTGCCAGAGCAGGAGCCTCGGCTATCCTAGTGTCGCCATCTAGGTCGAAGCTAAGATACGCAAAAAGACTCGACTTCAAGTGCACAAACAACTCCGTAGAGTATGAAGTTGTGATACTAGCACTCTCAAGGCTCCAATCCTTATCAGTCCGAAGGGCGGTCATCAACACAGATTCTCAAGTCATCGCGGGACACATTGAAAAAAATTACAAAGCAAAAGACCCAGAGCTCCAAAAATACTTCCAGTATGTTCGAAGGTTAGAATCTTTCTTCCTCGGCATAACAGTGAAAGCAATACCGAGGTCAGAAAACAACGAGGAAGACAGCCTAGCAAAAGTAGCAGCACAACAACTACAGCTGCCACCAAACGTGTTTCATGAGGTAGCAACTCAATCAACATTCGAAACCTCCAAAAAGAATGCCAAGCTGATCAATGCAATCCAGAACGAAGACTGGAGAGCACCCATCATGGCCTATATCAACGGGCTGGATGAACCCGAGACCAAAGAGCAAGAAAACAGACTAAAACAAAGAGTTCAAGGGTACAAAATTGTGGACAACAATCTGTTCAAAGCTTTGGTAACCTCGCCATGGCTCAAATGCGTGTCTCAGATTGAAGGAAATGACATTCTCAAGCTTATCCATGAAGGTATCTGTGGTTCACACAACGGCTCGAGGGCGTTAGTTGGCAAAGCTTTCCGACAAGGTTTCTACTGGCCAACAGCATTAAGAGATGCAAAAGACATTGTCAAACGTTGCGAGGGTTGCCAACTAACGACAAAAACACAAAACGCCCCAGGGGCTCCAACAACCCTGATTTGCCCAACATGGCCTTTGCAAAGATGGGCAATGGATCTCGTTGGTCCACTACCAACAGCTCCAGGAAACCTCCGCTACGCAGTGGTAGCTGTGGAATACTTCACGAAGTGGATTGAAACTAGACCGTTGGCTTCCACCACCTCCCTGGTCGTGAAGAAGTTTTTCTGGCAGCAATTAGTTTGTCGGTTTGGGGTCCCCAAATACCTAACTGTCGACAATGGCACTCAGTTTGACAGCGAGGTCTTCAAAGAATTCTGCGCACAAATCAGAACAGTTTTGTGCTTCGCCTCAGTCCGCCACCCTCAATCCAATGGCTTAGTTGAAAGAGCCAATGCAACAATTCTCCAAGCCATATCCAAAAAATTGCAAGGCAGGCCCAAAGGAAAGTGGGCGGAAGAACTAACCTCGGTCACCTGGTCCCATAACACCTCGGAATGCAGAGCCACCAAATTCACCCCTTTCAGGCTCCTGTTTGGGGAAGAAGCTATGTTACCAGAAAAGTTGAAGCATGGATCAATCAGAACAACACTCGAAACAAATGAACAAAACCAACTGCTGGACAAAGATTTACTCGAAGAAACAAGATGCAACGCAGTGCACAACCTTCGCAAGTATCAGGAAGAAACAAAAAAATGGAGAGACAAAAAGGTGAGAATCAAAGAACTAAAGAAGGGTGACCTCGTTCTCATTCGGAAACAAAACGCCAACTTGGCGGGAAAGTTTCAGCCAAAGTGGACGGGTCCATACTTAATAGTAGAATGCAATTGTCCCGGCTCCTTTCACCTCTCTGACAGCGAGGGAAACATCCTGCCTCACACCTGGAACGTTGACGACCTTCGCAAATACTACCCATAGCGGAGCCTTAGCGAGCTCTCGCAACTTGTAATCTGCCTTCAGTCACTTTTTCTTTCTGCATCATACTTGTAACCAAAACAAAGGCGCTGCACTCTTTTTCCTTACGAAGGGGCGTAAGATTTTTTAACGAGGCAGTTTCTAAGCCCTTAATAAAGGCATCAACCCCCGAAAAAACAAAACTCTAAAGTCCTTTCTTTCAGTTTTTCCCTAAACATCGATAAAAGCAGCCCTTATCCAAGAGCGCTTATAATCGATGAAAAACACCGAAGATTGCTTCGAAACACAAATTTTTTCGAAGCAAACTTCACCTCCACTTAAGACAAGGGGAGGCGCGAAGTCCAAAAAAGTCGAGCACCCTCGCAAAAAATGCTAGGGGCTCGCAAAGCAAACTTCACCTCCACCTAAGACAAGGGGAGGCGCGAAGTCCAAAAAAGTCGAGCACCCTCGTAAAAAATGCTAGGTGCTCGCAAAGCAAACTTCACCTCCACCTAAGACAAGGGGAAGCGCGAAGTCCAAAAAAGTCGAGCACCCTCGCAAAAAACGCCAGGGACTCGCAAAGCAAACTTCACCTCCACCTAAGACAAGGGGAGGCGCGAAGTCCAAAAAAGTCGAGCACCCTCACAAAAAACGCTAGGAGCTCGCAAAGCAAACTTCACCTCCACCTAAGACAAGGGGAGGCGCGAAGTCCAAAAAAGTCGAGCACCCTCACAAAAAACGTCAGGGACTCACAAAGCAAACTTCACCTCCACCTAAGACAAGGGGAGGCGCGAAGTCCAAAAAAGTCGAGCACCCTCGCAAAAAATGCTAGGGGCTCGCAAAGCAAACTTCACCTCCACCTAAGACAAGGGGAGGCGCGAAGTCCTAAAGTCGAGCACCCTCGCAAAAAACGCCAGGGGCTCGCAAAGCAAACCTCACCTCCACCAAAGACAAGGGGAGGTGCGAAGTCCAAAAGTCGAGTACCCCCGCAAAACCAAAGCATTACGCGAGCCTCGCTAAAAGAAAAGGGGGCGTCGCTGTTTTCCTAATCAGCTTACAAAAGCATTACGCGAGCCTCGCTAAAAGAAAAGGGGGCATCGCTGTTTTCCTAATCAGCTTACAAAAGCATTACGCAAGCCTCGCTAAAAGAAAAGGGGGCGTCGTTGTTTTCCTAATTAGCTTACAAAGGCGTTAAGCGAGCCTCGCTAAAAGAAAAGGGGGCGTCGCAGTTTTCCTAAATTAGCTTACAACAAAGTTACGCGAGCCTCGCAAAAAGTAAAAGGGGCGTCGCTATTTTTTCTAATCAGCTTACAAAAGCGTTAAGCGAGCCTCGCTAAAAAAAGGGGGGGCGTCGCTGTTTCAGAAAACACCTCTCCTAAACGAAAAGCGAGCCTCGAGAGTCAAGTATCATTTTCATCAAATTGCAAAAAATGAATAGCGCCTCCAGAACAACATCACAAATTGTTCCCTTCTGACCACAGTGTGATATACAATCAATAAAAAGAATAAAATTACAAGGAGCCATCACCACCCTCAATCAACATCAAATCATCCAAACCTTCGATACCCTCCTCAAATCCTATATCCACCGGAACTATGGGTCCCCACAACAAAGGAGCTGCAGGAACAATTGGAAGCTCCCCGGTCAAAACCCTTGCCCTATACATATATCTACGATTTACTTCACTAACTTCCGAAGGTTCCTCTTTCGGAACCACAAGCGATCCATCCGAACCTAAATCTAGTTTGCTTCGCCCAAACAAATAATCCAGAGTTGTCTTCTCATCAATATCATCATCAACAACAGCTTGCGCGGACGAAGATGAACCAAACAAATACCGTGTGGCCTGTCGATCAGTATAATCCGCCTCGCGCCAAAAACGACTCGATCTGCTGTTCTTCAAATCATACCTCCGCACCTTCGACCACCAAAATCGTTCAAAAGACAGCGAAGGTTGTTTAAGCCTAGCCCGAGCCCACGATTCACCAGTTATAAAAGTATCTTGATAATTTAGCGTCAACGGCGTCACATCAAACACTTCTAGCACGGTTCCATCAGGAACCTGCATTTTCACAGTATTAAAAAGTATCTCAGTGTCATCAAGTCATTCCAACTACCACACATATTACAAAACAACCCCCTCGTCCGAGCAATCCTAAGTTTTCACACATGCTCGTTTTCCCCTGCTCATCCGCCCCAGCTTCGCTAGTCGCAGCCTCTAAACCCTCGCCAGTGGCAGCATCCAAGCCCTCAGCATGTGCCTCCTCCGTCGCCGCCTCTTCAACATTAGCTTCTCCAGTGATTGGAGCGTCTTCAGCCAAGTGCTCAACCTCGACGGGTGGAACCCCCGCAGAATCGGACGCAGGAGCAGCTTCGGAACCACCGGCAGCATCGTTAGTCGCAGGCGGCGAAGGCATCGCTTCCTTCCGAGCCTGCAAGGAATAATAAGGGCGAACCCTCAAGAATTATCAATAACTCCTTCATTATTAAAAAAAACCAAGTACTCTCTAAGACCACAAACCTGACGAGTAGCCTCGGCAGCTTCTTCGAAAGCAAGAGCGCGGCCACCACTAGCAATCCAAAACTTGCGAAGCAATCGCATCGCACAGTTTTGAACCTCAGCGTCATCAATCTTCATCTGGCGCACTTAGTCAACTGTCGGGAAATTATGGTTGGGTTTTCTAATCTTGCGAAGGTGCTCGCAATCCGCTTGACGAAGTGTACTGGCCATCGCCAAAGCTCCGGCATACCCACCAAAGTCGGCCGCGTTTCAACCAGTGAGCTAAACACATCAAGCTCATTACATAACCAACCTTCGAAGGCCTCCCCATTGGCAGCAGGCAGCGGTTCACCGGTAGAACCTCCGGCTTCGGTAAAGCAAGTATCAAGCTTGCTCTTAATTTTCCCCATACTTCTCTGCCAAGCCTCCGACTGCGAAGTTAACTCCGACGACAGCTCACTTATGCGAGTGTTCGCTGTTAACAAATCTTTGTCTTTCTGATGGCAAGCCGCCAAAAGTTTTGCGTTATTATTTGCAGCCTCCTGTGCCTCCTCTTGAGACTTTCTAACCTTTTCCAAGGCAGCCTTAAGCTCAATTTCCTTATTCTCCAGTCTTTGGCGAAGGTCCTTATTATCTTTTTCAACTTCAATCAACCGATCATTCAAATGGTGAAGATTATAACTCGCCCTCCGGCGTGCCGAACGGTTAAGGAGCATCAACTCAGCCACTTTGACATCGATGTCATCATGAAGGTTGTCCAAGGGCTCGTTGGCCAGTCGAAGCTCTACTTCCGGCACACAGATACGGTTAAACACTCGACCAAGAAAACGTCTTTCCTCCGGAGCACATTGTAAATGACACTCTCGAAGGTCCGGACTCGTAAAAAGCTCCGTCACCAGATCAGAGGCTCCAATCTTCTTGGCAAAATAAGGAAGACTTGATCGGCTAGCCTCGCCATACGGCCTCTTCCCGGGAGTCCGTTCAGATTCAAGATCACCAGAAAACTCAAAACCATCGACCCATATGTGCGAGCCAGCAAACTCGGGAAATGTCCCACGTGGAGGACTCTCGGGCTCGAAGTCCCGAATGATGTCATCGATACTTCGAGCAGCCATAGCACCAGCACTAGACGAGGCAATCCCTTTCCCACGATCATCTTCGATAGACACATCCTCATCAGAGTCATCTTCGCCACTCGAGGTGTCGCTAACCTCGTCGGATGAGTCATTTCAGTGTCCGACTCTTTCTCAACATCTTTCTCCCCTTCCTTCTTGACATCATCGGAGACATCTTCATCGTCCGAAACTTGGATCAGGGCGCCAATACCCCTGACTCGGGGCACCTGCCCTCCAACCTTCGCAAAGCCTCGGCCACTCCCCAGCGAAACGACGGCCGAAGAGGACGAGGTACCAGTAGCGCCCAAAACAATAGCGACCTTTGTCGCAAGAGTTTTCCCTCGGCCACCGGCGCCACCGCGGCCTCGACCACGACCCCTTTTCGGCCGCAAAACAATATCTTTCTCCTCCGCAGCAGCACCCTTCCTTTTCTTTGGCACATCCTCGCTCGAGGGAGCAGGCCAGTCAGCATACTGGATCCCAAGAATGTCGAACAGTCTGTTGACTCAACCTCCGCTACCCACCGAGTTGTGGATAGCCTTAACCTCCAAAGCGGACAACTTCCCAACAAGCTCCTCCGCCCTCTGCTGAACGCGCATGTAAACGGCTTCGATTCCATCCTCGCGCCGCGGAAACTTCGCGATAACTTTGTCCCAAACCTTGTTCAAATCAACCTTCGGCTTCTTCAAACCCTTACCCCCGTACTTGGGGTCATCCTCGACTGCAAACCATACCTGTCTCCGGTTGAGGGGTCAAACCTTAGCACAGCAGTACTCCTCGACTAAATCTCGAGCACACTGAGAGTGCGCCACCACTCTCAGACAGTGAACAGCAGCATGCGCCTCGACGCTCATCTTAGCTTCGGCGCTTACGTCACCGAGCAGCGGGAGCTCACCACAGAGCTCGGCGTTGCCACTAAGCTTGTAGTAGAACCAGAACTCTTGCCATCCACTGTTCCACATATTTTTCTGGGCCTGCACCGGCAACTCTGATCCGGCGCGATGGCAGAAGGTCTACACCACAAATTGTCCGAGGCTGGTGCTACCTTCGCCATTCACTATCTTCTGAGGCTGCATATGCACACGATGAGTGCGAATAAAACCCTCGACATGAGGGACAATGCCCTAGGAGCGGCATGCCCAGACATACAACGACATCTTCGTAAAGCAAGAAGGTGTCAGCTGATGGAACCTCAAGTTAAACCTCTGTAAAACTGAGGTCACAAAAGAAGCAACAGGGAAGCGTAGACCAGCAACAAAGAACTCTTCAAACACAACAACCTCATCAGAGTCCGGCTTCAGAATAGTCTCTCCAGCACTAGTCCTCGCCTTTCCATCTTCGATCCAACCCCGCTTCACATAAGCTGCCAACTCCGAACTGCAGACTCTGCTAAGACCAAACTCAACGCTAACCCCCTCATCCGCAGCGGAGGGGATGCGACACGAGCGGTTTGCTTGGACCTAGCCATCTCTCAAAACTAAAACCCTCACAGAACGCAGCACGCCAAACCTTCGCAACTAGGCAAAACCAACCTTCGCAACAAGAAAGGTGCAGCAGCAGGATGGCTAGAGCAAATGAGGGCACGACTTCAGTTCCCCCACCAACCCCATCTATTTATAGGCTGGAAGACGAGACACCCAGCCCGACAAAACCGGCAAGACAACCGAAGTCCACGGCGCTAAAAACGAAACAGACCTCAACAGTGCAAAACAAAGAATAAAGCGGTCCGGCCCAAAGCAGCCATGGGCGCCGCTGCCAAGGGTCCCATTATATTTCCCATCAAAGACCGCTGCTTGGGCCTAAACACTGTTCCTTAGATCCAAGGCAACAAGGGGCTACTGTTGGGGGATGGGACCCTCAGAAGCGGCGCCTCGCAAGCTGGCTCGGATGGCAGCCTTCGCACGACCCGGGCGCTCTTACAAACTTTCTTCTCTCTAACAATTTGGAGCCTCCGGATTGGTTTCCTAACCTTCGGGTACAAACCCGACCCTCGGAGTTCATTGTGCTTCTTGCAGGTAAAGGCGCGCCATGGACACAGGGAGTGACCCTCGCACTTTCTGAGGCTCATTCGCTAAAGACTTCAAGCTCGGCAAATGGCCAGCGGACGCTGACCTCGCGGCCAGCAGAGTCGCGAAGGTCTGACCTTCACCTTTCCACGAAGGTGGGTAGAACAGGATGGCGGCGGGCAGGAGGAAGGCAAGCTAGGGTTTCAATACTTTGTGTGCTTGTACGATTTTGCCCTTCCGTTGTTGTCGGTGTTTCGAACCCGGGGGTATGACACCAACGAGTAGTATGATCGCGTGCTCTCTTCCTGGATGGTGATGCAAGATGACACAAGGATTTATCCTGGTTCGGGCAAAGAAGGCCCTACGTCCAGCGGGGGAGGAGGTTCTTGTATTACTTGCATCTAAGTGCTTGTACAGGGGCGAATACAAGCTCAGTGAGCGTGGACCGGAGTCCGGACTCGTATATGTGTGTGTGTGGACTCGTCTGTTGTCCCTCCCGTGCGAAGGGCCCTGGCGTCCCCTTTTATAGATCAAGAGGAGGCCAGGGTTTACACAGGATTGACATGTACAGCGCTCGGTATGGCGAAGGGCAGGAACTCTGTCTTGTCGAAGCCACTGTAGCCAACGTGGGTTTTGCTGTTGAGGCATCCTTGATGCGTGGCCTCCATCCTGGGCGCGGACGTGGAGGCATGGCGACGTGGAAGCCGTACAGCACCCATCCTGGCACGTGCAGGACACGGCGGGGTCCCTCCGGGTCTTGGGGTACCTGTCCTCCAATTGCCTGAAAGTAGCTGGGGCTCGAGGGACTTAGAGCCGGCCACGAGGTGGCGCCTGCGGGGGGTTCGAGTCCCCGCAGGTATGGGCAAGTCCTGGGAAACCCGATTGAGCAGCAGGTATCCGGGCCTCGAGACGTGGGTTGGACGTGCAACAGTGTAAGACATGGGTTAACAGTGCCGTACTGGTGCCTTTTTACCCATGCTTGTTGTGAAAATGAGACTTGGCTCTGCCCTGGTTCACTGTGGTACACGTCGGGTTGCAGAGGACGTGACTGGAGTAGGTGGATGCATTAAATGCGTGGTATGGGGTTGAGGAGCAGGAAGCTTCCTCTTCACGGGGGGCTTCGAAGGGTAGTGGAGCGCTCGCTCGAGGTCGGGCGCGGAGGGCTCGGGTGAGCGGAGGTTGAGCTCCAGCTCGAGGCCTAGGGGTGATGAGCCTCGAGGGATAGGCTACCAGGAGGCGGTCGGTAAGGTTTTGGCAAGTCTAAGCTCCCTGGCTGTGGGCCAGCGTTGCAGGCTTCCGAGGGGTTGGTTTCTTGGAAGGTTAGCCTAGCTGGGTTTATTAATTGGTGTTCTAGGTTTAACCTATTTGTTTGCATTGATTGGGGGTACCCCTTTGGTGTTCCCCCGACAGTAGCCCCCGAGCCCTTGTTTGAGTGTTTGCACTCGAGCAGGGGCTCCCGACCGGGATCTCGAGGGTTAGCTAGTCGGATCTCAAGGGTTTGGTTGCTTTGATTCCGTGGGTGTCGTGCGAGCGACACCCGCGGGTGTAGCCCCCGAGGCCACGGGGGAGTGGTTAGGACTCCCTCGTGGGCTGTTTTGTGAGTGTGAATGTTAGTTGTGTTTTTTAGGTTCGGGGGTGTGGAGCCCCCGAGTTTTTTACCCTCTTTTGTCGAGGGGTGCCAGGCTGAACCGACCAGACGGCACTTCGAGCCGTCCGGCACGCCGGTTGCCCTGGCTTGTCATCCTGCGAGTCCTTTCGATCGAATGCGAGGGGGGATGCCTCGTACTACCACGAGTGGGCGAGTATCGAGGTTCCCGGTGAGCTGGTAACGGGGAATCCAAGTGAGACCTCGTGCCCCGTTCAATAGGGGTCGACAGTAGCCCGGAGGCGATCTCATAAAGCATGGGTGCTCAGTCTGCAGGAGTGCCGGGTCCATTCGATAGGACCCGGTGGCTCGATGCCTTCCTCCGAGGGGATCTCACTGCATGTCGTGCTCCCCGCCTTGGATACACGTGAGGGGCCTCGAGGGCTTGGCCCTCGAGCGATGCTACGAGTGGTGCCCCTTGGTGTCCCTGACTCGGGTGCTCGAAGCCGGCTGTCGAACCCTCTTCGAGGGCCAGCCTTCGCTGCTTCGAGACTTAGGGCCGGGGCCCGTTTTTACCTTCCTGAAGAAGCCTTCGTCGCTTGGAAACCTTCCGCCCGTTGGGCGCGCCTTTTTAGGCGAGGTAGTGGAGGTCGTGGCGCTAGGGCGACTGATAAGAAGTCAGAGCGGCGACCATGGTGGGCCCGGAGAAGTGGAGCGAATGCGGAGTTGCCGCGTGTACCTGTCGACCAGCTCGAGACGCGGTTAGGTGGGCACATTAAATGCGTGCGGTTACTTTTTCCGCCGTCGTGGGAAACCCCGCTCGCTGGGGTTTTCTCTTATAAATATCGAAAGAGGGGAAGAGGGACCCTTTACTTTGCCTTAGCCTTCACCGCCGCCGTAGCCTCCGCACGCCTTCTTCCCGAGTTTGTCGATTGGGAATTTTCCGGCTGTCCGTCCGCTGCTCGGGTACGCGCCGTCATCGCCATGGCTGCCCAGACACAAGCACTGCCGGCCGAAGACTGGAGCCCGACAAAGGTGAAGCAGCGCGAGATGGACTCGTTGGTGGCCCAGGGGCTTCTCTGTCCCAACCCAGAGGAGGGGCCCGCGTGGTGGGCTATCCCGTCGGCGGATCACCGGGAGCCGCACCCGCCGGAGGGGTACGTGGTGAGCTTCACGCGCTACCACCGCATGGGGCTCGGTGTTCCGCCGAGCCGCTTCATGCGGGCGTTGACCCACCACTACGAGGTGGAGCTGCAACACTTCTCCCCTAACTCAATTTCGCACGCCGCCATCTTCGCCGCAGTGTGCGAGGGGTACCTGAAGATCGAGCCGCACTGGGAGATGTTCGTCCACCTCTTTCAGGGCTTGCTCTTCATCAAGGCCTTGAAGCCCAGCGGGAGGCGGCTTGTCCGCATGGGCTCCCTCACCGTCACTGCGAGGGCTGGGACCTCGTCGGCCAATGTCCCCCGCGAATACCTCCGCTACAAGCTTTCCACCAACCAGGCTGGGTGGGACGACCACTGGTTCTACCTGCGGAATGAAGGTTGTCTCCTTCCGTAGTACACCGGCAAGGTCCTCACTCAGCGCCCGGAGAAGTGGACCTGGGGTGTCACGGCGGATAGGCAACGCCACCTGGTTCCGCTGATGAAGATGATGAGGATGCTGGTGGACGAGAAGAATCTGACCGTTCAGGCGGTCATCTGGGCGTTCCATCAGCGAAGGGTTCTTCCGCTGGCGGACCGCCCCCTTCTTATGCACGAGATGGGGCTGAAGGCCCAGCTCGAGGCGCTAAATCGGTCGAGGATGGCCGAGGAGAGGCTGCCTCGGAGCGAGGGCGTCTCCCGGGTGTCGATCATGATCCAAGGGTCGTTCGTCCCCGAGGACGCCAACCGGATCGCCATGGCACCCGACAAGGGGTGTCTTGACCTGGTAAACCCCCCTCGAGCTAAGCTTCCCCGAGCCTCCTCCCCCTTTCTCTTTCTCCGAACCTCGTACATTCTTCTTGTGGTTTTTCTCATCATGCTTCTTCTTCCTCGCAGGGGACGTTTACTTGTCGTGCGTCGAGGCCCCCGGTGAGGGAGGACGCCGCGGATACCCAGGTGAGGCGCCTCTCTACTCAGAAAGACAAGGAGAGCAAAGATGCCAGAAAGAAGAAAGAGAAAGACAAAAACTTGCGTCGCTCGGCTCGGGAGCAGAGGTGAAGGACCGAGAATGCAAAAGCAAGGCGACCAGAGGGGGGGGGTGAATGGGAGCCAATAAAATTTCTCACGAAACTTTGGCCAAGTGTCCCAAAATCAATCCCCAAGAGCTACTACCAAAAACGTGATGCCCACGACCCTTGGAAGAGGGTGGATGATCTCTAGGATCACAGCGAGGCACCACAAAAACTTCCACACCCAAGTTCACGCAAGTCAACTAGTGACAGGATGGGTTTTGGGTAACCTCAACCTCCCCCGAGCAACGCGAGGGGGATTCAGGCTATTTTGTAAAGCGAGGAGCCCGATTTCTGTAGAGCACGGAGTCGGGAATCCAACGCAACAAGCGGATCGCAAATCGAAGGTCAGACGAACAAACTGCGGACAAAAACGTGCTAACTGCACCTGACCGGACTCTGCCTGCGTCCGGTCAGCAGGCACCGGACGCGTCCGGTCGAGCGAAAACCGATTTGGGACCTTACTGTGTTGGACCGGACTCTGGTACACAGTGCGTCCGGTCTTCACTTGTGCGTCCGGTCACTCAAAGACAACAACGATGAACAGTGTGTCCGGCGCGTCCGGTCATGCACAGGATGAAGCGTCCGGTCGAAGCTCGAAACTGAACAGAGAAAAGTTCAACGACCGGACTCACTCTCAGCGTCCGGTCACCCCAAACCGAGCGTCCGGTCACCCCGAAGCCCCTCTGTTCTTCCACCGATTCAACTCAAACTCACCCAAAACAAATCCTCTAGGGATCAAACTTGGTGAGTGAAGTCACGAGGAGATTAGTGAGCTATCTCTAAGAGATCATGGCTCGAACCTAACTCCAAATCGGTGAATCGAAGAATTTCGGGGGAAGGGAAGAAAAGTGACCCGAAACGAAAAATCGATCGATCTCCTAGACCGTGAGGTTGGAGGATGATTCCTTCGGTGGAAAGAAGTGCCTCACGATCTAGAACAACTCAGTTCAAACGGAATCGCAAAAGATGAACCGAGCACAAAGATCAAGCGACGGGAAAACTCAAGGCACAAAGCAATCCGCGAAGAACATGATAAACATGAAATCAAAACGCGAATTGACACCAAGAGATGGGACCCAAGGTGAGGATACGGCCTCACTTCCTCGAATCAGCAGTACACAGAGTGAAGTCTCTCTGCGGATCTCAACTAGCTAAAGCAGGGGATGGGAGAGTGGAAACCCTAGGTGCTAGGAAGCAAATGACTGCGCTAACTGAGATAGGGAAGAGGGTGTCTCCCTTAGACTACTTATACTAACCTAGCCTAAGCCTATTTCCTACTCTACCCCTCACTACTGTATTTACAGAGCGGACCAGCCTAACCCTAAGGCTATTCTAGTCCACCCGCTGGTGGTAGGTAGATCCGACGGCCACGCCCGCACGGTCTTCCGCGTCGCCTCCACGCAACCTTCAGATCGCCGCCACGTGCCGCCACCACTCTGCTCCCCCGGTTTTGTGGCCCAAACCGGGAAACCAGCCTTTTCCATCAGCCCCCGGTTTTGAGGCCCAAACCGGGAAACCAGCCTCCAGCCCGAGTTTTGTGGCCAAACTCGGAAACCGTCCGCGCCCGAGTTTTGAGGCCCAAACTCGGAAACCGGCCCACGCCCAGGTTTTGAGGCTCAACCTGGAAACCGTCGCGCCCAGGTTTTGTGGCTCAACCTGGAAACCCAGCACCCAGGTTTTGAGGCCCAAACCTGGAAACCGTCCACCGTTGGTTTTTCCCGGGCTCTACCAACAAACCGGCGTCGTAGAGGGGATGCACCGCCTGTGCACCCCTTCCACCGACATGATCGCACTTCTCCGCTTGTCGCTGTCGCAGGCTGCCAGCCACCACAGCTGATCCTCCGGCCTCCAGTCCATCAGTCCAAGTCCACGTCCGCCCTTCACCGTCCGATACATCGGCATGGCACGTCCGCCGCACGGCACGCCCATCCTTCATCGCGCCCGGTCCGTCGGCACGACACGTCGCAACTTGACCTTCACCCGCCATCGACCACTGTCTCCGTGCTCGACACCTGCACAACACAAGCCAAAGAACATGCGCATCATCTCCGTTGACAATCACTCATCACACAGAGACTCGGCATACACCCATGTATCCGCAATCTCCCCCTTGATGAGTGCATTGTCAACTCCACAACAAATCATGAATAAGAAGGAGGTAGGAAGGAGTGAGAAGAGAAAACCCAACCAAATGACCCAAAAGCCTAACAAAAGCCAAAGAAGGTCAAGTGGATGAAGTGAAAACTTGGTCCCCAAAGACATGGGCAACGGCTCGACGCAACCAAGCAAAGTAAAGCTAGCCTTCAAGAAGAGGTAGAACAGGCTCAACACCACTAGCAGATACCAATTGAAGATCGGAGGACAACAGAAGCAAAATGCTAGTCCCTCAAGAAAGAGGCACAGAGGCTCAACACAACTAGCAAGAAAATCACTCCGAACCAATTGGAAATCAACCCAAACCAAATGGGAAAGCACACCAGACGATACCAATTGAAAGCCAAATGAAAAGGCTTATGAAAGCTCATGAAAAGCTAGGAACGTTTGCTAGTCCCTCAAGACAGAGGCAACGGCTCAACACAACTAGCAAACTCCCCCTCGACAAATGCAAGCAACTAGGACAAATGATTCTCCCCTTAGTTGATCAACACAGGAGCATATGATTTGCATAAATTTCTCCCCCTAGTTGAAAATGCACTTATCAAGGTCAAAAGGTATCGGAGAATCAACTCCCTTCACATAAACTCCCCCTGAACACAAGATCTCCTTCAGAATGCATATGAAGTCAAAATGCAAGTTAGGAGCTTCAAGTATATAGTCAAAAGAGTGCAAAGATGCTCTAATCAGTATAGCTCCAACATCTCAATTAAGCACTCAAATAGCAAAGGCTCAAACTGATCACTTATACGAAATATGAAGCGTATGAGCATGTGAGCAATTTTAAGCCAAAAGGATAGTCACCATCAAAATAGCACTAGACATGTATAGAAGGAATCCAAACAAGTGCTAAGCATATATACAAGGTGAACTACCCCTAGCAAAGTTCAATCATCATGCATAGGAATGAAGCATATCCTTGTGATTTCAAATTCATATCGGAGTTGCAGCGGTAAAAGAATTCACAAGTTCATTTTTGGCATGTGATTGCGAGAGGTTGAAAGCTTGTCATTGCCTAACTTTTCAACCGTGCGAAGCCTATGCCGAAGCAGTCAGAAGCTTAAAGCAACGGTTTCGGTCATACACTACATGGCTCAAGTTTAACTCAAAGTGCAATGAGAAACAGTCTCAATACCATGAGGTGTTGACAAGCAATCCCATCTCGATCTTTTCAATTCAACAATACTTGGTTCAGATTTTAAGCAAGTTATGAACAACCAAGCAAGTGAATGACTCAGAACTAGAGACATAGCAACCTAGCATATATGAAAAGCAGGAATGGACTCAACACACCCTACACATGCTAGTTGCATATCTCAATGGTGAACATTTTCAGATTTATATACATTAGGCATAATTCACCATTCCAAAAATAGCTCGCTCATAACATGTAACAGTGATCAGAAGGAGCATAAGCTACAAGCATCATCATAAGTATCGGAGCAATACTAACAAGAGCATAATTACATTCTAGTGAATATAGACATGAAGCTCAGAATGTAAATGCGTATGCCCGACACAAAACTGAAAGAAAGAAGATACCAATTGGAAGGACTCAAGAAACTCAAAAGAAAAGAGCCTCAAAATAAAAGAGTCAGTCTGTACATCTCAAAATGCTTCCCCCATCTAAAAGGGGAAACACACACCAAGCTCACCCCTCAACCTATTAAAGGTTGATTCGTCTAAAGGCTTGGTGAAAATATCAGCCAATTGGTGATGAGTATCGACATGGCGAAGGTCGATATCACCCTTCTCCTGGTGGTCTCGCAAGAAATGAAAGCGCACATCAATGTGTTTGGTTTTCGAGTGAAGCACGGGGTTCTTAGCAACGCTAATGGCACTCGTGCTGTCACAAAGCAAAGGAACTCGAGTAAAGCTCAAACCAAAATCACGCAAAGTGGCCATCATCCAGAGTAACTGGGAACAGCAGCTAGCCGCAGCAACATATTCAGCCTCCGTGGTAGACTGAGCGACACTAGACTGCTTGCGAGAAGACCACGATACAAGAGAAGACCCAATAAACTGGCAAGTCCCAGAAGTGGACTTGCGCTCAATGCGACAACCAGCAAAATCAGCATCAGAAAAGCCACAAAGCGAGAGGGTGGAAGAAGCAGAATACCAAATCCCGAACTCAGGCGTGAAACGAAGGTACCTGAAGATGCGCTTCACGGCCTGACGGTGAGAAGTGCGTGGCGAAGCCTGAAAGCGCGCGCACAAGCACACGGCGAACTGAATGTCCGGCCGTGTCGCCGTCAGGTAGAGCAGCGATCCAATCATGCTGCGGTACTCCTTCTGGTCCACTGCTTCTCCATCCGTGTCGGCATCCAGGGCAGTCGTCGTCGACATGGGCGTCGGAAGAGGCTTGGCCTCATCCATGTCGAACCGCTTCAGCAAGTCCCTCGTGTACTTGCCCTGGTGCACAAACGTCCCCTCTCGGGATTGCTTAATTTGCAACCCGAGAAAGAAGGTCAGCTCGCCCATCATGCTCATCTCGAACTCCCTGCTCATAGTATCTGCAAACTTGGCAACCAAAGCGTGAGAAGAACCACCGAAAATGATATCATCCACGTAAATTTGGACCAAGAGAGTATCTTTGCCTTGCTTGAGGAGAAAGAGCGTTTTATCAACACATCCCATTTTAAAACCCTTAGCTAGCAAAAAGGTTTTTAATCTCTCATACCAGGCTCTAGGGGCTTGTTTCAAACCATACAAAGCTTTGTGGAGTTTAAAGACATGGTTTGGAAACTTGGGATTTTCAAAACCGGGGGGTTGCTGGACATAGACCTCCTCCTCAATGTAGCCGTTTAAGAAGGCACTCTTGACATCCATTTGAAAAAGTTTGAAACCCATGGATGCAGCATAAGCCAAGAGTATCCTAATAGCCTCCAAACGAGCTACAGGAGCGAAGGTCTCCTCATAATCTATCCCCTCCTTCTGACTATAACCCTTCGCTACAAGCCGGGCCTTGTTTCTCACAATGTGGCCCTCCTCTCCTTGCTTGTTTTTAAATACCCATTTTGTCCCAATAGGTTTACAGTCAGGAGGTGGTGGCACTAGAACCCAAACCCGATTTCGCTCAAAGTTCTCTAGCTCCTCATGCATGGCATTGACCCAATCCGGATCCGTCAATGCGTGTCCAACATCTCGGGGTTCAAAAGACGCAACAAAAGCAGAATGAGCAAAGTGCGAGATGTGCTGTGACCTGGAGCGAGTAACTCGCTCGTCGATGTCGCCGATCATCTGTTCAGGGGGGTGCTGGCGCTGGATATGTCGTGGCGCCTCCCGGGAAGAAGTGACCTCCCCCTCAACAGCAGCTGGTTCCACCCCGGGTACAAAAGGTACCGCGCGAGGTGGAGGATCCCACGGCCCCGAGGAAGAAGAAGTGTCGGGGCCGTGAGTCGTCGTCGAGGCCGCCCTTTGCGGCACGGCAGGTGGAGGGGGTGCTGGATTATCTATACCTTCAGCACCCTCGTCCTCATCATCAAAAAGAGGCTCTCCAACCTCATGATCACCTGCACGCTCAAAACGAGAAGAGGGACAAACAAGAGTCTCGTCGAAGGTGACATCTGATGTCTCCATGACTCGGTTAGTGTCAAGGTTAAGTACACGATAAGCTCGAGTGTGAGTGCCATAACCCAAAAACACACCGTCAGAAGAACGAGACTCAAACTTGTCCAGGTTGCCTTTCTTCAATATAAAACAGTGGCAACCAAAGACTCTAAAATAACTCACCTTGGGCTGGCGACCAAAACGCAACTCATAAGAGGTCTTCTTCAAAAACGCTCTCAGAAAAATGCGATTCGAAATGTAGCATGCAGTGTTCATAGCTTCGGCCCAAAAACGCCTAGGAGTCCTATGCTCATCAAGCATCGTCCTGGCCATCTCAACAAGGGTCCGATTCTTCCTCTCTACAACACCATTTTGAGGTGGTGTATAGGGGGAAGAAACCTGATGCTCCAAACCAAGGCGGTTACAAAACTTCTCAAAATCCGAATTTTTAAACTCGGAACCATTATCACTCCGAATAGCTCGCATCGAGTTCAAAGGGAACTCGTTCTGAAGACGCAAAATCAGATTGCGAGCGAATGAGAAAGTCTCGGTCTTCTCAGCTAAAAAGAAGACCCACGAATATCTCGAAAAGTCGTCAACAACAACCAAAACATACCACTTGCCACCAACCGAGCTCACCCGAGCTGGACCAACAAGGTCCATATGTAAAAGCTCTCCGGGGTGCGAGGTCATGACCTTGGTCACTGGATGGTGGGGAGCAGCAACCATCTTCCCATGTCTGCAAGAATGGCAAACTAGATCCTTCTCCATCGAAAGCTTGGGCAATCCTCGGATTAGGCCAAGTGAGCTAAGTCTTGCAAGCAAGTCGAAGCTTAAGTGACCGAGCCTCCTATGCCACTTCCAAAGATCGGAAGAAGAAGGACTAGCCAAAAGACAGCGAGAAGATCCAAACGACTCCGAAAAATTCGCACGAAAAACTTTCCCAAAGGGCGAAATCAGACATACAAGATCGCCCTGAGGATCTAAGATGCGACTAAGGTTCGGTTTGAAACGAATCTCATAGTCATCATCAAAAAGTTGCGAAACAGAAAGCAAGTTAAAATGCAGGTTAGAAACAAGAGCAACATCGCGCAACACAAAGTGCTCATTAACCCGCACCGTCCCACGAGACAATACCTTACCTTTACTATTGTCGCCGAAGGTTATGTACTCCTTTCCGGCGACCGGGCTAAGGCTGGAGAACCACTTGGTGTTTCCGGTCATGTGCCTCGAACAACCGGAATCCACCAACCAAACGTCCTCCAACCGTCTTACCTACATCAATAGAAAGACATAGGGTGAGCATACGGTCCAACACTGGGGTTAGTGAAATAAGGGTAATACCAGTGTTGGGCCGGCTGCTCAAAAGAACGGTTAGCAGAAAAACCATTCCTAGCACGTCTACGAGGGAAGCGATCACCATGCTGAGGAAAACGTGGTCCGCTGGGGAAGAAGCGCTCACCGCGATACTCAAACTGCGGTGGGGGAAAGCGCTCAACTAAACCTCCGCCACGGGGTCCATTACCTGCAAAAGCAGGACCCCGTCGGGTACGCTCTCTACGAGGTTTACGCCTAGGAGCCTGGGGCTCAACTGCTCTAGCGTCTCTCTTCGGAGCTCTCTCCTGCCTAGGCCTGGGACCCTGACGTCCGGACCTAGCTGCTCCCCCCTGGGCCTTCGGTACATGTCCACCATGAGCTGGATGGTACATGTCCGGGTTCTCCATCTCCCGAGCCCTGCGCGCCTCTCTTCTGCGCCTAAAGCAGAACTCGCTCAAGTGGCCATCTCTCCCACAAAAATCACATTGGTACCTCACCGCACGCAAAGGGGGTTGTTGGTGACCAGAGCTGTGGGTGTGGCTCACTTTGCCTTTGCCCTTCTGTGGCAACTCCTCACGAATGGGTGGCATAGCATCAAGCTTGTTTCTGAGGTGGTTTGGCTTGGGTGCCCAAATTGGGTTCTTGAGAGGAGCTCTCAGGGGTTCCTCAACCACACCATCTTTGGTGATAGGCTTGGCTAGCTCTTTGAGTGGAAGCTTGGCAAGTTTGGGAGTAGTGGTGGAGTTGGGCTTCTCACATGGGTTCAGACCACTAGACTCTCCAATCTTCCCAAAGGCTGAGAGATCAATACTCTGAGCAAAACCTACACCAGGGGCACCAACAGCTCGCTTGAATTGGGAGATCATCATCCCGAGCTGCGGCTCACTACTGGAGACCCATGACAAGATGGACCGAAGGTATGTGTTTTCTTCCTCGGTTTGCATCTTGTCATGCTTCACATTGGCAATCTCCATCTCCAGGCCCTCACACAAAGCACACCTCAAGACACAAGTGCTATCTGAGCTGGCCTTGACTAAAGACTCAATCTTGGCATCCTTCTCTGCCAACTCAGATTGCAAGACAGGACAAGTCTTGCACGCACCCAACAGCTGCGGCCTAGCTCGGAGCTCATCCACCTCATCTACCAGCGCAGCATGCTTACTCCTCAGAGTGAGAAGATCCGTCATGTGCGCGGCGCAACTCTCGCACTCCAACTCCTCCGACACAACCACGGTGGACCGAGCGACCTCAAGCTCCTTCACCGTGTCCTCCCACTTCTGCCTAAACTCCTTGCGCTCTCTAGCGGCACGCCTAAGCAACTTATCTTGGCTAAGGAGGGCAGCAGTCAACTTCTCAACCTCGGAGGAAAGCTCGTCGTAGGTGAGAGATACCTGGGAGGTGTCGTCGTCGTCGTCGTTCCGAGGGGTACGCTCCGGCTCGCCGTCGACCTCATCGCCCAGCGCCATGGTGCAGAAGCCGTCGTCGTCGGCGAAGAAGCAGAGGCCGTTCAGCTTGTCCTCGATCCTCTTCTTCTTCTCGGACTCGTCATCACTCGAGCTGGCGGAGTCGTCATCCGAGCCGTCGACGTCGCTGAGCGTGGCGAAGAATGCACGCTGCTCAGCTTGCTGCTTCTCCAAGTACTTCTTCTTGATGTACTCTTTGTCGAAGCCGCCCCGCTTCTTGTGCCTTGGGGGAACGTGCTTCTCCTTGTACTTGGAGTCGCGCCTGTGGCCGTGATCGCCCTTCCCCAGATGCTTGTTCTTCTTCTTGGGGCAGTCGGCGATGAAGTGGTCGGGGTCGCCGCATTCGTAGCATCCGGCGCGTCCTCCTCCACGACGGCGGTTCACGCGGTTGTTGTGGAACCGCGAAAACCAGTTGGCAAGCAAAGCCAACTCGTCGTCTCCCAAAGACTCCAGCTGGTCCTCTGTCACAGAAAAGAGAGAAGAAAGCGCAAAGCCAGCTGAGGGGTTAGAGGAAGAGCCGGAAACCAAAGCCATGGACGGGCGAGAAGGATTTTCAAAAGAAGCCCTCGCCATAGCATCAATCTCACTGGACTTGAGCTTACTGAAGAGCTCGTCGCAGGTGAGGGTCTCATAGTTCGGCGATTCGATGATTGCCTGAACCTTGGAGTCCCACACCGAACGGTCAAGAGTGTGCAAAAGCTTCAAAGCACGCTCATGATCGTCAAATGGCAACTGCTCTCTGTTAGCCCTCATCCTGTTGACAATCACCTGAAAGCGAGCGAATAAACTTTCTATGCTCTCGCCAGGCTGATGTCGAAAGTTCTCATACTCTCTCTTGAACGACTCGTAGAGTCGGGTTTTGACTTGAGAGGTGCCCTCATGAAAACGCATGAGGGTGTCCCAGATCTCCCGAGCCGTAGAGAGGTGAGAAACGCGATCAAACTCACCCACGCTCAAACAGGAGAACAAAGCGTTACGCGCCCGGCTATTGGCTTCGTGCTCATCGATCTGAAGCTGAGAGACACGAGCAGCCAGGACAACGTAGTTGGCGTTGTTGCAAATCTCCCAAACAGAAGAGCCCATGCTCTGGAGATAGGCCGACATGCGTATCTTCCAATACACATAGTTCGTCCCATCGAAAAACGGCGGTTTGCCCACGCCGCGATCCATGTCGCCTTCGGTGGATCTGGAACCGGCTAAGGTGGAAGATCCTTAACCTGCTCCGATACCAATTGAAGGACCGAGAATGCAAAAGCAAGGCGACCAGAGGGGGGGGGTGAATGGGAGCCAATAAAATTTCTCACGAAACTTTGGCCAAGTGTCCCAAAATCAATCCCCAAGAGCTACTACCAAAAACGTGATGCCCACGACCCTTGGAAGAGGGTGGATGATCTCTAGGATCACAGCGAGGCACCACAAAAACTTCCACACCCAAGTTCACGCAAGTCAACTAGTGACAGGATGGGTTTTGGAGCCCTCTTTCAGGGTGGATGATCTCTAGGATCAACTTCTTTCAGGGCTTGCTCTTCATCAAGGCCTTGAAGCCCAGCGGGAGGCGGCTTGTCCGCATGGGCTCCCTCACCGTCACTGCGAGGGCTGGGACCTCGTCGGCCAATGTCCCCCGCGAATACCTCCGCTACAAGCTTTCCACCAACCAGGCTGGGTGGGACGACCACTGGTTCTACCTGCGGAATGAAGGTTGTCTCCTTCCGTAGTACACCGGCAAGGTCCTCACTCAGCGCCCGGAGAAGTGGACCTGGGGTGTCACGGCGGATAGGCAACGCCACCTGGTTCCGCTGATGAAGATGATGAGGATGCTGGTGGACGAGAAGAATCTGACCGTTCAGGCGGTCATCTGGGCGTTCCATCAGCGAAGGGTTCTTCCGCTGGCGGACCGCCCCCTTCTTATGCACGAGATGGGGCTGAAGGCCCAGCTCGAGGCGCTAAATCGGTCGAGGATGGCCGAGGAGAGGCTGCCTCGGAGCGAGGGCGTCTCCCGGGTGTCGATCATGATCCAAGGGTCGTTCGTCCCCGAGGACGCCAACCGGATCGCCATGGCACCCGACAAGGGGTGTCTTGACCTGGTAAACCCCCCTCGAGCTAAGCTTCCCCGAGCCTCCTCCCCCTTTCTCTTTCTCCGAACCTCGTACATTCTTCTTGTGGTTTTTCTCATCATGCTTCTTCTTCCTCGCAGGGGACGTTTACTTGTCGTGCGTCGAGGCCCCCGGTGAGGGAGGACGCCGCGGATACCCAGGTGAGGCGCCTCTCTACTCAGAAAGACAAGGAGAGCAAAGATGCCAGAAAGAAGAAAGAGAAAGACAAAAACTTGCGTCGCTCGGCTCGGGAGCAGAGGTGAAGGACCGAGAATGCAAAAGCAAGGCGACCAGAGGGGGGGGGTGAATGGGAGCCAATAAAATTTCTCACGAAACTTTGGCCAAGTGTCCCAAAATCAATCCCCAAGAGCTACTACCAAAAACGTGATGCCCACGACCCTTGGAAGAGGGTGGATGATCTCTAGGATCACAGCGAGGCACCACAAAAACTTCCACACCCAAGTTCACGCAAGTCAACTAGTGACAGGATGGGTTTTGGGTAACCTCAACCTCCCCCGAGCAACGCGAGGGGGATTCAGGCTATTTTGTAAAGCGAGGAGCCCGATTTCTGTAGAGCACGGAGTCGGGAATCCAACGCAACAAGCGGATCGCAAATCGAAGGTCAGACGAACAAACTGCGGACAAAAACGTGCTAACTGCACCTGACCGGACTCTGCCTGCGTCCGGTCAGCAGGCACCGGACGCGTCCGGTCGAGCGAAAACCGATTTGGGACCTTACTGTGTTGGACCGGACTCTGGTACACAGTGCGTCCGGTCTTCACTTGTGCGTCCGGTCACTCAAAGACAACAACGATGAACAGTGTGTCCGGCGCGTCCGGTCATGCACAGGATGAAGCGTCCGGTCGAAGCTCGAAACTGAACAGAGAAAAGTTCAACGACCGGACTCACTCTCAGCGTCCGGTCACCCCAAACCGAGCGTCCGGTCACCCCGAAGCCCCTCTGTTCTTCCACCGATTCAACTCAAACTCACCCAAAACAAATCCTCTAGGGATCAAACTTGGTGAGTGAAGTCACGAGGAGATTAGTGAGCTATCTCTAAGAGATCATGGCTCGAACCTAACTCCAAATCGGTGAATCGAAGAATTTCGGGGGAAGGGAAGAAAAGTGACCCGAAACGAAAAATCGATCGATCTCCTAGACCGTGAGGTTGGAGGATGATTCCTTCGGTGGAAAGAAGTGCCTCACGATCTAGAACAACTCAGTTCAAACGGAATCGCAAAAGATGAACCGAGCACAAAGATCAAGCGACGGGAAAACTCAAGGCACAAAGCAATCCGCGAAGAACATGATAAACATGAAATCAAAACGCGAATTGACACCAAGAGATGGGACCCAAGGTGAGGATACGGCCTCACTTCCTCGAATCAGCAGTACACAGAGTGAAGTCTCTCTGCGGATCTCAACTAGCTAAAGCAGGGGATGGGAGAGTGGAAACCCTAGGTGCTAGGAAGCAAATGACTGCGCTAACTGAGATAGGGAAGAGGGTGTCTCCCTTAGACTACTTATACTAACCTAGCCTAAGCCTATTTCCTACTCTACCCCTCACTACTGTATTTACAGAGCGGACCAGCCTAACCCTAAGGCTATTCTAGTCCACCCGCTGGTGGTAGGTAGATCCGACGGCCACGCCCGCACGGTCTTCCGCGTCGCCTCCACGCAACCTTCAGATCGCCGCCACGTGCCGCCACCACTCTGCTCCCCCGGTTTTGTGGCCCAAACCGGGAAACCAGCCTTTTCCATCAGCCCCCGGTTTTGAGGCCCAAACCGGGAAACCAGCCTCCAGCCCGAGTTTTGTGGCCAAACTCGGAAACCGTCCGCGCCCGAGTTTTGAGGCCCAAACTCGGAAACCGGCCCACGCCCAGGTTTTGAGGCTCAACCTGGAAACCGTCGCGCCCAGGTTTTGTGGCTCAACCTGGAAACCCAGCACCCAGGTTTTGAGGCCCAAACCTGGAAACCGTCCACCGTTGGTTTTTCCCGGGCTCTACCAACAAACCGGCGTCGTAGAGGGGATGCACCGCCTGTGCACCCCTTCCACCGACATGATCGCACTTCTCCGCTTGTCGCTGTCGCAGGCTGCCAGCCACCACAGCTGATCCTCCGGCCTCCAGTCCATCAGTCCAAGTCCACGTCCGCCCTTCACCGTCCGATACATCGGCATGGCACGTCCGCCGCACGGCACGCCCATCCTTCATCGCGCCCGGTCCGTCGGCACGACACGTCGCAACTTGACCTTCACCCGCCATCGACCACTGTCTCCGTGCTCGACACCTGCACAACACAAGCCAAAGAACATGCGCATCATCTCCGTTGACAATCACTCATCACACAGAGACTCGGCATACACCCATGTATCCGCAAGAGGCCGGCGAGGGCTCGTCGTAACCGGCAGCCTGGAGATGGGTCCCCCAAGCTCAGCTCTTCGAGCTCGGAGGAGGAGAGTGATGATGAGGAGGAAAGTGACGACGAGGGGATGGATGCGCGTCTGAGGCGCGCGGGGGTCGTCGACGTCCGGGCTGACCATTCCTCTGTGCAGGAGGATGTCTTGGAGGTCCCTCGGGCGAAGGGATCGCGCGGGATGTAGCCGCAGAAGGCGGTGCCGAGCCCTGCCTCGTTGGGGGCTCAAGGCCCATTGAGCTCTATGCCGGACGTGCCTCCGGACGCAAGGAAGCCTCGGACCCGGGGTGCCGTCGCCGCGGCACAGAAGGAGGCCACGACCACGTCTGCCCAGGCGGGGGGTCTCGAGAAGGGCTGGCCCTCGAGAAGCGGCCAACACGTCGAGAGGGACTCCGGGTCCGATCGCCGCAAGTCGCCGAGGGCGGCGTCAAGCCCGCGGAGGAGCGGGCAACATGAGGGGGCGTCGAGCCCCCGCCATGATGACCGCCGGGCGGGGAGCCGTGAGCGCTCCCGGAGCTCCTCACCGCACCGTCGTCGGGAGAAGGAGACCGACGCGGGAGGACGCGACCGCCGGCACGTGCGCCGGAGCAGGTCCCGGAGCCCGCGCAAGGAAGGGCGCCACGAGGACCGCTCGAGGGGGACGCGGTCCCCTCCTGGGACAAAGGGCAGGAGGGGAGCTCCCCGCTGGGGTCGAGCCACGGGATGCACCGGGAGCCTTCCCCCCGTCCAAGCCACGTGGAGACGGCTCGGGGGCGTGACTCGAGCCATGGGGCGGGCTCGAGGCCCCTGAGCGGGTCCGGCGATTCGGGGAAGAAGTCCCGCCCTCACTTTGGGTGAGTAGGTCTCCTTAATTTTGTTGGTAGGGAAACTTTACCTTTTTACCTTTGGTGATATGTGCTGTTTTCTGGCTTTTCAGGGAAAAGCGCCCCCGGCAGGAGATGGTCCCTGTGGCGTCCAAGCGGGCCAAGACCTCGAGTTCTGCCGAGGTCCAAGCACCTCGAGGTATGGCTCCTTCTTCCGCTGGGGAGGCCGCTTGGCTGGCGAGGGCTCGAGCAGCCATGGCTCGGGGAAACCAGATGGCCGCCGCGGATCTTGGTGAGGCTGACGCCGTCGACCACGGGGGTCGAAGCTTTTTCCTGTTTCTGACGACGTTGTTCTTCTTTTTCAGCAGGGACCACGGCTCCTGGCGCCGAGCCCGCCGCCACCGCGTCCGTCGCGGCACCGCATCCTCCTCTTCCTCCTCCTCCTCAGATGGCGCCTATCGAGAGGGCCACTCCTCCCCCCATCGCGACGACCATCTCGGGGGGAGCTCCCGAGACAAGCATGGCTCTGTTGGCGTCTGGGGCTGAAGGGTCGGCGGCCCTCGAGTTCCCGGTCGACGCGAGCCGGCCCGCGGAGAAGGGGAAGGAGGGAGAGGCGTCGGTGGAGAGGGTGCCGACGGTGGAGGAGCTCCTGGACGAGCTGGAGCGGGTGCCGCCCCCGGTCGAGGGCCCAGCGCTGGAGGAAGCGCTCGAGGCACCGGCCGGGGTCGACAAGACGCCGAAGGACTCGATGAGGGGGGAGAGGTTGGCGACGAGCCACCCTTCGAGCGACCCGCTACCGCTCGAGTCCCTGCCTCTACGCGAGGCCGTACCATCGCCTCGGGCGAAGCAGCAGGAGGAGACGGCGGAGGTGCGGGGAGAGCCACAGCCGGTGCCGCCGGTTGGTGGTTTGCAGCTGGCGCTGCTTGAGCCGGAGGCCGAGGGCCCGCCCAACGTCGAGCTTGATCGACCGGCGTGGCCATATCCCGACACGCCGAGCTCCTCCCGCGCCCTGATCCCCGTGGAGCGATCGGCTCGGCAGGGAACTCCGCGGGAGGCGGGGTTGATCTTCAGGGAGCTGGCCACGCTCGTGGCGGAGGCGGAGCAGTCCTTCTCGGAGGAAGCGGAGAGGTCCACGCAGGCGGCGGCTGCCCTCGCGAAGGCGCAGGCGCAACTCCAAGAGCTCCGTGCCGAGCTGGATCGGAACGCCCAGATGGCGAGCCAGCTCAACGCCGCACAGGCGGAGGCTCGGGCAGCTCGGAACGAGGCCGCTCAGGCAAAGGAGGAGGCCACCACCACGCTGTCCGAGGCTGAGGCGTCGAAGAAGGATGCCGCCGATGCTCTTAGTGAGGCCGCTACCGCCCGGTCCGCCGCGGAAGCGGCGAAAAAGGAGGCCGAGAGGGCCCGAGGCAAAGCCGCCACCGCCCGATCCGCAGTGGAGGCGGCGAAGAAGGAGGCCGAGGAGGCCAAGAATGGAGTCGCCACCGCCTAGGCTGTAGCGGAGGCGGCGCGGCAAGAGGTGATCCGGAAAGATCTGGCCCTTGCCGATATGGGCAAGCTGGTCGAAGGCCTCAGGGCTGAAAAGCTTGATGTGCTGTCTGAGAAGCGTAGGCTCGAGCAGCTCGCCGGTGACCTCGCCGCTCTGGGCGCGCACTGCGATGGTATTTTTCATGCCTTGTCTTTGCCTTGATTTCGAGGTTTTTGTCACGTCGCGGTCTCACTCTTTCTTGTTTGTTGCACAGAGGTCGAGAAGACCGCCGACGAGCTTCGTGAGACGAACAGGGCCCTCGTGGATCAACTTCAAGATGAAGCCATGGTGGCGGAGCGGGCATGCGTTACCCTCGACAGGCTCGGCTCCATGTGGGGTGCCCCTTCGGTGGCCGCGGCAGAGGGCACGGTGGCTCGGGGCGACGCCCTGGTGGATGCCTTGTGCTACTTTGACGTGGCCGCGCGGGACCGTGTCTGGCACGCTCTCCACCATGGCGTCAAGCAGGCGCTCGCGGCCGTCCGCTCCGGCTTCCGCTTCCCGGTCAATGTCGTCACCAAGGGCTTCATCGAAATCGAGGGGAAGGACGAAGAATGGAACGACCGCCGTGTCGAGAAGATCCTCGAGAAGGTGGACAAACCGGGGGCGGCGTTCGCGAAGATCTTCGAGGAAGATGTGTTGCCTCCTGACGCAGGCAGCGGTGTTGAAGGCCCTCCTCCTCCTGGCCTGGACGTCGAGGTTGAGCCCGCTGCGGAAGATCTCGGGGCGGAGTACCAGACCGACGAGGAATAAGGCATGCGTGCCAAATTTGGGCGTCAAGGCCCTTGTAAGAGATTATGTCATGACTTGTGGCTTGTCGAGGTCAACATGTGTATATATGACTTGTTTGTTTAACGAAGCCATTTTTCTTTTCAAATTTATTCGATCGTTTCTCTTTGTCGTTAGCTCGAGTTTCTGCAGGCTTGGTCTGTGCTCCTTCGATACGCGTCACGAGTTCCTCGAGGGGAAGCGTAGGTAGGGTACCGTAGCCCGGGGGCGTAGGTGGCCGTCTACGTCGACGCCTCCCGACTCTTGGAAGCTCGAGGTATTTTCGGACTTAGACGTTGCTAGTTCGCTCGAGGTACGAGTCGAGATGAGGGTCGAATTTTTGAAAGGAAAAACGCATTTTTTCCGGAGTCTGGGGGGAGTCCCCCCTGCCAGCCCCCGAGGGAGGCTCGACCCTGGGCAAAGCAGGGTCGAGGCTACCTTAAGTTGCTAAATAATATGAAAGATAGCGCACGAGTTTGCTCATTCATATTTAACATGTTTGTACAAAGCAACAAAATGAACAAGGCCTCGAGGCCTTTAAGGGTAGAAGCGACGTAGCTGAGATATGTTCCATGCGTTCATCAGGATCCTGCCTTGACCATCATAGAGCTTGTATGTTCCTGGCTTGAGCACCTCAGCTACGGTGTATGGGCCCTCCCATGGAGGGGTGAGCTTGTTGCGCCCTCGATTATCCTGCAGCCGTCGAATCACGAGGTCCCCCACCGCCAGGTCCCTCTTGCGCACGTGCTTGTCGTGGTAGCGTCGAAGCGTTTGCTGGTAGCGCGCGGAGTTGATGAGCGCCACGTCTCGGGCCTCCTCGAGCTGGTCCTTGGCGTTGGCAAGCTTTTCATCATTGGTTTGCTCGTTGTAGGCTCGAAGTCGAGGGGAGCCATACTCGAGGTCCGTAGGCAAGACAGCCTCGGCGCCGTAGGTTAGGAAGAACGGAGTGAACCCGGTGGCTCGACTTGGCGTAGTCCTGAGGCCCCACAGCACCGAGGGGAGCTCTGCAGCCCACCCCTTTCCGAAGTTTTCGAGGGTCTTGAACAGTCTCGGCTTCAGCCCATGGAATATCATGCCGTTGGCGCGCTCGACCTGCCCATTGCATTGAGGGTACACGACCGAGGCCTAGGTCATGCGAATGTTGTTGTCGTCGCAGAAGTTGGTGAACTTTTTGCCTGTGAATTGGGTGCCATTGTCGGTGATGATGACGTTAGGCACCCCAAACCGGTACATGATGTCGGCGATGAACTCGACGGCCTTCTCGGAGGTGGGGTCGCCTATGGGCTTGGCCTCGATCCACTTGGTGAATTTGTCGATGGCCACGAGCACATGCGTGTACTTTCCAGTTGTCGTCTTGAGGGGGCCCACGAGATCGAGCCCCCAGACGGCAAACGGCCAAGTGATGGGGATCATCTGCAGGGCGTGCGCGGGCTGGTGCGTTTGCTTGGCGTAGAACTGACACCCTTGGCAAGCTTGGACCAGGCGCTTGGCGTCTCCGATGGCGGTTGGCTAGTAGAAGCCCTGCCGGAAGGCGTTCCCCACCAGGGTCCTTGGTGCTGCGTGATGGGCGCAAGCCCCCGAGTGCATGTCGTCGAGGAGCCTGCGTCCCTCCTCGAGGGGGATGCAGCGTTGAAGGATTTCTAATGGGCTTCGATGGTACAGCTCTCTTTCATCGTCGTAGATGACGTAGGTCTTGGCCCTTCGAGCTATGCGTCGGGCCTCCGTCTTATCTTCCGGTAGCACGCCTTGCGTCAGGTAGTCGAGGAAGGGCGTCCGCCAGTCGAGGGGTCGCGATGAAGGGGAGGCGGGCGTATCAATCTGCATTGCCTCATCGGATGTCGAGGGGTCGTTCTCGAGGGGTGGCGTTAATGGTCGAGCCCCCGCATCTGGCTCGAGGTGTGGCGTCGAGGGGCCAGCCCCCGGGCCGATTTTGACGGATGGCTCAAAAACGTCCCTCGAGAAGACATCCGGTGGAACCGTGCCGCGCGTGGACGCCAACTTTGCTAGCTCGTCTGCGGCCTCGTTGTATTTTCGAGCGATGTGGTTGAGCTCGAGACCGTAGAACTTGTCTTCTAGCTTGCGCACTTCTCCGCAGTATGCCTCCATCTTGGGATCGATGCAGCTCAAAGCCTTCATAACCTGGTTGATGACGAGCTGCGAGTCCCCTCGAACGTCGAGGCGTCGGACTCCGAGCTCGAGGGCGATGCGCAGCCCATTGACGAGGGCCTCGTACTCGGCGACGTTGTTAGAGGCGGGGAAGTGCAAGCGTAGCAGGTAGCGCATGTGGACTCCGAGGGGTGAGATGAAGAGCAGGCCTGCGCCTGCCCCCATCTTCAAGAGGGATCCGTCGAAGTACATGGTCCAGAGCTCAACTTGGATTTGTGCCGGCGGGAGCTGAGTGTCGGTCCATTCAACAACGAAGTCCGCCAACGCTTGCGACTTGATGGCTTTTCGCGGGGCGTAGATGATGGCCTCCCCCATTAGCTCGGCGGACCACTTGGCGATGCGCCCTGTGGCCTCCCGATTGTTGATGATCTCACCGAGGGGGAAGGATGACACCACCGTTACGGGATGAGCGAGGAAGTAGTGCTGGAGCTTGCGCCTCGTGATGATGATGTCGTAGAGCAGCTTCTGGATGTGTGGGTATCGGACCTTGGCCTCGAAGAGTACCTCACTGGTGAAGTACACTGGTCGTTGGACCGGCAACGCACGACCCTCCTCGTGTCTCTCGATGACTATGACAGCGCTGACCACCTGAGTGGTTGCGGCCACATAGAGGAGAAGGGACTCGGGGGGATCATCACCCTGGGCTGGTTGTGGTGGCACGAGGATTGGCGCGGAAGTCAGCAATCCCTTCAACTTGGTTAGGGCGTCCTTGGCTTCAAGGGTCCAGGCAAAGCGTTCCGTCTTCTTCAGCACGCGGTAGAGAGGTAGCGCCTTTTCCCCTAGCCTCGAGATGAACCTACTGAGAGCAGCTAGGCAGCCTGTCACTTTCTGTACGCCCTTGAGGTCTCGAATTGGGCCCATCCTCGTGACTGCTGAGATCTTTTTGGAGTTGGCCTCGATCCCCCGTTGTGAGACAATGTAGCCAAGTAGCATGCCCCGGGGCACACCAAAGACACATTTCTCGGGGTTGAGCTTCACATTCTTGGCCCGGAGGCACTCGAACGTGGTCTCGAGATTGCTGATGAGGTTCCCGACTTTCTTGGTTTTAACCACGATGTCATCGACGTAGGCCTCGACGGTTTTGCCTATGTGTTCGCCAAAGATATGCTGCATGCAACGTTGGTACGTTGCCCCGGCGTTTCGAAGGCCGAAGGGCATTGTAACGTAGCAATACATACCAAAAGGCGTGACAAAAGAGGTAGCGAGCTCGTCGGATTCTTTCATCCAAATCTGGTGGTTGCCGGAATACGCGTCGAGAAATGAAAGTACTTCACACCCCGCAGTGGAATCGATAATCTGATCAATTCTAGGTAAAGGAAATGGAACTTTTGGACACGCTTTATTCAGACCAGTGTAGTCTACACACATCCGCATTTTTCCATTCTTTTTCCTAACTAGTACAGGGTTAGCTAGCCACTCCGGGTGAAATACCTCCTTGATGAATCCAGCCGCCAAAAGCTTATGCACCTCCTCGCCGATGACCCTGCGCTTCTCCTCGTCGAAGCGGCGCAGGCGTTGCTTCACCGGTCTGGACCCGGCCTGGATCTCCAAGGCATGCTCGGCGACTCCCCTTGGTATGCCTGGCATGTCCGAGGGGCCCCACGCAAACATGTCGATGTTCGCGCGGAGAAAGTCGACGAGCACTGCTTCCTATTTAGGCTCGAGGCTGGCACTGATGGCCAGCGTCTTGCCATCGGTCGAGGTTGGGTCGACAGGTATCAGCTTGGTGTGCTCTGTCGGCTCGAATGCGCCGGCGTGACATTTTGCTTCAGGGGCCTCTTCGGTGGCCAGGGCCGCTAGGGCTTCGAGCGAGTCGAGGTGGACGTTGGCCTCCCCACGCTCGACGCACTCCACGTCGCAGTGGTACGCGTGCTCGTAGGAGGTGTCAATGGTGATGACCCCTTTCGGCCCCGGCATCTTGAGCTTCAAGTACGTGTAGTTGGGAACCACCATAAGCTTGGCGTAGCCTGGCCGGCAGATGATGGCGTGGTAGGTCCCTTGGAATCCAACTACCTCGAAGGTGAGCGTCTCCCGGCGGAAGTTAGCCGGCGTGCCAAAGCAAACTGGCAGGTCGATGCGCCCGAGGGGGTGAGCCTTCTTCCCTGGTATGACTCCGTGGAACCCCCCGACGCTGGGTCAGAGCTGATCCCTCGAAATCCCCAGGAGGTCGAGAGTCTCGAGGTATATGACGTTGAGGCTCGAGCCCCCATCCATCAACACCTTGAAGAACCGTACGTCGATGATGACGGGGTCGACAACGAGGGGGTACGCCCCCGGATTTATGACATGGTCTGGGTGGTCGTTACGGTCGAACGTGATCGGCGCGTCGGACCAGTCGAGGTATTGGGGGTGTCGTGGCGGAGTGCGAAGACCTCCCGGCGTTCCTTCTTCCTCTCCCAAGCTGAGAGCCCAACGGTTGGGCCCCTGTAGATCATGAAGCAGTCACGCCCCGGGGGGAAACCCGTGTCCCCGTCGTTGCGTCGTTTGTTGTCCTTGCCCTTAGGCGTGTCCTCCTTCTTGTCGTCGAGCTTGGCGTAGAAGCCCTTCAGCAGTCGGCAGTCTTTTAGCTTGTGATTCACGGAGCCCTTGTGATAAGGGCAGGGATCCTCGAGCATCTGGTCGAAAACAGCCCCGTCAGGGGGGCCTCGAGGTTTCTTATGGTCGAGGGCGCCCATGAGCACTTCTTCATCGTCGTCGGCGTCGGCGTCGCGCTTTGCCTTTTGACCTTTGCTTTTATTCTTCTTCTTTTTGTTGTTGTTGTTGTTGCGATTCTTGGCGTCGTTGCCCTTGTTCGAGCCCTCCGGCGCGGTCACCGCCTTACCTTTGTCCGTGGAGCGGCCAAAGAATGCCCCCACTGCCTCGTCGCCTAAGGCAAAGCTGGTGACACGATCCATCAGGTCCTCGACCGTCCTGGGACGGTAGCGTCCTAGCTCATGGACTAGCTCTTGGCATATCGTGCCCGCGAGGAACGCTGAGATGACGTCCTCATCAGGCACGTGGGGGAGCTCGAGGCGCTACTTCGAGAATCGCCGAGCAAAGTCGCGGAGGGGCTCGTCCGCTGCCTGCCTGCAACACCGTAGATCCCAGGGGTTGCCTGGGCGCACGCAAGTTCCATTGAAATTCCCGTCGAAGACCCTGACTAGGTCGGCCCAGTCGTGGATCTGATCCGGCGGGAGCCCCTCGAGCCACCGGCGGGCGGTGTCCGAGAGGTAAAGTGGGAGTTGGTGTATGATCACACGGTCGTCGCTCTTTGCTCCGCCCAGTTGGCAGCCTAGGCGGAAGTCCGAGAGCCAGAGCTTGGGCTCGACCTCCCCGTCATACTTCACGATGTTGGTCAGTGGTCGGAAGCGGTCGGGAAGGGTTGAGCTGCGGATGGCCCGGCTGAAGACTCTGGGGCCCGGGGGCTCGAGGACTTGCCGGTCCTCATCACTGTCATAGCGCCCCCCTCGATGTGCGCTATAGCCATGCTCTTGGGCCCCTTTGTCCTTGCGCCGGCGGGTGATGTCGTTGCGGGCGTCATTGGGGTCTCGAGGTGGCCGGTTGTCGACGATCCGTTCCCAGACTGGCCTAGCTCGAGAGGCGTCCGGCTGGTGGACAGACATCTCGCGCTCGTTGCGGGGCGTGTCTGCTGGTTTCCCCGAGGCCGCCCCGCGCCGCCGCGAGGCTGAGCTCTCTGCCTGCTGCACAGCGGCTGTCTCGAGGAGGTTCTTCATTTCCCCAAGCATGCGCCTGGCGTCAGGGTTGGAGACGGCGGGTAGATCACGGAGCAGCATTGCCGCCGCCACCACGTTCTGCCCGGCTCACGGGAAACGCACCTCGGGGCGTGCTGGTGCCCCGTCCTCGAGGATTTGCCGGTGGACCTCTCGAGCACGGCCACGAACACCGGCGCCTCGAGGCTGGGCTGGTTCCTGTGCTATAGTTTTCTCGAGTTGCAACAGGCGTTGTCGCTCCTCCTCAGCCTTGGCGATGGCCTCCCGCAGCTACGCGAGCTGTGCCGCCCGGTCATCACCATGCTGAGACGCGTGATCCTCCTGCCGCAGCCACATTTCCGGGCTCTTCGAGGTTGAGCGTCGGCCTGGTGTCGTCGTCGCCATCGTCCTCGGCGTCGTCCACGACCCCCTCGAGCTGGAAGCACTCTCTGGTGGGGTCCCAGAGGTCAGGGTCGTGGTAGTCGTACTCATCGGAGTCAGAGCTGCTGATGCCGCGCCGCCCTGGCTCGTGCCGGGACTGCAGCTCGCGGTACCACTCCCCGAAGGTGGCTCGACGAGGTGGCTCGACGGCTCATGAGAGGTCGCGGTCGACGTGCGCGGGGTAGACGATCTCCAGGTCGGTGGTGGCTCGTAGGAGTACGCCCGGATGCTCCTCCCGCTCTGCGGCCGCCCGGTCCTGACGGCGCTCGTCAAGGCGGTGGGCGTAAACAGCCGCGGAGTTGTTGAGGCCAAACGGGAACCGCTGGCGTCGGGCGCGGTACACCCCGTGCGGGAGGAGGCCTGGTGGTGTTGACGGAGCACGGCTCGGGGGCCTCTGGCCAGGCTCCCGGTCCGTGCGCGCGACGAACGCGAACTCGCTGGGGAAGTGCGCACGCGCCCTGGAAGTCTCCGACCGCGCGCCGGGCAGGTTTCCCCTCGGGGACTCTGCGTCAGCCGCGGGGAAATGCGAGTGCGTCGTGGGCACCGCCCGTGCCCGGCGTCGATGGTGACGACGGCGCCGCTCGTGAGGTGGCGACGCGTGGTGGTGCGGGCGACGCGCCACGCCCCCCGCGCGGGGTGGCATGACACGCCCTCCGCTCGGGCTCTCCGTGGAGAGCAGGGTCAGCTCGTTGCCGTTGCCGGTGGCCAGGAACTCGAGGCTCCCGAACCAGACGATGGCACCAGCCGAGAACGAAGGAGGGGATGAAGCCATCCAAAAAACAACGAGAAATCGACTCCGACACGCGAAGGCCCCTACCTGGCGCGCCAACTGTCGGTGTTTTGAACCCGAGGGTATGACACCAACGAGTAGTATGATCGCGTGCTCTCTTCCTGGATGGTGATGCAAGATGACACAAGGATTTATCCTGGTTCGGGCAAAGAAGGCCCTATGTCCAGCGGGGGAGGAGGTTCTTGTATTACTTGCACCTAAGTGCTTGTACAGGGGCGAATACAAGCTCAGTGAGCGTGGACCGGAGTCCGGACTCGTATATGTGTGTGTGTGTGGACTCGTCTGTTGTCCCTCCCGCGCGAAGGGCCCTGGCGTCCCCTTTTATAGATCAAGAGGAGGCCAGGGTTTACACAGGATTGACATGTACAGCGCTCGGTATGGCGAAGGGCAGGAACCCTGTCTTGTCGAAGTCGTTGTAGCCAACGTGGGTGTTGCTGTTGAGGCGTCCTTGATGCGTGGCCTCCATCCTGGGCGCGGACGTGGAAGCGTGGCAACGTGGAAGCCGTACAGCAACCATCCCGGCACGTGCAGGACACGGCGGGGTCCCTCCGGGTCTTGGGGTACCTGTCCTCCAATAGCGTGAAAGTAGCCGGGGCTCGAGGGACTCAGAGCCGGCCTCGAGGTGGCGCCTGCTGGGGGTTCGAGTCCTCGCAGGTATGGGCAAGTCCCGGAAAACCCGATTGAGCAGCAGGTATCCGGGCCTCGAGACGTGGCTTGGACGTGCAACAGTGTAAAACATGGGTTAACAGTGCCGTACTGGTGCCTTTTTACCCATGCTTGTTGTGAAAATGAGACTTGGCTCTGCCCTGGTTCACTGTGGTACACGTCAGGTTGCAGAGGACGTGACTGGAGTAGGTGGATGCATTAAATGCGCGGTATGGGGTTGAGGAGCAGGAAGCTTCCTCTTCGCGGGGGCTTCGAAGGGTAGTGGAGCGCTCGCTCGAGGCCGGGCGCGGAGGGCTCGGGTGAGCGGAGGTTGAGCTCCAGCTCGAGGCCTAGGGGTGATGAGCCTCGAGGGATAGGCTACCAGGAGGCGGTCGGTAAGGTTTTGGCAAGTCTAAGCTCCCTGGCGGTGGGCCAGCGTTGCAGGCTTCCGAGGGGTTGGTTTCTTGGAAGGTTAGCCTAGCTGGGTTTATTAATTGGTGTTCTAGGTTTAACCTATTTGTTTGCGTTGATTGGGGGTACCCCTTTGGTGTTCCCCCGACAGTTGTGTAGCGCAGAGGAATCTTTCTTGTCCCCTTTTGTAATTTGGTCAGTGCCCTTTGGTATCCCCTATAAATACCAGGGGGGTGAACAGTGTAATGCGCGCGGTTTTTTGGGAAGAGAGCCACAGCATCACTGTTCTCATTTCTTTTGTACCTTCGTTCGGTCCTGACGATTGGCCACCTTCGCCACTCCCCCTGCGTGTGCGCGGAGGTAGGGCAAGTGTGCTTCCAACAGACTCTCTCGTCAGGACTCCAAATGTAGCAAACCATATGTTCGTTTCGATCGTCTCGACAAGCTCTTCACAATGGTGTAGTCTGATTCATCACTTGAGATACCTTTATGTATTGAAATGTTGATATTCCTGCAAAACAAGTGAGAATGACACAACTTGTGGAACTCGTTAGAATCAAACCCTATTCTATGTTGATGGTTACATTTATTCTCTTTTTGGTGCTTATTGATAGTGTAAAATATGAGTTAGTGACCATCAACACCGTTATCGGCTAAATAGCCGATATGATTATGTTTTCACCGGTAACGTGCATGCATGGCTTGATTCGTTATTGATTGATCTTTTATACATATTTAATATACTTAGAACACATCGTTATTGAGGCTGTCATCCCTGGGATCCTAACGGACCAGAATGCCTGAGCTATCATCTGAAGATGATTACTCGGACTAAGTCCTGGAAAGTCGAGAGAGATCTAAAGACATCATACAGAGTATACATGGACTACGACTCTCATTGTAACTTAGTTGAACTACCGAAGGAAGTCTTTTAATTAGAATAGGACTCCTCTGTGCGAACACAAGGTTGATATGTGCCCTTGTGGTTTCCTTCCTGAGTGATGAGTGATCGGTCAACGAGCAACATGTCTCTTGGCTGTGTTGATGTGCAGGTGCGGAGCTCGGAGACAGTGGTCGAAGGTGAGGTGAAGGTCAAGTAGAGACGTGTCGTGCCGACGGACCGGGAGCGGTGAAGGGCGGACGTGAGGCTTGGATTGACGGACCAGGAGACCTGAGGACCAGCTGTGGTAGCTGGCACGTGGCATCGGCAAGCAAGAGCACATGAGGATGTGTGGTGCATCAGCCGAGTCGGGAGGAAGGTGATGGCGTCGTGACACTTGGCGGGAGGCCGAGAAGGAAGGCGAATGCACTATGCCCGGCATGGAGGCTGGACATGCTCTGGCATCGGTGTTGGAACTCGGGGTGTGCGAACCACATCCCGTCTACGGCGCGGGTTTGGTAGTCGAGCCTCAAAAAGCTGCCCTCGACGGTTTCTGAGTTTGGGCCTCAAAACTCGGGGTGGCCGGTTTCCGAGTTTGGGCCACAAAACTCGGCGAGGACAGTTTCCAGGTTTGGGCCTCAAAACCTGGGCTCGCGGGTTTCTGAGTTTGGGCCACAAAACTCAGCCAGAGGACAGGTTTCCCGGTTTCAACCTCAAAACCGGGGGAAGGCCCAGGTTTCCCGGTTTCGGCCTCAAAATCGGGGGAGGTCCGCAAAAAGGACGGTCGACGCGTGGCGGCGTAGAGAGGCTGACGCGGCGGCGAAGCTATCCATGAGGAAGGCGCGACGGTCGATAGGACGGCACGTGGCGGCATCCTGAGGCTTGCGTCGAGGCGAAGCTAAGGATGAGGAAGGCGTGTGGCCGTCGGATCAACTACCAGCAGAGTTGGACCGGGATACCCCTAGGGTTGGCCGCTTCGCTCTTGTATCTAGGGGTAGAAGGGGATTATTGTTTTAGGCTATAAATAAGAGAGGCACCCCTCCTCTCTCCCTATCCTTGCAGCATTTGTTTCCTGAGCTCTCTCTCTCTAGCCCTCGCTTAGGTTCTAATCATACCTCGTTGCCTGTGATCCGCAGAGACTTGAATCATACCTATGTGTATTTGGATCTTTTGAGGAAACGAGACCGTAATCTCATTGTCTCCTCGTGTGGAAGAGATTTAGCTGGATTTGAATCGATTCGCGTTTTGTGTTCGTGTTCTTCGCATTTCGGTATTACATCTCCCGGAGATTTGCCTCGTTCTCCCTCTCCGAGAGATGATTTCCGATTCCACTTGAATCAGTTTGTTCTATGTCATGAACTCCTTTTCACCGAAGGAATTCTTCCCTAACCTCTTAACGACATAGATCGGGCTGATTTTGCGTTCGTTCTTCGTTCTTCCCATTTTCCGATGATCTTTGGATTTCTTGTGTTTGACTTGGTTTGGTGCAATGATTTCTTAGGATTAGCACCCCAATATGTAGAGGAATATCTGGGAGAAGTTTGATCGAAGTCCCTTTCGATTTGGTTGAGATCGAGTCGAACTTGGTTTTGAACTCGTGCAGTTTTGTGCTTTCTAGGTGTTGGCGGACAGTCCGCGAACTGACGGCAGATAGTTCGCGCATCGGGTTTTTGCAGAGTCAGTCAGGCGCAGCCCCCTGACTGTTCACTGTCAAGTGAACGGCGGACAGTCCACGGTACAAACCCGCGGACAGTCCGAGACTCGTCCAGAACTGTATCAGATCAGTTCTGTTTCTGATCTTTTGCCGGTGGACAGTTCGGACTCCCAGTGTTGGACAGTCCGGCGTTCACCGGACAGTCCGGGACCTTGACCCCAGACAGTCCGCGAATCTACAGACTGTGCAGTTTTGCTTTGGGGCTTTGGCACTTGGTTTTGGTGTTTCTCCGAGGGTCCCGTTGTACCATTAGGACATCTCCTAGGGTATCCACCTATTCGTAGGTCGTGAACTCACCGGTCGTTTTGAGTCTCCGCTTTTGGGTGATTTTCTGGGACAAGGGCCAATTGATTCAAGAGTTGAATTTGTGGCTCCCATTCACCCCCCCCCCCCCCCCTCTGGTCGCGCGATTCGGTCTTCATTGGTATCGGAGTCGGTTAAGGATCTTCTCTACCCTAAATCGGTTTCAGTCCTAAGGGCGACATGGATCGAGTTGGAACGACAAGGCCCTATTTCGATGGGTCGAACTATCCTATTGGAAGATTCGGATGCGTGCTTATCTAAACAGCATCGGATCTTCTGTCTGGGAAAATATGCGAGAACGCTGAGTACGTAGTCCTTGCGGCTCGTGTGGGTCGATCTAGATTGACCAGCACGAGGCAACTCCAAGGCTCGAAATGCTCTTTTGGCCAGCATCTCCCTTCCTGAGTTGAGCGTGTCTCTGAGCTTGAGACGGCACGAGAGATCTGGGTGAAGCTTCAAAGCTATCACAAGGGCGGGGAGCCGCTCAGGTCAAGACCAGACTCTTCAAGACTACAAGCGAGAGTACGAGACTTTGTCAGTTGGAGGAGAGACGATTGATGCATGTTCGCTCGTTTCCAAACGATTGTGAACAAGATGCATGCCAATCGGGGGCTAACCTACCCTATGACGATCATGAGAGGGCTCTCAAGTTGTTATATGCCCTGGATCGGAGGGTATGGGAGGTGAGGTGTCGACCATCATAGAGTCTCCATCCTATGACACCCTCACCGTGGATGAGTGGTCAGCAAGCTCAAGTCACCGAGATCGATCACTTGACTCAGGCCAAGCTGAAGAACCCATCTTCACATTCCATGGCTTTGGTCTCAGACAAGGGTGGATTGGTTCTCTCTACTGACGCTTCACCTCCTCTCTTTGCTTTGTCTTCTTTGCTTGTAGTTACAGAGAAGCAGTTGGAGACGTTGGGCGATGACGAGCTCACCCTCATCATCACCCGGTACTTGAGGTTCCAGAACAACCGCCTGAATCGCCGGCGTGGTGGCGCACGTGAGGGTTGCTACAAATGCGGAGATCTAGATCACTTCATCGCGAGCTACCCCAAGCGCGACAAGAGCTTCCCCGGCAAGAACTGCAACTCCAGGCGCAAGGGCAAGCCGGAGAACAAGGCCTAAAAGAATAAGAAGGGCAACTATCACAGGGAGGATGTGGAGAAGGCTTTCGACGCCGGTCGGCATGCCTTCATCGCCTCCATCAGCGACGGCAAGAAGAGCTCCGGCGGCGACTCCAGCGACGACGGGTCCGAGGACAAGACAGAAGAACGCTTTAACGGACTCTACTTCTTCGGTCACTCCTCCAAGGGCTTCTGCACTATGGCCTTGGACGAAGAGGACCACAAGTGTCAGGCAAAGGACGCTGACGCCGCCGACGACGACGACGACACTTGCGAGGTATGAACCTTCTCTGTCGATCGTCTTACCGGTGAGCGCGATTCTCTTGTCGACATAGTTCTCGGTCAGGACAAGCAAACTCAGTGAGCTTATCCGAGCGGCAACGAGTTTAAGGCTAAGATGAATGAAGCGCTTGAGGAGCTGAGAGTGCTAGGACCGAGGTGAAGGTGTTCGGGGAGGAGTGTGAGGAGTGCACGATGCATATGACAAACTTTTCCACCCTGCAGACCAAGTATGCCTCTTTGATTGAGGTGTATGATGAGCTAAAGAGTAGGCTAGACTTGGTGGGTGATTGCAAAGAGTGTCCCTCCCTGAAGCAGGAGCTGGAGGAAGTGAAGGCGAGGCCTTCTTTGCTAGGTGCGTGCAAGCTTTGTCCTAGCTTGCGAACTGAGTTGGCAGGAGTTAATGCCAAGCTTGTTGAAGCCTTGAAGGCCAGCTCAGTTAGCACCTTGTCCGCTCCTTGTGAGCGATGCGTGGGGATGGAGCTTGAGATTGCCAACTGTCGGCATGACAGGATGCAAACCGAGGAGGAAAACACATACCGTCGGTCCATCCTGAGTGGGTGTCTTGCAGTGAGCGCAGTTGGGCATGATGATCAGTCAGTTCAAGAGGGGAACTGATTGCTTGGGAGTAGGCTTTGCTTCAGGTGGGAAGGGCGCTAGTATCTTTGGCAAGATCGGTAAGTTTAGAGGAGTGAACCCGAGTGAGAAGCCATCCGCTATCCCTAAACTTACCAAGATCACCCCACCTGAGCCTCCCAAGCCTATCACCAAGGATGGCATCCTTGATGAACCTCCCAAGGCTCTTCCTCGCAAGCAAGTGTGGGTTCCCAAACCTAACCATCTTAGGAACACACTTGAAACCCTTCCTGACGTCTCTAGTGATCCCCTTCTGAGAGGCAAGCAGCCGGCTAGAGTGCACAACCCTCACAACCATAGGAACCAACAACCCAAGAGAGTGGTGAGGTTCGAGTGCGAATACTGTCACCGTGAGGGTCACCTAGCTGAGTTTTGCTTTCGGAGGAAGAGAGACGCTAGGAAGGAGTTGAGCTGAACAACCAGGCTAGGCACCACCCTCTCCATGGTGTGGCAAGGTCGGGGAGTTCAGAGGCAGGGGCTAGACCTGGAGGTGCACCCCCTCAGGTGGCTAGGCCCAGGCAGCTAGACCAGGGGGGGGGTGGTGGTCGTCCCGTCGCGGTTCTGGTCGTCCTAAATACGATCGTGAGCGGGTGTAAGAGGCTTTGCTGCACAGTCCCATAGCGGACCACCTTCAGCATGGTGGTGATCGCTTTGCTCAAGTGGGACATGTTGGTGAGTTGGAGGTTTTCGTTCTATAGCGGACCACCCTTTCAGTTTGGTGGTGATCGCTATCCACACATGGGACGAGGACAGTTTGGTGTTGCTTCTAACACTTTTTCTGGGCCTATGACACAACACTGGTATCCTTCTCAGTATACTAACCCCAGTGTTGTGCCATATGCTCATTTCCTGCCTTTCTATTGGTGCAGGAACTTCGGCTGGAGAACATGTGGCTCATGGATTCCGGATGTTCGCGCCAGATGACCGGAAAGAAGGAATGGTTCTCCAGCCTAGACCCCGTGGTGCACAAGGAGTACATCACTTTCGGGGATAACAATAGAGGTAGGTTGTTTCTCATGGAGCTATTCGGCTCAATGAGAACTTCGTTCTAAGGATGTTGCTTTGGTTTCTAACTTGCATTTTAATTTGCTTTCTGTTTCGCAACTCCTTGAGGATGATTTTGAAGTACGCTTTAAGAATGGTTTGAGTCGTGTCTTAGACCCTCGGGGAGATCTTGTTTGTTCGATCGTTCCTTTTGGTCGTGTTTTCAGAGCCGACTTTTCTCGCTCTTTTGGCTCTGCTAAATGTTTGATGGTTTGTCCTTCTTCTGATTTGTGGAAGTGGCATAGAAGGCTTGGTCACTTGAGCTTTGACTTGCTTGCAAGACTTAGCTCACTTGGCTTAATCCAAGGATTGTACAAGCTTAAGTTTCAGAAGGACCTTGTTTGTCATCCTTGTCGTCATGGGAAGATGGTTGTTGCTTCTGACCCACCTGTTAATCAGGTGATGATCAAACAACCCGGTGAGCTTTTACAAATGGACATTGTTGGTCCAGCTCAGGTTTGCTCAGCGGGTGGGAAGTGGTACGTTCTAGTGATCGTTGACGATTTTCGAGGTACTCTTGGGTGTTCTTCATGAAGGCTAAGGATGAAGCCCTTTCTTTTGCTCGAGATCTTATTTTGAGGTTGAAAATTGAGTCCCCCTGATACTATTAGAGCTATTCGTAGCGATAATGGTACTGAGTTTGTTAACTCTCAGTTTACCTCCTTCTGTTCTTCTCTTGGAATCGAGCATCAGTTGTCTTCTCCTTATGTCCCCTAGCAGAACGGTGTTGTTGAGCGCAAGAACAGGACCCTTGTTGAGATGGCCAGGACGATGCTCGATGAGCATAGGACTCCTAGGCATTTTTGGGCCGAGGCGATCAACACCGCTTGCCATGTTTCAAATCGCATCTTTCTTCGAGCTTTCATGAAGAAGACTTCTTATGAGTTGCGTTTTGGACGGGTACCCAAGGTGTCCCATTTTCGGGTGTTTGGGTGCAAGTGTTTTATCCTGAAGCAAGCCAATTGGGACAAATTTGAATCTCGCTCTGCTGATGGCGTGTTTCTTGGTTATGCTTCGCATTCGCGTGCTTATCGAGTCCTTAACCTTGAAACTAACCGGATAGTGGAGACCTGCGAGGTCACATTCGATGAGACTATGCCTTGTATTTCTTCTGCTTTTGATGTTGCAGGAGAACAAGAGCTGGGAGAGACCATCTTTGTGGAGGAGGAGCAGGAAGATGCCGAGTGGGGTGATCCCGAGCCAACTCCACTGGTTGCCCTGTCGACCCTGCGACGACTACTTCAGCTCGAGGACCCGATCCCACGACTTTGCCTTCCTGGGGTCCTCTAGAGCCACCTCTCCAGCGAGCACCCGCTGCACCTGAGGGAGCGACAACATCTGGCAAGGGGGATGCGACTTCGACGAGGCAAGCGCCCTAAAGTGTCCAGCAGGTTCATCCCCCACAGCAGATGATCGGCGGCATCGACCAGCGAGTCACGCGGTCGCGAGCGTATGAGATCTCTCACTTTGCTCATTCTACATTCATTGCTTCTTTTGAGCCCAAAGATGTTGGACACGCTCTTTCTGATCCTAATTGGGTTAATGCCATGCATGAGGAGTTAGAAAATTTTGAGCGAAACCAAGTCTGGACCCTAGTTCCACCTCCACCAGAGTGCCACCCTATAGGTACCAAATGGGTTTTCAAAAACAAATAGGGTGAGGAGGGGATGGTAGTAAGGAACAACGTTAGGCTAGTAGCCCAGGGTTTTTGCCAAAAGAAGGGGATCGACTATTAGGAAACCTTTGCCCCTGTAGCCCATTTAGAAGCCATTAGGATTCTTCTAGCTTTTGCAGCTTCGAAGGGTTTTAAGCTTTACCAAATGGATGTCAAGAGTGCTTTCTTGAACGGGTATATAGAGAAAGAGATGTATGTGAGACAACCCCCTGGTTTCGAGAGTCCTAAGTTTCCAAACCATGTTTTCAAACTTACAAAAGCTTTATATGGTTTGAAACAAGCCCCGAGAGCTTGGTATGATCGTTTGAAAACCTTTCTGCTCTCCAAGGGTTTTTAAATGGGATGGGTAGATAAAACTCTGTTTCTCCTCAAGCAAGGCAATGACACCCTTTGATTCAGATTACGTGGATGATATCATCTTTGGTGGCTCTTCTCATGCACTTTTTGCCAAGTTTGCAGATACTATGAGCAGGGAGTTTGAGATGAGTATGATGGGTGAGTTGACCTTCTTCCTCGGGTTGCAAATCAAGCAAACCCGAGACGGGACGTTTGTGCATCAAGGCAAGTACACGAAGGACATCCTGAAGAAGTTTGACATGGGCGAGGCCAAGCCTCTTACGACGCCCATGGCGACGACTGCTACGATGGACGCGGACCAGGACAGAGAGCCAATTGACCACAAGGAGTACAGGAGCATGATCGGCTCGCCCCTGTACCTGACGGCGACGAGGCCAGACATACAGTTTTCTGTGTGTTTGTGCGCTCGCTTTTAGGCGTCCCCTCGGACTTCCCACAAGCAAGCGGTCAAGCGCATCATGAGGTACCTCCGATACACTCCTGAGTTCGAACGTTGGTACTCTTCTTCTTCGACTCTTTCGCTTTGTGGTTACTCCGATGCGGATTTTGCCGGTTGTCGGCTTGAGCGCAACTCTACTTCCAGGACTTGTCAGTTTCTTAGCTCTTCATTGGTTTCATGGTCTTCTCGCAAACAGTCGAACATAGCCCAGTCTACTATGGAAGCCGAGTATGTTGCCGCTGCTTCTTGTGCTTCGCAGCTTTTATGGATGGTTGCTACATTGCGTGATTATGGTCTAGATTTCAGTCGGGTCCCTTTGCTTTGCGACAGCACTTCTGCCATTAGTGTAGCAAAGAACCCCGTTCTTCATTCCAAGACCAAACACATCGATGTTCGCTTTCACTTTCTTCGTGATCACTACGAGAAAGGCGACATTAACCTTAGGCATGTAGACACCCATAACCAGGTTGCAGATATTTCCACCAAGCCTTTGGATCTCTCAACTTTTGCTAGGTTGAGAGGTGAGCTTGGTGTGTGTTTCCCCTTTTAAATGGGGGAAGCATCTTGTCTGATGTATCATAGACTGACTTTTTGTTCTGTGTCTTGAGTCTGTTTAGTTTTGTTTTACTCCGATACTGCTTTTTGCATGCATTTCATCATGTATACATCTTGCATTTTCGAGCTTCATGTCTATATTCCTTAGAATGAATTTATGCTCTGTTTAGTGTATGCTTTGATGATATATGATGATACTTGTAGCTTAGGCTCTCTTTGATCACTGATACATGTTCTGAGCTAAGCTATCTTTCAGAATGATGAACATGCTAAATGAACTTAAAACTTGATACATGTTCACCATTGAGATGGGCAACTAGCATGTGTAGAATGTGTTGAGGTCACTTGAGCTATTACATATATGCTAGGTTGCTATGTCTCTAGTTCTGAATCTTTCACTTGCTTGGATTGTTCATATTCTGTTTAAAATGAACCAAGTATTAGTGAATTGAAAAGATCGAGATGGGATTGCTCTGTCAACACATCACGGTATCGAGAATGTTTCTCATAGCACTTTGAGTTAAACTTGAGCCGTGTAGTGTAAGACCAAACCGATGTTTAAGCTTCCGATTGCATATGCATAGGCTTAGCACGGTTGAAAAGTAAGGCTATGACAGGCTTTCAACCTCTCGCAATCACATGCTAATTTGAACTTGTGTTAATAACCGCTGCAATTCTCCGATAGAATCTGAAAACACAAGTCTATGCTTCACTCTATAGCATGATGATTGAACTTTGCTAGGGGTAGTTCACCTTGTATACATGTTTAGCACTTGTCTGACTTCCTGTCTACACATGTTCAGTGCTATTTTGATGGTGAAAACCCTTTTCTGAACGGCTTAAAACTGCTCACTTTGCATAATGTACTCATTTTTTTTGTATTTGGTGATCAGTTTGAGCCTTTGCTAGCATTCTTACTTATTATTTTGTAGTCCATCAGCACTCTTTAGAGCATTTATTCACTCTATCGACTATATACCTTAAGCTGCTAACATGCATTTTTGACTCATATGCATTTGCTTGACTCCGATAGGAATGGCCTAGCTCCGTTTTCGCTTGATCGAGCTCCTTTCCATTCTCTTTTGATTGCAAATTGCCCCCAAGGGGGAGAATTTTTCCAAGGAGGAGAACAACATTTTATGGTGATAATTTGCAATTTCTGAGTTTCACTTATTAAGGGGGAGTTCTTTGAGTGAGGGGGAGCTTTTCTGCTTTGCTCCAAGTCGGTTTTTATTTGGTATCGATCGTTTCAGCTAGTTGTGTCGAGCCTTTGTGCCTCTGTCTTGAGGGACTAGCTATTTTCACTATGATTTGGTGCTTCTTGATTGATATTGAGCTTACTGCTAGTTGTGTTGAGCCTCTATGCCTCTATCTTGAGGGACTAGCAGTAGTTGTCTTATGCAGTCTTCATTGGTATCAAGCTTTCAGCTAGTGGTGTTGAGCCCTTCTGCCTCTTCTTGAGGACTAGCTTGATTCTTGACTTGGTTGCGTCGAGCCGTTGCCCATGTCTTTGGGAACCAAGTCTTATGCTCTGATTTTGATCGAGTTTTGCTCTTTGATGAGATGTTGCTACGATCCTTTGCTTGGTTGTGTCAAACTGTTGCCCATGTCTTTGGGGACCAAGCTTTGCTTAACTCGATCTGTTCTTTTACGGCCTTTCTCTTGGCTTTTGGACATCTCGAGTGAGCTTTCTCCTTCTATCTATCTCTGCTTTCTTTTTCTTTTTGATTATGGTTACTATGAGTTGACGATGCACTCATCAAGGGGGAGATTGCGACCACAAGATCGATATGTGCCCTTGTGGTTCCCTTCCTGAGTGATGAGTGATCGGTCCACGGGCAACATGTCTCTTGGCTATGTTGATGTGCAGGTGTGGAGCTCGGAGACAGTGGTCGAAGGTGAGGTGAAGGTCAAGTAGAGACGTGACGTGCCGACGGACCGGGAGCGGTGAAGGGCGGACGTGAGGCTTGGACTGACGAACCAGGAGACCTGAGGACCAGCTGTGATAGCTGGCACGTGGCATCGGCAAGCAAGAGCACATGGGGATGTGCGGTGCATCGGCCGAGTCGGGAGGAAAGTGATGGCGTCGTGACACTTGGCGGGAGGCCGAGAAGGAAGGCGAATGCATTGTGCCCGGCGTGGAGGCTGGACATGCTCCGGCATCGATGATGGAACTCGGGGTGTGCGAACCACATCCCGTCTACGGCGCGGGTTCGGTAGTTGAGCCTCAAAAAGCTACCCTCGACGGTTTCCGAGTTTGGGCCTCAAAACTCGGGGTGGCCGGTTTCCAAGTTTGGGCCTCAAAACTCGGCGAGGACGGTTTCCAGGTTTAGGCCTCAAAACCTGGGCTCGCGGGTTTCTGAGTTTGGGCCACAAAACTCAGCCGGAGGACAAGTTTTCCGGTTTCAGCCTCAAAACCGGGGGAAGGCCCAGGTTTCCCGGTTTCGGCCTCAAAACCGGGGGGGTCCGCAAAAAGGACGGTCGACGCGTGGCGGCGTGGAGAGGCTGGCGTGGCGGCGAAGCTATCCACGAGGAAGGCACGGCGGTCGACAGGACGGCACGTGGCGGCATCCTGAGGCTTGCGTCGAGGCGAAGCTAAGGATGAGGAAGGCGCGTGGCCGTCGGATCAACTACAGTAGAGTTGGACCGGGATACCCCTAGGGTTGGCCGCTTCGCTCTGTATCTAGGGGTAGAAGGGGATTATATTTTAGGCTATAAATAAGAGAGGCACCCCTCCTCTCTCCCTATCCTTGCAGCATTTGTTTCCTGAGCTCTCTCTCTCTCTATCCCTCGCTTAGGTTCTAATCATACCTCGCTGCCTGTGATCCGCAAAGACGTGAATCATACCTCTGTTTATTTGGATCTTTTGAGGAAACGAGACCGTAATCTCGTTGTCTCCTCGTGTGGAGGAGTTTCAGCTGGAATTGAATCGATTCATGTTTTGTGTTCGTGTTCTTCGCATTTCGGTATTACATCTCCCGGAGATTTGCCTCGTTCTCCCTCTCCGAGAGATGATTTTCGATTCCACTTGAATCAATTTGTCCTATGTCGTGAACTCCTTCTTTTCACCGAAGGAATTCTTCCCTAACCTCTTAACGACATAGATTGGGCTGATTTCGCATTCGTTCTTCGTTCTTCCCCTTTTCTGGTGATCCTCGGATTTCTCGTGTTTGACTTGGTTTGGTGCAATGATTTCTTACGATTAGCACCCTAATACGTAGAGGAATATCTGGGAGAAGTTTGATCGAAGTCCCTTTCGATTTGGTTGAGATCGAGTCGAATTTGGTTTTGAACCCGTGCAGTTTTGTGCTTTCTGGTTGTTGGCGGACAGTCCGCGCATCGGGTTTTTGCAGAGTCAGTCAGGCGCAACCCCCTGACTGTTCACTATCAAGTGAACGGCGGACAGTCCGCGATACAAACCCGTGGACAGTCCGGGACTCGTCTAGAACTGTATGAGATCAGTTTTGTTTCTGATCTTTTGTCGGCGGACAGTCCGGACTCCCAGTGTCGGACAATTCGGCCTTCACCGAACAGTCCGGGACTCTGACCCCGGACAGTCCGCGAATCTGCAGACTGTGCAGTTTTGCTTTGGGGCTTTGGCACTTGGTTTTGGTGTTTCTCTGGGGGGTCCCGCTGTACCACTAGGACATCTCCTAGGGTATCCACCTATTCGTAGGTCGTGAACTCACCGGTAGTTTCGAGTCTTCGCTTTTGGGTGATTTTCTGGGACAAGGGCCAATTGATTCACAAGTTGAATTTGAGGCTCCCATTCACCCCCCCCCCCCTCTGGTCGCTGATTCGGTCCTTCATTCTGTTGTAACCGACTAGGACTCGGCATGTGCCGTGCTTCACTAGATTATATAAGGGGAAGCAGGTGCATACGCCTACCATTGAATCTCAAATCATAACACAAGGCACACGCCGCCACTAGACGTAAGGGATTACGCAATTCAATGCCCTGAACCAGTATAAATCATTGTCCCTGTGTTCTCGTCGAGTTCTACAAACGCAGATTCCCACCGAACAAATCGTCTCGAGAAACCCCATGACGAGTGGCCGGTTAATAAACACCTACAGCTGGCGCGCCAGGTAGGGGCTCTCGGCGATTCCACGATCAAGAGCTCGACGAACCGCTTTGACATGCCCTCGGCAGGATCAATTTTCGTTTTTGGCTCATGGACTTGCATCACGGACGATCAAGGAAAGTTGCATTGACACCTTCAACCTGAATCAGATGCACAAGCCACGCCAAAGACAGACGATCTTAGCCAAGCACTAAAAATCTCACACTCTAAAATCCGCAAGGATCTGCAGATTGGGTTGAAGCCTCCGACTTCTACTCGTACACGAACTCTCAGTCCAAAGAGGACTCGGATTCCATGCACCATATCCCTTTCAGACTACACAATACAACAAAGACCTTCCAAGAGTTGATCGGATCGAACTTCAAGAAGCTTCAACAGATACCATTGACAGGAGCCCAGCAAGGACTTGTGTTTAGCTCAACCGAGGAAGGCAACATCGTCCATTGGCCAATACAGCTAGCCCCGGCTAGGTTGGTGGAACGATCGACCAGCAGCTACCATACCAATATGGACACCAGCTCCCCTTTGAAGAGAATGACACCTCAACGGAGCTAATATCCAGCGCTTCTACCCTGGAATCAGCTACACCGGGATCAACAAACCAAGGCTACACTCGTGAAGTCTTCATGGCAGGACAACAGTCATCACTACGACCTCCAACTCCTCCAGATGTCTTTCGTGATGATGAAACCTTGAGTATGATATCTGATGACGACCCAGAAGGACCCGGTGAGACTGAGACCTTAAAGGCAGAAAGAATAAGGAAGAATCAAGCTAAAGACGCCCGTAGAAGGTGAGCGACTCATCCTAAGGAAGCAATTGAACGATACCAAGCACAGCTAGAAGAATACAATAGTCCCAGACGCTTGGCAGAGGAAGTTGAGCTTCAAGCTCATAACCAACGTGATCAGGACATACAATCTCAGTATGATCACGATAGATGACAGGCCGACTGCTCATGCAACCTCAAACCCGAGTTTATGAGGGTAGTTGAGCACAAAGTGTACCAAACCCCTTATCAGAAAATTATGGCTTTAGCCACGGAGATCGGAGCAAGAGACCACCGCACGTCAGATGAAGAACGCCAGTTGATCATGCTCCAGTCTACCGCATTACAGCTTAAAGGTGGAAACCTTGAGTCATTAGCCGACGCTCAGGACTCATCCCATCCAAGTCAGAGACGGACCGCTCATGAACGACTCGGTCGGGTCCCGGCCGAGAGTCGTCTGGGAAACCAGGTCCCTGACCAAGCAGAGGGAGGAGCCGAGTCACCATATCGAGGAGTCGACAATTTGGGCTCCGATGCAGTCGACCGCTTCCCCTATTTTTCTCAAAGGCTTCGGGCAGTCCCGTTCCCCTGTAAATTCAAACCCTGGAACTACTCCAAGTACGACGAGAAAACAGAGCTCAAACAGTGGCTCAGACTATATGCACAGGCAGTTGAGCTAGCAGGAGGAAGCAATGATGTCAAAGCATTATTCCTACCAATGGCTCTTGAGACAATGCCTCTTGCATGGTTCGACAGACTCAAGCCCGAATCCATTGACTCTTGGGAACAACTTCACCGTGTCTTCGTTGAGAACTTCACAGGTGTCCCCAAGAGATCAGACCCTTGGACCAAGTTGTGAACCTGCAAGCAGCAGAAGAACGAGACCATGCGAGAATATTACAGATGTTTTTCCGAGATTCGCTCAACAATCTCGGACATAACGGATCGAGAGGTAATTGATCTTTTTGGCAATGGCATCTGTGAAAGATACAATTACAAAGACTTTATCAAGCAAGACCCAATCACCGCTGATGACTTCCACCGAGCAGTGAATTCCATGATCGCTACAGAAGAGCGCACTCAAGAACGCTTTCCCGAGAGAAACACGCAAGGTGATCGAGGAAACAATTAGAGGGGAAACCAGCCGCCTCAGCAAAACACCCACAAGAGGACCGGGGACAACACTTTGGCAGCTATGGAGCCTTAGAAAAAGGGGAACAAGCCTTCAAGCTTTGATGATCTCCTAGACGGTCCATGCCCTTTTCATCTGAAAGGAGGACACTCGACTAGACATTTGTTGACATCTTCGTTAGTGCAAATAGAATATGAAAGATTCCGCAAGCGCACAGAACACCATCGTAGCATTTTACCGGGAGTATTCTACGATCGTTATTTAATATTTTGCATAGGGAAGCAAGGGTCAAGAATCTGATAACTTACTATCATGCATCTGCTAACTCAGAGTACTAGTTAGACTAAAGCAGGAGTAATTGATATATGATAATGAAAGTACATCAAAGAGAATTCAATGATAAATGTATAGATAACTATAGTGGGAGGACAAGGGGAGAGATCAAGATTCCTACGTACTTCTCTATTACTTGTGTTCTAAGTTAACAAAGATGAAAAGATATAGCAATCATAAACATTGGCACTTTGCAGCAACAGTACCTTTCTGACTCTCGAAAAGACTAGGAAGAAAGTAGTCAGGGAAGGCTGCCAAAGCTCTACGAAACATCAATCCGAACGTGGTGGACTACGAAGGCCTAACAGAGTTGTCACCCCTGGGGCTACCACAACTATTCCGTGGGATTGAGCGCAACCTCAGGTAACCTATAGACTAAACACCATGTCTAATCTATCGATTACCACTCTAATTACCTAGGATAACTAGAGCACTCAATACGAACAAAGATCTCATGCCAAGATATAACAACTATACTAATCATATAATAAAGCATAAAGTAAATGGAGAAGCTAAATATATTAAAGCATAAGTCTTACAAGAAAAAAAATACAAAGACATACCAAAACTCTGAAGACTCCTACGGAACCGAACCGAAGCGCAGCTCCGCTCTCCCTAACTCCCGACTAGAGCTAATCTATTACATTGGAAAATCTAAACCTAATTCTCTAGAGAGGAGAGGTTGTCCTTCGAGGGACGCCTCTAAAACTCCCAGATGATGATGTCTTGCCTCAGGGGGGGTCCTGGGTTTATTATATAGGGGCTCCTGGCCTCCCCTCCACCTTGGGCAAGCGATGTGGTACTAAATCCTTCGTCATATGCACATGGGCCTTAATGGGCCAAAACGTGTTGGAGAGGTCGGTTGGAGTGCGTCACACAAAGGGGGGGGAGTGAGATTGGGCCCTATAGCAGACAGGTCAGCCCAAGGGGGAGACCGGTCGGTCTGCCTCTATGACAGGTGGGCCCCACCTTCCATGGGTCGCCTTCTCGTGTCTTCTGGAATGTTCTAGAATCTTCCAGTCGTATCCATCGAGGACTCTCGCTCCGGGACTCCAAATATAGCAAATCATATGTCCGTTTCGATCGTCTCGACGAGGTCTTCGCAATGGTGTGCTCTGTTTCATCACTTGAGATACTTTTATATGGTAAAAACATGGATGTCCTGCAAAACAAGTGAGAGCACTAAAACTCGTGGAACTTGTTAGTTTCAAACTCTACAACTATGCTTTATGATTCATTTAGTGTCATTCATACAATAGTTGATGGTATAATATTGACATTAAGGCCCGTCAACAAGTTCCCCCAAGCTTACCCTTTGCTAGTCCCTTAGCAAAGTCAAACTCAACAATGGATCAGAAGTTGCTGCAATATCTGCACTTCTAACAAGTACACATGCATTCAAACAAAAGTTCTCATTTAGATTAGAAAAAGATATCATATTATTTATCACGGGGCTTAGTACTTTACCTTGAATCTTGCGTAATTGAAAGATAGAACGATCAAATCAAGCACTATGTCTCTTGCTCTTTCACTTCACCATTATCCCGGAGTTTTTATGAATTTTCAAAAAGCTTAAAAACATATGTTGTCAAATTAAACAATGGATCCAAAGAGAAAGTCAACCACACCATTGAATCGAGAAGTGCACGTGTATGGAAAATGGAGGCAGATGCTCTTTTGAATATATCACTCTCTTTTGTCTATTAGAAACACATGGCTATCAGGCTAATTCTACTGGCGGGCACGTGCCCATTTTTGAGGTTTCGGACACTTGTCCCTTTTTATTTCCTCGGGATCTATCTTTTTGAGGTTTCGAACACTTGTCCCTTTTTATTTCCTCAGATTTTTTTTTCTTTTTCAATAGCCACATACTTCCAACAAACTTTTGAGAGGATAGCAACAGATAATCATGAGCATTTATGCGAAAGATGGATGAAATGTGTAAGTGATCTCAATTCAATAGTATGATAACTTCTCACAGGGTCAACAAAGCTTAATTTAACTCAATGCAATTATTGGTCATATTAATATTGGAAACTCTCCAGAACTCTAGTATTGTTTAGAACAAGATAACAGTAGCTCAAATCATCACATATCATATCTCTCAATTACCTAGACTCTAGATCAAGCATTTGCTACCCATATATTTAATTTCATTTTAAGGCATCATTAATTTTTAAACTTAAGAGAACTCATGCTTGAAGGTCAGGTACTAGAAAGAAATTACAATAGAGCAACTATTCATCATTTCCATTTTAAGAAATTAGAGAGAGAGTTCTTCAGATTTGACATGCTTTATTTATTTAATCTAACACACACTATAACCTATTACTTAAAAACATTAAGATAGTAGTAAGACATACCGGAATCACGAAGATAACGGGGGTGCACCTCCCCCAAGCTCGATGTTGTTGTAATAGTGTTGATCCTTCATGTGCTCACATTTTTTTGTATTTTGAATTTATTTATAGAAAGAAAAACTTAAGAGGATAAAAATACTTACCTAGATACACGGGGGTGCTTTCCCCCAAGCTGAATGTTGACGTAGTCGTTCGATCTTGCAATCTAGCGGACTGGCGGTGAAAATGTTCTTCCTCTATTGAAGCATTGATTGATGTTGATGGTTGTTGAAATAGTGCTCCAACAGTGGATGGATCATCCACTTGCTCGTCAGCTTAACTTGTGGAATAGATTTAGCGTTAGTGGTTGGCCACTCAAGCCTTAGTTGTCTAGAGTTTAGTAAGATCTCTTTCTCAATATATATTTTTATTATTATTTTAATATTTATATGATACAATGACAGCTTAACAAAATGAATGCATTTTTATTTTTATTTTTATTTTTATGCCACCACGGTGAATATTTCATGTGGGTTTTTACACACCACAGAATTATTCACATGGGGCTTTAGGTTTATGATGCAGTGCAATAAGTAAAATATTTTTATTTTCTTCTTTTTTATGCAAGCTAATGCAGAAAAGTAAATATGCTATGCAGAAATAATGATGGAAAGTAAACATGCAAAAAAAAGAAACTAATGCAATAAAGATAAATATGGATAACTACCGATTTACCTTTCGGCGAGGGTTCAATGTTTTAAGTCCTCTGAACAAGACTTCTCACCATGTTCATTCGTGAGGTGTCATTTGATCTCGATATGTAGACCTTGATAACTACACCTCTTGATATGGTGTCACTCATGTTCTTCCTTCACCCAGCAATTTGAAGTGAAGTATTAATTGTGGAAGTTGACAGCATCTTGCTCAGTGTGCATATTCTTGTAGATCCAGGACCTCCACTCTGTAAAATTTGGGAGTTGACAAACTCCTCCATGTTTTGCTCAAGAGTGTGTCCTGCTCATAAAGACAAGGTAGAGATCAAGTGCATGGGCTCTGTTGGTGGAAAAACACCAATAGAACCAAAAGTTGTGTTCATTCTTCTCTAACCTTAGGCACATTGAACAAGATAAACTTGTTGTTTATGTGTTCTATTCAAACTTAACATGAGTGATAGAATCAGAAGATGAGCATGAAAGTAGCATCTTAAAATATTTAATAGATCAGATTGCTTAACCCAAGGAAGGATAATCTATGCATAATGTGTTGATCTTTTCATGATTGTGATATATCATCTTCCAAAGGTTGGATGCACAACATTTTAGCTCATTTAAGTGAGATTCAAGAGAGTAAAGCTAAGAACAAAGAGTAAAGACTGAACATGTTGAGTTGATTAGGTTGGATCGAGTGAGGTGCAACTTAAACATGTTTGGTTCTTTATTTATGCGCATACCAGAAATAAGGAGAAGTTTTTAAAGTGATGGTCACTACCTTGAGATGTTACCTTTATCATTGAAGAGTGATGGTGTCAAATCACCTTGTGGAAGCTTCTCTTGTTTAGCTGGTTGTTGTTCATGACTAGCTTGTCCTCTTGTCAATCTCACAGTGGGTCAGTTGAGTCTTGTTCTCAACAGGTCCAGACGATGGAGACTTTGTCAACTATTCTCTTGATTTTTTGGCTCGGGTACTCTCTCTCCATCTTTGAATTCTTGCTGTGCACTGGCTTCATCCTTCATGATGTCCCCCTTAATTCCTAGTAGTTGGTTCTTCCTTTGGTTGAGTCAACGTCTTCTCTTGGTTTCCATCGGCTGCTCATAAATGGTGTATTTGTTAAAGAAGCAGCGACCCTTTTGATCAAAGATCCAAAAGTGGACGTTCTCCAGGTCCAACATAGATGACAACATTTGTGGTGTTCAAGAACGATCTTCGAAGAATGAGTGATGGATCATATTCTTCTTCTTGGCTGGGCAGCGTCTAGCGGCTTGTACTGATCAAAGTGATGAGTAGGAGATCAAAGTGTCTTGAAGCTGGATTTCTCCTTCCTACCCTTGATCGTGTGAAGCACATCTGGACAACGGAATCGTGTCTCCCCAAGCTGGCTTGTGATGTAGGTGGATGCCCAAATTTCTTCAACAACATGTTCATGAGTTGAAATTGTCGACCTTGTTGTTGTTGAAGTTGTTCCACCTTGTCCCCTAAACTAGCTCTTATGTTTCAATGATTAGAAGTGAGGACAACTTGCACTGCTTGTCTTCATAGTGAACCGCCAACAGACTTCTTCGGATGACTCATAGATGTTATAATGTAGTGGCATATCGTCACCCTGATATTTGTCGTTGGTGTCGGTGTTGATGTCTTCGACAATGATGAGCGTAGGCATAGAATGACCATATGGGGTGAGTTGCATCCTGCTCGTCATCGGTGTCCTAGCTTAAGCCTTCACAGCTTGGCTGCCTTCGACATCACTAGTGACTTGTCTGATGATGAGTTTTGTCTATCCACAGGTTGGATTTTAGATCTTTAAATTCACACCATGAACAAGCAAATCTCATCTTCTACAAAATGTTAGTGGACACATACCCGAAGGATTGCACTTAAATTTGAAACATGGGTTGTTATCCACAACTATGTGTATTCAGCCATGCTAATGAAAAGATGATTTTAGGATTACTTTAGCATAGACTAGCATTTTATGTGTTGACTGCATTTTAACATAGTTCAAGGTAAAAGATAACTTGCAATAGAAGATAAATTGAAATAAACTTTAATACTCACAGTTCTTTCATCCATGATGAATGAGCTGAGTCTTCATTATGCAGTTCATCGTATGCATTGCTTTCATCTTTGATGTGAATTCATCTCAGGACTTTGCCAAATTGTATTTAGAGTTTTCTGCAGGGGTTAGTCCACAGAATAACCAATGTCTACACAAGCTAATTTTAGATCAATAATCAAGCCAAACTCCGTGTCTAATTTGATTAAGGTAGACTATTTAACCTAAGCACCACGCTTAATTTAAAAAGCCTATGAATGTACCCTAGGGAAGTACCTTCAAACTCAAACATACTATGGCAAACAAAAGGTAGCATGAGAGATAACAGAGATTTATTCAAAAAGAGATGACATAGTATGATCACAGTGAGAATTTTTTTCCTTTTTTAATATTTTTAGATGCAGATGACATGAATGCATGCAAGGAACTAAACATGTTATGGACTTGATATGAGAAAACATAAACTAATAAGTGGATGAATGATTAAAAGTAAACATGCAGTGGTATGCAAGAAATTAAAAAGATAACTACTCATAAAGTTTAAAGTCCATGAGCAAGACTGTCTCACCTTGATCATACTTACCATGACTTACAACTGAGATTTGTGAGTGACGCAGCGTAAATATCCGTCACATGGAATGACAGTTGATTTGTTGTGACAGTGACCTTTTCTCCAATCTACACATGGTTACAATAATATATATGTATGCACAAACCTGTGAGATGGCAGGGTTCCAGGATTAATGATGGATCTTGAATGTTCCGGCACCCTGAGTTCTTCATTCTTGTGGAAGCTTGCCATAAGGTCGAAACGGCATCTGATGTCCTGTCTATTCCACACTCAACAGAACAAGGGGTAATCCTACTAAAGCTAGTGGTACACTAAATTAGCAGACATCAAGATCATTATCAAAATCTTTACACCAATTGCTTCTCCGGCAACGGCGCCAAAAATGCTTGTTGACATTCGTTAGTGCAAATAGAATATGAAAGATTCCGCAAGCGCACAGAACACCATCGTAGCATTTTACCGGGAGTATTCCAGGATCTTTATTTATTTTACCATAGGGAAGCAAGGGTCAAGAATCTGATAACTTACTATCATGCATCTGCTACCTCAGAGTACTAGTTAGACTAAAGCAGAGTAATTGATATATGATAATGAAAGTACATCAAAGAGAATTCAATGATAAATGTATAGATAACTATAGTAGGAGAACAACGTGAGAGATCAAGGTTCCTACGTACTTCTCTATTACTTGTGTTCTAAGGTAACAAAGATGAAAAGATATAGCAGTCATAAACATTGGCACTTTGCAGCAACAGTATCTTTCTGACTCTCGAAAAAGACTGGGAAGAAGTAGTCAGGGGAAGGCTGCCAAAAGCTCTACGAAACATCAATCCGAACGTGGTGGACTACGAAGGCCTAACAGAGCTGTCACCCCTGGGGCTACCACAACTATTCCATGGGATTGAGCGCAACCTCAGGTAACCTATAGACTAAACACCATGTCTAATCTATCGATTACCACTCTAATTACCTAAGATAACTAGAGCACTCAATACGAACAAAGATCCCATGCCAAGATATAACAACTATACTATAATCATATAATAAAGCATAAAGTAAATAGAGAAGCTAAATATATTAAAGCATAAGTCTTACAAAGAAAAAAATACAAAGACATACCAAAACTCGAAGATCCTCCGGAACCGAAGCGCAGCTCCGCTCACCCTAACTCCGACTAGAACTAATCTATTACATTGGAAAATCTAAATCATTCTCTAGAGGAGATGTTGTCCTTCGAGGGACGCCTCTACAACTCCGAGATGATGATGTCTTGCCTCAGGGGGTCCTGGGTTTATTATATAGGGGCTCCTGGCCTCCCGTCCACCTTGGGCAGTGATGTGGTACTAAATCCTTCGTCATATGCACATGGGCCTTAATGGGCCAAAACGTGTTGGAGAGGTCGGTCGGTTGGAGTGCGTCACGCGAAGGGGGCGAGATTGGGCCCTATAGCAGACCGGTCGGCCCAAGGGGAGACCAGTCGGTCTGCCTCTATGACAGGTGGGCCCTGCCTTCCATGGGTCACCTTCTCGTGTCTTCTGGAATGTTCTAGAATCTTCCAAGTCGTATCCATCGAGGACTCTCGCTCTGGGACTCCAAATATAGCAAATCATATGTCCGTTTCGATCGTCTCGATGAGGTCTTCGCAATGGTGTGGTCCGTTTCATCACTTGAGTACTTTTATATGGTAAAAACATGGATGTCCTACAAAACAAGTGAGAGCACCAAAACTCGTGGAACTTGTTAGTTTCAAAACCCTACAACTATGCTTTGTGTTCATTTAGTGTCATTTCATACAATAGTTTGATCATATAATATTGACATTAAGGACCGTCACAACATTGTAGACAGCTCAAAGAACGAGGATTGAACTCCAACTTCAACAAAAGCAAGAAAGAAAAAGGCAAAAAGGCAGCTGAAGACCCATATCAGGGCCGCTGGCGACTTCCAACACCCCAAAGGCACCATCAATGTCATATTTGGAGGAGTAACCACCAGTGATAGCAAGCGCCTCCAGAAGCTTTCCTTGCGAGAAATCATGTCAGCCGAACCAGCAACCCCCAAGTACCTCGACTGGTCCGAGCATCCGATCAACTTTTCTCGAGCAGATCAATTGTGACACCCCAATTTTAAGAACAAAATTGGAGCACAATATATGTATGCCAGGATCAATTTTTCATACATATATCCACATCATAGTAAATATCAAAACAATGCTTTATTATTAATATCGAATTTTATTACATAAATGACCCTCGGGTCTGAAATAAAAGTACAGACTCTCATGATAACGGACTCTGATGAAGACGCTGATGTAGATGCGGAAATCGGGACTCCATCTCCACAGGAAGGTCGACCGGGGGTAGCGCCATCCTAGTACAGGTCGTCAGGGTCGTAGCCTCCGTCTTCTGGATACTCCTGCTCCTCGTACGTGTAGTCTCCAGCGTCTGGGTGGGGTAGCAGGGGGACAAGAGGAAGGGTGAGCACATCGAAATGTACTCCGCAAGTGTAGGAAATAAATGCTTATGAGGCTTATAACAACGGTAGGCTGACTTTGTTTGACTCAAGCGCCTAAAGCGACACACCCTATTAATCCTATTAATCCTATGCACCTATTTACTAGGTTATAGACAGACTCTGTAGAAAAGTAACCACACTCGGAGTCGCACCGAGCAACCAACACCTGAAGTCCATCAGATGACCCGAACCCAAAACCAACCAGTAACCAACTAATCTCAAAGAAGTCCAAGCCGCTCGTGACCGTGAGCACGGCTGATATATCAGTTTTACACTCTGCAGAGGTTGCACATCGTTACCCATGAGTCGTGCAGATCCCGTCACGCTAAACACTGCCGAGGTGTATAGCAGGTTGCACTGCAAGGCCTTTACAAAACTCCCTCCAAGTCCGTTTTACACGTTCACTAAGGTTTCACCGCTAACAGTGGATATACGCACCACTGCAGAAGCCCCCTCTTGTGCCACAAATCCGACCCCGTGTAAACCCTCAAACTTGGAGGCAATTAATTACTTGGCCAGGTCCAGCCCATCCAGATCCCATGGTTGCGCTGTCAAGCCGGGTTACATGCTCTGAGAACCGGGTCCTAGGGATCCAGGCAGGATAAATCTAGCACGAGCCCCGAACCAAAAACCAAATAAGAGCTGCCAAGTCCATGGCACAAAACCACCAATACGGGTCCATCCTGCCGGATTTACCTAATATCCATGTTACTACAAAATTACCATGTCCACATTCGTTTCATAAATCATTAATCAAGATTATAAACATATAGCTCCCATCCCAAACATGACTGCAGGGCTAAGCAAAACACCTACCCGAACATCCCAAAACAGGTGACAAGGATAACATATACAAATTCTAGTAAACCCTAACATGGGATTCAAATTAATGACAAGCATGCATCTACAAGATCTAACTACTCTAGTACCAAAAGTAAAATAAGGTAGGTGCAAGATGTTCAAGGACACTTGCCTTCGGACTGGGTCGAATCAACTGGGGTCGCAAGGATGGTCTGGAGCGTCCTCGTACTCCGCACTCTCTGGCCCAATCAACATACATGGCACATGCCAAGCGAAATGAATAACAGTACAACAAACAGTATGAAAACAGTAAACTAATAGATCTACTGCGTAGAGAACGAAATTATGAATCTAACGCAAGTTGAATGGGTCGAATCGGAGTTAAAACGAGCAAGTTATAAGCATTTGAATATGGATGGCAATTCTGTAGTTAAACCGAACTCAAATTCGTATTTAAAATAAATAAAATCTGAAAAAGAAAGTGGCGCGGACCAGGTCTCATTTTCCCGAAAGCTCAAGGGCTAGGGCGCTATTTTGCCAGACTCAGTGAACATCGTGATGGAGTGCGGGTTTATTCCTCAAGAAGTGGAGGGGTTTTCTGCAAAAGGATGAGGACGGCTGGCGCGGCTGCTGACCGTGAGCCACGTGGCGTAGCGCGACTGGTGGGGTGTTCCACGGAGCTCGTGGACGCGATGGCGTGGCACGGTGGGCGGAGTCCACCGGCTTGTGGACTGGGTCCATACCGCTTCGATCGGCGAGATCTAATCTCAGCCGATCAGCCGAGATCGGATGGCTGAGAGCGAAAGGGGAGGGTCAGGGTGACCGCCGGCGGGGTTTGGCACGGCGGCGCCTGTCCCCAGTGCGGTGGCGCCATGGCCAGGGCGTCTGGCGTGCTCGGGGAAGGCACCTAGGGTACGGTAGAGACTATGGGACATGGTGGGATCGAAAGAGGACCTTACAGCGGTCTCGGTGGTGGTGCTCTTGGCGCCGGTGGAGATCCAGAGACGGCGGACGACGTGGAGGTCGCGGCGGCGGAGCTGCGGAGCTCTGGCGTGGTCGAGGGAGGCGTGCTCCGGCTCAGGTCCGTCCCGGGGTGGGTCTCCTAGGCGCTGAGCACCTCGGCAAACACGATGGAGGGAGGGAGGGATGGGGCGGTAGCTGGCCCTGCAGCGAGGTGGCGAGCTCGCGCCGGCTCGGCAATGGCGAGAGCGGCGGCAGAGTGCAGATGCAATCGGTGGGGCGTCTGGGGACCAGAGGAAGGGTGGGCGCGACGCGGTGGGGGTGGTACTTGTAGGACGGGGCGAAGGGTGGCGGCGGGTGCGTGCAGAAAGATCCCGAGGGGGGGGATATGGAGGACGAGATCGCGCGGCATCGCGCGAAGGGCGGAGCGTCGGGTTGGGGAAGTGAGCGCTCGCAGGCGGATGGGAGCGGTGGTGTGCGCGCCTGCGCGGGTGGATGCGCGGGTGTCGGCGTGGAGCAGGCCGCGGAGGGGAGAGAGGAAGACGGGCCGGCCGGCTGGGCTTGGCCCATGCGGAGGGAGGAGAGGTGATGGTGTGCCCGGGGAAGCAAGGGAGGACGTGGGCCGAAAGGGTGAGGAGGGAGAGAGGCGGGCCGGGAGAGGGGAAAAGAGAGGGAGTGGGGAGGCAGCGGGCTGGGCCGCGCGCGAAGAGAGGAGGAGGGGTGGGTTGGGCCGGCTGGAGAGAATGGGGAGGGTTGAGGCCCTTGCCAATCCTTTTCCTTTTCTTTCTAAATTCATTTTGAAATCCAAATTCAAATCTGTTTCAAAACAAAACTAGTTTGAAAATTTTGGAAACATCTTCTCTAGGTTTTGTAAATAAAACTTGATTTTGATTTTGTAAAATTTCATAAACCTTCTTATTTGTTTTTCCAAATAGGATAAATCCGATTCGCCCTATACGGGTTTAATAAATCATTTGCCACACAATAAAAATATGCAATGGCATGAATGCAACATGAAAATGATAAATAAATTTTATTTTCCTCCTCTAATAAACTAGCCAACCTATTTAATTTCTAATTCCTTTTATTAAATTGGGGAAAATTAAATCAGGGTGTTACAAACCTACCCCCCTTAGAAGAATCTCGTCCTCGAGATTAGGAAGAGTCGGCGAAGAGATGAGGAAAATCTGCCCGAAGATCATCTTCTTTCTCCCATGTGGCTTCTTCTTCGGAGTAATGCTTCCATTGCACCTTGCAGATTTTAATCCTCTTGTTGCGAGTGCCTCGTTCCATCGTGTCCAAAATCTTGATCGGCTCGGAGAAAGTCAGATCATCCCGCAGATCAAGCTCCTCCAGTGGCAACTGCTTCCTCTGGAACTCTGAGGCATCTCTTCAGCTGGGATACATGGAATACATTATGGATACCTGCCAGTCGTGCAGGCAACTCCAGCTGATATGCAACTGCGCCTTTCTTGTCAATCACCTTGAAAGGGCCAATGAATCTCGGAGACAACTTCCCCCTTGACATTAAACCTCCGAAGACCTCTGAAAGGTGACACCTTCAGATAGACATAGTCCCCAATCTGGAATTCCAGCTCCCGTCGTCTAACATCTGCATAACTCTTCTGTCTAGACTGAGCTGTCTTCAGGTTGCTTCTGATCTGCCTGACCTGTTCCTCAGCTTCCTCTATAGACTCGGGGCCAAAGACTTTCCTTTCTCCAACCTGATTCCAGAACAGAGGAGTTCTGCACTTCCTGCCATACAGTGCTTCAAACGGTGACATCTTCAGACTGGCCTGATAGCTGTTGTTATATGAGAACTCTGCATATGGCAGACTCACATCCCAACTCTGGCTGTTCTGAAGCGCACTGGCTCTCAACATATCCTCCAGAATCTGATTCACCCTCTCTGTCTGACCATCAGTCTGAGGGTGATAAGCCGAACTGAAACTGAGGCGAGTGTCCATAGACTCATGCAACCGCTTCCAGAATCTGGATGTGAACTGTGTACCTCTGTCGGATACTATGATCTTAGGTACTCCATGCAAGCATACAATGCGGGTCATGTACAGCTCTGCCAGCTTCGGACCCTGATACGTCTCCTTGACCGGAATGAAGTGAGCCACCTTGGTCAACCGATCAACTATGACCCAAATGGAATCATATCCGGACTGTGTCCTGGGCAAACCAGTGATGAAATCCATGCTGATCTGTTCCCATTTCCACTCTGGAACCTGCAAAGGCTGTAGCAAACCAGCTGGTCTCTGATGTTGGGCCTTAACCCTCTGACATGTGTCACACAAGGCCACATACTCTGCTACTTCTCTCTTCATCCCATACCACCAGTAATACTGCTTCAGATCCTGGTACATCTTGGTACTACCTGGGTGAAGAGAGTAGGCTGAATCATGAGCTTCTCTCAAGATCAACTCCTTGATAGCCTTCACATCCGGGAACACAGATCCTGCCTCTGAACCATAAGACACCCTGACCATCCTCTGCGAAGCCTGGGGCTTTGTCCTCCTTGATCAACTGTCTGATCTCCAGAAGATACTCATCAGTGAGCTGCCCTACCCGGATATCACGCTCAAGTGTCGAATCAACCTCTAAGGCTACTGCATCAGTGTGGCCAAGAATACCCAAGTTGAGCTTCACAAACTCCTCATGCAACTCGGGCTGCTGCTCCTTGATCTCAAGCACATTACAGTAGACCTTCCTGCTCAAGGCATCTGCAACAACATTCGCCTTGCCTGGATGATAGTTGATACTCAGATCATAGTCTTTGATCAACTCGAGCCATCTCCGTTGGCGGAGATTCAGATCTGGCTGGGTGAAGATGTACTTCAGGCTCTTATGATCAGTGTATATCTCTGTCTTCTTGCCCATCAGATAGTGCCTCCAGTTCTTCAGAGCATGAACAACAGCTGCCAACTCAAGATCATGTGTAGGATAATTTAGCTCATGCTTCCTGAGCTGTCTCGAGGCATAGGCAATCACACGACCTTCCTGCATAAGCACACATCCCAGGCCCTGACGAGAAGCATCACAATAGACCGTGAAGTTCTTCTGGACATCTGGCATGACAAGAATAGGAGCAGAGGTCAATCTCGCTTTCAGCTCCTCGAAACCAGTCTGGCATTCAGGGGACCATATAACTTGGCACCTTTCTCAGTCAGTCTCGTCATCGGCTTCACGATCTTGGAGAATCCTTCAATGAATCTGCGATAATATCCCGCCATACCGAGGAAACTCCGAATCTCAGTAACGCTCTCAGGTACCTTCCAGTCCAATATATCTTGGACCTTGCCTGGATCAACTGATACACCACCTTCTGAGATGATATGCCCCAAGTATGCAACCTTCTTCAACCAGAACTCGCATTTGCTCAGCTTTGCATACAACTGATGCTCTCTGAGCTTCTGCAACACTAACCTCAGATGCTTCTCATGTTCTTCTTCATCCTTCGAGAATATCAGGATATCATCAAGGAACACCACGACGAACAGATCTAAAAACTCCATGAAGACCTTGTTCATCAGATACATGAAGAAAGCTGGGGCATTAGTCAAACCGAAGGACATCACTGTGTACTCATATAGCCCATATCGAGTCACAAATGCCGTCTTCGGGATATCAGCTTCACGAATCTTTAGCTGGTTATAACCTGTTTGCAAGTCAATCTTCGAGAACACATGAGCACCCTTCAACTGATCGAACAGATCATCAATGCGAGGAATCGGGTACTTGTTCTTGATGGTAGCTTCATTCAATGCGCGGTAATCAACGCACATCCGCAGGCCTCCATCCTTCTTTGGAACAAAGATCACAGGGGCTCCCCACGGGGATGTACTAGGACGAATATGCCCCTTCTCTAACTGCTCTTGGATCTGCGTCTTCAGCTCGGCTAGCTTTTCGGCATCCATTCTATATGGTCGCCTGTATATAGGTGCAGTGCCAGGAACTAAATCAATAGAGAACTCAATCTCACGATCAGGTGGCATACCTGGCACTTTCTGGAAGACATCAGGGAACTCCTTAACAACTCGGATATTAGGTACCACGACTGCCTCATACACTCTGGCTGCCTTCATCATCCTTGGCGGTGCCTGATATAGAACCTCGGTGCCGTCTGGATGCTTCACCGTGATGGTCCGTTGAGCACAATCGATAATACCATGATATTTGCTCAACCAGTCCATACCCAGAATAATATCCACCTCTTGCGACTCCAGGACGACGAGATGAGAAGGGAAGGCTACCCCCCTTATGAATAAGCTTACATTGGGGCATATATACTCTGTCAACATTTCTCCTCCAGGAGACTTGACTAGCAGCTTGCTTTTCAACAAAGACTTAGGCAGGTTACATCTTGCTATGCATGGTGTTGATATGAATGAATGCGATGCCCCAGAATCGAACAACACAGTAACAGGATATGCGTCAATGGAGAACGTACCAATCACCACATCGGGAGCCTCCTGAGCTGACTCCAGTGCCACATGGTTCACCTTCCCATGCCTGAAGTTCTGGCCACCATTCCTGTTCTGGTTCTGCTGTCGAGGTGCTGGTGGTGCCTGCTGCCTGGTCGGGCACTGGTTGGCCAAGTGCCCAAGCTGGTGGCACTTGTAGCACGGACCAAGCTGACCTGCCCCTGTGCTGGACGGGGGCTGCTGCGGAGCTGGAAGACCCTGGCGAGGTGCCTGAGCCTGGCGAGGCGGCTGCTGCTGCTGCTGCTGAGGTGGAGCCTGGTACTGTGGAGCTGGGTGCCTGTACTGAGGAGCGGGCTGCCGGGACTGGGGCGGGCGGGGTACTGCTGCTGCTGGGGAATCTGCCTGGAAGCTGAGGCAGGTGGAGCGTAGCGGGGACGGGCGGAGCTGCCGGAGGACTGTCCCTGGAACGTCATCTTCCTCTTGCGATCTGCATCGAGGTCCTTCCGTTCCTTCTCCACCGCGAAGGCACGGTCAACCAGCTTCTGAAATGAGGAATACTCATTGGAAGCTAGGGCATAGCGGAGTCCTGGGTTAAGCCCATGCCTGAAGCAGATAACAATTTCATTATTTATCAGGTAGCAAAAGGAATGAACAAGGGTGTATGAAGAATTTATTAAATATTAAAGAATGACAGAGATCTTGCCTGAAACACTCCTGCTTCTTATCGTCCGTGTCCACGTCATCTGGGGCGTAACGGGACAGCTGGCTGAACTGCGTGAGATACTCACGCACTGTCATCGCGCCCTGCCTGAGGTCCTGAAACTCTCGGCGCTTCACCCTGATCTCGCCGAAAGGGACGTACTGGTCGCGGAATGCCTTACGGAAGTCCTCCCAAGTGATCGAGTTGGCGTCCGCATGAGCTGCGGTGTAGGCAGTCCACCAGTTCTTTGCCGGGCCCTGAAGCTGGTGCGCGGCGTAGAGGGCCTTATCAAGGTCCCCGACATGGGCAAGCTGCAACTTGCCTGTAATCGTCTCGAGCCAATCATCTGCGTCCATTGGCTCTATGGCGTGGTGGAACACTGGAGGGCGCGTCGTCATGAAGCTCCTGAGAGTGTCATCCGGTCGGGGTGGCTGTGCAGCTCCTGCACCCTGAGCACCCTGAGCACCCTGGGCCATATGCTGCATGTACTGCATGATCTGGGCCATGTTCTGCATCATCTCATTCTGCACCTGGGCCATCTGGAGCGGGTCGTACGGGGGCGGAGGTGGATGAGGCGGCTGGTTGCCACCTGCCCCGCTCCCGCCAGCATTACCGGCGTTACCCGCGCTGCTCCTGGTGTCAACCATCTGTTACATTTTCCACGAGTAAGAGTGAGATGTGATAGATAGATATATAACAACCCTGGTTTGGTTAATTAATTTGATTAGTAAAATATTTAAACAAATGATGTCGCTGCAACCTGACGGTCGCAACACACCAACAATCATTACAAAGAACCAAAACATTACATATGCACAAGTACATGTCATTCAACGACCTACGAGATCACATAATTATGGAGGGCTTCTTACGAGTTTGGAGGACCTACTTTTAAACAAAATTTGAATTTTCAGCAGAGACAGGCTACAGAAGTGGGAAAAGGGGTCAGACTTTATAAAAATAGTTTTGTAAATTCGACGACTGACTAGGGTAGCGTCCTACGGTCAACACAGCTCTGATACCACTCTGTGACACCCCAATTTTAAGAACAAAATTGGAGCACAATATATGTATGCCAGGATCAATTTTCATACATATATCCACATCATAGTAAATATCAAAACAATGCTTTATTATTAATATCGAATTTTATTACATAAATGACCCTCGGGTCTGAAATAAAAGTACAGACTCTCATGATAACGGACTCTGATGAAGACGCTGATGTAGATGCGGAAATCGGGACTCCATCTCCACAGGAAGGTCGACCGGGGGTAGCGCCATCCTAGTACAGGTCGTCAGGGTCGTAGCCTCCGTCTTCTGGATACTCCTGCTCCTCGTACGTGTAGTCTCCAGCGTCTGGGTGGGGTAGCAGGGGGACAAAGAGGAAGGGTGAGCACATCGAAATGTACTCCGCAAGTGTAGGAAATAAATGCTTATGAGGCTTATAACAACGGTAGGCTGACTTTGTTTGACTCAAGCGCCTAAAGCGACACACCCTATTAATCCTATTAATCCTATGCACCTATTTACTAGGTTATAGACAGACTCTGTAGAAAAGTAACCACACTCGGAGTCGCACCGAGCAACCAACACCTGAAGTCCATCAGATGACCCGAACCCAAAACCAACCAGTAACCAACTAATCTCAAAGAAGTCCAAGCCGCTCGTGACCGTGAGCACGGCTGATATATCAGTTTTACACTCTGCAGAGGTTGCACATCGTTACCCATGAGTCGTGCAGATCCCGTCACGCTAAACACTGCCGAGGTGTATAGCAGGTTGCACTGCAAGGCCTTTACAAAACTCCCTCCAAGTCCGTTTTACACGTTCACTAAGGTTTCACCGCTAACAGTGGATATACGCACCACTGCAGAAGCCCCCTCTTGTGCCACAAATCCGACCCCGTGTAAACCCTCAACTTGGAGGCAATTAATTACTTGGCCAGGTCCAGCCCATCCAGATCCCATGGTTGCGCTGTCAAGCCGGGTTACATGCTCTGAGAACCGGGTCCTAGGGATCCAGGCAGGATAAATCTAGCACGAGCCCCGAACCAAAAACCAAATAAGAGCTGCCAAGTCCATGGCACAAAACCACCAATACGGGTCCATCCTGCCGGATTTACCTAATATCCATGTTACTACAAAATTACCATGTCCACATTCGTTTCATAAATCATTAATCAAGATTATAAACATTATAGCTCCCATCCCAAACATGACTGCAGGGCTAAGCAAAACACCTACCCGAACATCCCAAAACAGGTGACAAGGATAACATATACAAATTCTAGTAAACCCTAACATGGGATTCAAATTAATGACAAGCATGCATCTACAAGATCTAACTACTCTAGTACCAAAAGTAAAATAAGGTAGGTGCAAGATGTTCAAGGACACTTGCCTTCGGACTGGGTCGAATCAACTGGGTCGCAAGGATGGTCTGGAGCGTCCTCGTACTCCGCACTCTCTGGCCCAATCAACATACATGGCACATGCCAAGCGAAATGAATAACAGTACAACAAACAGTATGAAAACAGTAAACTAATAGATCTACTGCGTAGAGAACGAAATTATGAATCTAACGCAAGTTGAATGGGTCGAATCGGAGTTAAAACGAGCAAGTTATAAGCATTTGAATATGGATGGCAATTCTGTAGTTAAACCGAACTCAAATTCGTATTTAAAATAAATAAAATCTGAAAAAGAAAGTGGCGCGGACCGGGTCTCATTTTCCCGAAAGCTCAAGGGCTAGGGCGCTATTTTTGCCAGACTCAGTGAACATCGTGATGGAGTGCGGGTTTATTCCTCAAGAAGTGGAGGGGTTTTCTGCAAAAGGATGAGGACGGCTGGCGCGGCTGCTGACCGTGAGCCACGTGGCGTAGCGCGACTGGTGGGGTGTTCCACGGAGCTCGTGGACGCGATGGCGTGGCACGGTGGGCGGAGTCCACCGGCTTGTGGACTGGGTCCATACCGCTTCGATCGGCGAGATCTAATCTCAGCCGATCAGCCGAGATCAGATGGCTGAGAGCGAAAGGGGAGGGTCAGGGTGACCGCCGGCGGGGTTTGGCACGGCGGCGCCTGTCCCCAGTGCGGTGGCGCCATGGCCAGGGCGTCTGGCGTGCTCGGGGAAGGCACCTAGGGTACGGTAGAGACTATGGGACATGGTGGGATCGAAAGAGGACCTTACAGCGGTCTCGGTGGTGGTGCTCTTGGCGCCGGTGGAGATCCAGAGACGGCGGACGACGTGGAGGTCGCGGCGGCGGAGCTGCGGAGCTCTGGCGTGGTCGAGGGAGGCGTGCTCCGGCTCAGGTCCGTCCCGGGATGGGTCTCCTAGGCGCTGAGCACCTCGGCAAACACGATGGAGGGCAGGGATGAGGGCGGTAGCTGGCCCTGCAGCGAGGTGGCGAGCTCGCGCCGGCTCGGCAATGGCGAGAGCGGCGGCAGAGTGCAGATGCAATCGGTGGGGCGTCTGGGGACCAGAGGAAGGGTGGGCGCGACGCGGTGGGGGTGGTACTTGTAGGACGGGGCGAAGGGTGGCGGCGGGTGCGTGCAGAAAGATCCCGAGGGGGGGGGATATGGAGGACGAGATCGCGCGGCATCGCGCGAAGGGCGGAGCGTCGGGTTGGGGAAGTGAGCGCTCGCAGGCGGATGGGAGCGGTGGTGTGCGCGCCTGCGCGGGTGGATGCGCGGTGTCGGCGTGGAGCAGGCCGCGGAGGGGAGAGAGGAAGACGGGCCGGCCGGCTGGGCTTGGCCCATGCGGAGGGAGGAGAGTGATGGTGGCCCGGGGAAGCAAGGGAGGACGTGGGCCGAAAGGGTGAGGAGGGAGAGAGCGGGCCGGGAGAGGGGAAAAGAGAGGGAGTGGGGAGGCAGCGGGCTGGGCCGCGCGCGAAGAGAGGAGGAGGGGTGGGTTGGGCCGGCTGGAGAGAATGGGGAGGGTTGAGGCCCTTGCCAATCCTTTTCCTTTTCTTTCTAAATTCATTTTGAAATCCAAATTCAAATCTGTTTCAAAACAAAACTAGTTTGAAAATTTTGGAAACATCTTCTCTAGGTTTTGTAAATAAAACTTGATTTTGATTTTGTAAAATTTCATAAACCTTCTTATTTGTTTTTCCAAATAGGATAAATCCGATTCGCCCTATACGGGTTTAATAAATCATTTGCCACACAATAAAAATATGCAATGGCATGAATGCAACATGAAAATGATAAATAAATTTTATTTTCCTCCTCTAATAAACTAGCCAACCTATTTAATTTCTAATTCCTTTTATTAAATTGGGGAAAAATTAAATCAGGGTGTTACATCAATGGACCACTGTCTCCAACGCAGGACATTACCCGCTAGTCCTAGATCCAATGGTAGTCGGGTTCCAATTGGGAAGAGTACTTATAGATGGAGGAGCTGGTCTCAACGTCATCTTCGCAAGCACCCTACGCAAGATGAACCTAGACCTGGCAACTCAACTCACTCCATCGAGTGCCCCCTTCTACGACATAGTACGCGGAAAGGCAGCAATACCACTCGGAAGGATCATCCTTCCCGTTACTTTTGGAACTCTAACCAACTATCAAACAGAGTACATCAGTTTCGAGGTAGCTGACTTCGAGTCTTCTTATCACACCATATTCGGACGACCAGCTATCACCAAGTTCATGGCAGTGCCACATTATCCGTACCTTCTCTTAAAGATGTCGGGTCCCAAAGGAATTCTAACCTTCAAGGGAGATTTGAAACGATCCTTCGAATGCGACACAGAGGTTGTCCAAATCGCAGAAAAACCTCAACTCGCACTGGAGGTATAGGAACTCGCGCAAATGGTACACAACACCAAGCCTGGGGACTCAGAGATTCCAGCTAAGAAGGCGGGAACCATCCAACCTCCAGCAGAAGTATCTACAAAAACAATCGACCTGGAAACTGGCGATCCTTCGAAGATGGCGGTTATAAGCACCCACCTATCTGAAGCATAGGTAGTCGTGCTCACCAAGTTCCTTAGGGCAAACAAAGACATATTCACTTGGAAACCAGCAGACATGTCGGGTGTTCTAAGGAACTTGGCTGAGCACAAATTGGAATTAAAAGAAGGCTCCAGACCCATCAAGCAAAGATTACGTCATTTTTCACCAGAGAAAAAGGAGGCAATCAAGAAGGAAATAGACAAGCTACTAGCAGCTAGGTTCATCAGAGAAATTCTCCATCCCGAGTGGTTAGCCAACCCAGTACTAGTAAAGAAAAAGAATTCTGCTGAGTGGCGCATGTGTGTGGACTACACAGACCTCAACAAACACTGTCCAAAGGATCCTTTTGGATTACCGAGGATAGACCAGATCGTTGATGCCACCGCAGGATCTGCTCTATTATCCTTCCTAGACTGTTACTCCGGGTACCATCAGATCGCTCTCAAAGAGGAAGACCAGCCCAAGACATCGTTTATAACCCCATTTGGTGCCTACTATTATAAAACCATCTCCTTCAGACTAAAGAACGCAGGAGCCACCTATCAACAAGCTATCCAAGATTGCTTAGGCGACCAGATTGGACGCAACGCGGAAGCTTATGTTGACGATGTGGTCATAAAGACAAAAGATCCGACTACTTTCATAGCAGACCTTGAGGAAACTTTCACCCGTTTATGCACTTATAAATGGAGGTTAAACCCTACAAAATGCGTATTTGGAGTACCCTCAGGACAGTTACTTGTATTCCTGGTTAGTCACCGAGGCATCGAAGCTAGCTAGAAACAAATTCAGGCTATCACCGGAATGAAGCCGCCAACTTCGGCCAAGGATGTTCAAAAGCTCACCGGGTGCATGGCAGCTCTCAACAGGTTTATCTCAAGGCTAGGAGAAAAGGGACTACCTTTCTTCAAATTGCTTAAAGCCTCGGATAAATTTTAATGGACAGAAGAGGCTGACAGGGCCTTTGAACAGCTCAAAGGATACCTAACCAACCCTCCTATCCTAACGCCGCTAGAACCCAGGGAACCGTTGATGCTCTACATCGCAGCTACCACGCACGTTGTGAGCACAACAATTGTGGTGGAGCGCAAAGATGAAAAGCACGTCTACAACATCCAACGACCAGTCTACTACATCAGCGAGGTACTTTCTGACTCAAAGGTTAGGTACTCGTAGGTTCAAAAACTGTTGTACGCTTTGCTTATTACTTCAAGGAAGCTACGACACTACTTCGAAGCACACGAAATCACAGTGGTTACAGATTTTCCACTGGGAGAAATCCTTCACAATTGTGATGCCACAGGTAGAATATCCAAATGGGCAGTCGAGCTAGGCGCCCTAAATATCAAATTCACCCCAAGGAAGGCCATCAAATCTTAAGTACTAGCTGATTTCATCGCTGAATGGACAGAATTCCAGCAAGCTCAAGATGGCTCTATTCCAGAACATTGGAAGATGTATTTTGATGGATCCTTAAAGCTCGGCGGCGCGGGCGCTGGAGTTCTACTTATATCACCCGCAGGAGAGCAACTCAAATACGTTCTGCAAATCATGTGGCCAGCTACCAACAATGAAGGAGAATACGAGGCACTACTCCACGGGCTACGATTAGCAGTCACATTGGGCATCAAACGATTGTTAGTCTACGGCGACTCTTTCATGGTCATTCATCAAGTCAATAAGGACTGGGACTGCACCAAGGAAACAATGGACGCCTATTGCGCTGAAGTTCGCAAGATAGAGAAAAAATTCTCTGGGCTGGAACTCATTCACATCACACGAGACCTCAACATCGCTGCTGATGTTCTGGCAAAGCTCGGATCTGATAGAGCTTCTGTTCCGAGCGGGGTCTTTGTGCACGAGTTATCCAAGTCCTCCATCCAGCAGAAAGAAGAACCCTCCCCAAAACCAGATAAGCAAATCCTAACATTATCACCCGACTGGACCAAGGTTTTCATTAACTACTTCAAAGAGCACAAGCTACCAAGCGACAAAGCCATGGCAGAGCAAGTCACCAGACGTAGCAAGAACTATGTTCTAATCGGAGATAAGTTATATCGACGCGGTGCCTCATTAGGAGTCCTACTGAAATGTATCTCTCCAGAAGAAGGCAAACAAATATTGGATGAAGTCCACACTGGGTGTTGTGGCAATCACGCAGCATCAAGGACGTTAGTCGGAAAGATCTTTAGATCCGGGTACTACTAGCCCTCCGCCCTGAAAGACGCAGAAGACTTAGTCCGCCGCTGCTAAGCATGCCAGTTCTTCGCAAAACAATAACATGTCCCTGCTCATGAGTTGATATGCAAACCTCCATCATGGCCATTTTCATGCTAGGGACTCGATATGGTGGGCCCTCTGAAGCGTGCACCTGGTGGGTTCGAATACATCTACGTGGCAATTGACAAGTTTACCAAGTGGATCGAGTACATGCCTTTGGTCAAATTCAACGCATCGAAATCAGTACAGTTCATGTAGAGCATCTTCCATCGCTTCGGGATGCCACATAGAATCATCACTGATCTCGGTTCCCCCTTTATGGCAATTGAGTTCAAATCCTGGGCCAGCGACTGTGGAGTGAAGATAGACTATGTATCAGTAGCTCACCCTCAGTCAAACTGCCAAGTCGAACGAACAAACGCCCTCATATTAGCCGGCCTCAAGCCAAGACTGTTTGATCTCCTAAAAGACCACGGCGGAAAGTGGTTGGAAGAATTACCTAAGGTAGTCTGGGGGCTACAGACGCAGCGAAGCAGAGCAACATGACATACTCCTTTCTTCCTGGTCTATGGCACGAAAGCAATTCTCCCAACAGACTTAATCTGGAATTCTCCAAGAACAGAGCAGTATAATGAAGGCGAGGCTGATGATACAAGACAACTAGAGATCGACAGCATCGAGGAAGCCCAACTAGCCGCACTTTTTCAATCAGCAAGGTACCTACAAGGGATGAGGCGATACTACGACAAGAACGTCCATCACCGCATCTTCCAAGTAGGCGACATGGTCTTGAAGAAAATTCAAAACACCACAGGATGCCACAAGCTCATGAGCCCATGGGAGGGGCCATACATAATTTCCAAAGTAACAAGACCCGGGTCATTTGAGCTAGTCACAAAGGATGGTTGTCAAGTGCCAAATTCATGGAATATTGAGCATCTGAAAAAAATACTATACCTAAAGACTATGCTACAGACACAACTCAGGGCAATATGTAATCCTTCATATTATATTAATAAAGATTGGTCTTCAGTAGAAAAGCAGAGCATCATGAGTACTCTTTTTCGGCGGTTATCATGACAGTTAGTCGGATAACACGAACTGACCAACAAAAAACATCTTACAGAGAGCATACAATAGGTCTCGACCATTGTATATCGCTACTCCAAGACATCACCGACTAATATTTTATTACTCGGATGAAATTTCTTGGCCGATACCAGGCCACACTTGAGTTACGAGCCTCGAGCTCAAACAACTCTTCGACTAGTACGACTTAAAAACCTAGCTACCAAACCTATAGAGAATACAATATCTTAAAGAGAAGATATTGGTTCCTATAAGGCGCGACAAAAGGAGTAACCCTCATCTTGCCGCAGATTAATCGGACAAGGGAATGTCCTGATTCCGCACTCAAGCTACGGGCGTCAAGAGGATTCGATCCACCCTATAGGAACCATTGCATTGGTACTTAAGAGGTGCTTGATCACGCCCATCCCTTGAAACAAGGTACTAAGAGTAGTACTCGGGTAGACTAAAGCTTCCTTCAAAATCATCAAAGATTAAGAAAAGCTAAGTCGTACGACCCAACCCAAAGCGCTAAAGGAGCGCTCGGATAGACCCGTCCAAAGAGACGTCTGGTCATACATCCACCACAAAAGACCCGTTGATAGGAAACCCCTTACAACCATGAGTCAACAACAGAAAATACGTACACGACAAACAGATTCAAAAGTAACCATACTTCATTTCTATAATTGTCAAAAATTCTTTATACAGGACATACAAAATTTAGTCAAAGACTGAGAGGAACTGCTACTCAACAAGATCTAACAATTGAGAGTACTCCTCCGCTACAGTCTTGACTTCCTCTTGTATTGCCGCATGATCATCTTCACTCTTACCCTCTGGGAATGACATGATGGAAGACAGATCAAAAGTCGGAAGATGAAGCCGCAAGGTGGCAAGAAGACCGCACACCACTGAAGTAGTCATGTCCTTTATGTATTGGGTAAGCCGTCCGGGCGCGGCCTTAGCCTGATCAATCAAGGACTCTTCGACTCCTTCAAGGCGCGGCACCAAGTCAAGCACCGGCTCCACAGCTTGCTCTAACGCCTTCAGTGAATCTTGGGAAGCCTTCAGAGACTCTTGAGACTCCATCAATTGCGCCTAAGCCGCTTCCAGAGCTCCTTGCGACTGCTTCGTTGACTTCAAAGCCTGCAGCAGGTCCCGGTCAACACCTTCACGAATCAATTTGGCTTCTTGAAGAGTACTTTGAGCATTAGCGAATACCTCTTCAAGCTCAGCCTCCTTATGGTTGAAGGCATTTTGCCATCCGGCTGTAAGATTCTAAGATTCTGAAGAACACAGAACAAACACGGATGAGGATTATGACTTTATAAAGCAAGGTTCTAACGTTATACTTTCAACTAACCAGTTAGCTGCTTCCAGGAAGACCTTATAGCCTCCTTGAACTTCTGCTCAGTGGTGGAATGCTTGGCAATAAGATCAACCTCCTGCTGGTTAGCCACATCCCGCTCAACTACGACAATCTTCAGTTTTTGCTGCAGCTCGTTGATGCGGTTATGCAGAACTTGAGTAGCCACCTTCTAGCTAACTTGTTCCTGGGCTATATACTCCTTCAAAGCTTGGTTCTCGGCGGAAAACTCTTGACGGATACGAGTAATCTGCTCAGTAACTTTCACGTCAAAACCCTACGCAGAAAAGATTTTTAGTACCGGAACAATGACGCAAAGCCAAAATAGATATGACCTTACCTCAATAAATTCTTTTAGCGCCAGAGCCGGCGCCATCACCTGATCACCTAGCTCTTTCAGATGGACAAGATCCAGGTTGTACCCCACGACATCGAGCTTCGTCCCTTGACGAGAGGACTCGGGGGCATCACCAGATTCCTTCTGCGCAAGAACTGAGGCTTCAACTTCACAGTCAGCACTGGTACTAGCTCGGATCATCTCCAAAGTTGGCTCATCATGCTGATGGGTACGAAAGAACCAGTCATTCATTACCCGGTCAAGTTCCAATTGAGTGGGAGAACGGAAGATAGGATATGGAGCACCAACCTGAGGCAATGGAAGAACATCCACTTGAGGATCCTTGTCGGTAAGAGCACCAGATGGAGAGGGGTCTGGTGTGGTATTCACCTGGCTACTGATAGGAGGGACGCTTGATCCTGCTTCTTTCTGCGCCTCCGACTCCTCCCCTTTCTGGGCCTTAACCGCATCATCCGAGGAAACTTCGGCAGTCTTCACTTTCCTACAGAGTCAAGTGCACATAATGATCAATAATCATGAAGAATAGTTCAAAGTTTACAACTTCACCAGACAAAGTTTACTTGGTTAGCTTCAAAGTCTTGGGGAGCTTCAGACTTCATTTCTTCGGCTGCTGCTCTAGGAGGGAAGTTTCCTCCGTAACTGCTCCACCAGTGGAAGATCCTTGAGCTGCCCCAGCATCTGTATCAAACAAAGATATAAGACACGGACTTATAAAACTCCAAGCAAACAAGTTAGCTAAGCACTCGGGTTCCCTTACCAGGAGCGCTCGGATTGCAGTGTTTGTCAGCCAATACTTTTGATGAAAGAATTTTACGGCAAGCACGGCGATTACTAGTGCGAGCCTTCTTTGGGACGAGTTCTTCAGTTCCTTGGAGTGGACTCGGAGAACGCTTCCGGCTACTCTCAACGTTGGGATCTAGGATCATGACATCAGAGTCAGTTGATTCTGAGTCGAATCCATCAAGATCACCAAGAGAACCCGACTCACTAGGAAGATCTTCACTACGGATAGGACCTTCATGTACGATGCCTCCCCCCTCTTCATTGGTTGGGGGCAGAGGAGGGCAATCGTTGTATTTCTGCCCTTGATTCTATCAAAATAAGAGGAAGGAAATTGACATTTAATCGACAAGATACTCACTGAAAGCCCAAACAATGGATGTTAAGTTTCCTTACCTCCTGAGGTGGATTGATGGCGGAGAATGTGGGCATCATTGGCACAAGGTGCTCACGGCTCTTCAAAAGTTGGTTCATCCTTCTCAAGATTTCCTCATTAGAGAGTTGTTCGGCGGAATGCCGACTCGGGTCTTTCATGCCCAGGTATTCGAAGCCAAAGTTGGCTCGTTGTTGCAGCAGATGGATTCGACGAGCGATGAAGTCTTGGACGACGGTGTACCCGGTCAGTCCGCTCAACTTCAAAGCGGCAATAATATCAATCAAAGGCTGTATCGCCTCCAACTCCTCGGAAGAAATCTTCTCCTTCCAGTGAGGGTTCTTCTGAGGAGGCCATCCGTCATGACGACGAAGCGCCGGAGGAGGATTGGCCACATAGAACCACCCACTAGCCCACTCTCGAACCGATTTCGACAACTCTACAGATATATATTGAGTGGCTACTTCCAACCTAAGCTGAATGCTGGCTCCTCCGACTACCTCTACCTTCGCATCACTCGGCTGGCATTTCACCCAAAAGAAAAAACAGAAAAGGGCGAAGGAGGGACATATTCCCAGAAATGCCTCACAGATGTGGGAGAAGATAGCAATATGGAAAACAACATTCGGAGTAATATGATTGAGGGTCAAACCATAGTAATGGAGTAGCCCTCTCAAAAAGTCAGATGCAGGGAGACCCAACCCATGCTCGACGAAAGATTTAAACATCACGATCTCCATCGTGTTGGGGGCTGGAGCACGGTGGTCGACTGGTACCTTCCACCCATCCATCGGCTGAGATCGAAGTAACCCCAGCTGAGCCAGATGCACCAACTCTACCTCCCTCGTATCAGGATTCTTCGAAGCAAGAACTTCGGCAGGAGGGCATGGGTGGCGCGACTTTCCGCCGATGGTTTTTCTCTTCTTCTCTCCCTGAGATTGCTTTTTTGGACTCATATTGACTACAAGGGTCTTTCTAAGCATCAACTGAGGGATTGATAATGAGAAACAATGGTCTCACAAGACTCTTAGCAGATGCGGCACTATGGATGTGTGAAGAAACCACGAAGCAATGGCGGCTTATTATAGATCTGTTACGGGCAACAATCCAGTTTCCTCAGACAGCGTTATAGAACCGTCAGAAACCCTAACGACTACAAGAATGGTCTAAACGGCGTCAGAGAGAAAAACAAGCAATCTTGTAAACAGAAGCTATCATTGTTTCGCAAACGAGGATAGTACTCGGAATCAAAGACAAAGGACTCGGAAGACCTTCCAAGTACCTAGATCTTATCAAATATTACTCAGAATTACACAGAGGTACACGGTTACATCTTAATAAGAAGCAGATGCTTACAAATAGTCTCAAGTATAAGCTCAGCCAGGATGTAAAACACTACTCTAGTGTAATCAAGGTACAAAGCATTAATGCGCAGTACATCAAGGCCCGGGGTTCAGTGAGTCAGAGCAACTAGGTACAGAACCTTGGGTAGACACTATCTTTTTAGTGCATCCCAAGGCGGGTTTTGGGTTCTATCGCAGCACACAAGGAGCTTGATAGTCAGTCCAAATCCCGACGCCTTTTGACAACCTAGGACCCCAAGGCTGTCAGCGATGCGGGAGTCACAAGAGTTCTTCTAGGCGCAGTTTTGTATCCCTCTGCTCGCGACCACTTGGAATCCACCCTGACGGATGATCCCTTCACAAGAGTTCTTCTGGCACTTCAACTATTCTACATAAGATAGAGTACAAGACCCGGGGGCTCAGACATCTCTACTATGGACATTATGGAGATCTTGGAGGTAAAGGAGGCCACACACTACAAAAGGTGTGGAATCATTGCTTCCCAGGCAGGGTATTTATAGGAGACTACTATTGGTTTATGGACTGAGTCTACAAACACAATGGTGGAGCCTAATAAGTGCATTCACATGCGTACTGTTACACATGTGAGCCTGACATTGCTAAGGCTTATCTGTTTCACGTGTCAACTTCAATAGAAACAAACAAAGGTGTTGCAGTTACGCAAAACAATAAAGAATCATTAAAGCGGACAGGTGGTACAGTCACTAGCCAATTATTGTTGTCCTTCTCAGTGATTTTTAATTAGTGGGGGGGGTGAAAAGGGACGTTTGATGAAAACATTACCCACCTGAAGCTGGGATATTATCATTCAGATGGATTACTTCAAACAAGTAGTGTCATGTATTCATCCCTTACTGCCCTCAAGGATTACCCGGACGATATATTCAAGACCCTGAATACCGACTCCTTCAAGTATTCGGAACTCAAGCTCGGGGGCTGCAGAGCATATATCATCGAGGAAAAGTTCTCTCAACAAAGGATTATGTGGGAAAAAGACTTGAAGACCCTCTAAGTCATTTTTGTTAAAATAACAAGAGGCTCGGGGGCTACACCCTATGGGTGCACTTTCTCTAAAAAGTGCACACCATTGGAGTTTTTCTTTCTTCCTACAGACCACTTCAAGATTTTTCAAGACATCACTCGGTTGATTCTTAAAAGAAGACAGAAGATAACATTTTAAAGAAATATTGAAGAGCTCGGGGGCTTGACGGACCAGAATGCCTGAGTTATCATCTGAAGATGATTACTCGGACTAAGTCCTGGGAAGTCAAAAGAGATCCAAAGACATGATACGAAGTATACATGGACTAGGACTCTCATTGTAACTTAGTCGAACTACCGAAGGAAGTCTTGTAATTAGAATAAGACTCCTCTGTTGTAACCGACTAGGACTCGGGATGTGTCGTGCTTCACCAGATTATATAAGGGGAAGCAGGCGCATACCCCTACCATTGAATCTCAAATCATAACACAAGGCACACGCCGCCACTTGACATAAGGTATTATGCTATTCAGCGGCCTGAACCAGTATAAATCGTGTCCCTGTGTTCTCGCTGAGTTCTATGAACGTCGTTTCCCACAGAACAAATCGTCTCGAGAAACCCGTGGTGAGTTGCCGGTTAATAAACACTGACAGCTGGTGCGCCAGGTAGGGGCTCTCGGCGATTCCACGATCAAGAGCTCGACTAACCGCTTCAACATGTCCTCGGCGGGATCAATTTTCGTTTTTGGCTCATGGACTTGCATCACAGACGATCAAGGAAAGTTGCATTGACACCTTCAACCTGAATCAGATGCACAAGCCACGCCAAAGACAGACGATCTCAGCCAAGCACTAAAAAATTTCACACTCGAAAATCTGCAAGGATCTGCAGATTGGGTTGAAGCCTCTGACTCCTACTCGGACACGAACTCTTGGTCCAAAGAGGACTCGGATTCCAAGCACCATATCCCTTTCGGACTACACAATACAACAAAGACCTTCCAAGAGTTGATCGGATCGAACTTCAAGAAGTTTCAACAGATACCGTTGATAGGAGCTCAGCAAGGACTCGTGTTTAGCTCAACCGAGGAAGGCAACATCGTCCATTGGCCAATACAACTAGCCCCAGCTAGGTTGGTTGGCACGATCGACCAGCAGTTACCATACCAATATGGACACCAGATCCCATTTGAAGAGAACGACACCTCAACGAAGCTAATAACCAACGCTTCTACCCTGGAATCAGCTACACCGGGATCAACAAACCAAGGCTACACTCGCGAAGTCTTCAAGGCAGGACAACAGTCATCACTACGACCTCCAACTCCTCCAGATGTCTTCCGTGATGATGAAACCTTGAGTTTGATATCTAACGACGACCCAGAAGGACCCAGTGAGACTGAGACCTTAAAGGCAAAAAGAAAAAGGAAGAATCAAGCTAAAGACGCTCGTAGAAGGTGAGCGACTCATCGTAAGGAAGCAATTGAACGATATCAAGCACGACCAGAAGAATACAATAGTCGCTGACGCTTGGTAGAGGAAGCTGAGCTTCAAGCTCGTAACTAACGCGATCAGGACATACAATCTCAGTATGATCACGATAGATGACGGGCCGACTGCTCATGCAACCTCGAACCCGAGTTTATGAGGGTAGCTGGGCACAAAGTGTACCAAACCCCTTATCAGAACATTATGGCTTTAGCCACGGAGATCGGAGCAAGAGACAACCGCACGCCAGATGAAGAACACCAGTTGATCATGCTCCAGTCTACCGCATTACAGCTTAAAGGTAGAAACCTTGAGTCATTAGCCGACGCTCAGGACTCATCCCATCCAAGTCAAAGACGGACCGCTCATGAACGACTCGGTTGGGTCCCGACCAAGAGTCGTCTGGGAAACCGGGTCCCTGACCAAGCAGAGGGAGGAGCCGAGTCATCATATCGAGGAGTCGACAATTTGGGCTCCGATGCAGTCGACCGCTTCCCCTATTTTTTCAAAGGCTTCGAGCAGTCCCGTTCCCCCGTAAATTCAAACCCGGGAACTACTCCAAGTACGACGATAAAACAGAGCTCAAACGGTGGCTTAGACTATACACACAAGCAGTTGAGCTAGCAGGAGGAAGCAACGACGTCAAAACATTATTCCTACCAATGGCTCTTGAGACAATGCCTCTTGCATGGTTCGACAGAATCAAGCCCGAATCCATCGACTCTTGGGAACAACTTCACTGTGTCTTCGTTGAGAACTTCGCAGGTGTCCCCAAGATATCAGACCCTCGGACCAAGCTGCGAACCTGCAAGCAGTAGAAGAACGAGACCATGCGAGAATATTACAGACGTTTTTCCGAGATTCGCTCAACAATCTCGGACATAACGGATCGAGAGGTAATTGATCTTTTTGGCAATGGCATCTATGAAAGATACAATTACAAAGACTTTATCAAGCAAGACCCGATCACCGCTGACGAGTTCCACCGAGCAGTGAATTCCATGATCGCTACATAAGAGCGCACTCAAGAACGCTTTCCCGAGAGAAACACGCAAGGTGATCGAGGAAACAATCAGTGGGGAAACCAGCCGCCTCAGCAAAACACCTGCAAGAGGACCGGGGATAACATTGTGGCAGCTATGGAACCTTAGAAAAGGGAAACAAGCCTTCAAGCTTTGATGATCTCCTAGACGGTCCATGCCCTTTTCATCTGAAAGGAGGACACCCAGCTAGACATTGTAGACATTTAATATGCTTAGGCCAGTCTCTGTGGGTGTTTCATAGGCATTTAATATGCTGACATGACGCTATATTAATGAAGAGAGAGATGACAAGAGTTTTATGAGAGTAGAAATAGTTTCATCCTCACGAAACTCTTATGCACTGTTTCCAAAATCTGTGTGTATTGGAAACTGGGAGATTTAATCCGCACTGAGACTGGCCTAAGCAGGGCAGGGCATATTCTAGGTTTATGCTGGGGTCTTAGTAGAAAATGACAGGGCTCCGATTGGCCCACTTTGGTAGTCACCAACCTAAACTAACGGTGCGAAGTCAACTAACCGTGGTCGCAGTCACCGGAGGAGCAAGCTGGATGACATGTGGGACCGCTTTGGTATAGAATTATGCAAACACACTGCAAGTAGCACACCCCGTGAGAGACATAGGGGCCCCGCCTGTCCCTTCCTTGTCTAGTGGGCAAATCCGCAGTCAAAGCGCACGTTAGGCACCTCTAACCAAACAAGCTACTCTCTGACGTTCTGACCCCATCCCATACCCCACATGTCATCGATTGTGATGGAGCAATAAAAGAGCCGCTCGCTTAACTGCCCAGAAGCACAGCCCTAAGCACGGGACCCACCATACTGCCAAACGCGGCCCACATGTCATTGAATTAACTTCTCCTTTGTTTTTTGCCGCACCGAGCCCCCTCCAAGTCCCAACTCCTGAATCCTGGCATCGAGGTGCACTGAGCAAGCGCAAAGGCCACGCAAGATTGCAAGAACACGGCCCGGCAGAAAATTACTCCCTCCGTCCCATTTTATCTGCACTGACGAAAATACCCCTACCTCTGCAGCTCTGTGCTGATCATACCTCAGTGCTGGATGGGAAGCCGAGAACAATCGAGAGCACCGTCAGGTTTTCTTTTTCTTTTTTTTTAATATACCAATCGTTGCACTTCTCAATGGAAAGATGAAATAAAATAATAAAAAACTAGTGCTGCACTGCTCTGTTGGTTCTGGCTATCGCTGCACACGCCTCTGCCACAGACCTATGTGATCGATTAATTTGGGACAAAATTTGAACCACAAACGTGCACTTAAACTGGGACGGAGGGAGTACCCCTCACTGGCATCTGGCCCCGATGACCCGGCCTCACCCGTCAGGCTAGTTACCGAACCATACAGTATGGCCGCGCCTCATCACCCCCTCGGTCCCGAGCCGTCCCTCTCAATCCCCCGCACTCATCTCCCTGCCCTCGCTCCCTGAGCGCTCGCGAGCCTGCGGCCACCACCGCCGTCTCCGCGCCGCGCAGATCCGCCCGGCTGGTGCGACCCCACTCGAGAATACGTGTACGGACGCGACGAGAGGCAGCCCCGGCCCACCTCGCCGAGGACTCGCTCCTGTGTCGTGGGCGCCAGCACTACCGGTGGCCGTGCGGAGCTGCGCCAGGCCGATTCGACCGAATCCGGTGGAATTCACCGTGGCGTGGTGTCAAATCGGTGAGTTCCGTTGGGCTACGCGTGGAGGGACGCGCGTTCGGGTCTGGGCGGCCGAAAGTGGCGCCGGGGATGGTTCTAGGGTTTGGTTTTGGTCTTTTGGCCTGAGGGCATGGCGGATGGGGGCCGGATGAAGGGCGTGCAGGGCGCTGGCGGTGGCGCTGGTGACGAGGAAGAGGGGAATGAGGAGGCGCGAGAGGAGCTGGAACTCGCGCTGTCGCTGGGGCGGCGAGGCTGGCACCTTCCGCCGCGGCAGGAGCCCGCTCCCCGCTCACTTAACTGGACCGCGGTTCTGCCGGAGTGGAACCCTGACGCCGCTGGGAGCTCGCAGGGTGCGGAAAGGGCCTTGGGCGGACAATCCATCTCTTCTCTCGGATTCCGTGACATGTTGGGTGGTATACTAGATGGCCCCCATGCGGGTGGCAGTGTGGAGCTTGGGTGGGACAACCTGGACGAAGAGGATGAAGACAGAGACCTGCAGAATAAACGGCTCAGAGTACGACGCTTTGGCGAGTAAGTTATACGAATGTTGCTCCTCATTTTTAGTATTTTGCATGCTGTGGAGTTTTGGTTCGTTTATATGTTTTGTTTCTCTAATTCCTAGCTCCTCATTTTTAGTATTTTGCATGCTGTGGAGTTTTGGTTCGTTTATATATTTTGTTTCTCTAATTCCTATCAATAGTAGTTTCAGGAAAACCTGCCTAGTGAAATTTAAACGAAGCTGCACCTCATGCATTATATAGTTGATTGATGTGGAATTGCAACAACAAAGCTGCATTTCATGCATTATGTAGTTGATTGAATTGATGTGGAATTGCAACCTGAGGTCTTTGCATGTATGTGCAAGATACCTAAGATATGTCTTGAACTCAAGCATGAGAATTTATGCAGTTCATTTGTGTATGTTCGTGTATGTTGAAATGCTGAGCCCACTCTAACAATGGCATCAAAGATGTAATGCAGTTCCCTGAAGTGTTGTTATTGTAATCCCTGCCTCCCTGGTTTTAAATGATAAAGGACCCACACATGGATCAATGGAGAAAGTGCTTGCTCTAACCATGTTGGGTGTTAACACATATTTCCTGCTATAGCAAGTACTCCAGTATAAAGTTTACTGGGCTTTGGCATGCCACTTGAATTGTTTTGAAGATCTGAATACCTAGGCTGCGTTGAATTTATTGCAGAATATTTAATCTAGTTAGCCTCTCGTTCTTGTAAATCTTCTTTTCCTAATTGCCGCATGGCATTTATGCTCCATCAAGTAAATATGACTGACATTTGAAAGGATTATATTCTATCACATACTTGGGAGACATTAATACATTTGTAGTCCTTAGGCAAAAAAGCAGTATACTGATTTTTAGATTCTTTGCATAATAACTTCTAACTCACAATTTTTTTTGCCTTCAACTCTATTCTTAATAAAAAAAGCTAAGTTACTCCGTCCATTCCAAATTGTAAATTAGTTTAACTTTTTCAGATGCATAGCTTTTGCTAGCACCTAGATACATGTTATGTGTAGATACTATGTATCTAGAAAAGCCAAAATGACTTACAATTTGGAACGGAGGGAGTATATTAATGAAGATACATCTCGTCATCTACCATAGACACTCCTAAAAATGTCTGAAATTCTTGGCTTCCTAGAGATCTTGATAATCGGGCCATGCTGTATAAGATTTTGGTTGGTGTTTCGACCTCAGTCTGTCCTTCATCCAAGTATAGCACTTTGCTTTTTAAATATTGTTTATTACTACTTTGGTGCCAACTTTTTAGTATCATTCCTATGTTGCACAGTGAACATTTTTTGTGGTGTTGAAATTATTCTAAATAGTCTCATACACTATTTGCATGTTTTGTGCATGTGTAGTTTAAGGTTAATCTTTTACTATGGTACACAAGCAAGAACCATAATTTTGTAAGTTTTTTTAATAGTATGATATGATATTTTTGGATATTGATCATCTTGCTTGTTTTGGTTTGTTTCCATCTGTTGTGCTGTTGTGAGCTACTCCCCTATTAAAAAATGTAGATCCTTTTAGTTCTGTCCCAAGTCAAACCTCTCTATATAATACTACCAAATGAATGCACTATCAAGGACTTCCTGGTGATTTTAACGATCTAATTTGATGTTGTACAAGTTGGTATTGAAAAGTTTGACTTGCAAAAGAACTAAAACAACCTACATTTGGGAATGGATGGAGTAGTACTATGGTGGTTATCAATAAAGTGACACATACAAGTTGGTATTGAAAAGTTTGACTTGCAAAAGAACTAAAACAGCCTACATTTGGGAATGGATGGAGTAGTATTATGGTGGTTATCAATAAAGTGACACATCTTTAATTGTCTTTGCTATGAATAGTGTTTGTTGTCATGTGTACATTGTATGCAATCTGTTTTTGATGATACGAGTCATCCAGTAGGGAGTAGAAGAAAGTTATTTGTATTGTTTCTGCTTGGAAACACTAATGAGATTTGGAGAATTTTCTCCTCTCGTTAATCCAAACTTCATTGTGATTAGAGATTACCATATCGATGACCTGCCTATGCATCATTTTGAGTTGTGTGTAAGAGGTTCTTTTATTTTACAGAGAAAGCCCACTGCATTCTGGTGCCAGTGCTACTCCCTTTGGCTCTGAATCGTCATTTTTGCCCATTTCTGATGAATGTGTTCATTTAAAGCTGTCTCGTTTCCCGGAACATGAATTGGAATTTGGCTTGTCACTTTTCCCAAATGATGGTAGTGAGAGCCCAAGGGATGCCAATAATGAGCAAGTTGATGATGCAGAAAACTCAGGTGGAAGAAATTCTGAAGATGTTGGAATAAGAATGGATCTCTCCGACGATCTCCTGCACCTGGTGTGCCCTGAGTTCCATTTTCTTATAGTTTGTTATCTACAGAAATATTGCTTCTGCCTGACTTGAAATGTACTAATTTCTTAGGTTTTCCATGGCAGATATTCTCTTTCTTGAGCCAGAAGGATTTATGTAGAGCAGGTGTTACCTGCAGACAATGGCGATCTGCTAGTGTGCATGATGATTTTTGGAAGTGTTTGAAATTTGAGAACACTAGGATATCACTGCAGAACTGTAAGTCAGTTTTTTGGTATTGTTCTCTACCACATCACTACTGCCAAAGTGCCAATAGTTGGAAGTCAGATTAGTGTGCTTGCTTTTTATTTCCTACCACCTCACTTTTGCAAATGACAGACACATCGACTTCGTAATTTAAACTTGTCCGCTATTTTTTTAGAAATTCTTAGGAGGGGAAACAAAATTAGGTTAAAGCCTGTTGGTTTGAAGATTATGACTATGATTTGTATTTTTTAATCAATAAATATAAATATGAATATGAATTACCGTACTGAATTCAGGCTATGACTCGCAGAATGTACCCATGCTTATCATTATTTGGCACCTTTTGAGATCCCACAGGATTTTAGCTGATGCTATTCATGTTTTAATATGTTGTTTTTGCAGTTGTTAATATTTGCCGTCGTTACCCGAGTGTAACAGAACTCAATTTGCATGGTGTCATAAATGCAGAAACACTGGTTCTGGAAGCAATAATGTTTTTAAGGTCCTCCCCTCCAATTTTCTCCCTTGTTAGCACATTCTTCTGTCTTACTATTGTATTTATTGGATAGAGTATCTTGTAGGCATCTGAAGACGTTAACAATGGGCAAGGGACAACTGGGAGAAGCATTTTTTCTAGCTTTGGCTGAGTGCCCATTATTGACTGCTTTAACAGTAACCGATGCTTCTCTTGGGAGTGGCATTCAAGAAGTAACTGTTAATCATGATGGATTGCGTGAGCTTCATATTTTGAAGTGCCGTGCACCCAGAATATCTGTCAGGTGATTAATGTTTTTTTCGGTAGTGTATATGGTTTCATGTGTCATCTAACTAATACATGTCACGCTACCATCTAGATGTTCCCAACTTCGAATACTGTCTTTGAGGCGAACAGGCATGGCTCATGTATCACTCAACTGTCCTCAGTTGCTTGAGTTGGACTTCCAATCCTGCCATAAGCTTTCTGACAATGCGATTCGCCAAGCTGCTACAGCTTGCCCGTTGTTGACAAAACTAGATATGTCATCTTGTTCTTGCGTTACTGATGAGACACTGCGTGACATAGCTAGCTCATGTCCAAGTCTTTCTGTGCTTGATGCATCAAACTGCCCCAACATTTCATTTGAGGTTTGCCTTACACTATGTTCTGTTTATCATTCATCTGAAAAATTCTCCATATAACTATCAGCAGAAAAATACCTGACATGTACTTTTGGTTTTGGGGTCTGATATGTAGTCCGTGAGGCTTCCAATGCTAATAGACTTGAGACTGCTAAGTTGTGAAGGAATCACATCTGCTTCCATGGCTGCAATAGCATACAGCCGTCTGCTTGAGGTAGTGATTCAGTTTCTTTGGTATCATTTTGTAAACTTCCTGCTACAAGAACTAATTGGGCTTCTTTGCCATCTTTGGCAGGCGCTACAGCTTGATAATTGCAGCCTGTTGACATCAGTGTCTTTGGACTTACCACATCTTAAGAATATAAGTCTCGTGCACTTACGCAAGTGAGTAGAGACAGGTTTTGCATTATATTTGTTTTTTTGTTATTTGTTCTTATGTTCTTTTTATCTTTCCAATTTAGGTTTGCTGATTTGAATTTGCGAAGCCCTGTGCTTTCTTACATCAAAGTTTCCAGATGTTCAGCACTCCATCGAGTTAGCATAACCTCGACTACACTTCAGGTGATATCTATTTTTGTATAAAATTTGTTATGCCATTTGTTGAGTTATTTGGATACTCCTGAACATGAAGGATTGCTAAGTTGGTGTCTTCTTCAGAAATTGGTGCTTCAAAAACAAGAGAGCTTATCCAGTTTGTCATTGCAATGCCACAACTTGATTGATGTGGATCTTAGTGACTGCGAGTCATTAACGAATGCGATTTGCGAAGTATTTAGTGATGGAGGTGGCTGCCCTATGCTAAGATCATTGATCCTTGACAATTGTGAGGTATGTCAATGTTACGGTCATGCCCTTTGTTCCATAACTAATGTATTTTAAATGCACGAGTGTTATTCCAACTTGTGCATTGTTATCATTTTTCCATAGTTCTTGTTGCATTCTGTTTGTTCCTATTATTCTTGTATTTTCAAGATAGTAGTGACAACTATTTCGTTATACTGAAATTCTGATGTCATTTTTCTCTTTTTACAGAGTTTGAGCATTGTAGAACTGAATAGCAGTTCTTTGGCCTGCCTCTCTCTTGCTGGTTGCCGCTCGATGACATTCTTAAGACTCTCGTGCCCAAATCTGCAACATGTGAATCTTGATGGCTGTGATCACCTTCAAAGTGCAGCATTCTGTCCTGTAAGTCTATTGATAACTTCTAGTTCTGCGGTGCAGTGTGTGTGTAGGCTGTTGGAATGTTGGTGAATTTGTTTGCTGATATTAGGTAGAGATTGTCTCTACTTAGGAGTACCTCAAAAGAAATATGATTGTTGTCTGTCCTATTTTGGGCAAGCCTTGGAAGAGAACTTACATTTACTCTTATTGTACTTGTTTCATATAGATGTACATTTCAAAAACCTGCACCTTATACATATGTTGCAAAAAACTACATGTTTTAATGTATCTTTCAGAAAACTACAACTATTTTGTCACTACGCTGCATGGAACTACAACTTTCTCATTACAACTTGTTGCTGACCGCGCCCACCTGTCAATGACAGTGGCATGAAAGATTAGGAATGAGTAGCGTTATATGTCACTGAGGAAGGTGGTCCCAGTGAAAACAACTGGTTTTGCTGATAAAGTTGTAGTTTGTTTATGTGTGTCAATAAAATTGTAGCTATAAATTTGTCCGAATATCAAAGTAGTAGCAGGTTTTTGAAATTACTCTTATAAATGCACCACAAGAGCAGTGAAAGAAGAGATTGGAGTAGATTAATATTCTTGTGTAAAATAAGGAAATGCAAGCTGCCTGTAGTAGTTTCTTTATACCCTAACAAATTCGATCAGACTCACTTTTTATTGATATCAAATCTATCTTCGACTTTTAACTGATTATGTTAGCTGTCAATCCAACTAATTTCCTGGTGACTCCTAATGTTAAGGATGCTTGTCGCTAGAGAATTTTTATTTCATTTTAAAGCCTTTTTAAAAACTATTTTTAAAACTAACACACCCAACCATTTTTTTTAAAACTAACCCTTTTGGCCGGGCCTATTGTCATGACGCGCCATCTCGCATGGCGCGGCAGAGGCTAATACAGAACGGCCTCACTCCTTCCCTTCCCCCTCTCTTTGCACTCCTCACTTCCCGGACACTGCACTCGCACTTGCCCACTGCAGGCCGCCCTGCCCCTCCCCCTCTCCCTGTCGCGCTCATATTATCTACTCAACTTGTGATATTATGCTAATTTGGTAATCGAAGCCTTATCAATAATACCAACATGTAGTCTGATCCAAGACTCAGTGGTGCTTCCTTGGCAGGCGGATAGTAGATCAGAGATGCAGGCTTCTTGTTGTCTTGTTATTTTGTATGGCCGCGCCATTGCTGGGGGCGCGGGAGATAGCTTTGCCGCGCAATGGCAGGTGGCGTGGCACTGCACTGCCGAGGGCAGTGGCGTGTCAGTGGCACGCCACCTGCCATGGCGTGTCATTGCCGCACCACGATCCATGGCGTGTCAAAACTGTGTTGTCATGCCCCCATCAATGGCACGACAACGTTCCGGACACATCGCGCTCCCTTTTGTATGGCTGTGAATCTAGTTGTCGAAACAACTACAGTCAATGTAGTTAAACCATGGGTTTGAGTTGTTGCATTGTAGTTAAACCAACGTAACATTGCAAAGACATCTTCAAGGAATTGTAGTTAACCATGGTTACAATGTAGTGCATGAAGTACCATGGTTACATCTTCAAGCAAGAGGAGGATGGCTACATGGGTACAATACATCAATACTTCAAATGCAACACAATGCAACAAATGAAAATTGTAGTGTAAGCCAACATTGTTCATTACTACAACAGGGAACTACCAAATCTCAGTGCTACGAGGTCAATTTCTCTTCCTCAGTCAGAAACATAATCAATAAGCAACTTGTCTGAATCCCAATCCTCTACCACAACCTCGTTGTTGCGGCTAGTCTCACTTGCTTTGGCCTCATTTGCCTTTCTCATGTAGTAAGCTGCCTTTGGTTCATCTATCTGGGACAAGAAGTCATCATCCTCCGCCTTCAAGTCCTCCGTAGAGCGATGATCTCGCTCAATCTAGTAGTGTCGTCATCGTCCTCCTGCAAGCTTGCCTCTGCTAGAGCGATGAGCTCGTTCAATCTGGAAGTGTCATTTGCCTTGACCACCTTTTTTTGCCTCCTCCGCCTTCTTTTCTAGATACCTTGAACATGCCACCTCTACGGCATGGTCCCTGCCACATCCTATCCCTTTATGTATAAAATTCAAGCAGTTAGCAAAGCGATAATAATTCAAAAAAAAGACAACCACAATATGGGGTACTACAATCACTCACTGGCACGTAGTGAACCAACAAGGTCTTCTAGGACCTCTTTTCTTGCCGCCTCCCCTATCCTCTTGCTTCTTTTGCCTTGCTAAACACCACTTCTTCCACTCAACATCCATCGGGCTAAGAACACCCTTTTGTTTAGCAAGTTCATGATCTCCCGTTTGCGCAGCTTAACGTAGTCATCAACGAGCTGAGATCCACAACCTTTCTTTCGTGCTGTGACTTGCTTCGCCCTAATTGTATCCTTGAATTCCCGTTTACCATAAAAAAAACTCCCACTTGCATTTCCTAGTGCTCAGGTGAAACGAAACACTTGAACACAATTTAGGATGTGTTTGGTTGTCCGGTCTATCCTAGCCTGCCTTAGTTTTCTAAGCCAGGCCAGTCAAAGCCTGGCTAGTGCTATGCAACATGCACTTGTTTGGTTGCCTTGACTGTCTAAGCCTGTATTAGAATGTGTGTGTTTGGTTGCCTTCAATGTGTTAGGTTTACCTCCTTTCACACAATCAATCGAACACCCGGTGGGCATCATGTATGCGACATCCATGGCCGGTGGTGGAGCTGCACCTTGAGGCCGACGCAGTGTTGATGGGCGAGTGGGTTGCCGAGTTCATGGCTGGATGCTGCGCCACGAGACGGACGCGTTGGACGTGGTGGTAGAGCTGCGCGGGCAGGGGGTGCGTGGCCGGCCTGTGCGACAGTGGGGCTTGCGTGGAGGACGGCAAGCTTGTGCGGAGGTCGGCGGCATGGAGCTCGTGCATGGACCGGCGGACGACGCAGAACTCGGTCGCGCAGGGCTAGACAGATAGTGGACGGCGGAGCTCACACACAGAGGCTTGCGTGGAGGCTTGTGCGTAGGCTGACGCTCATGTGGTGGCCGGCAGTGGCGCGCGCGGAGGCCGGTGACGCTCGCATGGTGGTCAATGGTGGTGTGGAAAAAGCATCGGTAGGTGAGTGAATACTGCTGCGGCACTTGTACAAGCCTAGCTTGCTGGAAACGTTGGGATTGGACGTTTCCAGCAAGCCAGACCAACACCCCTCTTTTGCATTAGTTGGGCCAGGCTTCGGGCCTTAGCCAGGCAACCAAACACGAGAGAACTGCGTTAGGAAAGTTTGGCTAGACCCTTAGCCAGCCAACCAAACACACCCTTAGCAAATAACACATTCGATCGTTGAAAAGGAGATAACTTGGGTCAAACTTGTCAGGACCGTCGATCCACTGAAAGAAAAAGCACCTCCCATGCTCCTACACAACATGATTCCAACAAAATACTAGTAAACTAGTAACTCAAATGAACAAGCAATGAAAGTGAAAAAAAAATCCTTAATTAAATCGACTGCATGTGTAGAAGCAATGAGCAGCAATGTCCGGATGTCTCGTTTGCCCAACGTGGGGTGGCAAACCAGTCACAATTAGGGATGGGGAGATCAGGAGGGACGGGGGCATCTTTGCCAGACACGTTGGGGTATAATTCTCTAGCACGACCCTGCTCAGCAAAAACGCTCCCGATACAAGTTCTGCATCTAGCCAAAAAAAATGTAAACAAAAAAACAATTACTATACAACTAAAATATAACCTGCACATCAGAACTACAAAAATATAACCTACACTTAGGAACCAAACACTAGCTAACCATATACATCAAAACTAAAGATGATATCCATAGTTCTAACTAACTAATTATCTTTAACATAGAGAAAAGGGAACTAATATTTTCATTCAAACACTAGCTACCCATACTTCCGAAATATATTTCTCCTACAAACCCTATCTTTGCTTTAACCGATCCTAATCTCTTAATCCACCGTTCAAATAACAAACAAGAGCATCATTACCGTCACCGAGATAGAGGATAAGTTTGGGGGCAGCGAGGGAGGGCGGTAGCTAGGGCGCCCGGCGGTGCCCCTTCTATTTCTGGCGGGCTGTAGCAACAGTAGAGAGAGAGAGACCACCATGCATGGTGCAGTAGTATGTACAGGTTAGATTTGGAAAAAAAATTTCAGTGTTTCAAATTTGGAAATAGTTTTAAAAAAGAGTTAAAAATAAAATAAAAAACTCCCTAGACCGCTATGTGCTACAAGTACCATACCGGCATGAAAACTAAGCTATTATTGACAATTATTGATAGAATGATGAAAATATAAGTTATAACCAACAAACTTGCTAAATCATCAATCTTTGCAATACTCCTAACCTAGTGGATTGGACGTAGGAGAGTAATTTGGTGATTTTGTGGGCTACATGATCTGGTTTTAGAACAGTATTCTGTCACAAGGAACTTGTGAATTTTTGCAGCTGTTTAATTGATGAAGGTTAAAAAAGCTAGTTAGGCTTCAGTTCTAAAATTGAAAGGATATTCTAATGTACTGTAGATGGGAAGTAATTTCTGAGGCACAAAACTGAAGCAAAGACGCAATTATGCCCCTTCAATTTCTTACACTAATTCAGCATATATGTACCTTCTGACAATGATTTAATGGCTTCTTTTGTAGGTGGGCCTTGAATCCCTAAATCTGGGGATTTGTCCAAAATTAAGTGTTTTGTGCATCGAGGCCCCAAATATGTCTATATTGGAGCTGAAGGGTTGTGGTGTGCTTTCCGAGGCTTCCATCAATTGCCCTTGCTTGACATCGTTAGATGCCTCTTTCTGCAGGTTGTGCCACACTTCCAGTATTTTTTGCTTTATGTCCTCAATTGCTACCTACTGTTGCTGTGTTCATTCTGTTTTTGCATGTTCAGGCAGCTTGTGGATGATTCGCTGGCTCGTATGGCAGAGGCGTGTCCTCTGATTGAACATCTTATCCTGTCATCATGCCTATCCATTGGCATCGATGGATTGTCTTCATTGCATTGCCTTCATAAGCTGACCTTGCTTGACCTGTCTTATACATTTTTGATCAACTTGAAGCCTGTTTTCGACAGTTGTCCGCAGTTGAAGGTAAGCCTGTTTGGAACACTTATGTTGCAGATTTTGGAATACAGCACATTAAGATGGGACCTTATTTTAGCTGTTGTTATTCTATGCAAATATATAATGCAGCCTAATGTTTATTCATATGTACATGTATGCAATGCTATTAAATGTTTTAGTATAGGTTTTCATTTTATGTAATATGATCTGGAAAAACAGAAAATGACTAAGATCTTATTATTGATCGAATTAGCTTTGGGAGTTCACTTTATTAGCATCCGTTTCTTATGAGGTTTTTTTATTACATGTGATTAATTGAAAATGAGTAATTTTGGAATTTGAATGATAAGATATAGTAACATATTTGTTCATACAAAATGGAGTGTAGTGATGTACTCAGTTGTAATGGTATCTGTTTTTCCTTTGGCAGGTGTTAAAACTCTCAGCTTGCAAGTACCTCAGTGACTCATCATTAGATGCCCTCTACAGAGAGGGTGCTCTTCCATTACTTGTTGAGCTAGATCTGTCCTACTCATCCATTGGACAGAATGCGATAGAAGATCTTCTTGCTTGTTGTACTAATTTGGTCAATGTGAACTTGAACGGATGTACAAACTTTCAAGAATTGGTGTGTGGGTCAGACGATAGCAGTTCTGTGGATATGCCAGTTGACTTTTGTCCACCTAGTTCTTCACCAATCAAGAGTGTGGAGATCAGTGAGCGATCTGGTCGCCTGCTTGAAGTTCTCAATTGTACTGGGTGCCCTAATATTAAGAAAGTTATTATTCCTTCGATAGCAAACTTTCTACATCTGTCCAAAATTAATCTTAATCTTTCGACCAACTTGAAGGAAGTGGATTTAACATGCTCCAACCTTTTCATGTTAAATTTGAGGTAACATCAATGTGCATTTGTGCATTTTCCAGTGTTATGCAGTATTGGTTTTGTATTTATGAGGATTGGTGAATTTCATATCTAGAGTCCTACTAGCAGATATAGCATGTTTAAAATTATGCATGTAGTCCACATGAATGAAGTCAAACAAACCAGCAAAAATGCAATGTCACATTGTTTTGAGATGTTAAGGATCAAAATAGGCAATCACTCAATCCATCTTTATCATGTGCCAATAGTACCACTTGTGTTTTTGATATTGTATCAAAGATAAATTTGATTGAGATGTCAAGGATCAAATAGGCAATCAACTCAATTCATCTTCTTTATCATGTGCCAATAGTACCACTTGTGTTTTTTGATATTGTGTCAAAGATGAATTTGAATTTGAAATTTTTTAGGTTAATGTGTGCTATGCACATGTATCTTTATTGATTTGGTTTTTAAAAACATTGCAACATTTTATTTTTATGACATTTTTCTTTTTGCTAATGGGATGCCAGAACTCCCTGGTAACCAATGAATTTCTCTTACAACAGTTATTTCTTTCTTTCAGCAACTGTGGCTCACTGGAGGTGCTGAAGCTTGATTGCCCAAGATTGACCAACCTCCAACTTCTGGTACTTTTTTTTTCAAGCAACATTCTGTTTTGAAGTTTGAAGTTTTTGACCAGCAATGACTAGTTCTCGCACGAGATGAATGATTCAATGCCGGTTGTGTTTGTTTATTGTCACGTTTATGTTGGAAAGAGTGATTGGATTATTGGGCTAACCCTAGGAAGGGCAGCTATATCAGTCACTTACATGGGCCTCATGGGCAATCATAAGTGTTCCGGGTCAGGGGACTGTGGAGCTCACCAAGGAGCTGCCGGAGCCAGGAGGCCTCAGCCACGCCGTTAGCAACAGCGCGGTATTCCGCCTCGGCACTGGAGCGGGAGACCACCGGCTGGCGCTTGGACGACCAGGACACCAGGTTGCCGCCGAGGAAGACAACATAGCCGGAGGTGGACCGGCGAGTGTCCGGACACCCGGCCCAGTCTGTGTCGGTGTAGACGACGAGCTCGGTGGAGGCGGACCGGTGGAGAAGCAAGCCGTAGTCGACGGTGCCGCGGAGGTAGCGGAGGAGGCGCTTGAGGGCCGTGAGGTGAGGCTCCCGCGGATCATGCATATGAAGGCAAATCTGCTGAACTGCATATGTGATGTCCGGGCGGGTGAATGTGAGGTACTGAAGCGCCCCCGCAAGACTCCTGTATGCGGTAGGGTCAGTAACAGAGGCGCCCTCGGTCTTTGACAGTTTGGCTTTAGTGTCAACAGGGGTGGAGCAGGGCTTGCAGTCAGTCATCCCAGCACGCTCCAGGATATCGAGAGTATACTGCCGCTGGTGAAGAAAGAGCCCCCCGGGACGAGGTGCAACGGTGACCCCAAGGAAGTGATGGAGCACACCGAGGTCCTTCATCGCGAACTCCTGCTGAAGAGAGGAGATGATCCGCCGCAGTAGTGCCGGGCTGGAAGCGGTGAGCACAATGTCATCCACATAGAGCAGCAGATAGGCAGTCTCCCCACCATGGTGGTAGATGAACAGCGAAGTGTTTGTCTTGACCTCCACAAACCCCAGAGTGAGCAGGAATGTAGCAAAGCGAGAGTACCACGCCCGAGGGGCCTGCTTGAGGCCGTAGAGTGACTTGTTGAGGCGACAGACCAGATCAGGCTGAGTAGAGTCAGCGAAGCCCGTCGGCTGACTGCAGTAGACTGTCTCAGCAAGTGTCCCGTGGAGAAAAGCATTCTTGACGTCCAGCTGATGCACAGGCCAGGAGCGAGAGAGCCAGTGAGAGAACCGTGCGGACTGTAGCTGGCTTCACCACGGGACTGAACGTCTCGTCATAGTCAACTCCAGGCCGCTGAGTGAAACCCCGCAGTACCCAGCGAGCCTGGTACCGATCAAGAGTGCCATCCGCCCGACGCTTGTGAGTCCATATCCACTTGGCGGTGACAACATTGGAACCAGGTGGACGTGGCACCAGATCCCAGGTCTGGTTGGCGAGAAGGGCCACGTACTCCATCGCACGACGCCAGTGAGGGTCGACCAGGGCGTCGCGCACGGAAGAGGGTACCGGAGAGACCTGCGTGTCATCGTGTGTCGCGGCAAGAGCCCGAGGCCGCAACACCCCCGCCGCATGCCGCGTCACCATGGGGTGAACATGACGCGGGTGGCGGTGAAGAATCGGGGGGTGGTACACGGGCGGCTCGACTCGAGCAGCCGGTGATGGTGGAGGCGGCGGCGTAGGCGTCGACGGTGGAGAGCCGGCCACGAGAGGAGACCGAGGTGGTGACGACGTGGACGGAGCCAACACCGAGGGCGGTGGGGCCGCCCGCGCACGGCGCTGGTAGACATGCACCAGCTGGGCGAATCGCGCAGGAGGTGTCGTAGACGTCGGACCCGCGGTGGACGCAGGGTCGGGCACAGCCACAGGACCAGCGCAAGGTGCAGGCGCAGACACAGCACCTGGTGGCGCGGCAGCCGGACCCGCGTCGGGCGCAGGGTCGGGCGCAGCCCCGGGAAACGTGGTCGCCGGACCGGCGCACGGTGCAGGGTCCGGCGTAGCTCCAGAGGGCGGGGAGCCAGGGCAGGATCCCGGCGAGCCGGGGCACGGGCCCGGCGGAGCGCATGGAGGACCTGCAGGGTAAAACAGGAAAGGTGGCTGGACCACCGCGTCAGTGGGAAACAAGGAGGAGAGGTCAAGGTCGGAGGTGGGAGGTGGTGTGGAGGTGGGAGGAGAGGTGGTGGTAGAGAAGGGGAAGTCGGCCTTGTCGAACACAACGTGTCGGGAAATGAGGACGCAACGAGAGGAGAGGTCATAGCAACGGTACCCCTTGTGATCCGGGGAGTACCCGAGGAAGACACACCGAGTCGACCGGGGAGCCAACTTGTGAGGAGCAGTGGCAGTGGTGTTAGGGTAACACGCACACCCGAAAACACGGAGGTGGTCGTAGCGAGGAGGGGTACCGAAGAGGGCGTGGTGAGGAGTGGGAGCGGGACAGGCAGCGGAAGGTAAACGGTTGAGGAGATAGGTGGTGTGAAGACACTCGGCCCAGAAGCGGGCAGGAAGAGAGGCCTGCAAGAGGAGGGTGCGGATGGTGTCGTTGGTGGTGCGAATCATGCGCTCGGCCTTGCCGTTCTGGGAGGAGGTGTAGGGGCACGACATGCGCAACTGCATGCCGTGAGAGAGGAAAAAGGCACGAGACGTGGAGTTATCGAACTCACGCCCGTTGTCACATTGAACGGCCTTGATGGTGAGGCCGAACTGAGTGGACACCCAGGCAAAGAAGTGGAGGAGTGTGGAGAAAGTGTGAGACTTGGCACGAAGAGGAAAAGTCCAGGAATAGTGAGAGAAATCATCCACCAACACAAGATAGTATTTATAGCCAGAGATGCTAGGGACACAAGATGTCCACAGATCGCAATGGACAAGGTCAAAGATATGAGCCACATGGGAAGAGGAAGTAGGAAAAGGAAGACGAACATGTCGGCCCAGTTGGCACGCATGACACAAATGCTCATCGCGAGCTCTAGTACATGGTATGGCAGAGCTACGACGAAGCTGTGTCAAGGCATCGCGGCCAGGGTGACCAAGGCGACGGTGCCAAGTAGTAGAGGAGGTGGTGGTGGCAAAAGCAGCTGACGGAGGGGAAGGTGAAGACCATGGAGCAGAAGTAGGAGACCGAAGAGTGTAAAGGGGCCCGTGCTGTCACAGCGGAGAAGAAGACGCTGGGAAGCCAAATCCTTTACAGTGAGACCAGAGGGTCGAATTTAACCGAACAGGAGTTGTTAGCTGTGAAACGACAAATAGAAAGAAAGTTGTGAACCATATTGGGAGCAACCATGACATCGGGAAGAAGAAAGGAGCCATGAGTGTTAGCGGCACCCACGGACGTGACCGGAAGGCAAGAGCCATTCGCGACCATGATGGACGAAGGGTGAGTCGAAGAGGGAGGGTGAATGGAGGAGAGGAGACCGGGGTTGGGAGTGGTGTGGTAGGTGGCTCCCGAGTCAGCGATCCAGTCGGAACTGACTGGTGGTGTCAGACCCAAGGTGCTGAAAGAGCGGGCCATGGCCGTCGGATCCCAACCGACAGACCCCGGTATGGTGTTGGGAGGTGGAGTCCACGGTGACGGGAACGGGAGGGCGTCCTGGACAGCCCCAGCAAACATGGCGGCCGGTGTGTGGGTGGGGCGGAACTCGCCACCAGCCGATTGGAAGGGCGGCCGACCCCAGGTAGCCGGTGTATGCCCACTCCCGCTTGGTCCGGGAGGAGGGGGACCAAGGAGAGACGACGGTGGCGGAGGCGATGGCCGGGAACGCGAGGAGCCGGGGAAGAGGTAGTCAGCCGCGCCGGGCAGCAGCTCGCCGGGGAGGAGGCGGCCGGCGGGGCGTTGAAGAAGTGCAGCCGGCGTGGCGGGGAGCACGGCCGCGCCGAGCGGAGGAGCCCACCAGCCGGCGGTGGCAGAGCTCGCGCCGGGGGGCAGCAGGGCCGCAGCACACAGCGCAGCAGCAGCAGCTGAGCCAGCTCTCGTAGCAGCGACAGTGTCATGGCCCACGCCGGTCAGGGAGGGGCCGAGCAGGGGAGCACGCGCCGGGAAGGGAGGCCGCGCTGCAGAGGATCCCATGCGGTTGGCAGCAGCACGCGCGTTGGCTCCCACGCTTCCTGCAGCGGCTGCTGCAGTGCCTGCGGCGGTGGCTCTAGCAGTGCTCGCGGCGGAGGAAGGCGCTGCAGAGGGGAGCTCGTGCCGGGAGGAAGGCCGCGCTGCAGAGGAGCCCGCGCGGTCGGCAGCGGCGCGCGCGGCTGCTCCCGCGCTCCCCGTGGCGGCTGCTCCAGCAGCGGCCACGGCGGCGCCCGCGTCGGCTGCGGCTGGGGGCGGCGGCGACGGCCGCGGCGCCCGCACCTGCGGCGATTCCTGCGGCGTCCGCATCGGGCGGCCCCGTGCTAGCTGCGCCCGCGTTGGGAACGAAGGAGGAGAGGGGGAGGGGGAAGAGAAGGGTGCCCGATGCAGCGCCCTGGCCGCCCGCGTACGTGGCCGATGCAGCGGCGGCAGCGGCGCCCGGGCCGCCTGCGCCCGCGCCCGATGTGCTCGCGGCTGCCGGCGCGGAGGCGCCCGTGGCTCCTCCCAGGCCTCCCGCGGCGGCGCCCGCGGCCGCACGCGCAGCTCCTGCGGCGCTTGCGCCCGCGTGTGCAGCAGGGGCAGGAGCTCGCGCCACCCGCGGCCAGGAAGAAGGGAGAGGGGGGGAAGGAGGGAGGCCCGCCAGCCATGGCTGGGGTGGCTGCGGGGCGGCTGCTGGCCGGCGACGTCTGCAGCTGGAGAGGGTGGGAGGGAGAGAAAGAAACCCTAGCTTGATACCATGTTGGAAAGAGTGATTGGATTATTGGGCTAACCCTAGGAAGGGCAGCTATATCAGTCACTTACATGGACCTAAATACATATACTCCAACAGTTTATAGTGTTAATTTAATTGCAACAAATGAGTTAGGTTCAGCCCTTCGTTTCTCTCTTGGCTTCTTTAATCGACAAATTTCACGAAATGTTGGGCATGTAGTTTCATGTTTTGCTGAGTATATGTAGCATGCTCTTATCTTCTACTGTTTCATCTACCTGACTGATGCAATCTCACTTTTTCATAGGCATGCACCATGTTGCAAGAGGAGGAATTAGAATCTGCAATATCCCTTTGTAGTGCGCTGGAGATCCTTAATGTGCATTCTTGTCCAAAGGTAAGCTAACATATTTTGTGCAGAATTTCAATCCTGTGTGCTGTGTTTTATGTTGGTCTTTGTTGGTCTTCTAAGCAATGTTTTTTGCACACAGATCAATGCTCTGGATTTTGGCAGACTCCGTTTGGTTTGTCCCAGTCTGAAGCGCATCCAGAGCAGCCTCATCTCATAATACAGAGGCTGCTACCATATAAAGGAGTGCAATTCATGCAATAAGCCTCTGTTCAGATTTGAAGGAAAAAAAACAACTCAGGAAAAGCTCTCCTTGGTGCTCTTGTACATAGTACCCAAGCATTGCCGGTATATTGCATGGCATGGTATATTAGGAGCCAGGGGTGATGTGATCCTAGTTCCTCCAATCTATTCATGGTGCTGTAACAAGTATTTTTGCGAATCTGTTTTTGTTGCTGGAGATAACAGAATATCTGTTCATGTGTCTTTATTCGTTGGAAGTGTAACGATGGAGCAACCAGATCTGTATGTTGGTTTATATGCATCAATAATCGTCTTGTTTGGACAGTCTTGGAATCGCGTTGCTAATATCTGGGGTGGAGGTACAGCTATGTGCCTATGTTTAGTTGTTCGCACGTCGAAGTGCAGTATTATGAGGTTACTGTGGCCATGCAAGGAAGATGCACGCACGCACAAACTTAAATAGAGTTATGAGGGGCCTGTTTCACCCCTTGCCATGAAGTGAACTAGATATTTTAGCATTAGCATCCTGCGAATGCTCTCTGCCTAAATAGCATTTTGTCCTCATGGATTCACGATGCAAATGTGTTGGCGTTGGGTCAACCAGTGCCTAACCCATGGCACCCAATGAAGTGACTTTTTAGTTTTGGGTTGATCCGGTGCTTGGCACAAATATGGGAGCTAGAGATGAGGTAGGGACGCAAACCCTTGTTCGTCATCATTGGTATTTTTATCGAGGTATTGAGAAGTGTGCAAGCTTCTCCCTAGTTTTTGCTACAACCTCTTGTAAGGGCCACACTCTCGATCGGGTAAGTTTGTGGACAGTTGTAGACTTTTCCTGTACGCAAATAGGTCTATGGTTAAGCCACTCATGGCAAAGCCTCTCTCGAATCGCTCCTCGCCTTCTTTTGTACTAAGCTTTCGGCCAAACCGCCACAGACCTTGTTTTCTCTGGTACATGTTGGCGACCACATCACAAACGCAGTTGGTGTGGTCTCGCAAGACTACATACCCCTCTGTTGTACAACAATGGTGCATGCAAGCACCGAGTGGTAAGAGGCATACAAACCTCACTAAAAATTAGGTCAAACCTCATGAGCCTGTCTATCAATCACTTATCATAAGGACGAACCACAAGGGCATATATTAATTTTGTGTTCGCAATCTCCTTCTTGATGAGTGCATTGTCAACACAACACACAAACACTAAAATAAAAAAAAAACAAACAAAAGAAAATAAAAGAAAATTAAAAAAGGATGCTCATTCAAATGCACAAAAAGCCAAACAAGGGCAATTCGAAATAAGCGAAGCTTGGTCCCAAAAGACATGGGCAACGGCTCGACACAACCAAGCAAAAGATCGGAGTAAGATTCCACTGGAAGCGAAAACATGATCAAAAGAGCAAAAACTTAGTTCCCAAAGATATGGGCAATGACTCAACACAACCAAGTCAAAACGAGGTAGTCCTCAAGAAGAGGCAGAAAAGGCTCAACACACTAGCCCGAAGGTCAAAACACCAAAAACTGCTAGTCCCTCCAGAAAGAGGCAAAGACTCAACATGACTAGCAAAGCAGATGCAAAGGTGCAACTCCCCTTGAAAGCAAGCCTATGCAAGTGCTCGTGACACCAATTGGAGACACAAAAAGCTCTAAATGCCAGACAAAGTGCTCCAAAGTGTCAATCTCCCCTTGTGACAAATGTGAGGGGGTGTGAGTGAAAATTTCCCCTTACTCAAAGCCCTCCCCTTTGATAAGTGCTCGGGTACCAACATTTCTCCCTCTTAGGGCAAAGTATCCCCCTTGTTGAACAAAGGGCAAGTGTGTTTGTGACTAACTCTCCCCCTTGTTGACAAGGTGAGTTTGTGTGAAACTTTTTCCCCTTATTGACACATGCACAAATCACCATGAAACAAATTAGGATGAACTGTGTTGTAATAAAATAGTTTTTGTGTCTTATAAAAACGCAATAACAACTTTGGGGTTGGAGATCTTCTTAAAAAAAGACTAAAAAAGGTCAAGGGCCCAAATGTCATGTATTATATTTATCAAAAATTACATAATATTTATTTATTATGAGAAATAGAGAAAAAAAAATACAACGAGAATGTGATGGAAAATGGAACAGAAAAAGAGAGAATTGTCAAACAAAAAAAAAACAGAAAACAAAAATTAACATACCAGATTGGAAGGTGACAAAATGGAAAAGAAAAAAATAGAACTATATCTATATCTATAACTTTAATTTTTCTTCCAACTAAGAGGTCAACTCGGTTACCGTTTAAGTATTTCTATACTATAAAAAAATTCTTTCATCCTACTGTAGTAGATTTTTTTTTCTGCCCCTCTAAGCTAATCTTGGTTCGGTCTCGGCCTCTAAGGCTTCATCACGCGGACTCCTCCTAAGCGGACAAAAGAAAATCAACATCGTCAAGGACACGTAGTTAGCACATACACATGCATACTACTTCTCTATAAATGGTCCAGGAAGGAAATTTGCAAAGCAAAATACAACTTAGACTTAAACACCAAATCATATCGCTTTGAGCTAGCATGCACTAATTGATTGAAAGACTCGAGGAAGAATAACCGTGCACAGGGAGTGCCTCACCATAGCGCCGGAGTACAAGCGACTGGTTGGTGTCTAGAACGTGAGATGGAACAACGTCTCGAAGCACACAGGATCATCGAGGATTAACAGACATGATTATAAGAACAAAATTGTTTGCAAAGAGAATGTTGTTGTTTCAACTATGAATCAAATATTATTTATTGATGTGCCATACATAGAAACAATTGCAATAAATATGAAACTATCAATTGAGATTGGCTTTATATAGACAAAACATAACATTATGCTCTTTAACAGACAACAGGGTGGCTCGAGGACATAGAGGGCCACTGCTCGACCATGATACTCTCTTATTTCCTGGACATTTGGGATTTGGTACTCGATGTGGTCTTGCAACTAGAGGTCAGAGATATCCATAAATGGCATTTTGAAGCCTCGGGTCTATCAAATCAGCATATAGGCCTTCTTTCATGGGTCAACCTATTTTGCGCCAAGTAAACTTATTTGGGAGACATGGACTTCAAGAAAATGTAAGTTTTTCCGGTGGCTAGATGCTCCCTTGTTGGACGGCGGACAAGCTCGCACGACGAGGCCTTCCATATTCGAAACACTATCCTCTATGTGGACAAGAGTAAGAGATGACCTTCTGGACGATCATTTTAGCATCGACTACTCAATGGTTTTAGTCTTTCGGTTGTTTCACCTCCACTCAACAATGTAGATTTCTACTCATGGTGGTAGCAGGCTTGCAACAGTTTGTGCAATGGTGCAAAGCATGGTTTCAACATTTTGGTAGTTCACTGGTTATTGGGCCGTGGACTATTTGGAAGACAAGGAATCATGCGGTGGGTTCAATGGGGTCGCTCGTAAGGAATGATGCATGGGAGGAAGGTGAACTTTGGATGCTTGCAAGGGGCAAGGAGGCTAAGTGTTATGGTCGATGCTAGGCTCCTTGCTTAGAATTTGTAGTGGCAGGCAGCCAGTTGGTTGTGTTGTTGTGTTTGTGGACGAATGTTTAGTGTTGTCATCCCCGTGGGGTTTTGTTTGGATGAGTGTTTGTGTTTGTATCCTAGATACTCTTCTCTTAATGCAGTGATATATAGTTGTCCTGCATATTCAACGATACGCTCCTACAGTATGTGGCTATAAGCACTTAACTAGAATGTATGTAATTCAGATGACATATCACCCGTGGGTGATTTTGTGAGGATTTCTAAATAGCACTGCACTCGCCCGCTACACTTTATCATCATCTTTGGCTATGTTTGGAAGGACTTTATTACGACTAGGGATGATTTGTAGGGCTAATTTATTGTGAGCAAAAAATACAATTTTATAGCCGAAAAATGGGGCCGATTCTAATTAATTTGCTCAAGCGAACAGAGCCCAACAAACGGGAGTGGGTGTTTGATTTGCTCTGGGCCCCAGCTTGTCAGTCACTCACTTGAAAAAATGAAATGATCATGGTCTCTGATCCTCCTAATCCTAAATATAACGAGGGACATGTGGTGGGGGTCGCATGCTGAGAAAAAGGGACGGCTGCCAGCCTGGCAAAGGAGGAATGAGAGATTGAGATGAACGTCTCTCCTAAGACCCCGCCAAACTCCATCTAAAATAACACCTCCTCTGTCCCAGCACAATCACCAAAAACAGCAGCAAGAATATCTATCTTCTATCAAATCAAAACCAAAACCAGAAAGGAGAGGAGCAGAGCCCCAGACGGAGGAGAACCTCCCTGTCTATATTTCTCTCTCTTGTGGGGAGAGGGAGACATCAGCGCCAACACCTCCGATTCGTCTTTGTGCTCGTTTTCTTGATTGGGTGGTGATTGGTGAAGGAAGAAATTAAGATGAGCCTCTTCGGGCTTGGGAGCAAGTATGGCCTCTGTCTACTTCTTGTTCTATCCTGTTGATCCTTTTGTTAATTCTGGCTAACTGCGTTGATATTTCTCTCTGCCTTCACATCGTCTCTTCTTTGATTTTTCATCTCGTTGTTAGTTTTCTTGAGATTTTTCTTTTGCCTGCAGTAGGTGTGGATGGTTGTGTTTATGATTTTTCTGAATCTCCAGAAAACAAAGGGAGAAACATGAGATATTAAATGGTTTTGACCTTGGGAACAATAATGCCTGCACGTTCTCATCGCTGCACTCTTGAGTTTTTCTTTTTTTAAAAAATATATATGTTTTTTATGTTTGTTCACCGATTTGAAATGACGTACAATGTTATTTCCGACATTTCATGGATTATTCTGTTCATGTATTTGCTTTTTCCTTGGTCACTAGTTGTACGTATCTATGATTAGACTTTGTTTCAACGTGGTTTACTTGTGAACAGGAATCAGAAGACGTTCAGGCCTAAGAAGAATGCACCGTCTGGCAATAAGGTCACTGGCGATTTGTAACTTTTAGATGATAACCAGTTCGGTTTTCATAATACTCCGTACTTTTTTTTTTGGGGGGGGGGGGGGGACTTTGTCCTTTTACTTCTAATGACCAAAATCATTCATAAACTCCTTTCCATTATTTGAAAAATAAAAAATAGTAAGGGCTCGTTTGGATGCTTGGAATAGAATTCATTTTAAGAATCATAATTTAGACACATATTAATTAAGCTAATATGGTTATATATAGATTATACTTGTATATTATTGTTGCTTATACGAGAGACATACTCAAATGTTGCATTTCTATCGTAGGGGGGTGAGTTGAAGAAAATGTTATAAGTTACAAAGTAGAAATATAGCATGGTGATCTATGAAATCTATTTTCCTCTCTCACCCTATGAATTTGAGATAGACATATATGTGAACCTTGGAAAGTGATGGAATATCAAATTTCAAGGCAAATAGGCTAATTTATTGAGTGAATTCCAATTCCTCTAAAATAAAGGGATCCAAACGGACCCTAAGTGTTGTGTACGTCACGTGAAAGTAGAAATCTGAACCATTGGAGTCACTCAAGAGTTATAAGACAATACAAATTATAGGAAAGAAAACTTTACCGATAGGCTCTCAAATTTACAGACCAGTTAGTTCTTTTGTGCCAATGCAATGTGCATGGACAGGCTGAAAACATTTCTTTTCCCTTGTTGTTGATATATTTGACGAAGGGTGTGCAGCTGAAGAAACATATTGATGCAACCTTAGGAAGCGGAAATTTGAGGGATGCGGTTCGATTGCCGCCAGGAGAGGATCTCAATGAATGGCTGGCTGTTAATAGTATGTTTTACATTAATTTGTATGTTCTAAGAAAAATATGTACCATGTAACTGTCACATGTCTTGATCACATAGTTGTTGCTTCTTCACAGCTGTTGATTTCTTCAACCAGGTGAACATCCTATATGGTACTCTAATGGAGTTCTGCACACCAACTACATGCCCAACAATGTCAGCTGGACCAAAGTAAGATATATGCTGTCTTTGGGAGATATGTTGTCCCAGGTCCAGAACACACCTAATTTGATTGATAAGAGTTTTCAAATGGTGCCAACCAATATTTCAGGTTTGAGTATAGATGGGCGGATGGGGTGCAGATCAAGAAACCAATCGAAGTTTCAGCACCGAAGTATGTTGAGTACTTGATGGATTGGATCGAAGCTCAGCTCGATGACGAATCCATCTTCCCTCAAAAACTCGGTACTTTATCATAGTAATTCTTGGGTTTTATTACAGCAACAAGGGGTTAAGTCATAGTGGAGAAGATTTGGGCACTTTGTAATGACAGTAGTACCACAATCACTTAATTGAATATTAAAATTAGCATTCTAGTGTTTATGTTAGTAATTGAAATCCTCTACTACAAGCTGCTGGTTGTAGAGTAGAAATAGTTGTTAGTTGTAGATCATTGTGCCGTTATTAGTGAAGTAGAGTACGATGTTAGTATGTATATAGTTAACTGACTATACTATTTTGCAGGAACCCCTTTTCCACAAAATTTCAAGGAAGTTGTGAAAACAATATTCAAGCGTCTTTTCCGTGTTTATGCTCATATTTACCACTCGCATTTTCAAAAGATTGTGAGCCTTAAGGAGGAGGCACATCTTAACACTTGTTTCAAGCATTTTACATTGTTCACTTGGGTATGTTGCCTCTTGATTCTTCATTATCCTCTTGCCTTAATGAGAGTATACCGTCTCTTGGTGAATATCTTAGTGAACCATGTATTATTTGTTAGAAACTTCAAAACTTTCATAATTTCATGATAACGAAAGAATTTGAAACTGATAATATGTAACTGCAAAAAAGTTAGTGACAATTTTCATTGATTAGGGAGTGTGACATCATTTTTACCTTTTTTTGCTTGTTTCGTAATATATATAGGGTAAATTTTTTATATACTCCCCGGAGTAGTTACTCCCATCTTCAATAATCAACATTATGTATGGATTTATATTTATTTGTCACCTTGAGTATGTTTACATACTTATTTCAAGATACTCAAAATCTTACTACCTGAAAAAAATTTAACATAGCGTATATTTTTTTAATATATTACTAGAAATGCCATTACAGTACTATATAAAATAAATATAACTATATACTCTATGTATACATACATACTCAACATAAATATTATTGTAGATATTTTAGTATGATTATATACTCCGCGTATATATACTTCGTTAGGCTATATACATCATAAATCTAGAGATATACCACATGGGAGTAACTACTCCCAGGGAGTAGGAAAAATTTACCTTATATATATATATATATGGTAATAATTCATAATTCCAGGGAGTAGTTATTCTCATGTATATCTCTTGATTTATGGAGTTTATGACCCGGCGAAGTGTATGTAGACAAAGTATATAATCATACTAGACATTTTAGAGTGCCATATATGTCAAGTATGTAAGCATACATAGAATATATGGTCATACTTATTTTATATACTACTGTAATGGTATTTTAGTAATATATAATAAAAAGTATATGCTTTTTTGAAAAATTTCACGTGAGTAAGATTTGAAATATCTCAAACTGATAAATAAGTATATACACATACACAATGTGGTTTATTGAAGATAGGAGTAACTACTCCCGGGATTATAGAATAATTACCCTATATATATATATATAATGGGGGATCAGTTAATTATATTTTTCCCTTTTTGAATCGGTTATGTTCTTTGTGCAGGAATTCAAGTTGATCGACAAGACTGAGCTTGCGCCACTTATTGATCTAATTGAATCCATTGTTTCAGTTTGTTGAGATGACATCAATTATTATTTGGATCATTTTATTTTATTTTTTTGGAGGGGTGGGGTGGGGTGGATTACAACTGTCCAGTACGAGGGTGAGACTATAAGAATGACCAAAAGTTATTTTTCCTTTGTTCCTTCGTAAATTTTTTGGGTGTCTATCTCTACAATGAGACTTAACCATCTCTATCTTATGATGAAGTCCTCAAGAAACTATTTGAGGCTCAATGAGATAATGTGTATCCTTCATCTCTTAATGATTCCAGAAGTTCTATTTGCAACAAGCATTAATTTCCCATACCTAAAGAGAACTTTATTTATCTATCCATGTAATACATTAGTCTTGTTTTATAGATACATCTCTACAAAAGGTTTAGAATCATTTGAACATTAGGTTTGTAGTACCATTCAATCTGACATACTTGAAAACATGCAATTTTAGCATAGTTTTAGTATCTCAAGTTTGATTAATTATAGATAAAAATATATTAATATTTATGATATCAAATAAATACCATTAGATTTATTATGAAATATTTTTTTTCAATAAATTAATTTGAAGTCATAAATGTGAATAGTATTTACTAAAAAATTGGTTAAACATAAACTATTTTTGATAGCACGCAACTCGTAGTTGCATGTTTTGTTGGACAACATCTTTTTTTGTTTTTGTTGTTGCAACAAGATAGATGTAATGAAGTCCAACATAAGGGCTAACATTTGGAATTTGATGAATATTCACCTAGAACTATTGTGAAATCTAGAAAAGAGTCAATTTTGTGAAAAAATGTCAACTACCCACCCTATAAAGTGGCTCAATATTAGCCATATCAGACTCACACAAAAAGGGCTGGTGCACTTTTGAAATGAAAGAAAAATGATTGATCTTTTTTTACAGTTGTTATGTCTTGCCTCTGTCATATCAAGGAAACCTTTGATTTAGAATGGGAGAGAGATGGATGAGCGGGCTAAGCTAAATGGTAACCAGTCGACGCGTTCCGCATGACGTACCTGGAGTTCCAGCTCGATGACAAGCGGTTTATCGGCGGTGGGAGTGGTGTTATGGTGGATTAGGTCTACCCATGCTGAAGCATAGCCGAGGCTGAGTGACGTGCACACACGACACACGAACTCAGCTTGGTCATTGCAACCGGTGCAGACGTCACTTTTGAAGTTCCTAAAGTTTAGGATCCTAGGTTTGGTTCACTTACCCAATTTGGAGTTGTTAGTCGGTTTGATGAGTTTGTTATGATGTGACTATAAAGCCTAAACACTTGATTAATGATAAGTTAAACTGGAGATTGATTCGATCGCTTCTGCTCCTCTGTGTTTCCCACGCCCTCACTCTTTGTTTCGATGCTACTCGCCAGGACGACATCGCAACCTAGTCGTCGCCAAGAACCCAAGCCTCGTCCTCCCACTCACCATAATTGCTACTTGAGAGGCAGTAGCAACGAACCTAACAATCTAGTATCGATGCCATGCCCGCTAGTTGGGATACCCACATCCGCATTGTCTTCTGCTGTCATGCCTCCTATCATAACCGCTTCCATCGCCATGCTGCCCTCCACCAACGATTTACCACCAACCACCATGCCTTTTGCCTCAGACATCTCACCGTCGCCCTTTGACAGCCATGGTCGCCATCTATGGCCTCCAACGTCAGATGGGCCAATTTGTTGCCCGCTTATCAGCCGTCAAAGGCCGCACATCTCCTTCCCCGAGCGGTCCCTCCGCCAACATCCAACCGCTAGCATCCCTTCAATATGGCTTGTCTGGTTTCAACTCGACTGCTAGGTCGTTCCGGTCAACTGCTATGACGCCATCCTCAGTGTTACGTATGTGCACACCCTGGGCCCTATTCTCTGAGACTTCAACGAACTCTACATGACCTTCTAGCACCACGACAAGCGCGTTTGTGCAAGGGCATCGGCTCCATGCACACTGACATTGCCCTGACTAGTCGTCTGCATGCCATCCATGGCACAAAGGCCACCCTCCTTGATCGCTTGCTAGAATCATTCACGGATGTCTTCACGCCACCAATCGGTTTTCCCTCTAGCCCGTGCCTGTGACACCGAATCCACCTATTGTTGAACACCGTGCCAGTTATAGAAGGATGAGCTAGAGGCTCAATGCGGCATGATGCTCGAGCAGGGGATTATTCGGCCTAGTAATCATCATTATCAGCACATGTACTCCTCGTGAATAAGTAAGACTCGTGAAGAAGTAAGACGATACGTGGCACTTCTACATGGACTATAGGGCGCTCAACGACAACACGATGAAGGACAAATTCCTGATCCCCGTGGTCGGACGAGCTGCATGTCGTGCGCTTCTTCACCTGGACTTGTGCGCCAGCTACCACCAAGTCTGTGACCACTCCAATGATGTGGAGAAGTCCGTGTTCCACACGCATGACAGGTACTTTGAGTTCCTTGTGGTGCCTTTAGGCCTCACCAATGCCCCGACAATATTGTGGAGTTTGATGAATATGGTGCTTCACTCGTTCCTTTGTAAGTGTGTCCTTGTATTTTTTGACGACATATTGATCTACAACACCTCCTAGTCCAAGCACATCCAACATCTATGTGTTGTCTTCTTCGTCCTACTCGACCATCATCTTAGGGTCAAGCGGCCATCCTCCACCAAGGTGTAGAGCACTACTACACAAAGGCTTTTTAGGGGGGCGGCTCTATGTGGTTTTGTAGGGGCGGTTGGCCAGCTGCCCCTAAAAATCGATTTGTACAAACAACCCACGATTTTCTGTCATTTTTTACAAGTCGTGACTATTTTTTGCGCAAATATCACACACTCCGCAGGTGGTGGGATTTGAACTCACGACCTCACACTTGCACATACACTCCTCTACCACTACACCTCATAGTCACTTGTGTCTATATTGGATTTTGGTTTTACTCATATTATACTAAATCAAGTTTAAACTAAGTGTTTGAGACCCTAAACGAATTCAAATTAAAAAGTGGTCAACTACAAAGTTGTGTAACTTTTCAAGATCTACAACTTTTATTTAGGTTGTTTCTCCATCCGAAGTTATTTAAAAAATTTGAATTTTAAATTTGCTAAATTCAAACGTAGATTTCTATGACAAGATAAATTCAAATAAAAAAGTTGTAAACATCAAAATTCTGTAACTTTTCAAGATCTACAACTTTTATTTTGGTTGTTTCTTCATCTAAGGTCGTTTAAAAATTTTGAATTTTAAATTTGATAAATTCAAACATAAATTTCTATGACAAGATGAATTCAAATAAAAAGGTTGTAAACATTAAAATTCTATAACTTTTTAAGATCTACAACTTTTATTTTGGTTGTTTTCCATCCGAGGTCGTTTAAAAATTTTAAATTTTAAATTTAACAAATTCAAACGTAGATTTCTATGACAAAATGAATTCAAATAAAAAGTTGTAAACATCAAAGTTCTATAACTTTTCAAGACCTACAACTTTTGTTTTAGTTGTTTCTTCATCCGAGATTGTTTGAAAAAATAATTTTTATTACTTAATTTAATTATTCGGCGTCTATTTGTAGGCACTACTAGAGAACAGGCCTTTGGACGATCTATCAATTGAGCTTTAGTCTCGGCCAAAAATTATGTCCGGGGCTAAAGACCTTTAGTCCCGGTAACCAACCGAGACTAAAGATGAATCTTTAGCCCCGGTTGGTAACACCAACCGGGGCTAAAAGGACCTTTAGTCCCGGTTGGGGCTAAAGGTCCTTCCCGAGTGGATTTAAAAGGAAAACGTCCAGAACTACATCACGTAAGTTGTGTAGCTCAGTTGGTAAGCGTGCCTGAGGCGAGAGGTGCTGAGTTCGAATCTCACAAATGCATATTTATTTTTTTATCATGAGAGGCTTTAGCCCTGGTTGGAAGCACCCGGGACTAAAGCCTGGGGCCTTTAGTCCCGGAGTGCTAGCCCCGGTCCTTTAGTCCCGGAGTGCTAGCCCCGGTTGGAAAACCGGGGCTAAAGCCCGGTTTCCAACCGGAGCTAAAGGCCGATTCTGTAGTACTGAGGGACGGCTAAATATAGAACTACCTCTACAAACAGAATTGGTAGGGGTGGCTGGATATTGAGCTGCCTCTATAAATTCGAGCTATTTGTAGGGGCGGCTCGTAACAACAGCCGCCCCTACAAATAGATTTGTAGAGGCAGCTCTATATAGAGTCGTCTCTAAAAAAAAAAAAAGAGACATTGCTACAAATGTTTTTTTTGTAGTAGTGGAGCCCCTTCTGTTCTATAGCAAGCTCTTTGCTGCCCGACACATGAAGGTTGTGCGGGAGCTCATCGAGCTTGTTCAGGTTGTGTGGCATTAGCGGCCTTATCTCCAAGGTCATCGCTTCTTAGTCAGGACCGACCACACTATGCATAGTCCCATGGAACCAATGGATAAGTAAGTTTTTTTGGCTTTGACTTCTCGGTGGAGTACCGGTTCGCACGCCTGAATACCGTGGCGGACACACTATCATGTCATGAGCTGCAGGCAGAGCCTGGCCTGGTAGCACTCTTCGGGTCGACGTTCACCCTTTATGATAGGGGCTCTGTACGTGTCGAGCTCCAGGTGGATGACCAACTACGCCACCTCCATGACAATGTCTCTGAATCCTGCAGCATGCCCTGGTATGTAAAGGGTGGCCTCATCCTACGCAGCTTGCACGTCTACGTGCTGACGACATCCAGCTAGTGTTCACCTGGCTGTGCTCCAGCTCGCTCACACGACTGACCTTTAGAAGACCCTGTAGCGCCTCTACCTCGACTTTGTCGTGGACCAGGACTGCGCGATCATGCGTGACTTAGGCCTTGTTAGATGGTGAAATTTTTTCAACTTTGCTACTGTAACATTTTTGTTTATATTTGACAAATATTGTTCAATGTTCACTAAGCTCAAAAGATTCATTTCGTGATTTACAAATAATTTGTGTAATTAGTTATTTATTTTACCAATATTTAATGATTAATGCATGCGTCTAAATATTGATGTGACGAAGAAACAATGAAAAAAGTTGGAAGTAATCTAAACAGGGCCTTAGGGGTTGTTTGGTTGCTAGCCACACTTTGCCACACCTAATCTTAGGCAAGTTTGACCAGATTGGTAAGTGTTTGGTTGATGACTAACCTTAGGCAAAATTTTTCTGGGCTCCACATATCATAGACTAGAAAAAGTGTGGTAAGATTCCCTTAGGCAAGAAAAGTGTGGTCACACTTTTGCTTGCCACACTTTGTGTGGCTTGCCACACTTTGCCTAAGGTTAGGTGTGGCAGGGTGTGACCCTGAACCAAACAACCCCTAGTGCGCGCGTGTGTCGTTGTTAACGGTCCTTAATGTCAGCTATAGTTTATCAACTATGGCACAAAATCACATAAAATATCACAAACTACTAGTTGTAGGATTTTGATTCTAATAAGTTCCATAAGTTTTGGTGTTCTCACTTATTTTGCAGGATGTTAATATTTCATGGTATAAAAGTGCTTCAAGTGATAAAATAGAGTACACCATTCTGAATAGCTCATCGAGACGATCAAAATGGATATATCATTTGCTATATTTGAAGTCCGCCTCGGTAAATCCATTAACCGAGGCGGGCGCATCAAGGTGTCTGCCTCGGTTAATGATTAAAACCAAAAATAATTCAATTTTTTTTTCATAACTTTATATCAGAATTGTAGCTCTCAACAAGATCTACAATTTTATCGTTGAAATTTTTTTAATTAAAATAGTTTAGGGTCCCAAAGTATTGTTGTAAATTTTGAAATTTAAAATTTAAAATAATCAAACAATTTTGTATTTGAAATTTAAAAATTTGAATTCTTCGAGGATCTCAAATTTTCACATAGTTAATACTAAAGTTGCAGCGGCTGATCTGAGCTACATTTTTTATATTGACAAGTTTTTTATTTGAAATCATCTAGAATGTTAAATATGTGTTTGAAATTCACATATTTTAAGACTGATTTTTTTGAATTTTTCAAACTATCTGTAATGGAGATACATCCTATATCAAAGTTGTCGTACTTGACAGCAAAATTTAAAACTTTATAGGTATAAGATTTTTTTATTTGAGTCTATTTAATAGCAAAAATATTGAATATAAGATTACAAAATAATAATATAAAAAGATAGCATATAATATATATTCACACATGAATGATTGTGTAGTTCATTGATAGAGACATAATAGTGTTTAACAACAGGTCGTGAGTTTGATTTCTCAAAGTTGTAAGATTTTTTTTATTTTTTTGGCTTTTGTCGGAAACATTAACAGAGACGGCATGTTGAGGTGTTTGTCTCTTAACCGATAAATCGAGACAAACGTATTACCGCCTCCATTAATCAATTATCCAAGGCGGGTAAAGCAACCGTCTCCGTTAATATCGGATTAACCATGACCTTTTATTAGAGGCTGTTGCTATGTCCGTCTTTATTAATCAAAAATACCTGTCTTTATAAAGTTTTATTGTAGTAAGTAGTGACAGAGACAAGCCACGTCCCGCTCCTGGTCCACTTCCACCATGGCTGAGATCCAGAGAGTGATGCTGCTGCTCCACCTCCACCATGGCTGAGATCGAGAGAGTGATGTACTGCTGCGACTGCGCGTGGTGCTATGGCATAGATCCGAGGACGCGCTAGATGGAAGCAAGACGTTCCGTGTATGAACAGCCGAACAGGGTTGGCATCAGCCACATGGACCCCGCATGTCAGCGCCTGGCGTGAGCGTTTGGGGAGAGCGAGGCGCGTAGCACACAGGGATAGGAGAGCGACGCGAAGCTGTCGGGAACGATTGCTCTCGAACCGACCGTTGGAGGAAACGGTGGGGCAGGAAAGAGAATGTGTGCAGCTTCATGAATGTGTTTTAGATATTAGTAGACATGTACGTACGGCACGCACATGTCTATTATTATAATAAATTTATATCTAAACATATCCATATGGGTTACTGTTGCACTGCTTCTTGCTATATTTCTAGCCGGCTTCAATAACCAAAATATTTTCCTTGCATACCTTCAGAAGATAGAGTGGCTTGCTAAACATCTTAAAGACAAAAGATTCTTCAGTGACTCTTTAAATCTAATTAGTTGTCAAGAAAAACACAAATGCAGTTCCCGTAAAGAGGGTAGCAGCAAGTAACGAAATCATCTTAGGTCTCAAAATTTTAGCTTTGACGCATATATACAGTTCCTACCTAGCATAAATATATCCTAGGGCCTTAAATAGCTCGTCAAACTTTTAGACACATTTAAAAGTAAGTGCATCAATTCTTCGAAAGGACAACATCCCAAAAGATCCATAATTTGAAACATTCCTGCTAAATAGCATCCATTTTCTAACGTAGTAATCATATGCTAAAATAGTAACATATCAGAAGTTGTTTAAACCCACTCGAGTCCGCGCTCACGAGAGCATTCGGGGATCCGTGGTTCGTCCACATGCTGACAGTTGTCGCTGTTTTTTTTCAGAAAAGCCCTGCACCTTTCTAGAAAGCAACCCGCAGTTTAACCCATAGTCAAAAAAATAATGTCCACGTATGAAAATGTTTCGAATGAACCCCTGATATAAATTTTATTCTGATGTGACGAAGAGAAAATCGAGTCTTCATTTTTTTCAGACAGTCCCTCCACCCGGTCCGAACGCCCGAAGCCCCAATCCCCACCCCCATTCCACTCTCTACTTTCTATCTCTTCTCCCATTGCTGGCGCCGCCACATCCCACCACACCGGATCTGCCGCCGGTGCCAACTCCGGCACATCCACCGCCCGCGTGCCCCCACGCCTCGCTCCCGCCGCTCGCTGCCGTCTGCCGCCGATTTGCCTCCCTCCTCGCGTCCCAGGCATTCCTCCACCTCCGCCGCGCGCGCGGCCGCCTCTGCCCCTGCCTCCTCGCCGTCTCCGCCTCCTCCGCTCGCGCGCTGCTCCTCCACCTCCACCACGCCTCCCCTTCCTCCTCGCACGACGTCGCCGCGCTGCCCCTACCCCTGCCGCTCTCGCTCCTGCCTCCGCACTCGTTCGCGCATGCGCGCGCCGTCGCAGTGGGGCGGCACGTGTACCTGGTCGGGCGTGGTGCCAGGCTGTGTGTGGACCCGTTGACGGGCACGGCGACAGCGTGCGCGCCCACGCTGTTCCCAGGAGCAAGTTCACGGTGGCACGATTCTTCGTCGTGAGCGGGTCCATGCGCACGGCCACGGTGGAGGAATACGACCCGACCACCAACGCGTGGCGCGTCGTCGCGGAGGCGCCGCGAAGGAGGTACGGCTGCGCGGGCGCCGGCGGCGTGTTCTACGTCGCCGGAAGGGTCGCCGTGGGAGGAGGAGGGTCGGCGGCGGCGGCGCTGGAGGCGCACGCGTGTGCCGGGTTGGTCGACGCGCTGCACGTGGCGTGAGATCCTCTCTTTCTCTCTCCTACTCTCTCGCTTTCTGAGTCCGTTCTTAGCGAATGGCTCCATGTTGTTTACTTAGTGTAGCATCTGAGATTGGCTTTGCCTCTGATATGCTCCTCGATCTTTCATAATTCTTGGAATCTTCCAAACTCCAAAGTGATCTTCAAAACTCAGGAATATTATAGATGATCGAAAATATTAACAGTTGTCTCTATCCCTTCACAGGGAACATGCAATTCATTATGTATCCGCCTTCATAGTCCCTTCATATTTTGATGACTAGGAGTTTGCTTGAAGTGAGAACACCACATTCTAAGTGGTTGGGTTCCACTGTTTTTTCTAATCTTGATTAGTTTATGCCTATTATACACTACCTATACCTTTCTATTGCAATAAAAATGTTTGAACCACACAAGCAACTTGCTTCTACATTCAAAAGGAGGATCTGAAACCAGAAGGTTTCCTAATTTTTTAGGAGCTGTTATTGTCTAAATGCAACACAGATCTTTTCTGATTTCAAATCTCAAAGAAATAAAAATATGCATCAAAACCTTTCGAACTTACCTGCAGACTCTTCAGAGATCAGAAGTCATTGTTTTCCTATATTAGACCACTTTGTTGTTGTTTGATGGTAGATATGCATACCTCTTCTCGTTCTTTTTTACTATATGAACAACCTTTTCTTTCTTATAAATAAATTCCAATGCAGAAGTGCTGGCAGCCAGGGCCTAGGGCCATGGTTTCAGTGAGCTTCCCACTTGGTAACTTTGTAGAGTTTGGAGGTTATTAGGGCGTCCGCAATGGTGTTCAAATCGCTAGCGATTTGATCTCTAGGAAGAATGCTATTGGCTTTCAATGGCAACTTACAAATAGCTAGCTAGATGAGACATATAAATAAATACTATTTTGATGAGCCAACTTACAAAAGTAGCACTCTTATTGGCTATCGAGGAGAGAGATCAAATTATTTGATCTCTCTCATCGATAGCCAATAAGAGTGCTACCTTTTTTTATTTTTATACGTTATCTCGCTAGCTATTTGTAAAGTGCTATTGAGAGCCAATAGAATTCCTCCTAGCTAGCTATTTGACAACCATTGAGGATGGCCTTACTATTCTTTTTCTTCGGCTTGTGTGCATAATAACTTAGTAAAAATAAGTTACACAGTCAATAAATGGTTCCTACAATTGACAACCACTTAGTGCAGGTTAAGGTGTTGATCTTTGCATACTGTATATCAACTGCAACAATTTGGTTAAGATAATACTGCATTTTTCACTGTCAACCAAGTAGTGCAGGTTTGAGATAATGTTCACCTTGGGATTCTACTTTGAGACACAATATTGGTTTTCACGTCATAATTGTAGCATTTCTGATATTGAAGTCATGCTTACAATTGTCAACATTGCAGCAGTAACCTAAGGAGAACTAAACGAACTCTTATATACAACAAGCAAGGGACGCATGAGCTCAAGGCTGAATACAAGGAAGGATGCACATGACGACCCCACTCCTTGTAGCTTGTGTAAAAACCTCTTTGGTGTTGATGCCGTGTTGACGGTGACAATGGGTGACAATGGCTATCTATATCAATATATATGCTTAGATCTTACTGTTACTATCTATTTATAGCTTTACAAAGTCATGTCAATCAGTGTAGGAGATAGCCTGTTGTCTTCAATTCATTGCAGGGTGCCCGAAGGACGCCTGATGTTCTAGTATAGTGTAAATCTTGGAGGAATCAACAATGGCACACTTAGCGGTACATCTTTATATTAGTTTTGACAACTAAAAGTACCTAGCATAAACATACCAAAATATGGCCTTGAATAGCTTGTCATACTTTTAGACAATTTTACAAGTAAATATCTATATAAAAAATATCAGAAGACCTCATGTTTTGATGGATGTTGCTGATCACTTGATGAATGCCACTACTTAAGAAGATCTATTTTTTCTTTGATGCCATCATGACCAACTTATGAAAATTTTAACCGGATAAGAATGAATAAAAGTAGGCAGAACATATATAGAGCTAGCTACAAAATAAAATTATCCAGCAAGCAAAACAATACAAAAACAATGTAATTAAAATCCATAATCGTGATAAGTTTTACTCATACAAATATTAGATATCCAGTTAATTCATAGGAATCTTGACATAATTGCAAGCTTCGACGTGGACAACCAAAGATAGCACAATTAAATTGCTTAAAAATCTCCATAAACCAGAATTTCCAAGCTTAGCATATAGATTTCAAAACTGTCATATGGATCAGGAAACATGTTTTAATAGAATGCATTTAGCACTGACGAATATGCTGCATGAAATAGAAAAGGAATTAATTATGCATCTATTGAAATGACTTCAAAGTCTCTAAAATTGACATACATATCACTCTTGAAACAAGGTGAAAATATCCAGCAAATCATATCTATACTAAAGGCAGTTTTCTAGATAAATTATTGCTTCCTCTTATAGCCAGTTCCAATAGTTCAAATTAAAAAGAAACTCCGCGAAGTGAAACAAGTTGAAAAGGAAAGATGAAGGTATATATCCGAGTTGCCTCCTTTTTATCATCAAGCAATGCAACATATTTACCTTAGCACGTTGACGTCTACATTCACGTATTCTAAGAGCAATTTCAAATACAGACTAAAATTACATCATTGAAAACCATAAGTGCTTCTATGAAAGACAGATCAATAAAATTTCTGAAGTATGAACAACTATAATATTTTTTCTAATAAGTGTAATGGACAAGATGTTAGGGAGATTGTGCACTAAACAACAGATTAACTCCACGACCATGAGTCTAACAACATTTTCTTTTGAACAACTAAATATTATATTCGCTTCATAAAACCAATGAATAGATCTTAGATTATCAAAATAATTCAAGAATTAAAACATTAAATTTAGAGGTGTATTGTAGGTAACAAGCACAAAGTTAACTGTGTAAGTGTAACTGCACGAAGAATTAAGAAAAGCACCTACATCAGCTCTATTATCGGACATGCAATAGTGTAGCTGTATTGTCGCTCCAATCGTTCTCGTGACATTCATGGATTATATATCTGAGACTGTAATAGTGTAAATCTATCATAATAATAAACACGTGTGAAGAAAATAATAAAAGAATTTGAATATTATATTAATGTATGTACGTACGCCACAAGAAAATTAGAACAAAAATTTATGAACATCCCTTCATAAGATTTTCATCAAAGAAAAATAATAAAACAATTTTTGAATATTATATTACTGTATGCCACAAGAAAAAGAAAAAAAAAAATTTATATGCAAACATTTGTAAGCTTTCTGTCTAAAATGACCTTAAATTATATCTCTAAGGGCGTGTTTGGATGATACGTTTTCAAAAACTGTAGTATTATAAAACTATAGTTTTATAAGCTAAAGAGACACAAAATCGTGGTTTAGAAAAAAGAAGTCATGAGTAGAGTTTTTAAAACTCTAAACAAACTATAATTTTGACAAAATTATGGTTTTAGAGACTACAATATTTGTTGCATCCAAACACCTATTAGCTTTTAAAAATCAAAGTATTTTGTAAAACCATAGTATTTTTCTAATACTTCAAAATACTCTGCATCCAAACAGAGCCTAAACCATAGAAAAAGAAGGGGAAAAATCTATGTGTTCTCTTCGCAAGCTTTTAGTCTAGCTTACTATAAAATTCTACCACTAATTTAAGATTGGTTTGATTAAATGACAATAGAGATGCATACATCCGGCTAGCCTCATATGCTCGCAGCGTTGATAAGATGACAGTGCCTACACGCTTGGGATTAAATCAGACCCGAATACAGAAGATAACCAAAATATCTTAAATTAGGGTTCTGGTGTTCAGCTTTGCACAACAGGAAGATAAAATCAAGGGCAGGTTGCGTACCCAATGATGTGGGGCTCCTCATCACCGCCAAGCGTCCGACGAAGACCTACATATGGCACTTAGGCATAGAACGATGACGGTTGCCGTAGCTAGGAGCAGGAGTGACAGGAAGCCGTGCAGTGGCGCGGAGGAGCGATGCTAACTAGTAATGGTCTGGCTAGGATTGTACGGTCATCGAGGCTGCTTTGGAGCACCGATGCGGATGAAATCCAGGGAAGCAAGGATGACAGGAGGGGCGACGCTCCTTGGTTCGATGAATGGCAAACCTGGCTGGAGCACGAAGGTGAGGGAAACAGGCGCGCGCAAGGACCGGGGAAGAAAAAATCACGATGAGGTAGGATGAGCATATATGCTCAGCGTCAGGAGAGCACGTGGGTCGAGTACGTGGGTCAGGTTAAACGGTATGAAATTAAGGTGAGAAAAAATAACATAAGCAGCTGCTAAAGCACTAAATTATAAGAAACACGTGTGTCAGTATGTTCAGTCCATACTGGTCTCACCTGTCAAATTAATATCTAGCGTCAGATGTAAAATCAAAACACATCAAGGAAGAAGACCTTAGGTGGGTAAGTTTTTTTTTTGGATGAGAGCTATTTTTTAATTCTTTTGCTCCATTATAGTAATATAATAGATATAGATAGATTACAAACTTCTCATCCGTAAGCATTTCGTACAACATATATCATTGTATAATTATTGTGTCTCTGATTATTCAGCTAGCTTAGCATCATGCACCTTGTGCGAAGGATGCAAATAGCTTACGGCCAGCAATATTTAGTATAGTATATTCAGTGATCCGTATCGGATGGCAACGTCTACACCACCTCCATGGACGCTAGCTGATACGTCCCAATGACGGAGAAGGCAGCGCCGTCGTCACCGGTGTTCATGGCAAAGAAGGCGAGGCAGGCCTTGGTGAAAGGCGTGGCGGCGGGGTCGTCGAAGTACAGCATCTGGTCCCCGTGGATCAGCAGGCTCTCGCCGTTACTGAACTTGAACTGGACGAGCAGTACAGCGAGCTCATTCAGCCCGTTGTAGCACGTGTCGAAGCCGGAGAACCTCACCGGCGCCGAGAGGTTGTTGTTGTACTGCGATTATGTCCTTCAGGAAGGCGTCGCGCAGCGGCGTGTATGTGTATGCGTCCGACGGCTGCAGCATGAAGGCGGTGTGCCCAAGCATGTCCAGATTGGCGTCGTTGATGCCGAAGGTCGCCGCGAGGATCGGGAGGTTCTCGCCGCCGAGGCTCAACCCGACGAGGTCAATGAAGTACATGCTCGCTAGCTCGGGGATGCCTTCGTTGTTGCTCGTTACCAGCAGGGCGTGCACGGTGACGCGGTTGCCGTGGCCGCCGACGCCGACACCGAGGGAGAGGACGCCCTGTGAGCTCGGGGACTGCGGTAGGCAGTAGGAGAAGGTGGCGACGAGAACCGCGATGGCAGCGAGTTATGGTGTACATGCGGCCCTAGCCCGTTGGCCCGACACGAAGCCCGCAATTTCGGCCCGGCCCAAGCACGGCACGGGCCTGGTGGCTACGGGCTCGGGCCGGCCCGACACGCATCACAGGCCGTGCTTGGCCGAAACCCAGGCACGTGGGCCGGCACGGCACGGCCCCGCCAAAACTAGAGGCCTGGTGGGGGGCCCGTTCATCCTACCCCCGCCGTGCCCCTCCCCCCCCACCCCCATATATTAGCCGCTCGCCCCCCCCCCCGTCACCACCCAAACCCTAATCCCCACTCCCGCTACACTCTCACTCGCTCTCGGCTCTCGTCTCTCCTCTCGCCCTCTCGGCTCTCGCCCGCATCGCCGCCGCTCTCGTTGTTCTTCCTCGACTCCGGTGACTTCGATCCATCTTCCACCGCTCCCTCTACTCCTCCTAGTCCTCTCCTACTCCCTTCTCCTCCCTCCTCCCTCTCGCTCTCGGTGACCTTTCCTATGTCTATGTGAGTATGTGTTCGTTTATGTCCCTCCGCCGCCGTTCGCCGTCGTCTCTAATTGGTGTCTTTCCTCTGGGTGGCCCTCTGCATCTCCGGCGCCAGGCTCCGGTTGCACAGGTCAGTACCTCAAACCCTAGCCCTAACCCTAGTTCGTACTCCCTGATCTATTTCTCTAACCATCTCGTCCTCTCTCCTCTGTCTGTGTTTTCCTGTGCGCAGGTCGGTAGCCGACGCCTCGTCCTCTTCCTCTCGCTTAGACGAGGACCGGGCAAGGCGGCCACCGCAACCGTTGAGGAACGGTGCTGGAGCAACCTGCGGTCACTGTCGCCATGGCTGATGTGGATGACGATGTAGTCGTCTATCCAGTAAAGGCAAATGATGACTTGATCGCGGCAGGGCTGGTCCCCGAGGACGACGACGACATTAAGTGAGACGTTGCGAGCGTTGTTGGGTATCGAATGTCGGATCTACACCGAATCCGATTGATGGGACATGGTGACGGCGGTTGGAAGGGGCAAGCTATAGGCCCGGTCTGGGTCCAACCCATACATGTGGTACGTCATCTGTTGGTGTTGGTACGCGCAAATCTGGTGTTTCGGTTGACTTTGATGAGGTGTTCGAGAAGATGAATGGTGAGAATGTTTGTGTTTCTGACTATCGTTAAATGTTGTGTAAGAGCAAATTATCTACTAGGTGAAAGGTCCTAATTGGCTAGAGGGGGGGGTGAATAGCCTAATTTAAAATTCTACAAAGCACTAGAGCAATTTGTTAGATAATAACAAAGCGATAAATGCGGTTGCTCTAGCTCTATGTCAAATGCAAGCCACCTATTTTCAAGTCTAGTTAATTATGATCTCTAGGGCACACAAGGACTAAGTCACTACTTTACTAAACTAGTGAGCTACACAAGAGAGCTAGCAAAACTAAACTAGCTATACTAGCAAGGCTACTACTATTATTAACAAGGGAAACAAGTTACTCTATAACAAGTATGAACAAAGGAATACAAAGAGTGGTAGTGTGATTTTACCGAACCGGGCAAGTGAAGATAATTGATATCACAATGGAATGCCAATCACCAAGGGACACAATATGAACACGAGATTTATCCCCGAGGTTCACGTGCTTGCCGGCACGCTACGTCCTCGTTGTGTCGACCAAGGCTTCGTGGTTCGGTGGCTTATCGGTATCACACACCGAGCTCTCCACAAGAGCGCCACAAGAACCTACCCCAAGCAATGGTAACTCAATGACACGCGCAATTTACTAGGAGTTACCTTTGGCTCTTCGCCGGGGAGGTACAAGCCCCTCACAAAGTCGTTGGGATGGCCACGAACAATCACCAACTCGTGCCGATCCTCCTCTGCTGCCACCAAGCCGTCTAGGCACCGGCAAGTGCCAAGAGTAAAAAGAAATCCGCAGCAACAATCACCAAGATGCCTCTAGAATGCAAGAACACAATGCAAGCTCTTGGTTTCACTCGATCTCACTTGGATTAGCACTAACAATCAAAGAGATCGGAGGGAGGGATTAGATCTTGCTCAAGAGGATGTTCAAGAGGTTAGAAAGTCAAGAGCAAAACCCCACTAGCCGGCCACGACCTATATATAGAGAGGAGAGGACGGACGGCAGCTCGACCTCCACCTTTCTGCGCTTGGTCGGTAGTACCGACACCTCCTGGGCGGTACTACCGGCTTAGTCAAACTAGCCGTTTACTCACAACCCGCTGAAAAAGGCGAAGCACCGACTCTTGCGACTCGGTGTACCCCGTCGGTCGGTATGGCGCCTATGGCGGTACCACCGAAGGCTAAACTGGGGACTGCACAGAGATTTCCCAGACAACTTCCTGACCTCGGTACTTCCGAGGGCGGTAGTACCGACATAATGGCGGTACTACCGCCAGGCCAAAACTGGCGCTTCCAGAGAGTTCTGCGGAAAAAAAGCTACTACCGACCTTGCATCGGTACCACCGCGGGCGGTAGTACCGAGGTGAATGGGTGTACTACCGCTAGGCCATTTTCAAAACCTACAGAGAGCACTGCAAAACGCCCCATGGCCACGGTATCACCGACCATCCGGTCGTCGGTAACCGCGGCGGTAGTACCGATAGGTAATAGCGGTACCACCGCCAGGCCAAAAAACCTTCGGTACAGAGAGGTCTGCACGCAGCATCCGGCAGTGGGCGGTACCACGACACCCAGGGTCGGTACCACCGACAACACACAGAAAACTTCATTTTCTTCCCTGTGTTGATCCAAAACAACTCCAACAACTTCTCCTTTGCAAAAGTGCTAACACCAACAAGTGTACAACATCATGTGCATGTGTGTTAGCATTTTCAAAACATTTTTCAAAGGATTTATCGCCTCATTTTAGATATGACATATGCAAATGCAACTAGAGGCAACTTGATAACCATATACTATGAATTTCTCCTCTTGATAGTACGGCTATCTACCCTAAATACACTCACACCCTCTATGGTGTCTTGAGTGCCAAAAACAAAAGAGCCTATTGGTTATACCTTTGCCTTGAGCTCTTTTATTTTCCTCTTTCTTCTTTTCTTCTAGTGAAGATATGGACCATCTTACGACCAATCACTTGATCATTGCATCACATGTCCATCATCATGCTTCACTTGAGCCATGGACCACCTTTTGCTAATCAAGCACTTAATGACAAAGGTTAGTCCAATGGGTTTCATCAATTATCCAAAACCAAACTTGGGCTTTCAATCTCCCCCTTTTTGGTAATTGATGACAACCCTCATACAAGATATTATGATAAAGATTTGAGACACCAAGGTAGTATTTGCTCCCCCTACATATGTGCTATAGAGTTTGGTTCGAGGTTCGGCACATATGCATGGATATAAAATTTTGGGTGAGCAATTACTAACTTGTGATACTAAGGTTTAAAGAATGGACCTTTGAAGCGCGATACCAATCGGAGTGCAAAACTCATGATCATCCTTAGCACCATAATGAACTAGATACAACTTGTAAGCCAACTTTTAAGCAAATATATTGGCAAAAATGTTAAATTTCAAAAGTCTAGTTCTACCCTATGCATGCTAGTACTTCATTTCATCATTCAAGTTCTAGTCTAGCAAGCAACACACAAGAGAGATACTACTTGAAAACACAAACTAATGCAAGACAATGCAAGCAAGCATATGTAAGATGCACATTGCAAATGCATTCAATCAAGTTCATAGGCTTGCTCCCCCTACTTGTGTGCTTAAAAAATTTTATCCCTTTCTTTTCATAAATCTTTCTCATTGTGCAACTTCTTCTCCCTTTTTGCATATCTTTTATGCCATTTTTCTCCCCCTTTGTCATCAATGACCACAAAAGGTGAGTTTTTCATTTGTAAAGCATGGGAGTAGAAATTGATCAAATTGGGGTTCAACTATAAACAATTGCATACCATATATAGCACGGTTTGCTCTAGAGTAAGCTTCTTCACACATCTTGCAATGGTTATCTTACTCATGTCGGTTATATACTTCAATGCTCATGTTTATAGTCAAACACTAGGATTGCAAGCCCATAAACATGTCATATGCCACCACTAGATCATAACAATCATAGAAGCAATAGTGGTACCATACCAACATCAAAGTCATTTGATTTTCAATGAATGAGGTCCAAAACCTACTAGATATGCCTAGATGCTCTAAACAAGTCCTTAGCAAGGTATGAGATGCAAATGTCAAACAATAATACCTTTGCTTTGGCTTGGAGGAGAGGCAAGTCATATAAGTGGGGTGCATTATCAACACATATTTGAGAAATCTAGTATGTTCAACTCATTCCTTAGCTTGCAAAACCTCTTCTCATCAAGTGGCTTAGTGAATATATCCGCAAGTTGATCATCGGTCCCAACACTCTCAATAGATATATCTCCCTTTTGTTGATGATCTCTAATGAAGTGGTGCCTAATGTCAATGTGCTTGGTTCTTGAATGTTGCACCGGGTTGTTTGTGAGCTTCACCGCACTTTCATTGTCACATAGCAATGGCACTTGTTTGAATTTTATTCCAAAGTCCTTCAAGGTTGCCCTCATCCATAGGAGTTGTGCACAACAACTACCGGCACTAATGTATTCGGCTTCGGCGGTAGAGAGTGCCACACTATTTTGTTTCTTTGAAGACCAAGATACAAGTGACCTTCCCAATAATTGACATGTGCCCGATGTGCTCTTTCTATCAACCTTGCAACCCGCATAATCGGAATCGAATCGGAGTACCCAATTAATTCAAAGTTTGCTCCTTTGGGGTACCACAACCCAACATTTTGTGTAGCCTTCAAGTACCTCAAGATTCTCTTTGTTGCCTTCAAATGACTCTCTCTTGGAGAAGCTTGGAATCTTGCACACATGCACACACTAAACATGACATCCGGCCTTGAAGCGGTCACATAGAGTAAGCTTCCAATCATAGACCGATACAACTTTTGATCCACCATGTTGCCACTAGCATCACCATCCAAGTGTCCATTTGTTCCCATTGGTGTACTAATAGCTTTTGCATCATTAAGACCAAACTTCTTGAGCATATCTTTGATGTACTTGCCTTGACTCACGAAAGTACCATTCTTCATTTGCTTGATTTGAAGACCAAGGAAGTAACTAAGCTCTCCAATCATGGACATTTCAAACTCTTTTGCCATCATATTTCCAAACTCTTCACAAAAATCTTGGTTGGTTGAGCCAAATATGATATCATCAACATAGATTTGCAACACAAACAAGTCATTCCCTATCTTCTTGGTGAAGAGAGTGGTGTCAACCTTTCCCATTTTGAACCCTTTGGATAGAAGGAAATTCCTCAATCTTTCATACCATGCCCTTGGAGCTTGCTTTAAGCCATACAATGCTTTTCTCAACTTGTAGACATGGTTGGGCTTCTTTTCATCTTCAAAACCGGGAGGTTGCTCAACATATACCAACTCATTGATGTAGCCATTGAGAAATGCACTCTTTACATCCATTTGATATAGCTTGATGTTATGAGCACAAGCATAAGCTAATAGGATTCTAATTGCTTCCAATCGTGCAACCGGTGCATATGTCTCTCCAAAGTCAAGCCCTTCAATTTGAGTGTAACCTTGTGCTACCAATCTTGCTTTGTTTCTCACCACTAGGCCATCTTGATCTTGCTTGTTGCGGAATACCCATCTAGTACCAATAACATTATAGCTCTTAGGCCTCTCAACCAATTCCCAAACTTCATTTCTTGTGAAGTTGTTTAGCTCTTCATGCATGGCATTAACCCAATCAACATCCTTCAAAGCTTCTTCAATCTTGGTTGGTTCAATAGTTGACACAAATGAATAGTTCCCACAAAACATTGCCAATCTTGATCTTGTTTGAACACCACTTTGAATGCCACCAATAACCAAATCTAAGGGATGATCTCTTGCTATACTTGAAGGTTGAAGCACTTGATTCGCATTGCTTGTACTCGGTTGATCCGCTTGTTGCACATTGGGAGATGATGAACTAGCCACTTGTTGATTTTGTACTTGAGAATCACTATCTTGCTCATTTGGGATGGTGACCACTTGCTCTTTGTCATCTTCAACATCAATCACTTCTCTTGGCCTAATATCACCAACATCCATGTTCTTCATTGCATTCACCAAATGAGTGCCTCTCACATCATCTAAGTTCTCATTTTCATCTTGAGATCCATTGGTTTCATCAAATTCTACATCATGAACTTCTTCAAGTGTTCCACTAGCCAAGTTCCATACTCTATATGCTTTGCTTGTAGTTGAATATCCAAGTAGGAACCCTTCATCACATTTCTTGTCAAACTTGCTCAATCTTGTGCCCTTCTTCAATATATAGCACTTGCAACCAAATACTCTAAAGTATGCAATATTGGGCTTTCTTCCATTCAATAGCTCATATGGTGTCATTTCCAACATAGGATGGCAATATAGTCGGTTGCTAGAGTAGCAAGCCGTGTTGATAGCTTCGGCCCAAAAGGATTGACTCACATTGTATTCACTAAGCATGGATCTTGCCATATCAATCAAGGTTCTATTCTTTCTTTCAACTATCCCATTTGATTGAGGAGTGTACTTTGCCGAGAATTGATGCCTAATGCCAAAATCATCACATAGCTCTTCAATTCTTGTGTTCTTGAACTCACTCCCATTGTCACTTCTCACTTTCTTGATAGTTGTCTCAAACTCATTTTGACTTCTCTTGACAAAAGATTTGAATGTAGCAAATGTTTCACTTTTGTCACCAAGAAAGAATACCCATGTGTATCTAGTGAAGTCATCCACAATCACATAACCATATTTATTGCCACCAATGCTAGTGTATGTAGTTGGCCCAAATAAATCCATATGCAATAGCTCAAATGCTTTAGTAGTGCTCATTTCACTTTTCATAGGGTGAGTATTTCCAACTTGTTTGCCGGCTTGACAAGAGCTACAAAGTTTATCCTTCTCAAACACAACATCTCTCAAGCCCTTAACTAAGTCATATTTGATCAATCTATTTAGTTGCTTCATCCCAACATGACCAAGCCTTCTATGCCATAGCCAACCCATACTAGACTTAGTGATCAAGCATGTTGTCAATTGAGTTTCCTTTGCATCAAAATCAACTAAGTATAGGTTTCCATATCTAAATCCTTTGAATGCTAGGTTGGTTCCATCATTACTAGTGATCATCACATTATCAACCACCAAAGTTGCATTGAAAACCAAGATCACATATTGAGCTACCGATAGCAAGTTGAAGTTCAAGCTCTCTACTAGCAAGACATTTGAGAGCTCAAGTCATTGGATATTGCAATCTTACCAGTCCCTGACCTTGCCTTCACTATTGTCCCCAAGTGTGCTATCCACTTTGAAGTCTTCTTCATTTGTGTTGATTGAGTTGAACATTCTAGAATCCCCGGTCATATGTTGAGTACACCCACTATCAAGCACCCAATGCCTTCCTCCGGCTTTGTAATTGACCTACAAGAAGATTCAATGCTTAGGTACCCAAATCTTGTTGGGTCCTCCAAGGTTAGTGACTAAGCTCTTAGGTACCCAAATGGCTTTTCTTCTTTGAGCCCTCCTTAGGTGTACCAACCAACTTAGCTCTACACTATTAACACCCTTGTAAAGCACATACCAAGAATCAAACTTATTGATTTACCAAGGTTGGTTGGTTTTGTTCTTGTTTAGGTTCTTTTTATAGCAATTATGCTCGGTATGCCGGATTGCTTGCAATTTATGCAATAGCGTCCATTGCCCTTCACAAAACTAGTCTTGTGAGAGCAAAGGCCGCCTTGCCCTTCTTGGGGTATAGCCAATCCCTTCTTTCTCATGGGAAACTCTTTGGCCACCCAACACTTAAGCAAGCGGGCATCTCCACCATAGGCTTTGCCTAAGGCACAAGTGAGCTTATTCACCTCTTTCTTTAAGGTTTCATTTTCCACTATTAATGATGCATCACAAGTAAAACCATCTTTTATGTTTGAGTTAGATGCATCAGTGGAGCATGAACTAGATGAAGCATTGGGAGGTGCAATGACAATAGGTGTGTAAGATGTTTCATTGATTAGTCACATGTTATACCTATGTCACATGTTTGAGCAAGTCCTCAATCTTGGTTTGAGTGAGGAGAGAGGAGTGGGCTTCTTCAAGCCTAGTGTGAGCTTTATTCAAGCTTCTCATGGGCTACCTCTAGCCTCTCATGAGTTAGCTTGAGCTCATCAAGAGATTGCTCAAGAAGGCTAACCTTCATGCTGCGCCTTCCTCCCTTCCTCTTTTCTCAAAGCAAGCATGAGCTTGCTCAAACATGTCCCAAGGCTTCATTAGGTATTCATTTTCATTATCATCATCATCACTCTCATCATAGGAAGGTACCTTGGATGGCCTTCCATCAAGCATGTAGATGGAGTGTCAAAGATAGAAGGCTTTTTGTTTAGCAATACTTGCAAGTGCCTTCTTCTTCATCTTGTTGGCTCTCATCATCACTATCGGATGATGCATCACTATCCCATGTCACAACATAGGATCCACCTTTCTTTTTCTTGGTGAAAGAAGCTTCTTCTCTCCTTCTTTCATTCTTGTCCTTCTTCTTCTTTGCTTCATCATCATTGTCACTATTTGAGGACAATCGGCTATCATGTGATCTTCACTCTTGCACTTATAGCATCTTCTCACATAGCCCTTGTTCTTGTTGTTGTCCCTTCTCTTTCTTGCACATAGCCTTTCTTCTTCATGAATCTTCCAAACTTCCTTACTAGAAGTGCCATGGCCTCATCATCATCACTAGAATCTCATCTTCACTATCACTTGATTCTAGCTTTGCCTTGCCCTTGCTCTTGCTCTTGATGAAGAAGTGGCTTTGAATGCCAAGCTCTTCTTCTTCTCCTCTTCCTTCACCTCCTCAACATCACCACCATCATTGTATTGATCTTCGGTCATTACATCACCAAGCTTCATTTGGGGTACATTTTGCAATCCTCCTCTCATGATGATGGTCCTCAATGTCTTGAATCGCTTGGGCAAGCAACTCAAGAACCGGTGGGTGAAGTCTTCATCCTTCACTTTCTCTCCCAAACTCTTGAGATCATTTATGATGCATTGGAGTCTATAGAACATCTCCGGGATTGTTTCATCCTCTTTCATCTTGAAGCTTGTGAGCTTATCTTTGAGCATGTACAATTGGCACTTTTTACCGTTGAAGTGCCCTCATATGTTTCTTCTAGTCTTGCCCATACTTCACTTGCCTTCTCAAGATCTTTGATTTGCTCAAACACTTTTGGATCAATGCCATTGTATATAGTGTTGAGCGCCATTGTGTTGCATTGCTTGCTTTCACGCTCTCTAGGGGTGGGTCTTCTTCATTGACAATAACATAACCATCTTGTGTGACCTCCCACACCCTATCATTGATGGAGCCAAGTACATCTTCATCTTTCTCTTCCAATAATCAAAAGATGACCCATCAAAGTACGGTGGTTTGCCCCCAACATGGTTGAACACAATTTGAGCCATATTTGCACCGTAGGTTGTTAAGCCTTTGAATCAAACGGTGTTTGGCTCCGATACCACTTGAAAGGTCCTAATTGGCTAGAGGGGGGGGGGTGAATAGCCTAATTTAAAATTTACAAAGCACTAGAGCAATTGTTAGATAATAACAAAGCGATAAATTGCTCTAGCTAGCTCTGTCAAATGCAAGCCACCTATTTTCAAGTCTAGTTAATTATGATCTCTAGGGCACACAAGGACTAAGTCACTACTTTACCAAAACTAGTGAGCTACACAAGAGAGCTAGCAAGACTAAACTAGCTATACTTGCAAGGCTACTACTATTATTAACAAGGGAAACAAGTTACTCTATAACAAGTATGAACAAAGGAATACAAAGAGTGGTAGTGTGATTTTACCGAACCGGGCAAGTGAAGATAATTGATATCACAATGGAATGCCAGTCACCAAGGGACACAATATGAACACGAGATTTATCCCGAGGTTCACGTGCTTGCCGGCACGCTACGTCCTCGTTGTGTCGACCAAGGCTTCGTGGTTCGGTGGCTTATCGGTATCACACACCGAGCTCTCCACAAGAGCGCCACAAGAACCTACCCAAGCAATGGTAACTCAATGACACGCGCAATTTACTAGGAGTTACCTTTGGCTCTTCGCCGGGGAGGTACAAGCCCCTCACAAAGTCGTTGGGATGGCCACGAACAATCACCAACTCGTGCCGATCCTCCTCTCTGCCACCAAGCCGTCTAGGCACCGGCAAGTGCCAAGAGTAAAAAAAAAATCCGCGCAGCACAATCACCAAGATGCCTCTAGAATGCAAGAACACAATGCAAGCTCTTGGTTTCACTCGATCTCACTTGGATTAGCACTAACAATCAAAGAGATCGGAGGGAGGGATTAGATCTGGCTCAAGAGGATGTTCAAGAGGTTAGAAAGTCAAGAGCAAACCCCCACTAGCCGCCACGACCTATATATAGAGAGGAAGGACGGCAGCTCGACCTCCACCTTTCTGCGCTTGGTCGGTAGTACCGACACCTCCTGGGCGGTACTACCGGCTTAGTCAAACTAGCCGTTTACTCACAACCCGCTGAAAAAGGCGAAGCACCGACTCTTGGTCGGTACCTCCGAGGTCGGTAGTACCGGCCCTATGGCGGTACCACCGAAAGGCTAAACTGGGGACTTGCACAGAGATTTCCCAGACAACTTCCTGACCTCGGTACTTCCGAGGGCGGTAGTACCGACATAATGGCGGTACTACCGCCAGGCCAAAACTGGCTGCTTCCAGAGAGTTCTGCGGAAAACAAGCTACTACCGACCTTGCAATCGGTACCACCGCGGGCGGTAGTACCGAGGTAATGGCGGTACTACCGCTAGGCCATTTTCAAACCTACAGAGAGCACTGCCAAAACGCCCATGGCCATGGTATCACCGACCATCCGGTCGGTACCACCGCCGCCGCGGTAGTACCGAGGTAATAGCGGTACCACCGCCAGGCCAAAAAACCTTCGGTACAGAGAGGTCTGCACGCTGCATCCTTGGGCGGTACCACCGACAACCCAGGGTCGGTACCACCGACAACACACAGAAAACTTCATTTTCTTCCCTGTGTTGATCCAAAACAACTCCAACAACTTCTCCTTTGCAAAAGTGCTAACACCAACAAGTGTACAACATCATGTGCATGTGTGTTAGCATTTTCAAAACATTTTTTCAAAGGATTTATCGCCTCATTTTAGATGACATATGCAAATGCAACTAGAGGCAACTTGATAACCATATACTATGAATTTCTCTCTTGATAGTACGGCTATCTACCCTAAATACACTCACACCCTCTATGGTGTCTTGAGTGCCAAAAACAAAAGAGCCTATTGGTTATACCTTTGCCTTGAGCTCTTTTTTTTCCTCTTTCTTCTTTTCTTCTAGTGAAGATATGGACCATCTTACGACCAATCACTTGATCATTGCATCACATGTCCATCATCATGCTTCACTTGAGCCATGGACCACCTTTTGCTAATCAAGCACTTAATGACAAAGGTTAGTCCAATGGGTTTCATCAATTATCCAAAACCAAACTTGGGCTTTCACTAGGTCAGCTGCTGGCACTAGACATTTGATTAGGCACCAGAAATCATGTATAAAAAAGGTAGATCATGCTGCTAGGGTTTAGTCAAGGCTTTCTTTTAATCCTGATGGTTCTGTTCACAACTGGGACTACAACCCTGCTTTTGCTCGGTCTTAGTTGTGTCGGTTGATTGCTAGACTTGATCTTCCATTAGGTATAGGTGAGACACAGGCCTAGGAAGATTACATTGTGAGTGCTCATAATCCTAGGTTTAGCAAGGTTTCTAGACAGACTACCACTAGAGATCTTGCTAAGCTATTTAGTGATCGTCGTGATGTGCTTAAGAATTCTGTGTTGTCTGCTGCATCTTGTGTTGCTTTGACTTCAGACATTTGGTCTGGAAATGCTAAGGAAGACTACATTAGTGTTGTTGCACACTATGTGAATACTGATTGGGAGTTGCAAAAAAGGGTTATTGGTCTAAGGTTGATAGAGGTAAAACATTCCGGTGAAAATATTGCTGAAAGAATTGCTGCTGTGGTAGAGGAGTGTTGTCTAATAGATAAGGTTTTCTCTGTCACTTTAGATAATGCTTCTTCTAATGCTAAGGCTATGGATACTTTGACTGCTCTGTTTGCTGGATACTTGGGTGTTCGATCCTCACCTGTTCCTTCATATCCTAATCGTCATGTTTACAGTCTTGTGCATCAACGTTGTGCATGTTATATTATTAATCTCATAGTAAAATCTGGATTAAAGAGGATGAAACCTTTCTTAGATGATTTCAGAACTGCAATTAACTTCTTAAATTCTTCTAATCAAAGAATTGCATTATTTAAAGAATATTGTAACGCTAAGGGTGTTAGGCCTAGAAAATTTGGCTTGCATATGGATGTTAGATGGAATTCCACCTACTTGATGCTTAAACACTTGGTTCCATATAAGGCTGACTTTTCTGTATTCATTAATTCCCATTATGGATCACAACGGTTGAGTAGAGAACATTGGCATATTGCTGAGAAAATATTGGAGTTCCTAGAACTCTTTTATGACTCAACTGTTGTTCTATCTGGTGTTTATTACCCCACAGTCCACTTGTTCTGCACCATATTTTAGAAATTACTTCTCATTTAAAAGCATCTGAAAGAGATCAGACTCTTAGATTTGTTTTGTTTCCTATGCAGCTTAAATTTCTTAAGTACTGGAATGATATCCCTCTGTTATATTCTTTTGCATTCATTCTTGATCCTAGGGCTAAAATGAGAGCTTTCTTTAATGTCCTGCAATTACTTGGTGAATGCACTGGTACTGACTATAGTTCATATTATGCTGATGTCAAAAATGAACTGGATAAATTATTTACTAAATATGAGAACAAGTTTGGTGCAACTAGGTCTCAGAGAGTTGGAACAGGTGTTGTTGGTCCTGCCCCTGTCTCTGCACCCTCCTTCTCATCTAATTCAGCTGTTTGTGAGCTCTCAGCCTATTTAGACAGTGACAATGTCACTTCCTATGAGGATGATTTTGATATTCTTCTTTGGTGGCGTGACCACAAGCTAACCTATCCAATATTGTCTATAATGGCTAGAGATATCATGTCTGTTCCAGTTTCAACTGTATCTTCGGAGTCTTGTTTCAGCTTGACAGACAGGATACTGGAGGAGCGAAGAAGGCGATTGTTACCAGAAACCGTGGAGATGCTTACATGCATAAAAGACTGGGAGTTGGGAGAGAAAAGAGAACAACATGCTGTTGAGAACCAAGAGCTTGAAGAGGCATTCAAAAGCTTGTATCTTGATGAAGATGAAGTTGTTGCAGCTTCTGCTACTTAGTGAGGCTGAGAGAGTATGAGTGTCTGGCCTGTGAGACTTAGAGTCCGTTTCTGTCTGTGTTTCTGGCTTGAGAGAGTGTGAGTGTGAGTGTCAGTTGACATGAACTTGATTTATTTGAACTGTTGTAAGACTTAATTTAAGAGCTGGCTGCACTCTTTTTTCCTTTCTAGGGTTTCTCACAAGAGTGAGTTTTACATAGAAATGTTTTTAATGAGGCAGCATTGCACAAAACAGCTTAAGTTTATCATATTTGATGATTCATAATTTCTGTTGAATCTTGAGATTTTTGCAGTGTTAATATCATGACACTGTCTCTGAACTTGTGAATCTGTCATTTAGTTTCTTAGTTGCCACAAGGGACATGGGCCTCGGTCCGGCACGACCTGTGAAAGTGGCTGTGCTCATCGGGCTGGCCCGACACGTAAATCGGCCCACAGGCCCGTGCCTAGGCCGAAGGCCAGGCCCGTGGTCCTGCAGGGCACGGCCCGGAGGGCACGGCGTGCCGTGCCGGCCCGACCTCTATCGGGCCGGCCCGTTGGCCAACTATAGTCGCGGCTGAGGTCGAGGAGTACGTGTGTAAGGTTGGATGGGTACGAATTAAGGTGAGAAAAAATAATATAAGCAGCTGCGAAAATACTAAATTATAAGAAACACACGTGTCAGTATGTTCCGTCTATATTGGGCTTATCTGTCAAATTAATATCTAGCGTTAGATGTAAAATCAAAACACATCCAATGGAGGAAACCTTAGGTGAGTAAGTTTTTTTTTTGGTAAGAGATATTTTTTTATTCTTTCACTCTTTACTCTTTTATAGTAATAGAATAGATATAAAAATTTGGTAACGATTACACTCAAAATTAGTTATAGAGACTAAGCTAAAACTAACAGCGAAATAACACTTTTTATATCTTATTCCGTCATTTTCACAGCAGTCATTTATATAAAAAACAAAAATAATCAGACCAGCTTATTTTAATTGTGCTTTTACTCCATTTCTGCAACTTATCTTGGAAGCATTTCCCAGATACGGTGTATCAATTAGGGCTTATAAAAGAGCAGCTACAGCGTATACTCTTGGAACAACCTGTCCAGCTGATGTTCATCTCCATTCATCTATAAGAGTAACTAAAACGTATGATCTTGGCATAAATATTTTACCCTTCAAAAATTGTTTTGCTAAAAAAAGTCTTCAAGATTCTATTTCTTAGCATGATCTACAACAAATAAATATAGTGGTTTTTTTTGCTAAAAGCAATTCCTAGGACCTATTTAGTATAACTCACAACAACTTCGTAAACTGTTGTGAGCTGTTTTTTTTGGCAAACATCTTTTCCAAAATAGCTTCATTCTGTTTTATGTTCCGTCTCATAAAAGCATAAGCTAAGATAAAACTGAAAAAAATAGTTTTTCACAGCTTACATCCTTATTTCTCCCTTCCAACCAAGGATAAAGTTATTGGGTGAAGCTGTTTTGTCAAAAAAAAATTAAAACAGTTCAGCTTCTCCTAAGGAGTTGCTCACAAACACTACTACAAAAAAACTTAACTGTGGCGAGCGAAAACATTTAACCGTGGCGGGCATCACAACATTCACCGATCAATGATCACGGTTAATCATAGCGTTAACTATGGCGGTTGACGGTTAATTCCGTTATCTGTGACGGACTTGTTAGAACAACCACCACCATAAATGACCATTAACCGTGGTGGCTACCCTAACCTAACCATCACAGTTAATGCCATTATCAGTGTCGGTTGTTTGTTATTTGACTGCCACGGTTAAGGTTTTCCAAAAATAAAAAAATTAAATAAATGTACACAAAATAAAACACATATATAATTAATATATAATGCTTATCGTTGTTCCATACGCCCCCATTATAACAAGTTTATTCTACGAGTACATCACATTGCTCACATACATGCAAGGGAACCTAAAGATCACCACAAGTCCGACAACTTGTAATCATTCATGTTTATATCGCTGGTTCTCCAGCTGTGTAGTTTTTCAAACTTTAGATTTGGGGCTAGCTCGTTGCCCATGTAGAAGAACTGTCTGGAAACTTCACCACATTCGTCTGTGACAAACTTACAAATGTCAGCTACTGTTTGATTGATGTCCACATTTTCCATTCTCCGATTTTTATTTTTCTTTAGCTATCGTTAGCTTGTGCTGAAGCTTCGGCAAACCCTAAGATACTCACAAACATAGTATCCGCATAGGAGTGAGCCTTTAGGTTGCTTGGCACACTGCATGCATGATATACATATATGTAACATAATTAGAAATGCTATTAGGTCTGTTAATAGTAGTAGAAGTTTGTAGTAGGCACATAGAGGAAAGACGAGAGAACTAGTAGTACCGGGAATTCTTGCCTTATGACCAATTTTTTGTCATACTGCTGCTTCTTCTTCTCAGACCTACGATTATAGCAGTCGAGGTCTTCAATGTACTTTCTGTAAGCGTTGTATGCCAACCACTATTTTCAATAACAAATTTTATAAATATATATATAATATATAATATATATAGACACACACACACTTTGAGTGCTTAAAAGAGGGTGTGTGTCGTCACATACTATCGCAAGTATTGTTCGAAATGCTTGTACCCTGCTTTATTCGTATTCCGTAGCGAGTTGAATACGCAAGTCCTTCCATTCTGAGGATAGATTATAAATGCAATCCAATGCCCCATCACGCCCAAGCTACACAATTTAAACAACATGGATCTCAAGTCTTAAAATATGAAATTTGGTGGACCAATAACTCTTCCGGGTATGATTTCGACTTACCCGAACTGGTGGGCGGCAAAGACACTCATTTCCTCGGATCTTCTTCATTGCTTCGAGGATGTACTGCCCCATTCTGTATTTGAGCTCGCCCTACAACAAAACTCGGGCTTCCACTCGCTGCAACCCTTCCAAGTTCACCAGTTGTTCATGCATGTCTCGTAGCCAATGATGGCCCTCTCGGTAATATGCATAGGAGATAGGTAGATAACATTTTCTCCTATTTCCTTGCATATATATGATTGCATCCTACAAGCAGAAGTCTCTGTCATGGAATTGTTAGTTTGATCGTAATGAACTTACCTATAGTGAGGCAGACGTTTCAATAACTTACATGGCAAAAAGGGTGACTTGGGCGACGTCGAGGTCCTTGCGCCACAGCATCCTATGCATGTCATGGAAGACAATCGGTAAATAAGCGTCTTCATCCAAGTGGAAGTAGTCCTTGGGGACCCTCTTAACGAATTGATCCATCCCTAGCTTCGCAGCATGCATATACCAGAGATGGAACCTCTGAACCTCCCACAGCTCGTCCATAATTAGCTGGCCCAACAGCAACATGAACTTGCCATTCTCAAAGTTATCAGGGCTGTTGTTTCGGGTCCGAGACCTCGAAACAGCGGGTTGTCGCACGAACGAATGCACAGAGCGAAAGTGGAAGAAACGGAAAGAGTGGGAATTGATGAAGTGAACAGTGCTCTCCCCTCCTCCCGCGGGGAGGTCGGGAGCTTTTTATATTGAACTAGATCCACGTGAAAGTACAAGATTGCCCTTCTCAATCACTCTACTATAATTACAAAGATGCCCTATCCAACTACTCTGTAGCCGTTCAGCGCTCCCTCCCGGGCGCTGGGCACCATTGTCACTTCGGCCTCTGGCGGGCCCAGCGCCCCCGGCTCTCTTCCCGACCGGTGGGCCCGCTCTCCCTGACCCATGCTTCCGGCGACCTGCGAAAACTCACGGACAAACAAAATCGTAAAGACGAAATCTCCCGCCGGAGACGCTGGGTTCCTTTCGTACGAATGCTCCCTTCCGCACGAAGCCTCCGTCGTACGCCCGGCCGCGAGCCGAAAGGCGCGCTACCGCGCGAAAACACCCTTTCGCGCGAAGGCGTTGCCTTCCCTTGATCCGCGGGCCGAAAGGCGCGCTATCGCGCAAATGTTGCGCCTCCGCCCGAAGGCGACGCCTTAACTTGGCCAGCGAGCCGAATGCGCCCACCGCGCGAGTGCGCGCCCGCTACCGCGAATGTCGCCCCGCGCGAATGTCGCCTTCCGCTCAGAGACCGTCGTCGCTCGGTGTTGCGGCGGGTCGGAAGCGCTTGCTTTCGCGCGAATGGTACCTTCCGCACGAAAGCACCGTCATCTTTCGTAAATACGGGTCGGAGGCGCCTGCGGTCTGGGTGCCGCCCAACAATAGCCCCTTACGGTTGAATCTGCAGCTCGCGAAGTTCGACCGTGTCCTTTCGCTAGGCGCCTACGGCCCGCCCAAAAAACCTTCGTTTTGTCCCGAAGCTGAGGTTTTTTTTTGGAATATATATATATATATATAATTTTTATTATTATTATTATTTATATTTTTATTTTAAGTTGCGTCGCAAACGTCTTTTCGTCTTCCTCGAAAACCGTGTGTCATGATGTAAAACCTCTGCGACGCTTCGAATCTTGTGCCCGGGCGCCTCTTCGTCTCCCTCGGAAACCGTGTCGAGTCTGATCGTATATAAAAGCCGAGGCTTCAGTTGAGGGGGGCACTTGGTCAATCAACGCCTCCCTTCACTCGCCGCCTCTATCGCGAAGCCTGTCGCTATTCGCTCTCCTTGGCGAAAGCTGTTTGTTGTTTGCTTTACATCATTCGCTGAGCGATAGTTCGTGGTACGCATGTCACTCCCTTCTCTTTATTCCTTTAGACTTAAGTCCTGCAAATTCTGCAAATTGGTGTTAAGGTTGCTTAATTTCGCTTCTATTTTCGTCCTTTTCGTTTCTTCTCCTCGCTTGCATAGTTTGTTTATTGTCTTTCGCGCCCTGTTAGATGGCGTCTTCCAGCTCGACGTCGACCTCGAGCTCGTTAGCGAAAGTACGGGTGATACCGAGTCCTCCCGCCGCGAACTTAGCGCGGAAGTGTCCATCGGATCGGGGGTTGCTCCGCGAGTTCCAGAGCACAGCGGGAGCATGTCTAACGATGGGGACTCCGGTTTGGTTTCGGTCCCGACGGATTGTTCTTTTTATCTCGGCGTATCGCGAATGACGGCTGCCAGCTTGCAAACAATGGCCGAAAAAGGGCTTTAAGGAGAGATCATCTTGCGAATTGCCGTGTCCCTGGAGACGAGGAAGTGCTATTCCACATCATAACGAAGCCGTTGTCTTTCGCGACTACTGTAGCTGGTCTTGATTTTCCTCTCGAAGAATTCGTCTCGGATGTTCTGTCGGGGTTCGAAATACAGCTTCATCAGCTCACGCCGAATGCGTTTGCCAGGCTCAGTGTTTTCGCACATGCAATGAAGATGCTAGATTGCACCCCTCGGGCTGACGTTTTCGTGCGATTCTACGACATCCACCGTCGCCCGACGAAAGTGAATGATCCCTTTCTTGGATGTGAGCTACCCAGCGAGATTGGGTGTATCAATTTCGTTCCACGGAAAACACGGGGAAGTGTTTCCATTTCGCTCACATATCGGAACAAATGGGCAGACTGGAACCGCTTTTGGTTCTACTATCGCGTGTGCTCGGACGAAGCCGTTGCTACCGAACTAAGTAAAGGGGCGAAGAAGGGTTCTCCGCTTGTATCGGTCTTGGAGAAATGCCCTGGGAGGCACCTTCCGCCTGTCGTTTTAAAGGACCCGGAAGCCATTCGAAGTGGGGATGCTTTCGCGCTCACTGCGCGGTTTCAGATCAGCCGGGATTTGGTTGAAGAATGGATGGCCATCGGGATGAATCCGCTCTGCAGCGCAACTTCATTCGAAGGCTTTTCGGAGAAGGATGGTTATTGGGGCCCCACGCTACTGTGAGAGGCCTGCGGATTTCGATGATGATGAAATCTATGTGAAATATATCGAAAAGGAGGCCAGGAAGGTTTGCGGGCCGTACTTGCGCAAGGAAAGCGAGTTCCAACTCGGCAACCTTGGCCGGAGTCGCCGCCTGAACCGAGCTTTCGACGCTATGGGTGTCGATTACGCTGAGAGGCCTCTAGTTGACGAAGGCAAGGAGGAGGAGCTGAAAGTTCGAAGGCTAAAGGAAAAAGCGTGGCTCGGCGTGGTGGGCGGAGCGGCGTGGTCCCCCGGCGAAAGAGCACCGAAGTCGGTGAAATTCGCATCGGGCGATTGATCGCCAAACCGATGCTTAAAGAGCCGAGGGAGAGCGCTGGTGTCGATCCCCGACGTTGATCCTTTCGATCATCCGAGGGTGGTTAGTTTCTTTGCCTTTCGCTTCCGCTTGGGCTTCGCCTCGCGTGCATTTGAATTCGGCTTTCGCATCTTGTTAACGTTTTGGAACCTTTCGATCAATTGTCTTAATGACTATATGCATTTTTTACGTTTTACGTCTTTTTACAGAGTGCATCGCACGCTGGGGTATGGCTCCGAAGAAGCCAAATGTGCCGCTTTCGCGCGCGGCGTTTGACGACGATGCCTCAGTCGCCGACATGCCAACCTTCGCGAAGGTCGGGGCTCGGAGGCCCTCCGGCCCGACCGAAACCACGGAGCGTCCGGCGAAAAAGGCGAAAACTCCGCGGCGGATGCGCCTGCGCCGGCGGTGGGCGAAAAGCCGCTGCTGGCGAAAAGCAGAGTGCGTCTTGAAGATGCCTGCCCCTGCCGCCGTTGACAAAGGTAAGCTACACCTTTCGCCACATTGCATTCGACTGACACAGGAGATGGTGGAAGGGCAGCTTTTGGGCTTTGGTCGGCTGGTTCTCGACGGGGCGCCATCGGACTACGAGAACCCATGCTTTTATACTGGCTTGAGCTCGTCAAATGATACTGACGAGGCGAAAGAGGGATCTTATCGCATTGCTCGTTCTTTAGGTGCGCCCTCGGACGCCCAACTCGCTTGCCGGCTTGACTATCGCCGAGCCGGAATCCTTCCCGGCAGCAGCGAGGAGGCCACCAAATTTGTGGAGTTCTCGCAGAAAGCATTCGTTGCACCGGAGATGGAGAGAGATCTCCTGAAAGTGAGCAGCTTGAAACTCGACGATGCGTTGTCCCTTCATCTGGCGAGCGTAAGTTTTGAACTTTCGTCGTTTTCTTCTTGATCTCTTTTCGGAGTTTTGATTGCGTTTTACTGTTATTCGCAGGCCGCTGTTGTCGCTCGCAGCCAGATCAACCAAAGGGACCTCTATACTCGCAAACTCGAGTGCGAGAAGCAAGAGCTAGATACCCAAGTGAAGAATTTCGATGCACAAGTGAAAAGACTCACCACCGACGTTGAGCAGCAAACCAAGAGGGCTGACGCCGAGCGCACCTCAAGGAAAGCAAGTCAGAGAGAGGTTGAAAATCTCAAGAAAGAGCTTTCGCAGCTACGGGCCGGCCAAGCCGAAAGGGAAAATCTTCTTTTAACTTCTGCTGAAGAGGCCGCGGCTCGCTTCCGCGAATGCCTTCGCAGCATCGGCGTTGAGGCGGATGCTCCCTCAGAACGCAACGTCGATAGCCTCGTTGGCTGGATTCGCTCCGAGATGGAGTCGTTGGAGGGACACATGGCCCTTGGCCGAGACTACGCCGCCGTTACCGGCATCAAGGCGATCGGCCATAGTCTTGTGGACGCTGGCTGCTCCCATATCGCCGAGCTTTCGGTCAAGAAGTTGACTACTATTGGCGCACCCCCGAAGCGGCGAAAGTCCTAGGGAAAAGATTTTTTGACGAGTTCTGGCTAGCTGGCGGGAATGATATGTCACTCATGCAATCCGCAGTGGCTCGCGGGAAGGTATTTTCTACCAACCACTTGAGATTTCGCTTGACTTCTCCGTCAACTATCGCTCTTTCTGCAGCGTCCTGAGGTTTAAGTGTTGCCTCTTCTGAGATTTGGCTCCTCTACGCAGACTGCGGAGGAGAAGGCGCACATTCGGCAGGTGTTTTCGGATTATATTTCCGAAAAAACGAGCGCGCGAGGCCGAGCCAGACGACGAGGCGAGTCCGCCCCCCCTAATGATGGAGCCCCCGAGAGCTCGGCCGCCGCTGCTTCCCGCGACGCGAATGCTTCTCAAGACGCAGCGGTAGACGATGACTTTTTCTAGGGCCCGTTTTAATGCGATGGTAGTTTGTTCTTTGGACCTTGTGTAAGATTTGGAACTTAAGTTCGAATGTTGTATCTTGAACAGGGCGCGGATGCGGGAACGCCGGACGTTCTCGACATCTGCCCATTAATGATTAGGTCCGGCGATATCTGTGTTGGTGGTGACCTGTGGAGGAGTTTCCGATCTAGGTTTCCGACGGCATCGCTTTCGGCTTACATGAGAAAACGCGCTAAGAAACTTAGACGCGCAGAAGAGCGGCTACGCGCTTTTTATGATACTTTCGACCCAAGCGAACTTGAGTCGAGGCGAATGAGGCGCGAGGCTTCGCGCGCGCCACCAGGCTTCGAGGGGGCCGCATTTATTAAGTTGGAACCCGAAGACGCCGTGCCTTCGCCAGACGAAAGGCGATACAACATTTTCCTTGGCCGCGGAAATAATTCGCGGCCCTGAATTACATTGTACAAACTTCACTTGGTCCAGTTTAATGGAAGGCGTCACCGAGGGTTCTGTCTTTCGGTGTTAGTAGTTGATTGCGGATACGCTTCTCGCTCGCTTGTTACTTGGATAATTGTATGATTTGGTGCCTCGCGCGGATTGCTGATTTTCGCTGTGTCTTTGGCTCAATAGATGAAGCGGGAATCTTTTGCCGAGTGATTTAGTCACTGTCGTCCTACCAGTTCGCGCGATAGCGCTTCCATTGCGGGTCCTTTTGGCCGATGGCTGGACGCGCCCGCCTTTACACAATTAGACGAGGGCGTTGGCATTCGCGCGAGGGAGCTTTCGGTGCGAGCCCCTCGGCCGGTAGCAAAGACGCGCCCGCCCCCACTCAATAAGGCGAGGGGCGTTAGCATTCGCGCAGGGAGCTTTCGGTGCGAGCCCCTCGGCCGATAGCAAAAACGCGCCCGCCCCCACTCAATTAGGCGAGGGGCTAGCATTCGCGCGAAGGAGCTTTCGGTGCGAGCCCTCGGCCGATAGCAAAGACGCGCCCCCCACTCAATTAAGGCGAGGGGCGTTAGCATTCGCGCGAGGGAGCTTTCGGTGCGAGCCCCTCGGCCGATAGCAAAAACGCGCCCGCCCCCACTCAATTAGGCGAGGGGCGTTAGCATTCGCGCGAAGGAGCTTTCGGTGCGAGCCCCTCGGCCGATAGCAAAGACGCGCCCGCCCCCACTCAATAAGGCGAGGGGCGTTAGCATTCGCGCGGGGGAGCTTTCGGTGCGAGCCCCTCGGCCGATAGCAAAAACGCGCCCGCCCCCACTCAATTAGGCGAGGGGCGTTAGCATTCGCGCGAAGGAGCTTTCGGTGCGAGCCCCTCGGCCGATAGCAAAGACGCGCCCGCCCCCACTCAATAAGGCGAGGGGCGTTAGCATTCGCGCAAGGGAGCTTTCGGTGCGAGCCCCTCGGCCGATAGCAAAGACGCGCCCGCCCCCACTCACTTAGGCGAGGGGCGTTAGCATTCGCGCGACTTCGCTCGATAATTCGGTTGACGAAAATGTCTTTATGAACACAACATGGGGAGGCGTACAATCGACTATGATTATGATATTGCTCCTGTTGTCATCTAGCAGCATGCTTGCTTTCGCTCGTCTCCTAGCCGCAGCTTAGGATGGATGTGTTACTTGATAGGGCCTTCGCCTAAAGTTACTGGATTGGTGACGGTAGCTAGACGCGAGACGGTGGTGACATAATCGTCAAAGCGAAACCTGGTTCCTGGTGCCTCCTATTCGCATTTGCTTTTGAGCCAACTTTTGGGGACTGATATTTGAATAGAATCGGTAGCTTTGGATGGCTGGAGGCTTACAACTTGGGTTTATTTATATCGCCCTGCCCCTGGTATGAAAGTACTGCGTTTAATCCCTTGGCTGTACTTCTGAACGCTTGGTAGGTGAAAAGTTAGCGTGGCGTTTATGCTTTTGCAACTACTGGTGCCTACCATGGTCTTTGCTGACGTTGTGGACCCCAGTGGTTTTCTCGGCTTGGCTTTACGTCCTCCCGTATTGTTGGAGGGACGGTTTGCTTTGCCCGCAGCTTTCGTTCCGCCCTCTCGTTTATTGGAGGGCGGTTTGCTTTATAGCCCGAAGGCTTCGTTCCGCCCTCTCGTTTTGTCGGAGGGCGGTTTGTTATAGCCGCGGCTTTCGTTCCGCCCTCTCGTTTTGTCGGAGGGTCGGTTTTTTTCATAGCCCGCAGGCTTTCGTTCCGCCCTCTCGTTTTGTCGAGGGTCGGTTTCTTCATAGCCCGCAGGCTTTCGTTCCGCCCTCTCGTTTTGTCGGAGTGTCGGTTTCATAGCCCGCAGGCTTTCATTCCGCCCTCGCGTTTTGTCGGAGGGTCGGTTTGCTTCATAGCCCGAAGGCTTTCGTTCGCCCTCTCGTTTTGTCGGAGGGTCGGTTTTTTCATAGCCCGAAGGCTTTCGTTCCGCCTTCGTTTTGTCGGAGGGTCGGTTTTTTCATAGCGCAGGCTTTCATTCCGCCCTCTCGTTTTGTCGGAGGGTCGGTTTTTCATAGCCCGAAGGCTTTCGTTCCGCCCTCTCGTTTTGTCGGAGGGTCGGTTTTTTCATAGCCCGCAGGCTTTCGTTCCGCCCTCTTTTTTGTCGGAGGGTCGGTTTTTTATAGCCCGCAGGCTTTCGTTCCGCCTCTCGTTTTGTCGGAGGGTCGGTTTTCACTTAGCCCGCAGGCTTTCGAGATTGTCGCTGGATGTGAAGGGTCTCTTTTGCCCAACCTCCGCGGACATTCTCTTTTCAACACATTTTAATGACGAATGTCTCAACCTTATGTTTGGTTGACTTCGTCTTTACCGAGCCACGCGATATTTTGGGGGATTATGTTGCTTTCGCGATGTAGCGGTTACATTCGGCTGCCTCGTTAAAAAACCTCGCACCCCGATGAAGGGCTTCCCCGGCGAGGAAAAAGAGTGCAGCCGACCTTTGATTACAAAATGGTGAATGAAAGAGGAAGGAAGTTTACATCGAAGTTCAAAAGATAAGTTACGGGTAAAAACGGCGCAGATTGCTCGCATTCCATGTGTGGGCTGATTCTTCGCCCTTGTCATTCAACAACCGGAATACACCGGGTGCTGCCATACTTGCCACGATGAAGGGGCCTTGCCATTGCGATTGCAGCTTACCTTGCTTGACTGGCTGCCGAATGGTGACCATGTCTCCAGGCTTGATATCCTTTCGGACTATCGTCTTGTCCCTGTGATGCTTTGTTTCGGCATGGTACTTTTCGAGATTATCTGCAGCCTTCAGTCTTACTTCTTCAATTGTCGAGTTCGAGGTGTTTTGTTCTTGGGTTGTTGGGGCCAACTCGGTTCGGAAGGAACCCAGCTTTACCTCTTTCGGTGTGACTGCTTCCTCGTCGTAAAGTAACCTAAACGGGGTGAAGCCGGTAGCTCTGGACCGTGAGATGTTGTGTCCACACAGCCGTTGTTAAGGTGTTGGCCCACTTGCCTTTCGGCGAGTCGTATAAGGATTTCGAAATTGCCGAGAAGATTAGGCCATTCGCTCTCTCGACAGCCCCGTTTGCCTGTGGGTAATTTACTGAGGCGAAGTTAAGCTTTATGCTGAGCTCATCACAGAAACTCCTGAATTCGGCGCAGTCGAATTGCTTCCCATTGTCGCAGGTGATGAATGACGGAACACCGAAGCGACAGATTACCCTCTGCCAGACGAATTTGGTTAAGGAGGTGGAAGTTATGCTAGCAAGAGCCTTCGCTTCCACCCACTTGTGTGAAATACTCGAGGGCAACTGCTGCGAAACGCAGGTTGCCCGGAGCTGCCGGTAGCGGGCCGACTATGTCGATGCCCCATCTTTGCAAGGCCAGGTCGGTACTATCGGCGTGGTTTCATTTGCTGGGGCTTTCTGATTTTTGGCGAACATTTGGCAACCTTTGCAACATTTTACCAACTCTCTGCGTCTGATGCGGCGGAAGGCCAATAAAATCCTTGCCTCATTGCTCTATGCGCTATTTCGTGAGGCCCTCTGTGCGCTCCGCACATTCCGGCGTGCATTTCTTCGAGTAGTTGAATGCCTTCGCGCTTGCTTATGCATTTAGAAGAGGAGCTGTTATCCCATTTTTGAACAATTGCTCTCCGATGATTGAGTAACCTTTCGCTCTGCTGGCCATCCTTTCGGCATCCTTCCTCGACTCTGGCTCGTATGTCCCGGATAGATAGGCGAATATCTGCGACCTCCAGTCATCACTGGCGATAGCATGTACCGAACTTGGATGTTCTTCCTCCTCTTCACTGCTTTGGCCGAAAGCACTTGATAGAAGACGTCTGGTGGAAGTGGTAGATTTTGTGCTGCGGCTTTGGCCAGTTCGTCTGCCTCTGTGTTTTCGGCCCTTGGAATGTGACGTAAGGTGAAACCAGCGAAATACTTCTCCATTCTTGATTGCTGCCAGATACTTGGCTAGCTCTGGTTCTCTTGCTGTGAAATCCTTTTCGGCGTGACCAACAACGACTTGGGAGTCCGACTTGACTATGCATCTTCTCGCTCCGATTGCTCGGAGCTTTCGTAAACCCAACAATACGGCTTCATATTCGGCGGTGTTGTTTGTTGTGAGGAATTGCAGCCTTGCGGCAAATTTGACCTTCGGTCCTCTTGGTGGTGTAAGGATCGCCGAGACTCCGGCTCCAGCCATTCCCCATGCGCCGTCACAGTTCACTGTCCACACGGGCTCCTCGAATTCAAGTGTTGTGTCGAAAGCGCGGGGGTCCAATCTGCTATGAAATCCGCCAATGCCTGCGACTTGATTGCGGATCGGTGTTGGAAGTCGATCACATATTCGTTTAGCTCTGCCGCCCACTTGCCAATTCGGCCGATAGCTTCGTTGTTGCGGAACAGGGCTTCCAATGGCTGAGCCGAAAGAACTATGATGTGGTGAGACTGAAAGTAGTGCTTTAGCTTTCTAGAAGCCATTACTACTGTGTAGCTATCTTCTCCAGCTCTGAGTAATTCAGTTTTGCTCCGAAAGGGCCTCGGAAACGAAGTAGATGGGAACTGCGTCTTGTTTGATGTTCCTCTCTTCCACCAGTACTGCGCTTACGGTGGTGTGTGGATGATGCGAGATACAACAAGCGTGTGCTTCCGGCGACGGCTTAGATAGCGTGGTCAGTTTTGTCAAATACTCCTTTAGTTGCTGAAAAGCCTGCCGCTGCTCGTCCCCCCAATCGAAAGGGTCGGAGCTACGCAGAGTTCGGAAGAAAGGCAGCCCTTTTCAGCGGACCTTGCGATGAATCTGTTCAAAGAAGCCAGCCTTCCTGTCAACTTTTGCACTTGCTTTCGGTTGAGGGCGGTTGCATGTTGATGATTGCCGCTATCTTGTCGGGATTAGCTTCAATTCCTCTTGCCGACCAGGCAACCGAGGAGCTTGCCTTTCTTGATGCCGAAAATGCACTTGTCAGGGTTAAGCTTCAAACCACTCTTTCGGAGATTGCCGAAAGTCTCGAGCAAGTCTGCCTGATGATCTTCCTGTCTATCGCTCTTGACCACTATATCGTCAACGTAAGCCAACAAGTTTTTCTTTTGCTTCTGTTTTTCGAACACCTTGTCAGTCATCCGCGAGAATGTTGGGCCTGCATTCCGCAGCCCTTCGGCATTCGCGGTAGCAGTATGTACCCGTAGGGGTGATGAAACTGGTTTTCTCCTCATCGTCGGGATGAAGCCAAATCTGGTGATAGCCTGAAAAAACAATCTAGCAAGCTCATTATCTCGCAACCGGATGCAATGTCGACAAGCTTGTCGATACGAGGCAAAGGATACGGATCCTTCGGGCAACATTTGTTGAGGTCGGTGAAATCGACGCACATTCGCCATTTTCCATTCTTCTTTTTCACCAAGACAACATTCGCTAGCCATTTGGGGTACTGGACTGGTCGGATTACTCCCGCATCGAGTAATCTTTCCACTTCGGCTTTCGCCGCGTCTGCCCTTTCGTTTGACATCTTTCTCAGTTTTTGCTTTCTGGGCTTAGCGCCGCTTGCGATGTTCAAACTGTGCTGGGCGAGATCTCTGCTGACGCCTTGCAAGTCGCTTGCTGACCAAGCGAAAATGTCATTGTTGTTCGCAAGGAAGGATGCCAAAGCGTTCCTTTCTTCTTCCGGCATGCTTGACCCAATGTGCACGGCTCTTTCGGGCCTGGAGGCCGCGAGCGGAATTCTTACCGTTCTTCGGCTGCTCCAACCTTGCATTCCGACGGGCTGACGATAGCATGCTCTTCGGTGGTTGTTGCATTTCGTCTTTATTGGCCACCTCATTGATAAGGCTGTAGCCTGGGGTTGGTTTTCCCTCAATTCTTCTAGAAGCTTGCTGATCTCCATGTATAGCGATAATGCCGAAAGGGGATGGCATCTTCATGCACAGGTAGCTTTGCTTGATGACAACGTTAAACTTGTTGGTGAAACCTCTGCCGAAAATGGCAGTATACGGATAGTCCATGTTTACTATGTCGAATGTCAGTGTTTCGGTGCGGACTCTTCCCCTTCGGCGAAGGATACAGGGATTTGCTTTTTGCCGATAGCATCGATCTTTCTTCCTCCGAACCCGTACAGTGAATTGCCGGCGGGGTCCAAACTGCGCCTGTCGAATCCCATCGCCTCGAAAGCTTTGACGAACAGGATGTCTGCTGAACTTCCGGTGTCAATCAGAATGTTATGCAAGGTGAAACCGGCCACATTGGCCGTGGCGACGAAAGCGTCACAATGCGGGTAGTCGCGGACTTTGAAATCGGATTCGTCAAAGCATATCGGCGCTAGCGACCAAGCTGGCCTGTTCAGCGGGAGTCTTGGTGATACCGTCTGGACTCTTCGTTGATAGTCCCTTCTTGCTCTCTTACTTTCATGCTCAAGATTGGATCCGCCCGTGATGGCGAAAATGTGGCCTCTTGACGGAAGGATGATGTTGACTGCGCTAGTTTCGTTTTCCATTTCCTGCCCCTGCTGGTATCCTGGCTGTGCTTGCTGCCCCTGAGGTTGGGTTTGAGCCGGAAGCATTGGTGGCAGCGTTGGCTGACGCTGATAATGCATAGGTGACGAAACTGCCACCGACTGCGGCGCAAAGACCGGAAGCTGATAGCCCTGATACGCCGGATTGTACCAATGTAAATTTTGGGGATGCATGTACTGCGGAGGATGCATGGGTGCGCCTGCGTAATTGCTGCATGTTGCCGCCAATGCTGTCGGGTCTTGCGAATTGTGGAAAACATGCTTTGAGCTTTCGGCAGAGGCTGAAACTTGATCCTTATCTTTCAGCTCTTTCGCCATCTTGCTGTATTTGCAGTCCCGAGTGGTGTGACCGAAATTGCCGTCACAAATGACGCAATATGGTGGCCTGGGTCCTCTTCCGCGGCCTCTACCGTCTCGTCCGCCGCGTCCTGTCCTTCCACCGCGCCCTCCGCGGAATGGTTGATCAAACCCTCTTTGGGGCTGAGAGTCAGCCATGTCAGGCCTCTCCGTGCCTGTCGCTGATTGTGCTGGTTCTTCCTGCAAATTGTTGATTGAACGAAAAGGCCTGACAATCCTTTGATTCGGCACGGGCGGTGGCCTACTTGCTTTCGTCGCTTGCCTCTGCGTCAGGCGCGCGGCCTTGCGTCGCCGAAAGTCATCATCCGACCTCGCGTACGCATTCATTACGTCGAACAATTCCTTGACATCTTTCGGCGGCTCCCTGGGACAAATGAGCGGCGCACTGCCCAGTCCCCAAGCCTTCGATGGCTGCTGCGATCACCGCGGCTTCCGGCACATTCGGGGCTTAAGCTTTCAGCTGGATGAAACGTTTGAGGTACTCCGAAAGTGGCTCGTCGTCTTGCTGGGTGCAATTCATGAGATCCCGCGTGGTCTTGACATCCGGTCGGAATCCTTGGAAAGTGGCCAGCAGTTCGGCCTTCAGCTGTGCCCACGAATAGATAGACAATGGCTTGAGGGTAGTGTACCAATCGTGGGCCACGTCTTCGACTGCCAGGATGAGAGATTTTGCTAAAGCTGATTGTCTCCGCCTGCCGAAAAAAACAGCTGTCTCGTAGCTTGCCAAGAACTTGCGTGGGTTCGCTTTACCGTCGAAAGTCGGAATGCGGGGCTTGTAATTGAGTGGCCACGGATGAGCTTGCAACTCCCTCGAGAGCGGAGAGAGGTTTCGTCGATGGCGTTGCCGAAAGCTGGCGGTTGCTCTCGCCTTGGTATGAATGCGTTTTCTTGTGCTATCGGATTTGGGTCCGCCCTGGCCCTTTGCAGCTCCTGAATTTCCTTCTCGAGTTGCCTCCTCTGCGCCTCAGCTCACGAATGGCGTTGCGAGTCTCGTCTTCTCTTGCTTTCGCCGCCAACTGCTGCTGCAGCTGGTCTCTTTGCAACAACAGCCTTTCGATTTCCCCTTGCTGCTGGGCCAGCGTCTTGATTGCTTGGGAGTGTCTTGTGATTTCGTCATCGTCTTCATCCTCATCATCGAACTCGTCCTCGACGTGCCCATCCGCGTGCCGTCTCTGCCCAAAATCCGCTGATCCTGAGGCTGCACGCCCTGGCTCGTCGATGCTCCCGGCGGCGGCTGCGCTTCTATCGACAGAGCGCCGCCGAAAGGTGGTGGCTCTGCGACTGCGTTTGGTGGAACCTGGCTAGCTGGGACTGAAACTGCGACGGTGCCGAAAGCATCCTTTCTCGCGGCGATCGTCTCCGGATTGTCGACCGTCTTCGGCGCTTTCCTTGGCGGCATGGTAAGTTCGGGCGACAACCACGGTGGGCGCCAATGTTGTTTCGGGTCCGAGACCTCGAAACAGCGGGTCGTCGCACGAACGAATGCACAGAACGAAAGCGGAAGAAAACGGAAGAGAGTGGGAAGTTGGATGAAGTGAACAGTGCTTTCCCCTCCTCCTACGGGGAGGTCGGGAGCTTTTTATATTGAACTAAATCCACGTGAAAGTACAAGATTGCCCTTCTCAATCACTCTACTATAATTACAAAGATGCCCTATCCAACTACTCTGTAGCCGTTCAGCGCTCCCTCCCGGCGCTGGGGGCACCATTGTCACTTTGGCCTCTGGCGGGCCCAGCGCCCCCGGCTCTCTTCCCGACCGGTGGGCCCGCTCTCCCTGACCCATGCTTCCGGCGACCTGCGAAAACTCACGGACAAATAAAATCGTAAAGACGAAATCTCCCGCCGGAGACGCTGGGTTCCTTTCGTACGAATGCTCCCTTCCGCACGAAGCCTCCGCCGTACGCCCGGCCGCGAGCCGAAAGGCGCGCTACCGCGCGAAAACACCCTTTCACGCGAAGGCGTTGCCTTCCCTTGATCCGCGGGCCGAAAGGCGCGCTATCGCGCAAATGTTGCGCCTCCGCCCGAAGGCGACGCCTTAACTTGGCCAGCGAGCCGAATGGCGCGCCACCGCGTGAGTGTCGCGCTACCGCGCGAATGTTACGCTACCGCGCGAATGGCGCGCTACCGCGCGAATGTTGCCTTCCGCTCAGAGACTGTCGTCGCTCGGTGTTGCGGGTCGGAAGCGCTTGCTTTCGCGCGAATGGTACCTTCCGCACGAAAGCACCGTCATCTTTCGGTAAAATGCGGGTCGGAGGCGCCTGCGGTCTGGGTGCCGCCCCAACAAGGGCAATCTGGAGTCAGGGGCCAAACTGACAGTGGGGTTTCCAAGGTACCACACCAAAAGGGTAGGACTTTTCCTCTATGTGTAACCCTCTTCTTCTCCATCCACAGGACGCAGGAATTGGTTCTTGGTCGTATTCTTCTTCTTTGGCCCCCTCAAGGGTCCCTCCTCATCCGCGCGACAACCGACATTCTTCTTGTAGCGGCTTGCGCCTGGACAACTCTGTAAATTCTCATACTTCTCTCCCCGATACAGAATACAGTGGTTAGGACATGCATGGAACTTTTTAAGCTTCATCGCCACAGGCCGGACTAGCCCCGATAGGTATTGGCGATAGGTATTGGCAGGGACCTTGTTACCCTCTGGAAACGTGTCGCCAAGGATATGTAGTAGGTCATTGAAGCCTGTGTTGGTACACCCGTGGCGAGCCTTCCACATCAGCATCTGGAGGTTGAAACACAACGCCGCGCCGTCCAATGCTTTGGACATTTGCCACCATCTGGGTAGAGGGGTCAATTGTCACCTGCTTCATATCCCTCCAATTCTCGAGCCACTTTGGATTCCCAAATAGAACATCATCCTGGTAATTAGCAATGTCCTCAAGAAGCTCTGTATCCTTAGGCCGCAAGGTATCATTCATCGAGTCATCGTCATTTCGACCACCATCGTTGTCTGCCACGTCTTCGAACAGATCAGCCATTGTGATGTAGTCACGACTCACATTCTCGTCGCTGGCGGTAGCTGTTGTTCCCAAAGAGGGTTGTTGTCCTCCATCATTATTAGCCACTGTCGTCGTTGTCGTCGACGAGGTTCCCCCAGGTACATCTGCGACGACACTCGGCTTCTCGCCGTGAAACTTCCACACAAGGTATTTTGGATCCCTAATGAAGCCATACCATATAAGGTGAGATTGTACCATTGTATGTTTATGGGCAAACCGATTTTTGCAGTGATTGCACGGATAGACCATGAGCTCCTGATCCAGACTCAGACGATGTTTCTACGCAACGGGCATGAACTTACTCCTCACATTAACATGGAAAGATGGTTCCATCCTGGATGTCTTGTACATCCACTCGTCTCTATCGTCCATGATGACCGCAAGCATGTCCCTCACGTGACCTTGCAAACGCAACAAAAAGTCAAATTAGCAGAGCTATATAAGGCTAATGCATCAAAGTAGCACTAGATCTTCTATTCTCTATCATCCAATTTAGATCTAGATCTAGATCTAATGAAAAAGCACCTAATCATGTAAAAGAGAGGAAAACGAGAGTTGGATAGTAAAAATCAACCTCTTGCGGTGCCCACCTTCACCTAATCGAAGGGCAAAACCTCCCCCTACCTAAATTGGTCAATTTTAGGGTTTGGACCTCAAAACCCTAAAAATAGAGGTGGAGCCGCAGGAAAGAAGGAGGTGGGCTGTTGCATTTATAGCCTAGACTTTACCGTGGTGGGCAACATAAAACAACCGCCATAGTTAATAGCCACTGTTGATGTTCGTTAGTGCAAATAGAACATGAAAGATTCCGCAAGCGCACAGAACACCATCATAGCATTTTACCGGGAGTATTCCAGGTATCGTTATTTATATTTTACCACTGCGAAGCTAGGGTTAAGAATCTGATAATTCATTATCATGCATCTACTAACTCAGAGTACTAATTAGACTAAAGAAGGAGTAATTGATATATGATATGAACCAAGGGTGGTAAAGGGCCCTCTAGTTTAGCCTAGCAAATTTAAGGATCGGGCTCAATAAGGATCGGGCCATAATACTATAAGATTTTGAACTAAAATTGGAAAGGGTCAAGTTGGATTGTGAAGGAGGGATAAGGGCCACGATCCATTGCCACCATATGATAATGAATGAAAGCACATAAAAGAGAATTTCATGATAAATGTATAGATAGCTAAAGTGAGAGGACAACGAGAGAGATCAAGGTTCCTATGCACTTCTCTATTACTTGGGTTCTTGAGAACATATATGATGAATGATTGACTTTGATGAGGAAGGTTTGAGGCTTTTACCCGGTTGAGTCTATATCTAGCTATGCGCTTATTATTTATGACTAACCGGTGGCGTTGAGTTGTGGTGTTTCTGTGTTGGTGTGCATGTGCAACATGTGTCTCTTGGCTGTGTTGATGTGCAGGTGTGGAGCTCGGATACAGTGGTCGATGGCGAGGTGAAGGTCAAGTAGAGACGTGTCGTGCCGATGGACCGGGAGCGGTGAAGGATGGGCATGCCGTGCGGCGGACGTGCCATGCCGATGTACCCAGAGCGGTGAAGGGCGGACATGAGGCTTGGACTGACGGACCAGAGGGCCAGAGGACCAGCTGTGGTAGCTGGCACGTGGCATCTGCGAGCGAGAGCACATGGGGATGAGCGATGCATCGACCGAGTCGGGAGGAGGACGATGGCGTCGTGGCACTTGGCGGGAGGTCGGACACGGGCTTGCGTGCGGCGCAAGTGCCGTCGGCCAAGCCAAGAAGGAAGGCGAAAGCGTTGTGCCCGACGTGGAGGCTGGACATGCATCGACATCGGTGCCGGTGGTCGGGGTGTGCGAACCACATCCCGTCTACGGTGCGGGTTCGGTAGCTGAGCCTCAAAAAGCTACCATCGACGGTTTCCGAGTTTGGGCCTCAAAACTCGGGTGGCCGGTTTCCAAGTTTGGGCCTCAAAACTCGGGTTGGACGGTTTCCAGGTTTGGGCCTCAAAACCTGGGCTCGCGGGTTCCGAGTTTGGGCCTCAAAACTCGGGGTGGACGGTTTGCCAGGTTTGGGCCTCAAAACCTGGGCTGGCGGGTTTCCCGGTTTGGGCCTCAAAACCGGGGGTTGGTCCGAAAGGACGGTCGACGCGTGGCAGCGTGGAGAGGCTGGGCGGCGGCGTAGCTATCCACGAGGAAGGTGCGGTGGTCGACATGACGGCACATGGCGGCATCAGGGAGGTCGCGTCAAGGCGAAGCTACCGGATGTGCGGGCATGGCCGTCGGATGAAAACTGCTAGAGTTGGACAGTTTTACCCTGGGGGGTATTTGGGTTGAGTGCTATGTAAGGGCGTTTTGGTCTTCGGACGTGCGCCTATATATATGAGGGGGCTGCTAGGGCAGCCGTATCTCTTGGAATCCTGGGACGGTGTCTCTCTCATTTTTGCTTGTGAGAGAAGGCTAGGGTTAGAGGAGAGTTGGCTCTTGTTCTTGAGCTTTTCGCCATCCAAGCTTTGTGTTGCTAGATGGCTTGTAGCCCGACACCGAGTGCTTAATCAATCATCCATTCCTCTGATTCCAAGGATCAAATTCGTGCTTTGATTTGTCTTGCGATTTTGTCTTCTTCGCGTTTGCACGTTTTCCCCTCTTTCGATCTTCACGTGAATTCTTGTTTCGAGGAAGATTCACAAATCACCCATGTGAACATCTTGTGTAGCTTTGTGAGAGTCTTCTTTCTACCAAGGAATTCTCCAATACCTCCCGAACTCACAGATCGGGCGGATTTAGTTTGGGATCGAGTCTTGCCCGTTCTTCACCGTTTTCTTCGATTCACCGATTTGGAGTAGGTTCGAGCCATGATCTCTTAGGAGTAGCTCACTAACATCCTGTGATCCCTCACACGAAATTGAGGCCCTAGTGCTTTTGATTAGGGGAGATCGGGTCGATTCGGTGGACGAACAGAGGGCTGATCGGGGTGACCGGACGCTGCATCGAAGCGACCGGACGCACCCTGTCAGAGTCCGGTCGTTGAACACCCGCGCAGTCCAGTTCACGCGCGGTGATCGGACGCTGACCTGGACTTGACCGGACGCACCCCGTGCTGAGTCCGGTCAGCTCTAGAGAGCATTTTGTGCGACCGGACGCTAGGGTTTCGCGTGACCGGACGCGCTGAAGGCACTGTTCATTGCCTCCTCGGTGCTTGACCGGACGCTCAGTTTGTAACGACCGGACGCTTGTTCGCCGTGAGTCCGGTCGAAAGCAGAGAGCATCCAGTACGTGTTTTTCTTGACCGGACGCATCCGGTCCCCACTGATCGGACGCATCCAGTGTCCGGTCAGTGCAGACAGCGCGCGATTTTGTCCGTGTCTTTTGCGTTCGAGCTCCGATTGGAGATCCGCTTTTTGCGTTGGATTCCCAACTTTGTGCTCTACTGAAATCGGGCTTCCTGCTTTGCGAAAAATCCTGAATCCTCCTCGCGTTGCTCGGGGGAGGTTGAGGCTACCCAAACTCCATCGTGTCACTAGTTGACTCGCGTGGTTTTGGGTCAGGGAGCTTTTGTGGTGTCCCGCGGTGTCCTAGGGAACATCCACCCATTCTCTTGGGTCGTGGACATCACGTGTGTCGGCTTTGCTCTTGGGGTTGATTTTGTTGGGTCAGAGGCTGGAATTCTGAGAAGAATTTTTAGGCTCCCATTCACCCCCCCTCTGGTCGCCTTGCTTTAGCATTTTCGGTCCTTCAATTGGTATCGGAGCCAGTTAAGGATCTCTATACCTTAACCGGTTCTGGATCTGCGAAGGCGACCTTTTGAGAGCGGTTGTGCTGCCGACTTTGTTCGTCGAGGTGTTTGAGCTTTAGTTTGGCTAACACTAATGGTGCTTTTGGAAATGGCATCTAGTTCCTCCTCTAGTGTGTCTTTGTCCTTAGGTTTGAATCATGGACGTGCGATCGAGGATGACATTTCCGGAAGAAGGAGGAGTGCGGCTCTTGAGGCAGAACGTGATGTGGATGCTTTGCTGGACTTCCTAGGAGATGATGAGCATTCAACGGAGGATCGTATTCGTGAACTTGGCAAGGCCAAGAAAGTTACACTTCTCGCTAGTCTTGGGATTTTGTCCCAACGATATGAAGCTTGTTGTGATGATAACGTTAGATATGGTGAGCTTTGTGATACCTTGCATAGGAAGATCAAGAAGTTGAAATGCTCTGTTGCTAGGTTGAGATGTGGTCTTTCTCATTGGAAGTCTAGTGCGTCTTTACCTTGCACCTCTTGTAGTGACATGGTTAGGAAGAATGATGAGCTATGCTTTTCTCTTGCTAGCTTAAAATCTGAAAATGACATGTTAAAATCCAATGCTTCCAAACATGTCTAGTTTGCATTGACTTACGCAAGGATCTTGATTGTGCTAAAACTGAAATAGCCTTGCTTAAGTCAAATGCTTTGTTACCATGTGTTTCTTGTGAGTCTTTACATGCTGAAATTAATAAATTAAAATTGACTCACACCACATGTGTAGATGAACTTGAGCATGCTAGGGCTGAAATTGATGAGATAAATGCTAGGCCTTGTAGCTCATGCTCTTTGAATAAAAATGCTTGCCATGCTTCTAGTGATACTCATGATTCTTTGCTTGATGTGAATGGTGATGTTTCTTCCACCGATTTCATGTGCACATCATGCATTGATTTGGAAAAAGAAGTTTTGGCTTTGAAAATTTTGCGCGATGATATGAGCGCCAAGTTGGTTGAGCACAATGATATGAGTGCCAACCTTGAAAAAGAAAATGAACTCTTGCGTACCACATATGCCGAGTGCATTAGAGAGGAGATGGAAAATCAGAAAAAACACTCCTTGTGGTACTTGTGATCGCCTCATGTTTGAGAATGAGGTTTAGCCAAAAGATGCAAGAGTCTTTGTGCTAAGTTGTTTAGTCATGCAATTCTTGCAACTCCGATGTTGATGCTTCTAAATTGGTTCTTTGCAACCGGAGTTGAGTTCTTATGTTGTGCGTGAGTCTTTTGACGATAGCACTTGTGCCAAGGTTTCAGATAGCTCTTTTATAGCTACTCCTAATCTTGCTGTTTCTTCGAGTGATGTCCAAGGGACTTCTCATGACAAGGGTGTTTTTCATATTTTTGGAAATCGTGCTCCCAATCCGATATTCCATTGCACCTTTTGCAAGAAAGATGGACACTCATTCGATTTTTGCTTTCGTCATGTCAAACACGAGCGGCGTATTCGAGCTAAGGCGTTTAGGAAGCCGCGTAGCCTTTCCCATGGCACGTGTGCTCCTAGTGTTGGCACCAAGTCTGATGTTGATGCTTCTTGTTCTAAGTCCCAAGGGACTTCTCACTTGTCGGAGAATGGTATGCCTTACGATAGGCCTTTGTACCATTGCTCTGTTTGTGAGAAAGATGGGCATCAAGAAAGCTTTTGCTATCGGCGTGCCAAACGTTTGCGCCAAGCTCGCTCTTCTAGGAAGATGGTGGTTCATAGCCCTTCTCATGGCATGAACGCTTGTGCTCCTAGTAAGAAGCCCCACTTTGTTGATGGGTTTTATGACTCCTTTTCTAGTGGGTTAGGTCATGATCATGGACATGCCTCTGGTGCTTCTTCTCTTGGTCCACGTCATGCTTTTCATGGTGCTTCTATTGGTTCTTCTACAAAAACCTTGGAAGATGTTTGCCTCTTTGATCGAGGTACGACTCGTTCTTCTCCTCGAGTTGTCTTTTTGAGGAATGCTTCCAAGGGTGTTTCACAATTGCATTTGAACCAGCATTTGCATCATGCTAACCCACAAGATAAGTTGAGTTTTGTGACCAAGTCTTGGGTTCCCAAGTATATGCTTGCTAACCCTTCGGGATCCAAGACTCGGGTTACTTTGTCCTCCTGTATGTATGATATGAGGACGCGGGGTGGAGAACATGCGCCTGATGGAGCTTGATCTTTTAGATGTGATCAAGATTTGATGGTTCTCTACACCCCGCTTAGATTTGCCTCCAAAGAGGCTTTTGCTACTCAGTGAGCTTTCTTACACACTCATGCCTTGAACATCCATGTTCTATTTCTTGTGGTATGAGATGGACTTTATGTGCTCACTTGTATAGTTCTTGCATGTACATTTTCTTTTGTATCATGTTTTGTTTAGTCTAGCATGTGCTATCCTTGTATCATATGTCATGCTAGCTTTGTGTATAGCTTTTGTGGAATATCCACTTTTCATGCTAGTTTGTGACCCTCATGAACATTGTGCCATGTTTTTACCTTATTCTTCATGAGCTTGATTTGTAGTGGTATGATGTTCATTAGGCGTCACTTTTTAGGTGCTAGTTTTGCGTAGCTACATGTATCCTGTTGATATGATTAGTTTGAGCACTAGCCTTTCCACAATTTTATCATGTTACATGCTTTTGGATCTATTGCTGTCATATCTTGCATTGTAGCATGTGTTGAGGTTTAGGCTATGTTTGGGGTTGATCATATCTTTAGGCTGCATTTTGCTATACAGTGCTTTATCCTGTTGCATGGTAGTCTTGACTAGTTTGAGTTCAGATCTCTTGCGGTATCATTCATAGGTAGATCTCTTTTGTTGAGAGTTCACCTTATGCTTATTATGTGACTAACCGTTTTCGTGGAGACCTTGAGGTCACACTGGACGAGACGATGCCTTGTGTTTCTTCTGCTTTTGAGTGTGCAGGAGAAGAGGAGCCTGGAGAGAGCATTTCAGCTCACGGACCCAATCCCACTTCTTCCATGACTTGAGGTTCCGTTCGAGCAACTCTCCAGCGAGCACTAGCTGCACCTGAGGGAGCGACAGCATCTGGCGAGGGGGAGACGACTTCGGCGAGGCAGGCGCCCCGGAGATTTCAGTAGATTCAGGCGTCCCCTCGGGTATCACACCAGCAGGCGGTCATACGCTTCATGAGGTACCTCCGACACACTTCTGAGTTCGGGTTTTGGTACTCTTCTTCTTTGACCTCTTTTTGCTATGTGGTCTTTTCGATGTGGTTTTTGCTGGTTGTCCCTTGAGTGTTTCTTGGCTCTTCTCTTGTGAGTTTGGTGCGTGTTTCCCTTTTAGTTGGGGAAGCATTTTGCTTGTTGTATCTTAGTTATACTTCTCTGATACCCTTTTGTTTTGGGTTTTCTTTTTAGGCTAGTTTTTGCTTTGTCTTGATAGACTAGTTTACATGCATTTCATCATGTATATCTTGCATTTTAGAGCTTCATGTATATAGTAATGAAAATGAGACTATGCTCTTTTGGTATGCCCTATTATTCATGATGATGCTTGTAGCTTAGGCTCTTTCTGATCACTTGATACATGTTATGAGCTAAGCTATTTTTGCAATTGGTGAACTTGACAAATCAACTATGAAATATTTAATTTGTTCACCATTGAGATTGGCAACTAGCATGGGTAGGATGTGTTGAGATCACTTGTGCTATCTTTTGTATGATAGGTTGCTATGTCTCTTGCACTGAGTCATTCACTTGCTTGGATTGTTCATATTTACCTTGTGCTTAAAATTTGATCCAAGTCTAAGTGAAATGAAAAGATCGAGATGGGATTGCATGTGTTAGCACCTCACGGTATCGAGACTGTTTCTCATTGCACAATTGAGTTAAACTTGAGTCGTGTAGTGTAAGATCGAAACCGGTGCTTTAAGCTTATGATTGCTTTTCTTGCATAGGCTTAGCCCGGGTTGAAAAGTTAGGCAATGACCATGCTTCTCAACCTCTCGCAATCACATGCTTTAATTTGAACTTGTGTTAATACCGCTGCAAATTCCGATAAAATTTGATAATGACACAAGTCGATGCTTCATTCTATGGCATGATGATTGAACTTTGCTAGGGGTAGTTCACCTTGTATACTTGAGTTAGCACTTGGTTGATTTCCTGTCTTTTCATGCTTAGTGCTATTTTAGTGGTGAACTCCTTTTGAATGGCTTAAAACTGCTCATATGCTCTATTGTTCATATTTCGTATTCATTTGATCAGTTTGAGCATTTGCTAGCATTTGTATTGGTTGCTACACTTTCAGGGCAACACCCTTTTGAGCATCTTTTCATTCTGATTGCTATACACTTGAAGCTGTTGCATTGTGCATTTCATGCATGTTTAGCTTAGTGTACATAACCCCAGCTCTGATACACTTTGTGGTCACTTTCAGTGCTTTTCATTGCCCCATATGCTTTTGGTTGATGACTTGTCTTGTGTTTGTGTCAACTTTGTGAAAAATATCCAAAACCCTCAGCATGGCATGTATAGGGGGAGAAGCTGTTTGCAAGGGGGAGCTTGTGTGTTGGCACAAAGGGGAGAGTCATGCATTTTGGGGAGAGCTTTGAGCTAGGGGGAGTTTAGCTCTTTTATGATCTTCTTCACTTGGTATAGCTTTTTTATGTGTTTCATTTGGTATCCATCTTTTGGTATGGAATGTAATTGGTGTCATGAGCTTTGTTGCATAGCCTTTGTGTGTAGGCTTGGTTTCAGGGGAGTCGCTTTTGTCTTGCTGCTTCTCCGCGTGCTCCGAGTGTTTGTGCTCCATTTAGTGTTGAGCTTCTCTTGTGGTTTTTCTCAATCGGTATCAAGCCTGCTAGTCGTGTTGGGCCGTTTTTGCCTCTCTCTTGAGAGACTAGCAGTTTTTGCTTGGTATTTTCGATTGGTATGGACCCTTCAGCTAGTTGCGTCGAGCCTATGTGCCTGTCTTGAGGAACTAGTTGTTTTCACAATTTTTGGCTGCTTGTGATTGGTATCGAGTCTTCTGCTAGTGTTGTGTGAGCCTCTGTGCCTCTATCTTGAGGGATCAAGCTGGGAGGGTGGGTGGAATGGGAAAAGACTGTCGACCACACGTGGGGGAGTGGGGGGGGGGGGCTGGGCCAACTTTTTTGCCTTATCTTGAGGGCTAGCTCATTTGTGACTTGGTTGCGTCGAGCCGTTGCCCATGTCTTTGGGAACCAAGTCTTTTGCTCTGTGTGATCGAGTTTTGCTCTTTGATGAGTTATTGCTCCGATCCTTTGCTTGGTTGCGTTGAGCCGTTGCCCATGTCTTTGAGGACCAAGTTATGTTCATTTCAAATTGACCCCTCTTTAGCATTTCTTTGGCTTTTGGGCATTTGAATGGATAATCTTCTCATGACAAGTGACTTTGTTCTTTGCCCTTCTATGGCTTTTGATCACTTGAATGAGATTTTTGGTTTTGGTATCTCAAACCAACTCTTGTGCCTAGTTTTTGTCAATTCAATCATCAAGGGGGAGAAAGAGAAAGAGAAAAAGGGGGAGAAATTTCGACCCAAGTGAAGAGAAAGAGAAAAAGGGAGAGAAATTTTGACCCAAGTGAATCCAAGTGGATAAGTACCTTGGTTTCTTTTGTGATGATTGTTTGACAATATATTTGAGATTGGTTTTCGAGTACCTTTTGGGATTTCATGAAACTCTTGTTTTATCTTGACTCTTTGGTTATGTGGAGGTTTTGCCCGCTTTTCCCGTTTCTTTTGGGACCGAGAGCTTTTATTTGGAGTCTTCATGATCCTTCCTCATCTCAAGTGGCCTTGTGTTTGCTTTCGCTTGGCTTTTGGGCACTTGAATGAGGCTTGCCTTCAAACCCTTCCTTTGTGGTTTTATTTTTAGTCAATGCATTCATCAAGGAGGAGATTGAGAACATATATGATGAATGATTGAATTTGATGAGGAAGGTTTGAGGCTTTTACCCGGTTGAGTCTATATCTAGCTATGTGCTTATTGTTTATGACTAACCAGTGGCGTTGAGTTGTGGTGTTTCTGTGTTGGTGTGCGTGTGCAACATGTGTCTCTTGGCTGTGTTGATGTGCAGGTGTGGAGCTCGGATACAGTGGTCGATGGCGAGGTGAAGGTCAAGTAGAGACATGTGCCGATGGACCGGGAGCGGTGAAGGATGGGCATGCCGTGCGGCGGACGTGCCATGCCGATGTACCCAGAGCGGTGAAGGGCGGACGTGAGGCTTGGACTGACGGACCAGAGGGCCAGAGGACCAGCTGTGGTAGCTGGCACATGGCATCTGCGAGCGAGAGCACATGGGGATGTGCGATGCATCGACCGAGTCGGGAGGAAGACGATGGCGTCGTGGCACTTGGCGGGAGGTCGGACACGGGCTTGCGTGCGGCGCAAGTGCCGTCGGCCAAGTCAAGAAGGAAGGCGAAGGCGTTGTGCCGACATGGAGGCTGGACATGCATCGACATCGGTGTCGGTGGTCGGGGTGTGCGAACCACATCCCATCTACGGTGCGGGTTCGGTACCTGAGCCTCAAAAAGCTACCATCGACGGTTTCCGAGTTTGGGCCTCAAAACTCGGGTGGCCGGTTTCCAAGTTTGGGCCTCAAAACTCGGGTTGGACGGTTTCCAGGTTTGGGCCTCAAAACCTGGGCTCGCGGGTTTCCGAGTTTGGGCCTCAAAACTCGGGGTGGACGGTTTGCCAGGTTTGGGCCTCAAAACCTGGGCTGGCGGGTTTCCCGGTTTGGGCCTCAAAACCGGGGGTTGGTCCGAAAGGACGGTCGACGCGTGGCGGCGTGGAGAGGCTGGCGCGGTGGCGTAGCTATCCACGAGGAAGGTGCGGTGGTCGACATGACGGCACATGGCGGCAGCAGAGAGGTCGCGTCAAGGCGAAGCTACCGGATGTGCGGGCGTGGCCGTCGGATGAAAACTGCTAGAGTTGGACAGTTTTACCCCTGGGGGGTATTTGGGTTGAGTGCTTAATGTAAGGGCGTTTTGGTCTTCAGACGTGCGCCTATATATATGAGGGGGCTGCTAGGGCAGCCGTATCTCTTGGAATCCTTGGACGGTGTCTCTCTCATTTTGTGCTTGTGAGAGAAGGCTAGGGTTAGAGGAGAGTTGGCTCTTGTTCTTGAGCTTTTCGCCATCCAAGCTTTGTGTTGCTAGGAGTGGCTTGTAGCCCGACACCGAGTGCTTAATCAATCATCCATTCCTCTGATTCCAAGGATCAAATTCGTGCTTTGATTTGTCTTGCGATTTTGTTCTTCGCGTTTGCACGTTTTCCCCTCTTTCGATCTTCACGTGAATTCTTGTTTCGAGGGAAGATTCGCAAATCCATTTGAACCATCTTGTGTAGCTTTGTGAGAGTCTTCTTTCTACCAAAGGAATTTCTCCAATACCTCACGAACTCACAGATCGGGCGGATTTAGTTTTGGGATCGAGTTCTTGCCCGTTCTTCACCGTTTTCTTCGATTCACCGATTTGGAGTTAGGTTCGAGCCATGATCTCTTAGGAGTAGCTCACTAACATCCTTGTGATCCCTCACACGAAATTTGAGCCCTAGTGCTTTTGATTAGAGGGAGATCGGGTCGATTCGGTGGACGAACAGAGGGCTGATCGGGGTGACCGGACGCTGCATCGAAGCGACCGGACGCACCCTGTCAGAGTCCGGTCGTTGAACACCCGCGCAGTCCAGTTCACGCGCGGTGACCGGACGCTGACCTGGACTTGACCGGACGCACCCCGTGCCGAGTCCGGTCAGCTCTAGAGAGCATTTTGTGCGACCGGATGCTAGGGTTTCGCGTGACCGGACGCGCTAAAGGCACTGTTCATTGCCTCCTCGGTGCTTGACCGGACGCTCAGTTGTAACGACCGGACGCTTGTTCGCCGTGAGTCCGGTCGAAAGCAGAGAGCATCCAGTACGTGTTTTTCTTGACCGGACGCATCCGGTCCCCACTGATCGGACGCATCCAGAGTCCGGTCAGTGCAGACAGCGCGCGATTTTGTCCGTGTCTTTTGCGTTCGAGCTCCGATTGGAGATCCGCTTTTTGCGTTGGATTCCCAACTTCGTGCTCTACTGAAATCGGGCTTCCTGCTTTGCGAAAAATCTTGAATCCTCCTCGCGTTGCTCGGGGGAGGTTGAGGCTACCCAAACTCCATCGTGTCACTAGTTGACTCGCGTGGTTTTGGGTGAGGGAGCTTTTGTGGTGTCCCGCGGTGTTCCTAGGGAACATCCACCCATTCTCTTGGGTCGTGGACATCACGTGTGTCGGCTTTGCTCTTGGGGTTGATTTTGTTGGGTCAGAGGCCAGAATTCTGAGAAGAATTTTTAGGCTCCCATTCACCCCCCCCCCCTCTGGTCGCCTTGCTTTAGCATTTTCGGTCCTTCAGTTCTAAGGCAACAAAAGATGAAAAGATATAGGAGTCATATACATTGACACTTTGGAGCAGCAGGTCCTTTCCAACTCTCGAAAAAGACTGGGAAGAAGGTAGTTGAGAGAAGGCTGCCAAAAGCTCTACGAAACATCAACCCAGACGTGGTGGATTACAAAGGCCTTACAGGGCTGTCACCCCTGGGGCTACCACAACTAATCGTAGGATTGAGCGCAACCTCAGGTAACCTATAGGCTATACACCATGTCTAATCTATCGATTACAACTCTAATTATGGCCTATAACTAGAACACTCAATACGAGCAAAGATCCCAAGCCAAGATATAACAACTATACTAATCATATATGAAAGGCATAAAGTAAATAGAGAAGATAAATATATTAAAACATAAGTCTTATAAAGAATAGATACAAAGGCATACCAAATCTCAAAAGACTCTTTCGGAACCGGAGCGTAGCTCCGCTCTCCCTAACTCCCAACTAGAGCTAATCTATTACATTGGAAAGTCTAACCCTAATTCTCTAGAGAAGAGAGATCATCCTTTCGAGGGACGCCTCTACAACTCCATATTGATGTGTTGCCTCTGGGGGGGTCTGGGGTTTATTATATAGGGACGCCTGGCCTCCGCTCCACCTTGAGCAAGCGATGTGGTACTAAATTCTCCGCCATATGCACATGGGCCTTAATGGGCCAAATTGTGTTTGAAGAGTTCTGTTGGAGTACGTCACGCAAAGCGGAGCGAGGTTGGACCCTGTACCAGGGAGGCCGGCTAGCCTCCCTCTGTGATAGGTGGTCTCCGCCTTTCGTGGGTCGTCTTCTCATGTCTTCTGGAAGGTTCCGGATTGTTCTAGAATCTTCCAAGTTGTATCTATCGAGGACTCTTGCTCCGGGACTCCAAATATAGCAAATCATATGTCCGTTTTGATCGCCTCGACGAGCTCTTCGCAATGGTGTGCTCTGTTTCATCACTTGAGATACTTTTATATGGTGAAATATTGATAATCCTGCAAAGCAAGTGAGAACAACACAACTCGTGGAACTTGTTAGAATCAAACCCTACAACTATGCTTTATGGTTCATTTCATGTTAATTCATGCAATAGTTGATGGTATAAAATAGACATTAAGGACCGTCAACAAGTTCCCCCAAGCTTACCTTTTGCTAGTCCCTTAGCAAAGTCAAACTCAACAGTGGATCAAGAGTTGCTGCAATATCTGCACTTCTAACAAGTACACATGCTTTCAAACAAAAGTTCTCATTTGGATTAGAAAAAGATATCATATTATTCATCATGGGGCTTAGTACTTTACCTTGAATCTTGAGTAATTTAATGATAGAACGATCAAATCAAGCACTATGTCTCTTGCTCTTTCACTTCACCATTATCCCAGAGTTTTTATGAATTTTTAAAAAGCTTAAAAACATATGTTGCCAAATTAAATAATGGATTCAAAGAGAAAGTCAATCACATCATTGAATCAAGAAGTGCATGTGTATGGAAGATGGAGTCGGATGCTCTTTTGAATATATCACTATCTTCTGTGTATTAGAGACAAATGGCTATCGGGCTAATTCTACTGTCGGGCACATGCCTATTTTTTCTGATATATATATATATATATTTCTCTCTTTTTTTGAGGTTTCGGACACTTGTCACTTTTTATTTTGTCAGATCTCTCTTTTTTTCTTTGAGCTTTCAGACACTTGTCCCTTTTTATTTCTTCAGATTTTCTCTCTTTTTTCAATAGCCACAGACTTCCAACAAACTTTTGAGAGGATAGCAACAGATAATCATGAATATTTATGCGGAAGATAGATGAAATATGTGAGTGATCTCAATTCAATAGCATGATAACTTCTCATAGGGTTAACAAAGCTCAATTTAACTCAATGCAAATATTGGTCATATTAATATTGGAAACTCTCTAGAACTCTAGCGTTGTTTTAGAACAAGATAACAGTAGCTCAGATCATCTTATATCATATCTGTCCATTACGTAGACTTTGGATCAAGCATTTGCTACCCATATATTTAATTTAATTTTAAGGCATCATAAATTTTTAAACTTAGGAGAACTCATGCTTGAAGGCTAGATACTAGAAAGAAATTACAATAGAGCAACTATTCATCATTTTTATTTTAAGAAATTAGAGAGAGTTTTTTTTATTGGACATGCTTTATTTATTTAATCTAACTATAACCTATTACTTAAAAACACTAAGATAGTAGTAAGCAAACCTGAATCACGAAGATAATGGGGGTGCGTCTCCCTCAAGCTAATCCCTTCGATCGCATCGAGCCTTCATATGCCTGAATATTTTTGTTCTTTTTCTTTTACGGGTGAGCCCTCACGTGCTCATATTTTTTTTGTATTTTGAATTCATTTATAGAAAGAGAAACTTAAGAGGATAAAGATACTTACCTAGAAACACAGGGGTGCCTTTCTCCAAGCTGAATGTTATCATAGTCGTTCGATCTTGCAATATAGCGGACTGATGGTGGATATGTCCTTCCTATCAGAGCTTTGATTGATGTTGATGATTGTTGAAACAGTGCTCCAACAGTGGATGAAACATTGACTTGCTCGTCAGCTTTTCTTGGCCTTTCAAATCCTCTGAAACTCAAATAGACAACAAAACTTGTGGAACAGATTAAGCATTAGTGGTTGGCCACTCAAGTCTGAGTTGTCTAAAGTTTTAGTAAGATTTCTTTCTCAGTATTTTTGTATTTTAATATTTTCTTTAATGCAATGGCAATTTAACAAAATGAATGCATTTTGTTTTTATTTTTATGCCACCATGGTGAATATCTCTGCGGGTTTTTACACACCATAGAATTATTCACATGGAGCTTTAGGGTTTATGATGTAGGGCAAAAAGTAATATATTTTTATTTTCTTTTTTATGCAATGCTAATGCAGAAAAGTAAATATGCTATGGAGAAATAATAATGGAAAGTAAACATGCAAAAAGAGAAACTAATGTAGAAAAGATAAATATGGATAACTACCGATTTTACCTTTCGGTGAGGGTTCAATGTTTTAAGTCCTCTGAACAGGACTTCTCACCATGTACATTCCTAAGGTGCATCATTTGATCCTAATATGTAGACCTTCATAACTACACCTCTTGATATGGTGTCACCCATGTTCTTTGTTCGCCCAACAATTTGAAGTGAAACATTAATTGTGGAAGCTGGCAACATCTTACTTAGTGTGAATGTCCTTGTAGATCCAGGACCTTCACTCTGTTTTGCTCAAAGTGTGTCCTGCTCATAAAGACAAGGTAGGGATCAAGTGCATGGGCTCTATTGGTGGAAAAACACCAACAAAACCAAAAGTCTTGTTCATTCCTCTCTAACCTTAGTCACATTGAACAAGATAAACTTGTTGTTTATGTGTTCTATTCGATCTTAACATGGGTGATAAGATCAAAAGATGAGCATGAATGTAGCATCTTAAAAGATTTAACAGATCAGATTGCTTAACCTAAGGAAGGATAATCTATGCATAATATGTCAATCTTTATATGACTGTGATATATTATCTTCCAAAGGTTGGATGCACAACATTTTAGCTCATTTGGTTAAGATAGTGAGATCAAGAGAGTAAAGCTAGGAACAAAGAGTAAAGAACTAAACATATTGATTTGATTAGGTTGGATCAAGTGAGATGCAACTTAAACATGTTTGGTTCTTTATTTATGCACATACTAGAATCAAGGAGAAGCTTTTAAAGTGATGGTCACTTACCTTGAAATGTTACTTTATCATTGAAGAGTGATTGTGTTGAACCACCTTGTGGAAGCTTCTCTTGTCTAGCTGGTTGTTGTTCATGAATGGCTTGTCTTCTCTTGCCTATCTCATAGTGGGCCAGCTGAGTCTTGTTCTCAACAGGTCCAGACGATGGAGACTTTGTCAGCTATTCTTTTGATTTGTAGACTCGAGTACTATTTCTCCATCTTCTAATTCTTGAAGTGCAATGCCTTTGTCCTTCATGATGTCCCCCTCAATTCCTAACAGTTGGTTCTTCCTTTGTCGGTTGAGTCAATGTGTTCTCTTGGTTTTCTTTGGCTTCTCATACGTGGTACAGTTGTTGAAGAAGCAGCGAATCTTTTGGTCAAAGAACCAAAAGTGGACTTCTCTAGGTCTGACATAGATGACAACAATGAAGGTGTTCAAGAATGATCTTTCAAGAATGAGTGGTGGATCATATTCTTCTTTTTGGCTAGGGCAGCATCTAGTGGCTTGTACTGATCAAAGTGGTGAGTAGGAGGTCAAAGTGTCTTGAAGCTAAATTTCTCCTTCCTCCCCTTGATCGTGAAGCAAATCTAGACAACAGAATTGTGTCTTCCCTAGGCTATCTTGTGAGGTAGATGGATGCCCAAATTTCTTCAACAACATGTTCATGTGTTGAATTTGTAGACCTTGTTGTTGTTGAAGTCGTACCACCTCATCCCCCAAACTAGCTCTTGTGTTGCAATGATTAGAAGTGAGGAGAACTTTCACTGCTTGTCCTCATAATGAACCACCAACAGACTACCTTTGGACGACACATAGATGTAAGTTATAATGTAGTGGCATATCGTCACCCTGATATTTGTTGTTGGTGTCGGTGTTGATGTAGTCGAGAATGATGAGCGTAGGCATAGATTGGCCCATATGGGGTGAGTTGCATCCTGCTCGTCATTAGTGTCCTTGCTTAAGCCTTGGGATGGCTCAAAGCTTGGCTGCCTTCGACATCAGTGGTGACCTGTCTGATGATGAGTGTTGACACCAGATTTTCGCACGCATGAAGATATGACAAGTGGGTCCAGCCAGCAGAGAAGAGAAGGATTCGGCAAGCATTCGGACGACTATTTGGTCCTTAAGACTTTCGGTGAATACCTGCGCGGTCGGCTATTTCATGAAGCAGTAGCCCCATTCGGAAAATGGATGATGCAGGTAGAGCCGGTTTGCACGAGAAGACACGTGACGATGGAAGACGCCGAGAGGATTAGGAATATGATTTATATCTTTCCTTGTTTTTAAGTCATAATCGTTTAGGATTCGTGTTTTGTCCAGGGTATAAATATAAGCCCTCGACTATTGTAAAACTGTTCACAACCATATCAATACAACCGGCCCCGTGCCACCTTTCGAGTCCCTAAGTCGTGTCGTCGAGTTCTTCGAGAGGAATCATCGATCCGTCGACCTCCGTAAGTACCGGCAACCTTGCTATCATGTCTAGTATCATGCGGTGGATTTAGATATGATGAAAGTAGTCTCGTATGTTAAGCTTAGTATCGTGCGGCGGATTTAAGCTTATGACGGGAAGTTTTTGTTTATGCCTTGTATCGTGCGGCGGATTAAGTCATGACTAAAAATATTTATCGGCTCTGTTAGATTTGGCAGATCTAATAGATTCATTAAGTTATCATGTGTTATATGTTTTATTTATTTAATTCCTATAACACTCTTTGCCCAATCTAGATTGATCTTTGTTCGGCCTTGCTGCATGAGTTTATTTGTGCTTCGTTAATCATAAGATCATGATGGCCGAATTAACTTTCAATCTAGATTGTTACATGTTGTGGGTTCATGCATGTTGACCATGTTTAGGCTTTGATAGAACTGGGTACCGTGCGGCAGGTGCAGGTTTTAGATTAGTTTAATCATGCTTTGCTTGTATGTTCCTTCTTCATGGACCCCAGTTCGGCTAGTTCGCCGACTCTGGTTAAGCTTACATGAGTAATGAGTTTTTGTAGATCTGTTCAGATATATGTATGCTTCTAGCTTCTTATAATTAGATCGTATCATGCGGTGGATTAATCTAATTATAAGGAGTGGTGTGGACTTATAGCAAGTGGTATCATACGGTGGATTAGCTTTGCTTGAGTTTATACTTGACGGATTCATGAAGGCTAAACGTGCGGCAGATTAGTTGGATTAGCCTATGCATATGTTATTTGAATAGATTTATATTTACAAATTACCCTTTTACCCTTCTGTTATTCATGTGTTCGGCATTCAACATGTTTATGAGCTCCATCTTTATACTTGTCGAATGGCATTATAAACCTGTTTCGACAAACAGCTTTTATAACTGTGTGCCGTCATGAGTGGCTTTCAAAGCCGTACATATGGAACTGCCTGGTCTCACACAGCATGTTCCAAGGTATTCTCATATTTTTATCCCTTGTTGGTTTTCAGGTCAAACCGACTGGCACGCTTCCGGATTCGGAATACTCCGGGCACCCGATTGAAGCCAGCCTCGTTCGGCTTGCTGTGTGCCTAGCGCAGGGCGTTACGTTTTGCGTCAACAATGAGTTTTGTCTATCCACGGGTTAGGTTTTGGTTCTTTTAGTTCACACAACATCATGAACATGCAAACCTCATCTCCTACAAAATGTTAGTGGATATATACCCGAAGGATCACACTAAATTTAAAACGTTGGTTGTTATCCACAACTTATTCTATTTATCTTTTTTAAAAAAATATTTATCCATGCTAATGAAAAGATGATTTTAGGATTACTTTAGCATAGACTAATATTTTATGTGTTGGCTGTATTTTAACAAGGTTCAAGATAAAAGATAACTTGCAGTAGAAGATAAACTTAAATAAACTTTAATACTCATAGTTCTTTCATCCATGATGAATGAGCTGACTCTTCTTTATGCAGTTCATCGTATGCCTTGCTTCACAGACTCTATATTTCTCTGTTAGGGTTCCTTTCTCTAGCTACCTGCGATCCGTAGAGACGCCACAATTTCTCTGTGTATTTTGTGATTTCAGGAAAAGGGACCGTAATCCCTTTGTCTCCTTGCGGGGACGAGTTTCAGCTGAATTTGAGATCGAATTCGTGTTTTGCAACTTGTTCTTCGCGTTTCTCTCTTTTCCCCTTTGGAGATTTTGCTCGTTCTTCCAATCCAAGGGAAGGTTTTCGATTCCGCTTGAATCATCTTGTGCTAGGACGTGAGTGTCATATTTCTACCGAAGGATTTTCATCGAAACCTCACAATCACATAGATCGGGTTGAAATCGTTTCTGTTCTTCCTTTCTTCCCCTTTTCTTGTGATATGGGATATCTCTTGATTGAGTTGGATTCGAGCGATGATTTCCTAGGATTAGCTCACCAACATGTATAAGATCACTTGGGAGAAGTTTGGTTGCAACCCCGCTCGATTTGGTTGACATCCAATCGATTTTGGTTTTGACCGTACAGTTTTTTAGCTTTCTGTTCATCCGCGGACTGTCCGCCGTCAGGATCGTGGATAGTCCGGGGGTTGGGTTTCAGCACGTTCAGTTCAACGCAGTGAGCTGCTGTTCACTGTCAGGTGAACCGCGGACTGTCCGGCGTGCAAACCGCAGACAATTCGGGACCTGTCCAGTGTTGTTCCAGCACAGTTGCATTTTGGGGTTTTGGCCTGCGGACAGTCTGGCGCAGACCCCAAACAGTCTGGCAGTGTACCCCGAACAGTCCGAGACTAGATCTCGGACAGTCTGACATCCTGCTATTTGTGCAGTTTTGCCTCGTTCTTTTAGTGCTTGCTCGTGTGCTTTCTCCGACAGTTCCGCTGTACCTCTAGGACATCCCCTAAGGTATCCACCCACTTGTTGGTCGTGAACTCGCCGCTCTCTCGTGCCTTTGCGTTTGGGTGATTTTCTAGGACAGTGGCCATCAATTTCTCGAGAAGAAATTTGAGGCTCCCATTCACCCCCTCTGGTCGTTATTTCTGGTCCTTCAAGCTTTCAACAATTCACTCATAATTAATTCTATATTATCTATAACCCCTATAAAGCAAAGCCCCACTAGCATATTTCTCTAGCCTATCCTTCATCCACATCATCTCTGGTGATGTCATCCCAGGTGTCATGACATCATACACACTCACACAAGCAATTAAGTGCCCACCATTGCCCACTCATACATGCACTTAAAATAGAAAAAGTCATAACACCTAAACCAAGTATCGTAGTTAAAATCCAATTGCACCATGGTGTTCCTCGCAATTAAATCTTCAAAACAAGACTCCACATGGATATATTTCGATCCATCCATGAGAAACAATGACTCTCGTGCGCCTCCTAGGCCCAAACTTGTGTTTCTGAACAAAAATGTGGTAAAATTGTATATCACATAGATTTTTTGAGGTCGTTTAAAACGTCTGAAGGAACCATACACATAATTGCTAGAACTCCTGGGAGAGGGTATGCGCCTCGGGTATATTAGTGGGAGAGGGTTCGGTTGAGTGAGACCTCGGGTGAAATGCCTCGAAACCTCTAAGGTTTACGATGACCCTCTAACGAGGACTGCAGTGAAGCCACTCCTTCGTACCTCTGGGACCAAAAACTAGTGTTTTTGAGTAAAAACATGGCAAAATTGCATATGACATAGATTTTTTGAGGTCCTCCAAAACGCCTAAAGGAGCCATACACAAAACTGTCAGAACTCCTGGGAGGGGTATGCACCTCGGGTATATTAGGGGGGAGAGGGTTCGGTTGAGTAAGACCTGGGTGAAATGCTTCGAAGCCACTAAGATTTACGATTACCCTCTAACGAGGATTGCAGTGAAGCCACTCCTTCATACCTCCGGGGCCAAAACCAGTGTTTCTAAATAAAAATATGGCAAAATTGCATATCACATAGATTTTCTAAGGTCCTTCAAAACGTTTAAAGGAGCCATACACAGAATTTGCCAGATTTCCTGGGAGGGGTATGCGCCTCGGGTATATTAGGGGGAGAGGGTTCGGTTGAGTGAGCCCTGGGGTGAAATGGTTCGAAGCCACTAAGGTTTACGATGACCCTCTAACGAGGACTCAGTGAAGCCACTCCTTCATACCTCTGGGGCCAAAACCAGTGTTTCTGAGTAAAAATATGACAAAATTGTATATCATATAGATTTTCTGAGGTCCTCCAAAACCTCTAAAGGAGCCATACACAGAACTGCCAGAACTCCTAGGAGGGTTATGCGCCTCGGGTATATTAGGGAGAGAGGGTTCGGTTGAGTGAGCCCTGAGGTGAAATGGTTCGAAGCCACTAAGATTTACGACGACCCTCTAACGAGGACTACAATGAAGCTACTCTTTCGTACCCATAATTCCTAGATACCCAAAAAATCAAGGCTCGAAGTATGCAACGATGATACGAAGAGGCAACCATTTGTATTCCTTCGTCATACCCGCGGCAACACGCGGGGAATCCACCTAGTTTCTAAATTATCCTAACTACTTTTATAAATTATTTCTCTTGTATATTTACATCAAGAACTTTTTCTCTTTATTCTTTCTCAACCCTTCCACCTTAGAACATCTTCAAGAGTGTCCAATATTTTTTTTTTCTAAAAACATGGTGTTTTTCGACTCCTAAAGTATTTGAAGGAATAATAAGAGCATCTCCAACACTTTTCAATAATTTACTTCTAAAATATTGAACACAATTTTACATCAAGAATCTTATACTATTTTTAAATTATCCCAATCACTATTATATATTATTTCTGTCTTGTATATTTATATCAGGAATCACTTTGTATTATTTTTCATGCTCTTCCACCTTTAGATTAGGAGACCCATACACCCATCTACCACGCGTGGATCTTTGTGTGTTTTGGGTGATTTTTTCAATGGAAGCGGCTAACGCACGCACATGCATGCGTTAAACATCTTGCACGCACACTCCATATTAGGAAATCCAAAAAAAACTTTCCATTCTGAGTACGCAGAGAAGCAGTGGCCGTGTGCGTTGCGACGTTCATGCTTACTGGCAAGGCCCACCAGAGAAAGGCCCATGCACCCCACTTGGAAGTTTTATTCCCTCTCTTTTTTTCTTTTAAAACACAAAACATAGGTATCCAGGACACCGCACACCACCATTGGGTGCTCGGACAGAATCAACTAAAACAGGGGCAGGTCAATTCATCCTGTGGAATGGAAAGAAATGGGGAGAATCACCACACACCCTGATTGGGTGGAGAGCCTTTCATATATATAGCCAATAGGCATAAAAATAAGTTACATACATGAGAAGAATTCTCTGTACAAGGAAACAATCCTAGGCTATACATAGAAACTATGCTGGGCTAAATATGGCAGATAGTCTATCTAGAGGATTACAATCAATCTCTAATTAATGCTGGATATATATATATCTAATAATATCTAATACCCGCCCGCAGTCGTAGCGGAAGCATCACGGACGCACAGACTGGACCGGAAATCAGTGAAGAGCTGGACGGGTAGACCCTTGGTCATGATATCGGCAAACTGATGCTCAGAAGGCACATGGAGAACCCGGAACTGGCCTAGAGCGACCTTCTCTCAAACGAAGTGGATGTCGATTCCGATGTGCTTCATGCGACGGTGATGGACCGGGTTGGCAGCCATGTAGACGGCGCTCACATTGTCATAGTAGACAATGGTGGCGAGCAGGATGGAGATGTGGAGCTCCTGGAGTAGCTGACGCAACCAGCAGCACTCAGCAACTACATGGGCCACTGCTCGGTACTCAGCTTCGGCATTGGAGCGAGACATAGTCGTCTGACACTTGGAAGACCAAGAGACCAGGTTGTCCCCAAGTTAGACGCACAAGCCGGAGGTGGAGCGATGTGTGTCGGGGCAGCCAGCCCAGTCGGCATCAGAGTAGGCTGTGAGCTGATCAACGACACCGAAGCCCAAGTGAAGTCCAGCAGAGAGAGAGCCATTGACGTAGCGCAGGATGCGCTTGATCAGCGCAAGGTATGGCTCGCGAGGATTGTGCAGGAAGAGACAGACCTGCTGCTCAGCATAAGCCAGGTCCGGCCTCGTCAGAGTGAGGTACTCGAGGGCGCCGGCGAGGCTCCTGTACTCAGAGGGGTTGGCGATGGGAGCGCCCTCGGAAGAGGACAGCTTGGTCCGGACATCCACCGGGGTAGCTGTTGGGTGGCATTCCGACATGCCAGCGCGCTGAAGGAGCTCAAAGACGTACTATCGTTGGGATAGGAACAGGTCGCTGCTGTTTCCCGTGTCACCGAGATGTCGAAGAAGTGTTGACGAAATATAGTCGATAGCCCACCTAGGGGTATGCCCAAGGTGGTAGATTAGAGGGGAAGGTGCGCAAGACGATGACCCAGACATTGACGCAAGGCAAAAGTAGATGAACACAGAGGTTTATCCAGGTTCGGGCCGCTAGGTTAGCGTAATACCCTACGTCCTGCGTCGAGTTGTATTGACTGGATCTGGCTTGTGGCTTATGACCTGTGACCTATGACCTGTCACCTCTTCGCTTGTCCTCTCGGAGGACCTCTGCCCCTCCTTATATATTCCGAAGAGACAGAGTTACATTGTCAGTATCCGAGTTGGTACTATATCTAGATTACAACTGTCGTGCGGTGCATGTTGTGCGCCGCACGTCTTCATCATGTGGGTCGAACGACCCCTAGTGGTGAGGCTCATGTACCATCGTGTGGTACCCTGGGGTCTATATCCCCACAGCTAGTCCCCGAGCCTGACAGCAGGTGACTCGGTCACGTGGTGCCAGGGTCTTGAAAATACTCATATACATGCGCGGACGAGCGCCATGTATACACGGTAGTCCCCAAGGCTGTTAGAAATCTTGTAGCAGGCTTATAAAAAAGCTAAAACCACTATGACAAAAGCAGCATGTCGTCCGAGTAGGTTGTCGTACGACGAGTCTAAGCACAGAGTAGTCCCCAGGTTAGCTGGTGACCCCTCAGTGTAGCCGTTGATGAACGTCGAGGAGTCTGGCTAGCTGGTCGGCGATGAAGTCTAAGCGCTAGGCGGTGAGCACCGAGCGATCCGACCAACGCTGCTGACGATGTTGGCGTGAAGAACCGAGCACTGAGGAGTCCCCAGGTCAACTGGTGAGCTCTCGGTGTAGCCGTCGATGAGCGTCGAAGAGTACGGCCAGCTGGTCGACGACGAAGTCCGAGCGCCAGGCGGCGAGCACCGAGCGAAGCGACCAGCTGGTCGATGACGAAGTCCAAGCATCAGGTGGTGAGCTCCGAGCAAAGCGACCAAGTGGTCGACGAACCCGAGCACCGAGGAGTCCGTCGATGAGCGTCGAAGAGTTCGGCCAGCTGGTCGGCGACGAAGTCCGAGCGCCAGGCGGTGGGTACCAAGCGAAGCGACCAGCTGGTCGGCAACAAAGTCCGAACGCCGGTTGGTCCCAAGCAATGATCTTCTCATCCATCATAACTGGTCCATTCCCCGAGCGTAAAGAATTAGCTCGCAGACCGAACATGGTTCCTGTAAAATAAACATGGAGAATGGTAGTACATGACGTACAAATAAAATATAGAGAAAACATCAACGGTAAAGAAACAACATGTGCCGCTCAGCGGTCAGTCAGCTAGTATGAACGCTCAACATTAAATAAAATTTCTCCGAGCAGTTTGTTTGTAACTGAGTCGCCAGCCCCGGCTAGCCGATAACTCCGGAGCGTGAGGCGCGGAGCCCAGGCACGCGTAAGAGGACTAGTGTCACCGAGGAGCTGCTGCCGACCACCCGTAACGCAGAGCGCGGAGCTGCATTCACGTGTAGGGAGGAGCCGGAGACAGGGCCGTCTCTGGAAAGCACGAGTGTAAACGTGACTGCTCGGGAAAACACATATGTCATCCTCAGGATGGTATATATGGTGAAAAATAACGAATAACTGTTGTAAAGAATAATGTGACCACGAAGGCACACAATGATATCTAGGGATATATGATGGTCGAAGGAATATTCGATTAATGTGAAAAATAATACTTAGCTTGATTGTCGCCCGAACGGAGCAGAAGACGAGAGGCGTCGAGGAGGACGATGAGTCGACAACGAGCGATCGGCGAGGATGGTGGTGAGTCGATGATGATGACGTGATGACTCGTCGGCTCGTTGGTGGCTCGATGTCGGCTTATCGATGGCTCGTCGGTGGCTCGACGATGGCTCACTTTTGGCTCGTCGATGACGCGATGGCTCGCTTTTGGCTCGTAGATGATCAGAGCGAGCGTAGGGCATGGGTCGTCAAGCAGCTTCTCGTAATCCTCGTCGTAGTTGATCAGCCGAGCCAACGATGTCTTCTTGTGGACGGTGATGGAATTGTCTCGCCCTCGATCTTTCCTACTGGTCGTCATAGCGTCGGTCGTGGTCGTCATAGCGCCGCTTATTACGGCGATCATCACTGTGACACGGTTGGAGGTCGGAACGAGAGGTACGATGATGTCATGCTCGGAGATCAATCTATGATCAGATCTACGAGAGCGAGAGTGTCACTGATGCCTGTCGTGACCCGATCGATGGATTCGATCAGATCGGTATTGTCGACACGCCGTCGCCAATAGCGGGGAAGCGTGGTCGGAGCACCGGGGAAGATGATTTCAAAGAGATGTCGAGGCTGGTCTCGCCGACGCTGAAGTGATGGAAGCAGATCCGTTCGGCACAGGGAAAGCCTGCACTGCATCCACGCCCCTAGCGGCGCCGTCGACGCCGATGGTCCAGGAGAACGACCCGACGGCGAACGTGAAGCCTCCGGAAGAGTCGTGGAAACGAGGAAGGAAACCATCTGAGTTGTCATGGCGTCCGTATGCACACGTCCGACGGTGGGCACCGCTTTCGACGAAATATAGTCAATAGCCCACCTAGGGGTATGCCCAAGGTGGTAGATTAGAGGGGAAGGTGCGCAAGACGACGACCCAGACGTTGACGCAAGGCAAAAGTAGATGAACACAGAGGTTTATCCGGGTTCGGGCCGCTAGGTTAGCATGATACCCTACGTCCTGTGTCGAGTTGTATTGATTGGATCTGACTTGTGGCTTATGACCTGTGACCTATGACCTGTTCTCCCCTTCGCCTGTCCTCTCGGAGGACCCCTGCCCCTCCTTATATATTCCAAAGGGACAGAGTTACATTGTTAGTATCCGAGTTGGTACTATATCTAGATTACAACTATCGTGCGGTGCATGTCGTGCGCCGCACGTCTTCATCATGTGGGTCAGACGACCCCTAGTGGTGAGGCTCATGTACCATCGTGTGGTACCCTGGGGTCTATATCCCCACAGCTAGTCCCTGAGCCTGACAGCAGGTGACTCGGTCACGTGGTGCCAGGGTCTTGAAAATAATCAGACTTATATACATGCGCGGACGAGCGCCATGGCGAATTCCGAGGAGAGTCGGGAGGCGACGTGTTGGAGAAGAGCTGGTGATGATGCAGTGACGATGATGTCATCAATGTAGAGGAGGAGGTAGGCCATGTCATCTCCAGCCTTGTAGACGAAGAGGGAGACATCAGACTTGGATGTGATGAAGCCAATGCTGCTGATGAAGGCGGAGAAGCGCTGGTTCCAAGCTCGCGACGCCTGTTTTAGTCCATACAGGGACTTCTGCAGCAAACATACAGAGTGAGGGGCAGCAGGGTCGACGAAGCCTTTGGGCTGCTCGCAGTAAACCGTCTCCTCGAGGTTGCCGTGGAGAAAGGCATTCTTCACATAGAGTTGGCGTATGGGCCAATCTCGGGACGCAGCGATGCTGAGGACGGTGCAGATTGTGGCCGGCTTGACAACCGGGCTGAAGGTCTCGTCGTAGTCGACGCCGGCCTCCTGGGAGAAGCCGTGGACGACCCAACGTGCCTTGTGCTGGTGTCGGTGTTTGTTAACCGGCAACTCGTCTTGGGGATTCTCAGACGATTTGTTCGGTGGGGATCGACGTTCGTAGAACTCGGCGAGTACACAGGGACAGCGATTTGTACTGGTTCAGGCCGCTTAATAGCATAATACCTTACGTTCAGTGGTGACGTGTGCCTTGTGTTATGATTCAAGATTCAATGATAGAGGTGTACGCCCGCTTCCCCTTATATAATCGGGTGAAGCTTAGCACGTACCGAGTCCTAGTCGGTAACAACAGAGGAGTCCTATTCTAATTACAAGACTTCCTTTAGAACTCGACTAAGTTATAATGAGAGTCATAATCCATGTTCACTTCGTAGCATGTCTTCGGATCTTCTCGCGACGTCCAGGGCTGGTCCGAGTATTCATCTTCTGATGATGTCTCTGACATTCTGGTCCGTCAAGCCCCCGAGCTCATCAATATTTCTCTAAAACGTTATCTTCTGGTTTCCTTTGGGAATCTCCGAGTAATGTCCTGAGAAATTTTGAAGTGCTCTGTAGATGAAAGAACTCCATGGTCTGCACTTTTTCAGAAAAGTGCACCCATAGGGTGTAGCCCCCGAGCCTCTTGTTATTTTTTAATAAATTTGAGGATCTCTGAGCCTTTATCCGAGTAATCCTTAGTTAAGAAAAAATATTTCCTTAATGATATATACCCTGCAACCCCCGAGCCTGAGTTCCGAGTACTTGATTAGTCGGTACTTGGGGTCTTCAATACATATCATCCAGGTAAATGTTAGTCTTTATATGAGGATAATACATGTCACTGATTTGGTATGTAACCCAACCGAGTAATAATTATTCGGCTTCGGGTGAGTAATGTTTTCAGCAAACATCCCTTTTCACCCCCACTGAATAAAGATTACCATGAAGGACAACAATAATTGACCAGTGACTGTATCACCTGTCCTCATGGATGATTCCTTGTCGTCTTGTGCAACTGCAACACTTTTGTTCGTTTCATCTTGAAGCATGCACGTGAAATGAATATCTCACCAGTGATGCCAGGCTTCACATGTGTAACAGTATGTACAAGGGTGCAATTATTGAACTCTTGCTTGATTGTATCCGTGAACTAAGTCCATAGACCAAGAGCAGTCGCCTATAAATACCCTGCCTGGGGAGCAAGGATGCCACACCTTCCTGAGTATATGACCTCTTTTACTCCCATGAGTTTTATAATATATGTAGTAGAGATGTCCGAGCCCCCGGGTGTCTTTCTTATGTAGGATAGTCAAAGTGCCCAGAAGAACTCTTGTGAAGGGATCATCTGTCAGGGTGGTTTCCAAGTGGTCGAGAGCAGAGGAATACAGAGTGGCGCCTAGATGAACTCTTGTGACTCTCGCATCGCGGCCAACCTCGGGATCACAGGTTGTCAAAAGGCGCTAGGGTTTAGGCTGACTATCAAGTTCCTTGTGTACTGGGGTAGAGCCTTAAACCCACCTTAGGATGCACTGAAAAGATAGTGTCTACCCAAGGTTCCGTGTCTGCTTTACTGCGACTCACTGAACCCAGGCCTTGATGCACTGTGCATCAAGACTTTGTACCTTGATTACACTAGAGTAGCGTTTTACATCTCGATTGAGCTTGTACTGAAAAGCTGTTGTATCTTCAGATGTAACCATATATCTCTGTTGTAATTCCGAGTAATAATTGTTAAGATCCGGGTACTTGGAATATTTTCCGAGTCCTTTGTCTTTGATTCCGAGTACTGAAATCTCTTGTGAAAGAATGACATTGTTTGTTTGCAAGATGACTCGTTTGTTGACACTGACGCCGTCCAGAACGTCCCCCCGCCGTTAGACATTCTGGTCTGTCAGCCGGTGGAGGGAGCCGTCGGAGTGAAGCTTGTGCTTGAACAACCACTTCCCAGTGACAATGTTAGCACCAGGGGGCCGAGGGATAAGACACCAAGTGCCATTGTCGATGAGCGCCTTGTATTCGTCGGCCATCGCAGCGCGCCAATTGGGGTCGGCGAGGGCACTATGATAGTTTGCCGGGACAGGCGAGGCGACAAAGGCGGAGAAGCCATAGCGCTGAACGAGGCGCATGGATCTGGTCTGAGCGCGCGTCACAGGCCGGTGTGCAGGAGCAGCAGGTGGCTGATCTACTGGGGCTGCAGGTGGCGGTGCGGAGGCCACCGGTGCCATCGGGGGAGCCACGGAGGTAGCTGCTGCAGCCACGCCCTCAATGGTCAGTACAACAGCTGTAGGAGCCACCTCCGGCGAGGCAGGAGCCCGGGCACGGCGAGAGAAGACAATGCCGAAGCGTCGATGCCCCGGTTGTGGTCCGCCGGCAGCAGGGGCTGGCTGTTGCCCGCCCGCAGGTGGAGCAACCGGAGGGTGCCCCCCGCAGGAGGAGCCGGTGGGTTCCCCCCCGTAGAGGCAGCCAGGGGACCCAGCTGGAGGATAGCTGAGTCCAGGAGCGTCGGGTGTGGATCCTCGTCGGTGTCAGGGAGCAACGAAGGAGTGCTCACTGACGGCGGTGAAGGAGAAAGTCTCTGCATCAGAAAATCAAGTGAGGACGACACAGAGGCCGCCGATGGTGCTGCCGCAAATGGGAAAACTGACTCGTTGAATATGACATGGCGAGAGATGATAATCCGGCGAGTGTGCATGTCGAGGCAGCGGTAGCCCTTGTGAGAAGAGGGATATCCAAGGAAGACGCAGGGTGCGTAGCGAGGAGCTAATTTGTGAGGGGCGGTGGCGGAGAGGTTTGGGTAGCAAAGGCACTCGAAGACACGTAGGGAGTAGTCTGGGAGGGTGCCGTAGAGGAGGTGGTGGGGTATTTGGTGGCGGATGGAGGAGGAAGGACGCCTATTAAGGAGTAGGGTGGCTGTGTGGAGGGCCTCAGCCCAGTAGGGAGGAGGTATGGACGCATGGAGGAGCATGGTGCGGATGGTGTTGTTGATTGTGCGTAGGATGCGTTCAGCTTTGCCATTTTGGGGAGAGGTATAAGGGCAGGAGAGGCGGAGGGTAGTGCCCTGGCTGGCTAGGAAAGTGGTGGTGGCGTGGTTAACGAACTCGGTGCCATTGTCTTCCTAGAGGGATTTGGGTGTTGTGCCAAATTAGGTTTGGGCGTATGCAAGGAACTCGATAATGTGGCGATGCACCTCAGATTTGCGGCGAAGCGGAAAAGTCCAGCAGTAATGGAAAAAATCATCGAGTAAAACAAGATAATATTTAAACCCGGAGTTGCTAAGCACGGGGGATGTCCACACATCACAATGCAGTAAATCAAAAGGAGCGTGCGTTAAAGAGGTGGAATGACTAAATGGGAGGCGCACGTGCTTGCCAAGTTGACAGGCGTGGCAGAGGCAAGGCGAACTCTTATTGTAGGAAATGGCCGACATGCTCCGCAGAGTGGCGAGGCTGGAAGGATCGGGGTGACCGAGGCGGTGATGCCACAGGGACGACGTGATGGCGAGGCTGCAGGCGGGAGTTGGTGTGGAGGGGAACGTGTAGAGGTCGCCACCGCTATTGCAGCGAAGAATCACGCGCCCCGGCTGCAGATCCTTGACAGAAAAGCCACAAGAGTCAAATTCAACGGAGCAAGCATTGTCACGGGTGAATTGACGAACGGAGAGAAGGTTGCGTACAAGAGTAGGGGCAACCAAAACATCGTTAAGATGAAAAACAGAGTGTGGAGAGGATAAGCTGGATGGGCCACGACAGGTGATAGGAATGGTGGTACCATTGCCGACCGTGATGCCTGAAGGAGGGGGGGGAGCGGGACAGAAGTATACCATCCGAGGACGACATGTGGGCAGTGGCGCCGGTGTCGAGGACTCAGGGGAAGACCCCTGAAGTGACATCTGGTTCAGGGCGGCGATGAGGCCGGCCTGATCCCAGCCGCCCTGCTGCGGAGGAGGAGCGGGGGTCGCAGCGCCAGAGAACTGGGCAGGGGCGAAGGCGGTGTGCGCCTGGGCCGAAGGTGTTGCCACGAGGACACCAGGGCCGCCCCATGCTGGTGGACGCCACGGCTGCTGGTGCACCCCGACGGTCCAGGGTGGGTAGCAGAGCCAGGGAGCCGCCGGTGGTGCAGCCGACTTGGGGGCGCCGCCCTTGCCCTTCTTCTTCCAGCGATCGTTGCCGCTGCCCTTCCCGCCGCCGCCGCTGGAACCACCACCATAGCCGCCCTGATGGGCGGCGCTGAAGCCGCCGCCGGTGGTGCTGGTGACAGCGCGGCAGCCAGTGCCGCACGCGGCGTGGAACGCCGTCTGGGCCGCCACCGTGCCCTCGTTGGCGAGGCGGAGTTCCTTCAGCACGAGCTTCTCGCGCGTGGTGGCAAAGTCTGGCAGCGGGTGCGAATCGGCGATGTTGTCGGCGGTGCTGGCGAAGCGGGGGTTGAGGCCGCGTAGGAGGTTGAGGATGAGTTCCGACTCGGTGATGACGCGGCCGACATCGCGGAGCGCGTCAGCGGTGGCCTTCATCCTTTGGGCGTAGTCGTTGACGGAGGAGTCGCCTTGGGTCATGGAGTAGAACTCGTGACCCAGGAAGATGGCACGCGGTGCCTTGTTGGCTTCAAAGAGACGCCGGATGGCGACCCAGAGCTGGCGCGCAGTCTGATTTGGCGCCGCCGCCAGGCTGAGGATGTCCTGCCCGACGGATCCGAGGAGCTAGCTGCGGACGCAAGCGTCGGCGATGCCCTAGGCAGGATCAGCGGTGCCAGCCTCCTCCGTGATGTGAGGGAGGAGACCGAATTTCCCGCAGAGAGAGGTGAAGAAGGGTTCCCACTGATTGAAGTTTGGCTTCATCAGTTCAAGGGTGACAGGGATGTGGTTCTTAACGTTGATCGTCGCATATGGAGCGATGAAGACAGCAGGGGCAGAGTTGGTGCCCATGCTGTTCGAGGTGCTGGAGGAGGAGCTGGAGCTGGTGCTGGAAGTGGTCGACATTGCAACCTGGGTGGGAGGAGCAGCACAGCAGGGATGCGGTGGGAGAGAAGAGGAACGATTAGGCTGATACCATGTGGAATGGAAAGGAATGGGGAGAATCACCACACACCCTGATTGGGTGGGGAGTCTTTCATATATATAGCCAATAGGCATAAAAGGAAGTTACATACATGGGAAGAATTCCTTGTACAAAGAAACAATCCTAGGCTATACATAGAAACTATCCTAGGCTAAATATGACAGCTAGCCTATCTAGAGAATTACAATCAATCTCTAATTAATGCTGGATACATACCTATCTAATAATATCTAATACATCCCAAAAGTAGAAGGTACATACATGAATACTATCAGCTTTTTCTCAGACAACTAGAATTACACAATCAGCAAAAAAAATAGAACCGACCAGATCTGTTACTAGTAGCAATTCAGTTAATTTTCATCACCTCATAAGCAATTCAGTTATTTTTCATCACATGATAAGCAAATATGATCCTAAATAATAAGCAATTCAGTTCTTCTGCATAAACAATTCAGTTTCTTTACATCACAATATACTAGATAAAATAATTCAGATCTTTTACATAAGCAACTCAGTTCTTCTGCATAAGCAATTCAGTTCTTTGCATCACAACATAGTACTGTAGTTCCAAAAAATCACACAGGATATGTATAACTAAAAAATAATTAAGAGTTACAAAATATTAAAGATAAGATAATGGCAGGACATAATTTGTATGTGGCGCTTGCTAGTTTAACGTGAAATGTATCGACATGATAGTAAATGATAACGCCATGTTCAAGTAAAATCAGTACAAGCTAGTTGTACAATAGCTCCAATGGCAATACACTGACATTGGAATATAAGACTAAAAAAATAAATCCTATGAATATAGTCATCACAGTATATATTTAGGTACTAAAATAGCAAAGTAATTGCAACTGCTAATACAAGAAGATACTGAATGCCCTTATCATGTCTTTGTAAAAGATGCAACTGGTGACCTACAACAATTTGGGATAATTATACAATGTAGCAATGAAGGGAACAAGTTTACATGTACAAAATGAAAAGAAGGGAAACAATACCATCTGATCTATGTTCTAGTTGCTAGGGGCTGAGACATACAAAATGAGGGATTGAAGAGGGGCAGTCTTCTAGAGATGCAGATGAGGATTCCATTGAGGAAGATGACTGCTTACAGTAGCAAGATCTGGGTTGTGCTACTGGAATTACCTCATTGTCTCAGGCCAACGTCAATAATCAAAATATGGGACAACAAAATTTGGTCGTCAGAGAGTAGCGACCACAAGGGAATCTCGATGACAACCGGACAAATTTTGGTCATCGGGCACCCTTGGACCGCCCCCGTCCGGCATCGGATCCATGGCTCGTCTGCTCGCGGCGCGAGCCCTTACGCTGGCCCGCCCTTCGTCGACGCCATCCGCCCTCCGCTTCTGCCTCTGCCCCTCCCGTGCGCTGTCGGACAAGATGGACTTCGTCGAGATAGACCTCTCCGAGGAGTCCCCTACCTCGTCATCCGGAGGGGGAGGCGCGAGCGACTCCGCCACGGCTCAGGCGCAGATGGGGTCGCGGCGCCTGGACCTGGAGGACACCATCCATGGGGTGCTCGTGCGCCGGGCGGCGCCTGATTGGCTCCCCTTCGTGCCGGGGGCATCCTACTGGTCCCGCCGTTGCCGCAGCCGCTCGGGGTGGCGAACCTCCTCGGCGCGGCTTTACACACATGACACATCCAAGGGCGGGCTAGGGTTGTTGGTGTGGTGGCTGGCGCAACTACATCTGGTTGCGTGGGGGAGGAGGAGTAGAGGAGGGGGAGGCGGGCAGGGGAGGGGGCGGTACTGCTGCCGACGGCGGAGGGGCGGCCGACGTCGAGGTGGAGCCCGTCAGGCCATGGTTGGAGGTAGTGGAGTCGGATGCCTGTGCTGACAAATGGAGACAGAGGATGGAAAGTGGAATGACCGTGGAGGGTAGGTCTTTGACCGACAGCAGAATATGCGTCGGGTAGCAGCCGTGCCAAAAGATTAAATCACGGCCGGCAGGAAAGAAGTCATTACCTTTTTCAATTGCTAAGAAAATTAGAAGAAGGTATGAAAACTCTTGGAGATGATTTTTTCTATTTTGGTCAAAAATCCTTGTTGTAAACTCTTGAGAAGCTCTTATACGCGTGGATATATCTTTAAGTGCTAAAAACATTAGGAGGTGAGATTGAAAACTCTCAAAGATAAGTTTTTTTCTATTCTTAAAAAATTTTCTGGATTGAGAGATTTTATGGAGAACTCCTGGAAACGACCGTAATTTGGAAGACAAAAAAAAAAAAAAATGCTCGGTTCACCCCGTCTTCCACACACCCTTTCCTGCCCCGCCGTTTCCTCCAACGGTCGGTTCGTCCCACACGCGGCAGCTCGAGCGCGACTTCCGCCATCTCCCTCCCTTCCTGAATCCCGACCACCTCTCCTTCCATATGGGCAGTCCTACTCCAACCGCCTGGATTCCCCCACAAACCGCAGCGCCACCGCTGCGACGCCTAGCCCCGCCGCTGCCGCGATGATCTTCCGTCCCGGCACCGCCGTGTGGGTGGAACACCCGGACCTCGCCTGGGCCGAGGCCGAGGTCGACTCCTCGCCCGTCTCGCCGTCCTCAGTCACTGTCGTCCTATCCACCGGTGTCAAGGTGAGGGCGCAACGACCCAGACAACCAATTGTTTCGATTTCCAAGCCCCGCTGCGTGCGCTGCAGCCTAGGTGTTCGTCGAATTCCCTAACTTCGTGGCTGGGTTGGTTTGGCCATTTGGCTATCTTTGTGTCTGGGCTGTGGTGGGGCAGGCTGTTATAGACGGTAGGAAGGTCCTGCCGCGGGACACGGAGGCCGATCTTGGGGGCGTCGACGATATGACCAAGCTCGTCTACCTCCACGAGCCTGGGGTGCTCTGCAACCTCGCACTCCGATACACGCTCAACGAAATCTACGTGAGTGTATCCATCTTTTCCACTCTCTCTTTAATCTCAAAATGTCCATTGGTTGCACATTAGTTCTATCCTGTAAGAAGTATCTCTAGGACGATAGCGGCCTCGTGTAAGACCATGTACGGATCCAATGTAGGTGGAATCGAGAGAAGGGATTATTTTGCCGATCTAAGCTATCCCATATGTTGTGTTTCGTGGAAACATGTTGCTAATGTTGGTGCTATGTGTGCCATACATTATTCTGACGGTTCTGTTTTTTCTTTAGACATACACAGGGCGCATCTTGATTGCTGTGAATCCTTTTGCAAAGCTCCCCCATATCTATGATATGCATATGATGGAGCAGTACAGAGGTGTGCAGTTTGGTGAATTGAGTCCGCATGTTTTTGCCATTGCTGATGCATCGTACAGGTATGAAACTTGGAAACTAGCTTGCAGCATGTCAGTTAGAAATTAGAATATGGTGTTTTACATGGCATATTTCTCTTTCTTGAAGAGCTATGGTTAGCGAGAACCACAGCCAGTCCATATTAGTCAGTGGAGAAAGCGGTGCTGGAAAAACAGAGACCACCAAACTCATTATGCGATATCTTACTTTTGTTGGGGGCCGTGCAATTGGTGATATCCGCTCGGTGGAGCAACAAGTTCTAGAGGTAACTTTCAGTTTTCTCATCAATTCTTTTGGTGCATGATTAACATGCTCGGTAAAAGGCTTTATGTTTTTTCAACTCTGCATCTATCCTGCTCTCATTTCAATGCAGTCAAATCCACTGTTAGAAGCTTTTGGTAATGCACGGACAGTGAGAAATGATAACTCCAGGTGAACTTCTTTACTTTCATTAATTTTCTTGGAGCCAATCAACTTATTTTACTATTTTTCATAAAAAGAATGCTTGTTTGATTCTTTTGCCGTACAACTTATGCATCTTTTGTTTGATAGTCTTTGAGCAGTGAGGGTGCTATACTTATTATTTTTTCAAAGGTGCTAGCGTTTTAGGTGTAATCTTCATTATAAAAAGAAATGAAGCTAGGCACTTATATCGGTAAGCTCATAGGTGTGAGAAAAAGATTGTAGATAGGCATGATAGTATATTACCAGTAGGTCTACTGCTTTCTTCTATATACCCACATGTTTACTTACTAGTTTATTTCACTGCAGTCGATTTGGAAAATTTGTTGAAATTCAGTTTGACAAATCCGGTAGAATATCTGGGGCTGCAGTTCGATCCTACCTCCTGGAACGGTCCCGTGTTGTGCAAGTTTCTGAATCTGAAAGGAATTACCACTGCTTTTATCAACTTTGTGCATCTGGGAAGGTTTGTTTACAGACCTTTGGTGATTTTATATTAGTTATTATCCCTGAGATTAATTGTGGTGTTCCCCAATAACATGAAGCTGTAAAATTTGGATCTGGAAAATCCCCTACATTGTTTTCTAGGGAAGAACAAATTTTCCGTTTCCTAAGGATTAAACTGATTTCAGGTGCTACCGATATATGCTAGTCATGAAAGATTATGCACATGTTTCATAAAATAGGGTATGTTGTCGTCCATAATCTCACGTAGGTTTCAACTTGAAATACAACTTGTGTAAAGAGAAACAAAAGAAAAGACAAATGCCACTAAGTGTAGAGAGGTAGAGTTTAGGGAAACACCACACACCTAATGTGGGGGGTGACCTTTATATATATAGCCAATATGGCTGGGTATACAAGGATACAATCATGTATACATGTGCTAATCACATAAAGACCTGTCTGATAAGGACAATAAGGGTGTGTTTGGTTGGGTGGCAAGTCCCAATCAGGCTCTAGGAAGCCACCTTCCAACTGTTTGGTTGTCTGTTTTTAGTCCCTAGCCAGGCCTAGCTTAGCCACTTTTGACCCCTTAGCCTGGCTCCAGAAGAACGCGGAGATTGAGCATTTTTTGCTGGCCAGGCTTGGCCCAGCTCCGGTTCTTGTTCCGCTCACCTCTTCTCCCTCACTGTCACCCGTGTTCCTCCTCCCTTGCTCCTCCTCCGTTCGTGCCACCTTGCTCCTCCTCCCCGACATCACCTACTACTACTCTCCAACGAAGATCTTGTGCTCCTCCTCCTCCTCCTCCTGGTGTCGTCGGCGGCGGCCAGGCCACCCTCAACGTCACTTGCTCCTCATCCCCGCTAGAGATCCGGTGCTCCACTTGGTGCTCCTCCTGGTGCGGCGAGGGTGGGTGCTGTCGGAGAAGGCCTGCACGGCCCACGAGATCCTGGGTGGGTGCGGTCATCTCCTCCGGCAAGGCTGTGTGGGGGCAACCGGTGAGGTCCTGATCTTCCTCCCACTCAAGATGTCGGCGAAATTCAGGATGGCCTCCGTCATGGCCGCTCAAGCCGCAATGCTCGTGCGAGTCCATCCAGGGATCCACATCCGCCCCAGACATGAAGCACCTCTGTGCCGGAGATGGGGGTGGAGGTGGCGCAATGGAGGTGGAGGTGGAGGTAGCACCTCAGTGCCGGTAGTGTTGTGCTCGTCATTGCCCAACTGCCAGAGTTCGGCCAACCTTGTGTGCTTGCCGTAGTGTTGTCGTGCTTGCCTTGCTCGTCGTGGTTGTGTTGCTACTGTCGCCGCTGCCGCCATGTGTTGTGCTTGCTGAGGATGCTCACCTCTTGTTCGACAAAATGTCTCGGCACACCTGCGGAACCGCATAAGCTAGCTTGGGACGAGTGAGTGTCAGCTACTGCAAGGCACTGACGAGACTCCGGTACTGTGAAGGATCGGTGACTGGAGCTCCATCAGTGGCGGAGAGCTTGGCCCGAGCGTCAACTGGTGTGGCTGCAGGGTGACACTTGGCCATGCCAGCCTGCTGGAGGAGATTGACGGCGTACTGACGCTGAGAGGAACAGGCCCTCTGGCTAGCGTGTGACGGAGATGTCGAGGAAGTGGTGCAGCCGCCAGTGGGACAGGGGCGGCACCCTAGGCTAAACAGGGGCTGCTGCCACCACAAGTCCGCAAAGTAGGATCGCGAAGTTGTCCTGCAGCTCCTCGAGGACTGCCTGAGCAGGGCGCGTCTGCTCAACGCCGGCATGCGATGGAGCAGCCGCGTAGAGGCGTGTCGGCATAGGAGAACCTGCAAGCAAAAAAAATCCAGGTCGCTAAGTGAGGACCCAGAATGGTGAAGTCTGAAGGGAAAACAAGTCTCATCAAACACGATGTGATGCGAGATGTTGATGCGCCGGGTCGACAAATTGAGACAGTGATACCCCTTGTAGGAGGAGGGATAGCCGAGGAATATGCAAGTTGTGGAACGAGGGGCGAGCTTGTGGGGAGCCGTGGCGGTCAAGTTGGGGTAGCAGAGACACCCAAAGACTAGAAGGTGAGAGTACTCAGGTGGCTTGTTGTATAGTAGAGCATAAGGGACGACATTGCGAACAGCGGAGGACGGGCGCCGATTCAGCAGGTATGTTGTTGTGGTGAGCGCCTCAGCCCAGTAGGGTACATGCATGTGCACATGAATGAGCATGGTGTGGCTAATATTATTTATAGTACGAAGAATGCGTTCGGCCTTGCCATTTTGAGGAGAACTATATGGGCATGAGAGGCGTAAATGAATACCATGGGAGGTGAATAAAGACCAAAGGATATTGTTTACGAACTTAGTGCCGTTATCGGCCTGGACGACTTTGATGGTGAGGCTGAACTGTGTGGAGACATAGCTGCAAAAAATTGTGATGCAACCTCGCGAACAAGTGAAAAGGTCCAACAATAGTGGGTGAAATCATCGAGCAAAACGACGTAATATTGAGAACCCGAAATACTTGCAACAGGGGACGTCCATACGCCACAATTAACAAGTTCAAAAGGCATGGGGCTAAAGGAACTAGAGTTTAAAAAGGGGAGCCGCACATGTTTGCCAAGCTGACACGAATGTCACAGATTATGCTCTACTTTATTACAACTTATAGATCCACTTTGGCGTAGGGTGTTGATGGTGGCGGGGCTGGGATGACCAAGACGGTGATGCCAGAGGTCGGTGGAGATGGCGATGCTGGCATGTGGAGCGGAAGATGCAGCAGGGATGGTGTAAAGGTCGCCAACACTATTGCAGCGAAGCATCACGCGCCGGGTTGGGATATACTTGACAGAAAAACCAAGAGCGTCAAATTCAATAGAACAGTTGTTGTCCCGAGTGAACTAGCGAACAAAGAGCAGGTTGTGCACTAGCTTGCGAATATCTAAAACATTATGAAGAGGACCATTTGATGATGATGTGTGAAGAACAGACTCGCGACGACATGAAATAGGAAGAGGTTGACCATTGCCAACGGTAATGAAGGAATGAGAGGAAGGATGGCGGGAGAGGAGTATACCATCCGAGGAGGTCATGTGAGAGGAGGCGCCGGAGTCCAGCACCCAGGGAGTCGCATCCTGGATGTTGAGCTGGTTGAGGGCAGCGACGAGGCCATCCTGGTTCCACATAGGGAGCCGGCTAGGAGACCTGCAGCGGCGCGAAGGTCATGGGGGGCTGCACAGGCGTGAAAGCCATGTGAGCCTGAGGAGGTGCGCCGAGGACACCTGGGTGCCAGAGGAGGGCCCTGTGGAGGCCATGGATTGTAGCAGATCCAGGGACCCATGGGCTGGTAGTGGTCAGCCTGCTGGTACTGGGCGGCCTGCTGAGGGGCACCAGCAGCACCACTGCGCTGCTGGGCAGCGCCGTCACCTGAGCCGCGCATGCCCTTGCCTTTCCAGCCACCGCCGCCCTTGGTGTTGCTGCCGTAGCCACTATGTGGGGGTTGTTGGTGCTGCCAGAGGTGGCCCCTGGTGATGGAGCGGCACCCGCTTGGATTGGTGCAGCCGGAGCCAGCTGCAGCGAGGAGGGCGGTGTTGACGATGGTTTTCTCGTCGTTGGCCAAGCGCAGCTCCTTGAGAACCAACATGTCATGGGCGCGTGCGAACGTGGGAAGAATGGGCGGAGTTGGCGATGTCATCGGCGGTGTTGGAGAAGCAAGGGTTGAGGTTGAGAAAGAGAGTGAGGATGAGCTGCGAGTCCTCCACAGGATGGTTGACGTCACGAGGGCGGCGACCTTTGCCTTCAGGCGCTTGTAGTAGGCCGAGGCAGTGGAGTCGTCCTGCACCATATAGTGAAACTCCTTGATGAGGAAGATGGCGCGCGGCTCCTTGTTGTCGTGGAAGATCTCCTCGATGGCAACCCAATGAATTGACGCTGTCGATGGCGAGGTCGAGGACAGAGTCGTTGACGGAGCCAGAGAGCCAACTGCAAACATGACACTCCGCGGCGTCCCAGTGAGGGTCGTCGGGTTGGGGAGGAGCGGAACTGTCGATGTGTGAGCGAGGCCAAACTTGCCACACAACGACTTGAAGAACTCCCACTTCGAGTTGTTGGCGTTGAGGTCCAGCGTGATGGGGACATGGGACTTGACGTTGACCGTGGCGTAGGGATGAACCACTAATGGTGGTGGTGCAGCAAAGCTGCTGCCAAGGGCACCGAGGGTGGCAGCACCGGTGGCTGGCAGGGAGCTGTCGCCGCCTGCTGCAGGCATGGTGCCTGGTCCGGTAGGGTGGTGCTGGTGCCGAGGGAGGGAGTGCTAGCCATCGGGAAGGAGTAGGAGAGGAGGCGCGCCGCCGGTGGACGTGGCGTGAGGAGTTTCACGCGTGGAGAAGGGGTACAACACAGGGAATTCGCGGATGGGGAAGGAGGCGTGATGGGAGTCGCGCGTGGAGGGAGGAGTCGCGACGCGATTGCTGATTGCGTGCGGGTGAGGGAAAGGAGTGGAAGCAGAAGGCTAGGATTTGTTAGTGAATGATACCATGTAGAGAGGTTGAGTTCAGGGAAACACCACACACCCAATGTGGGGGTAACCTTTATATATATATATAGCCAATATGGCTGGGTATACGAGAAATACAATCAAGTATACATAGTAGGTACTAATCACATAAAGAGCTGTCTAATAAGGACAATAAATGTCTAATACTAAGAAGTGAAGCTTCACCTCATATATGGAGTGAAGTGACTATATATTACTCCCTATGTTCCAAATTGTAAGTTGTTTTGACTTTTCTAGGTACATAGCTTTTGCCATGCACCTAGATATACACTATGTCTAGATACATAGTAATAACTATGTTTCTACAAAAGACAAAACGACTTACAATTTGGAAAGGAGGGAATAGTATTTTCATTAGACAACCGAAAAACATGGGGGAGTAAATGGACATTTTTGTTTAAGCAATGTTCCTATTCGCATGCATCCAGCAGTAATTGAGTCCACAAATTGACTAACTATTAATTGGGTGCTTGTAACCACTCTGCCATAGATGCTTAACTGGTAGCATCGTATATTGTAAATAGCCAATTTTCGTATAGAAGGATTTACACAACAGACAACAAAATGCTTTCGTTTGCGGAATCATTTCTTCCTCACCCTTGTTCAAACTAGGTAAATGCTCATGCGTTGCAACGGGAAAACAAAATACCACTATAATATATAGGGTGGTGGCGACTTGTTTCGCATTGATCGAGGTTCAGAGTGACAGGCAACGGAGATACATAGTGTGCCAAAAAGATTTCACGTATGTGCCTTCCACCTACCAAACGGCTCGTAGTGGAAGTGCCTATAGACGTGCTCATTTTTTTATAATAGGCTTTTGTCATTTGTTTACAACGACATGTATCTAGATCTTAAGCAACAAAGTGAGAAAAATGCCTGAAACCGCTATAGGAACATTCTGAAAAGCAAAGCCTTTGAACTCATGATGTAAAACCTAAAATGAAAGACATGAGAATAGAAAGAATGGACCCTATCGTCATGATGTAAAACCTAAAATGAAGATGCTACAAGATGCATTTAAAGACGGAGACGCAACTTAAAATAGATAAATTATTCGCTGATTTTGTGCCATATAATAGAACCAACCTAGATACAAAGTACTATACAAGAATTTCATCTTGTTAGTGAAGTTTATATCAACAAGGACAATGCAACATAGATGCGAACTAACCAGAATAGAATGGACCCTATCATTGAGCACTTTGACTTGTTGGATCTCTGTATGGAAGATCAATACTCTTCTCATATTTGTACTATTGAATACGATTAGATTTGTATTTGATGAAAATGACTAATTATTTCTTCTAAAGTAAATGAACCAGTAAGTGTGTTTCTGAACAAAAAACAAAACTGACCTCTAAATTTTATAATTTCTAATTTGTTAACACTGATGGGGGATCTGACATTAAATTTGATCATCAAACATTCAAAAACAAAAATTTTGTACTGTATCCAATGAAAAATTTATGTTTCCTGTATCCCGTATTTATCTAAGCTGATAAGGCAAACATTTTGTAGGGTTGTAAGTAATCAATCATAACATGGAACTGTGATTTAGTGATAGGGATGAACGAATGACACATCATACATTCATAGGGAAGAATATAGGGGAGAAAAAAGACCTAAGATTTTCCTTTTCGTTGAAAGTGCCAACAACGAAGGTCCTTTGCCCTACCCGGAGGTGCCAGGGTCTGGTCGCTCGGTCCGTAACCCCGCGCTGATAACTTTTCCCGCCTCCTGTTTATCTTCTTCCCACGCCTCGCACACGCCGCTCCTGCCCAGCCCCCATCGCGCCCGTGGCGGCCTCCTTCTTCCCCTCCTCGCCACCACTTCTGTCATCGCCGCTATGACCATGCTCCTCGGCGAGCTGCCGCGACGGCCCTGCCCCAACCTGGTTCGGCTGCCGCCAGCGCTAGGACCCCCGAAACCACCTGGCCAACCATCTGCCTCCCCCGACCCCTCTTCCTTCTAAGCCCGTTGGAGATAGAGACAAGGGAGAGAGAGCTCGGGTGAGCGCACAGAGTGGTTGGGTGCAAGTGCGGTGAGGGTGGTACTGGCGAGATCAGGTCTGGGCGGTGGAGGCGAGGAAGAGAAACAGTTTCCGTTCTCCCGTTTGGACAGAGCATAGGGTCCAAACATTCAGACCCGATGATTTCCCGCCCTACCCTCCTCGGCCCACTGGCTCCGGTAGCACGAGATCTACCGCACATACTCCGACCTCTCGATACCTTCCTCTCTCTCTTGCTTGCCTAAATCGGACGCCTTCGCAGACGGGGTGGAACAGGGTCAGGGTGTTGGTGTGATGGGACAAGGGTTGGGTAGCGGGCTCGCCATGGTAGGGGTGTGGCACCGGCAACAGGACACCCTCTGTAGGCGACGCGGCTTGGTTTATTGCTTGAAAGGCCATCTCTGAGTGAGCCAGCAAGGAACGATGAAACACATAGATAATGGTGTAACTAAACGCAAAGAGAAAAGGATTAGACTTCGGAGTGGCTTCATTGAACAGCTAGAGAGGATTATGAAACTCACAGTCGTAGAGGTGGTAGCGGGAACTCGTGGTGCTCATGCGGAGAAGAACGACGCCCGTGCAGATCACGGAGAAGGTCGACGCCGTTTGTGTGGAGATCTTTCGAAGAGGCTGTTGTCGTCCCTGGAGCATGCAGTGTGAGGACGATTTTGCGAGGGGTGTGGCCGTGTGGGCGCCAATCGCCTGCTGTACTCATATCTCGGGGCCGGGGGACGGCTGAACGACTGATGCGTTGGGCATGTCATGATGGCAAACGGCTGTGCACGGTGCACCAGCACCGATGATGGCGAACGACTGATGTGCTGGCGACCGACTCTAGATTAGAGCAGAAATCGCCTGAAAATCCATCATGTCGCATGCAACCTTCCATCTCGTCCCGTTAATCACATGACCATTGTTATGTGGCTGCTAGATTGAGAGGGAGAGACAGCGTTGAGGGAGTGGCGCGGCTGTTGTCAGTAGTGGTGGCGGTGGCTAGGGTTGCTAGGGAGAGAGAAGGGTCAGCCTCGGTGCCTTTGCCCATGGCCGAGCAAAAGGGAAAGGTTTTCTTCTTAATTCTTGCTTGATTAGATTGATACATCTCCTCTCAGGCTTACATGACCTACAAGCAAAGTTTACTTGACATCTAAGCAAGTGATCCTTATCTCTAATTAACCCTAATGGGCTATACCGTCAGCCTAGGCCCATGACATACTCTAACACCCCACCCCACCTGGACATGCAACTCGTCCTCGAGCTGCAACCTAACGAACTTATAACTATGACTCGACTCGTCACAAACCTAACACCTAAAAATAAGCCTTTTACATCTTGCCTTATTTTATTATTCTCAAACTGAAATAGAATAGGTCTCTTTATGTCGGGCTCTTGAACATAAGGTGGACACCATCCGCATGCCGGATCTGCTCGTGTACAACCACCAGGGTCCCATGGTGACCATGTGGACGAAAGAGTTGCATGTGTATGTGCCACCTGGAAGTGGTTGAAACAATGGCAAACGCAGGCGCCCTCGTGGCAGACGGTGGCGGAATGCGGAGACGCTACAAGGTGCGCTACCGCCGGTGACCCCATGTCTTCTCCCCGCCAGACGACCACTGGTTTGCACCACACAGAGAAGAGCAGAGGGCTATCGATGGAGAACAGTGAGGAAGGGTGCACCTCCCCAATCGTCGTTGCCGCAAACTTTGAGTTTGCTGCCCGCGGGGAAAGCAACATGCCCGCCCGTGGGAGAAATTGCATGCCCAAGATCCCTGACGTTGCGGATGAGACCGAGGTCCTTCGCGTGGCGAAGCTCAACTTGGAGAAGCTGCGAAAGGGTGTAGGGCTGAATCAGCTGTAGATCACACTGCGGCGGCATGCCAGGAGGCCGCGTGGCGCCGCCTGCAGCCGCACTGCCGCTGACACCTGACAGGCAGACATCTTCCCCGTCGGCTCCGGTGCAATGTTCATCGAGTTCTTTGTAAATTGATGCTGGTGGCTCGACGCACTGTGGAGGACAACAGTGTCGGTGGTGGGCGCTGGGTCGACCGTCGTCGTGGCCACCGGGGCCACGGACGCGACCGTGGTGGCCGCGGACAGCTGCAGCGGCGCCATGGTGAAGATCGGTGTTGTCATTGGCGTCAGCGTGTAAGACGGAATCGACGACGATGAGGGCGGCATCCGCAAGTGATGGATCGACACCGAAGCGGTCGCTGTGCCCTGAAGCAGCAACACCGGATCGGAGACGCCCTAGAACGGAAGGGACGCCGTGCCATAACCAGGTATCCCATGTAGGAAGGTCAGCGGCAGGAAGGCCACGGCTGCAGGCGGGTGCGACCAGACGGCTTGCGACCACATGGCGACGAGATACGATACGACTGGATGGCGGCCACAGAACGGGCCAGCTCTATAATAGTGGCAGTAAATTGATCCGGCGACATCGGTAAGGGCGCAGTGGGCGCCGAGGCGGACAACAGCAGGGAGGTGGAAGGAAGAGAACCTGACATCTTTGATACCAGATTGTTATGTGGCTGTTCACAGCAGTAGTGGTGGCGGCGGTAGGGTTGCTAGGGAGCGAGAAGGACCGGCCGCGGGACCTTTGCCACGGCCGGGCAAGAGGGAAGGGTTTCCTTCTTAATTCTTGCTTGATTAGATTGATACATCTCCTCTTCTTATATAGAGAGGTTCATTTGTCTTACAAGCAAGACTTATTTGACCCCTAAGCAAGCGACTCTTATCTCTAATTAACCCGAACGGGCTATACCGTCAGCCCAGGCCCAATAGGCCCATGACATACTCTAACAGCCATGCACCGATCAAATCCTTTCCTTTTCTCTCGCGATTGAAATTGCTTCATTTCCAACTTGATCATTGTGGGATTTTGTCTCTGTTGCATGCTGATGGATGGTGTCCCAACAACATGCATCCATGCAAATCAATCAGAACACTGATTATATTGTGGTCGGAGGAACGTTCTAACTTTCTATTCTTGCGTGAGAGAAAACGGAGAGAGATTTTGATTGGCCCAAGCAAATGATTACTGAACGTGACTTTCTTGGTGTTGCTGGGTTTCTTTCCTTTAATAATTGTGCCAGTGGGGAAGCAATGGTATGGGTAGTTTTTTTTCGCCGGGTAGACTGGTGTCATGGGTGTTTGGTGCTGCCAGGTAGACGTTGACAATCCGTATGATTTAGTAATTTAGTTGTACAGATATAGATAGAGATAGAGATAGAGATTTCGTATTTTAGTATTTCTGTCGACTACTCCATGGAATTATTTTCGTTGTCATGAGATTGAGACTCTGTTGGGTTAAACCATCTCATAGCTCAATATTTATCAATGTATGTTGTCTACATAAGTAACATTGTATGTGCTGCAGTTCAGAGTTACTTAGCTCACAACTAATACTTTATGGTATATTAATTTGTATCACCAGGATGCAGATAAATACAAGCTTGCTCATCCTAGGAACTTTTACTACCTAAATCAAAGCCATATGTATGAATTAGAAGGGGTCAGCGATGCAGAAGAATATTTAAAAACACGGAGAGCTATGGACATTGTTGGTATATGTTTTTCTGATCAGGTTCATCTTGGCCTCATTCCAACACTAGGACAGAAAATTATGAAATTCATGTTTCTCTTGACAAATAATTTTGACTCGTTATACTACCTTGCACTCTCAGGAAGCTATATTCCGAATTGTGGCTGCTATCCTTCATCTAGGAAACATTGGATTTTCTCCTGGAAAGGAGTTTGATTCCTCTGTTATTAAGGATGAAAAATGTAAATTCCATCTCCAGATGGCAGCTGATTTACTTATGTGAGTATTTTATTAATCTTTATCTTAGTCTCCTGTCACTGGTGCTGTGCATCACAAAACTGCAAATTGAACGGCTCATATTGCTAATTCTCGTTTTTGCATTTGCTAGTTATTGTTGATTCTGTTTTCCTAGCTTTTCATTAACTATTTCATAGACTGCTAATTTGTGTTGCCTGGCCATGAACCCTTCATATCAAATCCTTAGTAACCAAAATTATCAAGGAATATGCTCCCCAATCGCACTCACATAAAAGGCTCTAATAAGCTTATGTTGTTCAAGCAAATTGACAACTTTTGCTTTCTTTACAAGCTGTGAGATATTATAGCATCGAATGTGTTGGAGTATAATGAGTCTAGGCCCATGAGGCCCATGTAACTATGACAATATGGCTACCCTCTAGGGTTGGCCCAATAACTGAATCACTCATTCTAGCATGGTATCGAGCTAGGGTTTCTCTCCCTCCCACCCTCTCCAGCCGCAGCCGCCGCTACCGGCGCGCCGCCGCCGCCGCCGCCGCCGCAGTCATGGTCGGCGGCCATTCTTCCCCCCCTCCTCCCTTCTCCCCCTCCTCCGCGGGCGCCGCAGGCGCCACTGCGGGCGCCGCGCGAGCCGCCGCCGCCGCTGCGGGCGCTGCATCTGCCTCAGCGGGCGTCGCGGGCGCCGTTGGAGCCGCAGGCACCACGCATCGGGCGCCGACGGGAGCTGCGGGCGCCGCCGCCGCTGGAGCCGCGGGCCGACGCGGGCGCCGCGAGTGCCGCCGCGGCGCCGCCCGACGGGCGCATGCGCGAGCCGCCACCGCGCTGCGGGCACTGCATCCGCCGCAGCGGGCGTCGCGGGCGCCGCTGTGAGCCGCGCACGTGGGCACCGCCGCCGCCGGAAACCGCTGCGGGCACGCGGAACGGGAACAGACGCCGCAGCCGCTGCCACCACCATAGCCGGCGGCCGTCCTCCCATCCTCCTTCCCTCCTCCTGGGCGCACGCCCAGCAGACGCCAGAGCCGCCGCAGCTACCTCGGACTCGGGCAGGCGGGCGGCGCGGGACCCTCGTCCTAGGCGCAGCCGGCCTGGATCCGCACGCCTGCCGTCCTCCTCTCCGGCTACAGCAGTGCGGGCAGCACTGCGGACGCGGGCGCGGCCGGCCACGACCCGCTCCCTCCGCTCCAGCCGGCCGCGGTGCTCCACCCTGGCGCGGGTGCAGGCGCCATCGGCCGCCAGCCTCCTCCGCCGCCTGCGGGCGTGGGGGGCTTCGACGCGGGATTCATGCACGGCCTGCAAGGCGCTGTGGGCCCGGGCTGGGGTGCTCTGGCGCTGAGCGCCGGGGCCGGTGGCTACTTCCCGGCAACACCTCCACCGCTGCACCCCTCCAACGCCGTGGCCGCAGGCGCAGCCGCCGGTGGACCAGCCGCTGCAGGCCGTGGTGCGAGCTCTCCGCAGCGTGCTCCCCCTCCCGGCGTGGGCTCCCTACCAGCCCACTCCACCGCCGCGGCCATGCCACCCCCGCTCCTGCTCGGCCCCTCCCTGACCCCGGGTGGTGTTGCCCCGGCTGGCTGGCGGACTTCATCGTATCATCCTGTCCCTCCTCCACCTGGGCGGAGCTGGTGTGAGGGTGCTCGTGGGAGTCAACTGGTAGCCATGCTTGCTGGGGCTGTCCCAGCGCCGGGCGCCGTCCCGTTCCTGTCGCCGTGGACTCCACCTCCCAACATCCTGCCAGGGTCTGCTGGTTGGGATCCGACGGCCTTGGCCCGATCTTTCAGCACCTTGGGTCTGACACCACCAGTCACTTCCGACTGGATTGCTGACTCGGGGAGCCACCTACCACACCACTCCCAACCCTAGTCTCCTCTCTTCCATTCACCCTCCCTCTTCGACTCACCCTTCGTCCATCAAGGTCGCGAATGGCTCTTGCCTTCCGGTCACGTCCGTGGGTGCTGCTAACACTCATGGCTCCTTTCTCCTTCTCGATGTCCTTGTTGCTCCCCAGATGGTCCACAACCTCCTTTCTATTCGCCGTTTCACCACTGATAACTCCTGTTCTGTTGAATTCGATCCTTCAGGTCTTACTGTAAAGGACTTGGCTTCCAGGCATCCTCTTCTCCGCTGTGACAGCACGGGGCCTCTTTACACTCTTCGGTTTCCTGCTTCCGCTCCATGGTCTTCGTCTCCCACTCCATCAGCTGCTTTCGCCACCACCACCTCCTCTACTACTTGACACCGTCGCCTTGGTCACCCTGGCCGCGATGCCTTGACCCAGCCTTGTCGTAGCTCTGTCATACCATGTACTCGAGCTCGTGATGAGCATTTGTGTCATGCGTGCCAACTAGGCCGACATGTTCGTCTTCCTTTTCCTACTTCTTCTCATATGACCCATATCTTTGATCTTGTCCATTGCGATCTGTGGACATCCCCTGTCCCTAGCATTTCTGGCTATAAATACTATCTTGTGTTGGTGGATGATTTCTCTCACTATTCCTGGACTTTTCCTCTTCGTGCCAAGTCTGACACTTTCTCCAGGCTACTCCACTTCTTTGCCTGGGTGTCCACTCAGTTCGGTCTCACCATCAAGGCCATTCAGTGTGACAACGGGCGTGAGTTCGATAACTCCACGTCTCGTGCCTTCTTCCTCTCTCACGGCATGCAGTTACGCATGTCGTGCCCCTACACCTCCTCAGAACGGCAAGGCCGAGCGCATGATTCGCACCACCAACGACACCATCCGCACCCTCCTCTTGCAGGCCTCTCTTCCTGCCCGTTTCTGGGCCGAGTGTCTTCACACCTCCACCTATCTCCTCAACCGTTGACCTTCCGCTGCCTGTCCTGCTCCCACTCCTCACCACGCCCTCTTTGGTACCCCTCCTCGTTACGACCACCTCCGTGTCTTCGGGTGTGCGTGTTACCCTAACACCACCGTCACTGCTCCTCACAAGCTGGCTCCCCGGTCGACTCGGTGTGTCTTCCTCGGGTACTCCCCGGACCACAAGGGGTACCGTTGCTTTGACCTCTCCTCTCGTCGCGTCCTCATTTCCCGACACGTTGTGTTCGACGAGGCCGACTTCCCCTTCTCTACCACCACCTCTCCTCCCACCTCCACACCACCTCCCACCTCCGACCTTGACCTTTCCTCCTTGTTTCCCACTGACGCGGTGGTCCAGCCACCTTTACTGTTTTACCCTGCAGGTCCTCCACCACGCGCTCCGCCGGGCTCATGCCCCGGCTCTCCTGCTCTCCTGCGTCCTCCGCCGGGCCTGTGCCCCGGCTCGCCGTACTCCGGGGCTGCCCCACCGCGCCCTCCGCCGGGCTACTGCCCCGGCTTCCCGCCCTCTGGAGCTACGCCGGACCCTGCGCCGTGCGCCGGTCCGGCGGCCACGTTCCCCGGGGCTGTGCCCGACCCTGCGCCCGCCGCGGGTCCGGCGCCTGCGGCACCTCCCGCGCGCTTCGCCCAGCCGGTGCGTGTCTACCAGCGCCGTGCGCGGGCGGCCCCCACCGCCCCCGGTGCTGGCTCCGTCACCGTCGTCGCCACCTCGGTCTCCTCCCGTGACCGCCTCTCCGCCGTCGACGCCTACGCCGCCACCGCCGCCGCCGCCTGCTCGGGTCGAGCCGCCCGTGTACCACCCCCCATTCTTCACCGCAACCCGCGTCATGTTCACCCCATGGTGACGTGGCATGCGGCGGGAGTGTTGTGGCCTCGGGCTCTTGCCGCGACGCACGGCGAGACGCGCATCTCTCCGGTACCCTCTTCCGTGCGCGACGCCCTGGCCGACCCTCACTGGCGTCGTGCGATGGAGGAGAAGTACGCGGCTCTTCTCGCCAACCAGACCTGGGATCTGGTGCCCCGTCCACCTGGCTCCAATGTCGTCACCGGCAAGTGGATCTGGACACACAAGCGCCGGGCTGATGGCACTCTTGAGCGGTACAAGGCTCGCTGGGTACTCCGGGGTTTTACTCAGCGACCTGGAGTTGACTATGATGAGACGTTCAGTCCCGTGGTGAAGCCGGCTACAGTCCGCACGGTTCTCTCACTAGCTCTCTCTCGCTCCTGGCCTGTGCATCAGCTGGACGTCAAGAATGCTTTTCTCCATGGGACACTTGCTGAGACAGTATACTGCAGTCAGCCGGCGGGCTTTGCTGACTCTTCTCGCCCTGATCTGGTCTGCCGCCTCAACAAGTCACTCTACGGCCTCAAGCAGGCCCCTCGGGCGTGGTACTCTCGTTTTGCTGCATTCGTGCTCACTCTGGGGTTTGTGGAGGCCAAGTCAGACACTTCGCTGTTCATCTACCACCACGGTGGGGAGACTGCCTATCTGCTGCTCTATGTTGATGACATTGCGCTCACCGCTTCCAGCCCAACACTACTGCGACGGATCATCACCCCTCTTCAGCAGGAGTTCGCGATGAAGGACCTCGGTGTGCTCCATCACTTCCTCGGGGTCACCGTTGAGCCTCGTCCCGGGGGTCTCTTTCTTCACCAGCGGCAGTACACTCTTGATATCCTGGAGCGAGCTGGGATGACTGACTGCAAGCCTTGCTCCACCCCGGTTGACACTCAGGCCAAGCTGTCAGAGACTGAGGGCGCCACACTTACTGATCCTACCGCCTACAGGAGTCTTGCAGGGGCACTTCAGTACCTCACCTTCACCCGCCCGGACATCACATATGCAGTTCAGCAGATTTGCCTTCATATGCATGATCCGCGTGAGCCTCACCTCACGGCCCTCAAGCGCCTCCTCCGATACCTCCGTGGCACCGTCGACTACGGCCTCCTACTCCACCGGTCTGCCTCCACCGAGCTCGTCGTCTACACCGACGCTGACTGGGTCGGGTGTCCGGACACTCGCCGGTCCACCTCCGGCTATGCTGTCTTCCTCGGCGGCAACCTGGTGTCCTGGTCGTCCAAGCGCCAGCCGGTGGTCTCCCGCTCCAGTGCCGAGGCGGAGTACCGCGCTGTTGCTAACGGTGTGGCTGAGGCCTCCTGGCTCCGGCAGCTCTTGGGTGAGCTCCACAGTCCCCTGACCTGGAGCACGTTGGTCTACTGTGACAACGTCAGTGCCGTGTACCTCTCCACCAACCCCGTTCAGCACCAGCGGACCAAGCATGTCGAGATCGATCTCCACTTTGTCCGTGACCGGGTGGCCATCGGCGATGTTCGGGTTCTCCACGTCCCGACCACTTCCCAGTTCGCCGACAGCTTCACCAAAGGCCTCCCGTCCTCGACCTTCTCCGAGTTTCGCTCCAGCCTCAACATCACTAGTGGCTAGTTGAGTCTGTGGGGGGCTCCTGTGTTGTGCTTCTTTTCGTGCCCAGTCTTGAAACTCCGCTGCGCCGGTAGTTCAGACTGCGGGGGGTGTTGAAGTATAATGAGTCTAGGCCCACGAGGCCCATGTAACTATGACAATATGGCTACCCTCTAGGGTTGGCCCAATAACTGAATCACTCATTCTAGCAGAATGTAGTGAAGAAATACCCTAATGCATCAATGACTCTGTTAACCTTTCTAGATTCGTATGTGGCCTTCTTTATTTTACCATGCCCATCAAACAATCCACTTCTTCATTTGAAAACTAACTTTTTGAGAAGCAATGTATCTTACAGCTTTAGACATTGCCTTTTTACGTTCTCTGTTATTTTTTGGGGCAATATATGATATTAGCAGTACTCGTGGTCACATGCATAGGTTCTTTGTGAGCATCACCAGAAAAAATTATCGACAGTTTAAAAATGATTTATAAATTATGTTAATATGTTATGTCTAGGCACTATTTTATGGGAGTTCTTGTTTGTATTTTTCTAGGGTTGATGCAAGCCTTTTGCTTTCAACTTTGTGCTATCGCACAATTAAAACTCCTGAAGGAAACATAATCAAGGCAGTTGACAGTTCTGCAGCTGTCATCGGTCGTGATACTCTTGCAAAGACTGTTTATGCTCGACTATTTGATTGGTATGACCATGTCTCTTCATGAACTGCTTTACATTTTTCTCAATGCGGTGCTTATAGCGTGGCTACTGCAGGCTTGTTGACAACATTAATAAGTCCATTGGGCAGGACATGGAGTCTAGGTCACAGATTGGGGTCTTGGACATCTATGGTTTTGAGTGTTTCAAATATAACAGGTCAGGCTTTCAGTCTTTCTTTCAAACTAATAAGCAGAGGCCTATTATTCCCCTGCCAAACTATCCAAAATTTTAGCTTTGTGTCCGTGGCTATTCTTCAAGGAGCTTCGTAATTAAAAAGTATTACCTAGTACAAGTATTAATGTGATGCTAAATTTTGATATTTTCTTCAAGTTTTAAGAAAACAACCAAAAGCCTAGATTCCCCTGTCAAGAAGCAGGTTGACCAAACTTTGAAGTTTGTTATGTTGGCCGTTCTTGAAGGAACTGCTTGTCTCGAAATAATACCACTGCAATTATTTATGCAATGCTATTTTTGTTAACAAACACCAGTGCCAGATTTGGTTAGCAAAATAACGAGCTAGCTCGCAACTCAGTAATGTTAGGCATGTTTGGTTCTCTTGGCTTCTCTTGCATAGCATGCTCTTGGGCAAGGACTTTTGAATGGAATAAGAATTCTGTTGACTGCCCTTGGTTGCAAGAGAACTTAAAATGGAAAAATATCATTCATGGTAATAAAAAAATCTTAATGCACTTAGTTTTTTTTTTTTAAAAAAAAAAAACTCGACCAGGGGGAGAGACGTCCCCCTGATTTTCGTCTTAAGAAGTGGTGCCGCGACTCGAACCCGGGCTGGCTCAGCCAACCGCTTCTAAGGCGTGTTGTGCTGACCAGTTACACCGGGAGGGTGTTGGCCACTTAGTTATTTTTTATAGTGTTTGAATTTGATTGATAGAATTTGTAGTAGACTAGTTGCCATGTTCTGAAACTGATGGCCCTATGTAATACACCAGCACTTGATAATATTGTGATATGGTTGGAAATGCTAGCATTCCTTGGTTTCATGCACTTTGGTTGAATTCTAGGGGCCGTTTGGATCCTTTCATTTGGAAGAATTGAAATCTACTTAATAAACTAGGCTATTTGGCTTGGAATGTGACATTCCGCCACTTTTCAAAGTTCACATATAAGCCTACCTCAAATTCATAAGATGAGAGATGAAATTTGATTCTATAGATCACCATGCTATGTTTCTATTTTGCAACTTATAACATGTTGTTCAGCTCTCTCCGCTACGATAGAAATGCAACACATAAGTATCTCTCTCGTATAGCCAAGAATAATATACAAATATAATCCATATACAACCATATTAGCTTAATTAATGTGTCTAAATTATGATTCTTAAAATGAATTCAATTCCAATGATCCAAACGGGGCCTTAATGGTAAACTGCTTAACATTCCCACACACAAAAAGAGTAGGTTGAAAGCTACATTGTAGTACAATGCAATTCCAACCTACACTGTTAGCTGTCTTACTTCACATGAAGATTCTCCAACTCTATTCTTAATACTTTTGCTAGATTATTTAGTTTAAAACCTACTTTTTCTTTTCAAATTTCTGATGGCCCTTCCTTCTGCTAGCTTTGAGCAGTTGTGCATCAATTTTGCTAATGAAAAGCTTCAACAGCATTTTAATAAGGTATTTTATGACCCTGCCTATGTCCTTCCTCATAATCAAAAACATATTTGATTCCTTCGTATTTTGAATTTCTTGATCCAGCATGTTTTCAAGATGGAGCAGGAGGAATATAAAACAGAAGAAATTAATTGGAGCTACATTGAATTTGTTGATAACCAAGATATATTGGATCTTATTGAAAAGGTCTAAACTTCTAAAGCTAAGAGAATCTATAGTTACATTTGAAATATCCCCTGTTATTCGTGTTGATATGAATGCCAATTTTGTATTGCTTGCTCAGTGAAATTTGGCTACATTCTCTGTTCATAAATTGTTTCTGCACAGAATATGATATGTTAGTTATATTTGATTTACCTTTACCAGCTTCACTAAACTTTTCAAGGTCCAGCTTGAGTAAACTTTTCAAGGTTTTCCTTTCTCCCTTCTGATTGTGCTAGGCACCTATACCTGCAATTATGTTTGTAGCTTTGCAATATATGTGGCCAGAGTGCCGAACTAAATTCAGAATAATTTTAAAAATGAAACAGAGCTAAAGGTGTTGGCTATCTCCCATAGAATCTAAAAAGGGAATAAGTTGATTTGATGCACAATTTTTCTGTTGACAGTAGTTTCTAAATCATGCTTGCCATTATCCCCTTCCCCACTGTAGAGACACACCACACACCCAATGTGGGGGTTGATTTTCATATATATAGCTAGTATGGCTGGGTATACAAGGAATACTATCAAGTATACATGGCAGGTGCTAATCACATAAAAACCTACCTAATATGTCTAATAAGTCATGATGTCCGCGAGGTGATGAGTAGGCAGGACATGTAACACCCGAACCTGTCCCAAGGCAACCTGGTCGCAAACGAAGTGAATGTCGATCTTGATGTGCTTCGTGCGACGGTGATGGACAGTGTTAGCTGTCATATACACATCACTGACATTGTCACAATAGAAAACCGTCGTAGAGGCGATGGGCGAGTGGAGCTCCTGGAGAAGCTGACGAAGCCAATAACACTCGGCCACAGCATGGGCGACGGCACGGTACTCAGCCTCTGCATTGGAGCGAGACACCGTCGTTTGTTGCTTGGAATACCAAGAAACCAGGTTGTTGTTGAGGAAGACACAGTAGCCGGACGTGGAGCGCCTGGAGTCCGGATAGCCTGCCCAGTCGGCGTCAGAGTACACGGTGAGGGAGTCAACAGGGCCGGTGCTGAGGTGGAGGCCGGTGGACAAAGTGCCCTTCACGTAGCGCAGGATGCGCTTGATCAACGCGAGATGAGGCTCGCAAGGATCATGCATGAAGAGGCACCCCTGCTGAACCGCGTAGGCGACCTCGGGACGAGTGAGTGTCAGGTACTGCAAGGCACCGACGAGACTTCGGTACTGAGAAGGGTCGTCGACTGGTGCTCCATTAGTGGCAGAGAGCTTGGCCGGAGTGTCAACCGGTGTGGTTGTGGGGTGACACTCGTCCATGCCCGCACGCTGGGGGAGGTCGACGACGTACTGGCGATGGGAGAGGAACAAGCCCTCTGGTGAATGCATGACAGAGATGCGAGGAAGTGGTGCAGGTCGTTGAGGTTCGTCATGGCGAACTCGGAGTGGAGACGTGCCATGATACGCTGAAGAAGAACTATCGAGGATGCCGTGAGGATGATGTCGTCGACGTACAAAAACAAGTTGGCAGTGGCGTCCCCCTCTTTGAGCACAAAGAGAGACGTATCGGAGACGGAGGCGACAAAGCCGAGTTGCCGAAGGTAAGCGGCGAACCGCTGGTACCATGCCCGAGGAGCCTGCTTCAGGTCATAGAGAGAGCGCTGGAGAAGACAAACATCGTCAGGGCGAGCAGGGTCGACGAAGCCGGGAGGTTGCTGGCAGTACACCGTCTCCGCCAGGTGTCCATGAAGAAAATCCACTTACCCGTCACAACGTTGGCACCTAGAGGACGAGGAACGAGGTGCCATGTACCATTATCAATAAGCGCCTTGTACTCGTCAGCCATGGCATCGCGCCACTGCAGGTTTGCCAGGGCATTCCGGTAATTCGCCGGTATTGGCGAAACAACGGAGTGGGTGGCGGAGAAGTCGTAGTGCTGGACTTGACGAAGAGTGCCGGTCTGTGATCGTGTGACCATCCTCGATGCCGGCGGCGGTGGCATAGGAGCTGGTGCAGGGACTAGCGCCGGAGCAACCTGCTCAGGCGACGATGGTGCAGGCTGCTGGGATGCTGGTGTAGGCACAGGTTCCCGTGGACGCCTGCTGTACTGCAGGTGGAAATCCCAGGCTGATGCTGGTGGAGCTGGGGCAGCAGGGGCCTGACAGTCCCGGGCTGCTGGTGGAGCAGCAGCAGCCGCTGCTGGAAGTGTGGCTTCTTCTGCTGGAGGTGTTGCTACTGCTGTTGGAGCAGGAGCAGCAGCCAGCACAGGCTCGTGAAGAAGAATGGCGGGGTCGTCGGGCAGCTCCTCAAGGACCAGTTGAGTAGAACGCGATCGCTCAACGTCGGCGAGCGACAGAGAGGCTGCAGGGAGGTGCGTTGGCACCTTAGTACCTGCAAGCAAGAAATCAAGGTCGCTCGAAGAGGACCCAAAATTGTGAAGCCCGAAGGGAAAGGATGTCTCGTCAAAAACATGGCGTAAGATGATGATGCGCCGGGTTGAGAGGTCGAGACAATGGTACCCCTTGTGCGATGAGGGATAGCCGAGAAAGACAAGCGAGTTTGTGGCGAGTCGTGGTGAGCCGTGGCGATCAAGTTGGGGTAGCAAAGAAACCCAAAGACGCGAAGGTGGGAGTACTCGGGTGGCTTGTTGTGTAGTAGAACATTGTGGATGGCATTGCGGACGGTAGAGCACGGCCGCCGGTTCAGCAAGTATGTGGTTGTGGCAAGCGATTCAGCCCAATAAGGTGCAGGCATGTGTGCATGAATCAACGGTGTGCGGCTAATATTGTTCAAAGTGTGAAGAATCCGTTCGGCCTTGCCATTTTGTTGGGAAGTGTATGGACAAGAGAGACGTAAATGAATACCACGGGAAGCAAAAAGGGTGTGTAAGGTATTATTTACGAACTCGGTGCCGTTATCGGCTTGGACAGCTTTGATGGCAAGGCCGAACTGTGAGGTGAAATAGTTGCCATGACCCATGGGGGTGGCTTGCTGTGCAGCACCTAGAGCAAGGAAGCGTGGCTGGGAGCATCGGCCCTGCCCTTGCCTTTGCCCTTGCCGCCGCCTTTGTTGCTGCCGTAGCTGCCGTGGCTGCTGCCGTACCCGTTGGTGTGTCCGCCGTGGCCACTACGACGACTAGGGGAGGCCCCTGCAGGGAGGGAGCGGCACCCGCCCGGACTGGTACAGCCGGAGCTGGCTGCAGCGAGGAGAGCGTTGTTAGCGACCGTCTTCTCATTGTTGGCGAGGCGCAACTCCTTTAGAACCAACATGTCATGGGCATGGGCGAACATCGAGAGGACGGTGGAGTTGGTGATGTCATCAGCGGTGTTGGAGAAGCGAGGATTGAGGCCACGCAGCAGGGCGAGGACTAGCTGTGAGTCCTCCACAAGATGGCCGACGTCGCGGAGGGCAGCAGCCTTCGTTTTGAGGCGGTGGCAGTAGGCGGAGACGGTGGAGTCGCCCTGCACCATGGAGTGGAACTCATTGAGCAGGAAGATGCGTGCGGCTCCTTGTTGGCGCGGAAGATCCTCTCGATGGCCACCCACAAATCGCGGGCAGACGGATCAGCCTCGTCCATGGCGAGATTGAGAACGGAGTCATCGATGGTGCCAAAGAGCCAGCCACGAACGCAGCACTCGGCGGCATCCCAGTAGGGGTCGTTGGGCTGAGGAGGAGAAGAGCCGTCGATGTGCGAGTGGAGGCCGAATTTGCCGCACAAGGAATTGAAGAAGAACACCCACTTCGAGTAGTTGGAGTCGAGTTCCAACGTGATCGGAACGTGGGCTTTGACATTTACCGTGGCAAAAGGATGAGCCATGACTGCTGCCATGGCTGTGCCATGGCACCTATGGTGGGCGTGCTGGCTGCAGGAAGAGTGCGGCGCCGAGGACAGTGAGCAGGAACAGTGGCCATCGGGAGGAGGAGGAGGAGGAGAGTAGAGCAGGGAGCCGCCGGTGTGGGGCGCGTGTGGGGAAGGAGTCGCGCGGAGGGGAAGGTCACGCAGGGAAGGGAAGTGCGGTGGAAAAGGGAAGAGAAGATCTGATGTAGAGACATTGTACCTTTAATCACTGTCTTTAACATTTAGAAGTCTTTTTGACATGTGTCTGAGTGGATATTTAACTTAACTTGCATATTCTATTCAATATCATCTACTTATATTACCAAATTTGCAGAAAATGACTATTGCTGAAATATATATCTAGTGCTGAAATTTTATTTGGTTATATAATTGTGCTATTTCTTTTTTGTTTTGCAGAAACCAATAGGCATAGTTTCACTTTTGGATGAAGCATGGTAGGATTTTCATACTGTGTTATCAAACACTTAAGAGTTCAAAATTATAACTCCTTTCTAGTCTTGTTAAACAGCATGCTTGGAAAATCAACACATGAAACTTTTGCGATGAAGTTATTTCAGAATTTAAGAGCACACCCGAGACTAGAAAAACCAAAGCTCTCAAAGACGGATTTTGCCCTATCTCATTTTGCTGGAAAGGCATGTCCTGTGAATCACATTTCTTGTAAGCTATTCTTAGCATTTTTTTTGCTCTGACTAGGTTAGAGCATATGGCAATGAATGGTCTAATTTTTTGTAGGTGACCTACCAAACTGATTTATTTTTGGAGAAGAACCGAGATTATGTTATTGCAGAGCACCAGAATCTTTTGTCTTCTTCAAAATGCTCATTTATTTCTGGTCTCTTTGCTTCACACCAAGATGATCCATTGAAATCATCTTATAAGTTTTCTTCAGTAGCTTCACGATTTAAGGTATAGTGCTGCATGTTACTGTTTTCTTTATTTCCTCTGGGCATAATTGTTCATTTTTCCAGATTTTTGCTTTATTTACTGTTTCTGGGTTATTTATCTTTACTTTTCTGGCCAGTGCACATTACATTATAAATGTGTATTGGATGCTAACATTAAAGGGAAACCAGAAAGAAACAGGCAAAATCATAGTTCAAAAATTAGTATTTCATATATATAATTTTTGAACTTTTGCAGTCAAAGTAACTCATTTGAGTTTTCGTCATGAATCTCTCTCCCTCTGTATGTTGTGTGGAGAGTAATTCTTTGAAAGCCCTCAAGAATAATGGATGCTAATGCTAGAATGATTGATTGGATAAGAATTGGCTAACCTAGGAGGGTAGCAATATAGTCATACATGGGCCTCATGGGCCTAATACTCTCATACTCCAACACCCCCCCGCAGGGCGCAGCGGAGTTTCAAGACTGAGCACGAAAAGAAGCACAACACAACACACGAGCCCCCCCACAGACTCAACTAGCCACTAGTGATGTTGAGGCTGGAGCGAAACTCGGAGAACGTCGAAGACGGGAGGCCCTTGGTGAAGATGTCAGCGAACTGGGAGGTGGTCGGGACGTGGAGAACCCGAACATCACCGATGGCCACCCGATCGCGGACAAAGTGGAGGTCGATCTCCACATGCTTTGTCCGCTGGTGCTGAACGGGGTTGGAGAGGTACACCGCAGTGACGTTGTCGCAGTAGACCAACGTGCTCCGGGTCAAGGGACTGTGGAGCTCACCAAGAAGCTGTCGGAGCCAGGAGGCCTCAGCCACGCCGTTAGCAACAGCGCGGTACTCCGCCTCGGCACTGGAGCGGGAGACCACCGGCTGACGCTTGGACGACCAGGACACCAGGTTGCCGCCGAGGAAGACAGCATAGCCCGAGGTGGAGAGAGGTGATGATCCGCCGCAGTAGTGTCAGGCTGGAAGCGGTGAGCACAATGTCATCAACATAGAGCAGCAGATAGGCAGTCTCCCCACCGTGGTGGTAGATGAACAGTGAAGTATCTGACTTGGCCTCCACAAACCCTAGGGTGAACAGAAAGGCAGCAAACCGAGAGTACCATGCCCGAGGGGCCTGCTTGAGGCCGTAGAGAGACTTGTTGAGGCGGCACACCAGATCAGGGTGAGAGGAGTCAACGAACCCCACAGGCTGACTGCAGTAGACTGTCTCAGCAAGAGTCCCGTGAAGAAAGGCATTCTTGACATCCAGCTGATGCACGGGACAAGAGCGAGAGAGAGCCAGCGAGAGGATCGTGCGGACCGTAGCAGGCTTCACCATTGGACTGAATGTCTCATCATAATCAACGCCAGGCCGCTGAGTGAAACCCCTGAGTACCCAGCGAGCCTTGTACCGGTCGAGAGAACCATCAGCCCGGCGCTTGTGTGTCCAGATCTACTTCCCAGTGACGACATTGGAGCCAGGCGGACGTGGCACCAGATCCCAGGTCTGGATGGCGAGGAGAGCCGCGTACTCCTCTTCCATCGCACCTCGCCAGTGTGGGTCGGACAAGGCGTCGCGCACGGAAGAGGGTACTGGAGAGACCCCCGTGTCACCGGTCGTCGAGGCGAGAGCCCGAGGCCGTAGTACCCTCGCCGCATGCCGCCTCACCATGGGGTGAACATGACGCGAGTGGCGGTGAAGAAGCGGCGGGTGGTACACCGGCGGCTCGACCTGAGTAGCCGGTGGTTCTGGTGGTGGAGGCGGCGTAGGCATCGACGGTGGAGAAGCGGCCACTGGAGGGGACCGAGGTGGCGACGACGGCGACGGGTCCCGTACCAGGGGCGGGGAGGCCGCCCGCGCACTGCGCTGGTAGACACGCACCGGCTGGGCAAAGCGCAGGGTCAGGCAAATCACCGGGGGACATGGCCGCCGGACCGGTGCAGGGCGCAGGGGCCGGCACAGCCCCGGAGTACGGCGAGCCGGGGCACAAGCCCATCGGAGTGCGGGCCGGCGCAGACCCGGAGGACGGCGAGCCGGGGCACGGGCCCGGCGGAGGGCGCGGGAGAGCAGGAGAGCCGAGGCACGAGCCCGGCTGAGCGCGCGGTGGAGGACCTGCAGGGTAAAACAGTAAAGGTGGCTGGACCACCGCGTCAGTGGGAAACAAGGAGGAGAGGTCAAGGTCGGAGGTGGGAGGTGGTGTGGAGGTGGGAGGAGAGGTGGTGGTAGAGAAGGGGAAGTCGGCCTCGTCGAACACAACATGTCGGGAAATGAGGACACGACGAGAGGAGAGGTCAAAGCAACGATACCCCTTGTGATCCGGGGAGTACCCTAGGAAGACACACCGAGTCGACCGGGAGTACCCTAGGAAGACACACCGAGTCGACCGGGGAGCCAGCTTATGAGGAGCAGTGGCAGTGGTGTTAGGGTAACACGCACACCCGAAGACACGGAGGTGGTCGTAGCGAGGAGGGGTACCGAAGAGGGCGTGGTGAGGAGTGGGAGCGGGACAGGCAGCGGAAGGTAAACGGTTGAGGAGATAGGTGGAGGTGTTAAGACCCTCGGCCCAGAAGCGGGCAGGAAGAGAGGCCTGCAAGAGGAGGGTGCGGATGGTGTCGTTGGTGGTGCGAATCATGCGCTCGGCCTTGCCGTTCTGGGAGGAGGTGTAGGGGCACGACATGCGCAACTACATGCTGTGAGAGAGGAAGAAGGCACGAGACGTGGAGTTATCGAACTCACGCCCGTTGTCACACTGAACGGCCTTGATGGTGAGGCCGAACTGAGTGAACACCCAGGCAAAGAAGTGGAGGAGCGTGGGGAAAGTGTCAGACTTGGCACGAAGAGGAAAAGTCCAGGAATAGTGAGAGAAATCATCCACCAACACAAGATAGTCTTTGTAGCCAGAGATGCTAGGGACAGGAGATGTCCACAGATCGCAATGGACAAGGTCAAAGATATGGGCCACATGGGCAGAGGAAGTAGGAAAAGGAAGACGAACATGTCGGCCCAGTTGGCACGCATGACACAAATGCTCATCGCGAGCTCGAGTACATGGTATGGCAGAGCTACGACGAAGCTGTGTCAAGGCATCGCGGCCAGGGTGACCAAGGCGACGGTGCCAAGTAGTGGAGGAGGTGGTGGTGGCGAAGGCAACTGACGGAGTGGGAGGCGAAGACCACAGACCAGAAGCAGGAAATCGAAGAGTGTAAAGGGGCCCGTGCTGTCACAACGGAGAAGAGGATGTCGGGAAGCCAAGTCCTTTACAGTAAGACCTGAAGGATCGAATTCAACAGAATAGGAATTGTTAGTGGTGAAACGGCGAATAAAAAGGAGGTTGTGGACCATCTGGGGAGCAACAAGGACATCAGGAAGGAGAAAGGAGCCATGAGTGTTAGCAGCACCCACGGACGTGACCGGAAGGCAAGAGCCATTCGCGACCATGATGGACGAAGGGTGAGTCGAAGAGGGAGGGTGAATGGAAGAGAGGAGACCAGAGTTGAGAGTGGTGTGGAAGGTGGCTCCTGAGTCAGCAATCCAGTCGGAACTGACTGTTGGTGTCAGACCCAAGGTGCTGAAAGAGCGGGCCAAGGCCGTCGGATCCCAACCGACAGACCCCGGTAGGGTGTTGGGAGGTGGAGTCCATGGCGACGGGAACGGGAGGATGCCCGGGACAGCCCCAGCAAACATGGCTGCCGGTGTGTGTATGGGGGAGACTCGCCGCCGGCCGCCTGGAAGGACGGCATGGAGATGCGCCCGGACCTTGGGGTGTTGAAGGAGGGCCAAGGGGCACCCCAGGTAGCCGGTGGACTCCCACGGCCCCTCCCACTCCCGCTCGGCCCGGGAGGAGGAGGACCAAGGAGAGACGATGGAGGCGGAGGCGACGGCCGGGGACGCGAGGAGCCGGAGGAGGTGGCACCGGTGTCGGGAAGCTTCGGGAAGACAGGGAGCTGTTTCGCTGCAGCTTGCTGATGAGCAAGAGCGTCAGCGGCAGCTGCCCGGGCAGCGACGAGGGCAGCAGTGCCTGTGGGGAAGAAGAGGGGGCCGCCGGCGGTGGCAGAGCTCGCGCCTGGGGGCAGCTCGGCCGCAGCACACATGGCAGCAGCAGCAGATCTAGCGGCCACGCCTGAGGGGCCGAGGAAGGGGACTCCGGCGCCGGCGGAGCGCACGCTGGGGTGCTGGCTGGCCCCAGCCCGCGTAGCAGCAGCTGCGGCGGCGCCCACGGCAGTGCCATGGCCCGCGCCCGCGCTGCGCTCAGGGAGGCGCAGAGCAGAGGAGGAGGAGAGGCGAGTAGAGGTGGAGAGGCGAGCAGAGAGGCGCCGGCGGCCTGCTGGCCTGCTCGGCCGCGAGCGGAGCTCCGGAGAGGAGGTGCAGGAGCGCGAGGGAGGCAGGCCATGGGCGCGGGCGGCGGCGCCAGGAGCAGTGGAGCGGGGAGGTGGAAACAGGGTGGCGCCGCACCTGCGCCCAGGCCGGCGCCTGGTTGCCCGCGCCGGCGTGCCGCAGCCCGCTCCCGCCGCCACGGCGGCCCACTTCAGATGCAGGGGGCGCGAGGGAGGAGTTCCGGGGGGCGCGCCCGCGCCCCAAGCCGGCACCGGTGCCCGCGCCGGTAGCAGCAGCCCAGCCTCCCGCGCCGCAAAGCCGGCTGGCCGCGCCAGACGGCGGTGGCGCCCGTGCCTGCGGCTGCGAGCAGAGCATCAGCTTGCGCTGGGGCGGCGCGCCCGTACGCGAAGGGTCGCGTCGTGCAAGACCAGGAGGAGGAAGGAGGGGAAGGAGGAGGGTAGAGGGGAGGAGGAGGGGGGGAACGCCGGCCATGGCTGACGGCGGCAGTGCCAGCGGCGGCTGCTGCAGGTAAGGGAGGGAGGGAAGGAAAACCCTAGCTCGATACCATGCTAGAATGATTGATTGGATAAGAATTGGCTAACCCTAGGAGGGTAGCAAAATAGTCATACATGGGCCTCATGGGCCTAATACTCTCATACTCCAACAACTAATTTCAATTTTATTTTTATTTGATTATACTTATGATATGGTCAGTTATCTAATCCCAACAGCAACAACTTCAAGCACTAATGGAGACACTTAGCTCCACGGAGCCTCATTACATCCGCTGCATAAAACCAAATTCTCTGAATTGCCCTCAGATGTTTGAAAATGGCAGTGTACTACAGCAACTGCGCAGTGGGGTTAGTTCCATTGATTTTCTGCTCTCACACCCTAATGTAGCAGTCTTTTGAAGTTTGATTCATATCAATGATGCATTCTGTTTAACTCATCTTTTTTTTCCTGATATGCTTCATTCTTGGAATCGTTGTGCTACTAATTTAGTTTATTTATTTGGTTTCGTTACAGGGTGTACTTGAAGCTATTAGGATAAGTCTTGCAGGTTATCCCACAAGGAGAACATACTCTGAATTCATCAATCGCTTTTGGCTTCTTGTGCCAGAACATATGGATGAAAGGTGATATGCTAACATTATTGTTGAGTACTTTAGAATGTCAGAATATGGCATCTCTCAGTAGTATAAATGTATAACTTTCATTTTTTGACTTCTGTCATATATCTCTTTGGAAGTTTTACTATCACATAATTATAGAGTAAAGGATTACCATGTACTTCTTTTTTTCACTATTGCAGATTTGATGAGAGATCACTGACACAGAGGATCCTAACGCAACTAAACCTGGAGAACTTTCAAGTAATGTATCCTAATTCGATCCAGACTTGGACCATTTTTTTTTCTCAAATGCACCGCAGAGGTGCACATCATTATATTAAGAAGAACGAGGAGTCTAAGAAGAATCATACAAGACCATCAGGTCACGGTTTAGTACAAGAGGATTTGCTAATCGCTAAAGGAAATTACAACCAGCAACATAGACACACAACTCCTATGGCTAAATACTATTGAGGCCTTTGGACCTCGGCATACACCACAACTTGGCCTCATCCCTAATGCCTTGCAAATATAGCATTGAGATTGCTAAACTCAATGAATGGATTAACTTTGGCTAACCCTAGGAGGGTAGCAATATAGTCATACATGGGCCTCATGGGCCTAATACACATACTTCAACACCCCCGGCAGTCTGAACTACCGGCGCAACGGAGTTTCAAGACTGAGCATGAAAAGAAGCACAACAAACGAGCCCCCCACAGACGCAACTAGCCACGGGTGATGTTGAGGCTGAAGCGAATCTCGGAGAAGGTCGAGGAAGGGAGGCCCTTGATGAAGATGTCAGCAAACTGGGAGGTGGTCGGGACGTGGAGAACCAGAACATCGCCGATGGCGACCCGATCGCGGACAAAGTGGAGGTCGATCTCCACATGCTTGGTCCGCTGGTGCTGCACGGGGTTGGTGGAGAGGTACACTGCACTGACGTTGTCGCAGTAGACCAACTGCTCCGGGCGAGGGGACTGTGGAGCTCGCCAAAGAGCTGTCGGAGCCAGGAGGCCTCAGTCACGCCGTTAGCGACAGCGCGGTACTCCGCCTCGGCACTGGAGCGAGAGACCACCGGCTGGCGCTTGGACGACCAAGACACCAGGTTGCCGCCCAGGAAGACAGCGTAGCCGGAGGTGGACCGGCGAGTGTCCGGACACCCGGCCCAGTCGGCGTCGGTGTAGACGACGAGCTCGGTGGAGGAAGCCCAGTGTAGGAGGCCGTAGTCGACAGTGCCGCGGAGGTAGCGGAGGAGGCGCTTGAGAGCATTGAGGTGAGGCTCGCACAGATGATGCATATGAAGACAAATCTTCTGAACTGCATATGTGATGTCCGGGCAGGTGAAAGTGAGGTACTGAAGCGCCCCTGCAAGACTCCTGTATGCAGTGGGGTTAGTGACTGGGGTGCCCTCGGTCTCTGACAGCTTGGCCTGAGTGTCAACTGGGGTGGAGCAGGGCTTGCAGTCAGTCATCCCAGCTCGCTCCAGGATATCAAGAGTGTACTGCCGCTGGTGAAGAATGAGACCCCCGGGACGAGGCTCAACTGTGACCCCGAGGAAGTGATGTAGTACACCGAGATCCTTCGTAGCGATCTCCTGCTGAAGGGAGGTAATGATCCGCCGTAGTAGCGACGGACTGGACTGGAGGCTGTGAGCACAATATCATCAACATAGAGCAGCAGATAGGCAGTCTCACCACCGTGGTGATAGATGAACAGAGAAGTATCTGACTTGGCCTCCACAAACCCCAGTGTCAGCAGAAAAGCCGCAAACTGAGAGTACGACGCCCGAGGGGCCTGCTTGAGGCTGTAGAGGGACTTGTTGAGCCGACAGACCAAATCAAGGCGAGAAGAGTCAACAAAGCCCGTAGGCTGGCTGTAGTAGACCGTCTCAGCAAGAGTCATGTGGAGAAAAGCATTTTTGACGTCCAGCTGATGCACGGGCCAGGAACGAGAGAGGGCTAGTGAGAGAACTGTGCGGACTATAGCTGGCTTCACCCTGGACTGAATGTCTCATCGTAATCGACACCAGGCCGCTGAGTGAAACACCGAAGAACTCAGCGAGCCTTGTACCGATCAAGAGTGCCATCAGCCCGCCGCTTGTGTGTCCAGATCCACTTGCTCGTGACGACGTTGGAGCCAGGTGGACGGGGCACCAGATCCCAGGTCTGGTTGGTAAGAAGGGCCGCGTACTCCTCTTCCATCGCGCGACGCCAGTGAGGATCGACCAAGACGTCACGCATGGAAGAGGGCACAGGAGAGACCTGCAGCTCGCCGGGCGTCGCTGCGAGAGCCCGGGGCTGCAGGACACTAGCCACCTGCCGCGTCACCATGGGATGAACATGACGCGGGTGTCGGTGGCGTAGAGGCGGGTGGTACACCGGCGGCTCGACACGGGTAGTTGGAGGCGGTGGCGTAGGCGTCACCGGCGGAGAAGAGGACACTGGGGGTGACCGAGGTGGCGACGACGGCGGCGGGGCCGACACTGGGGGCAGGGGCCGGCCACGCGCGGCGCTGGTAGACGCACATCGGCTGGGCGAAACGCGCGGGAGGTGCTAAAGATGTCAGACCCGCGCAGGGCGCAGGGTCAGGCACAACACCGGAGGAAGTGGCCACTGGACTCGCGTAGGGCGCATGCGCAGCCTCGGAGGACGTGGCCGCCGGACCCGCGTAGGGCGCAGGCACAGCCCCGGAGGACGTGGCTGCCGGACCCGCGTAGGGCGCCGGCGCAACCCCGGAGGACGGCGAGCTGGGGCACGGGCCCGGCGGAGGGCGCGGTGGGGCAGGACCTGCAGGACAAAACGACAAAGGTGGCTGGACCACCGCGTCAGTGGGAAACAGGGAGAAGAGGTCAAGGTCGGAGGTGGGTCGTGAGGTGGAAGTGGATGGGGAGGTGGTGGAGAAAGGGAAGACGGACTCATCAAACACAACGTGTCGAGAGATGAGAACCCGACGGGAGGCAAGGTCAAAGCAACGGTATCCCTTGTGATCAGGGGAGTGCCTGGGGAAGACACACTGCGTCGAATGGGGAGCCAGCTTGTGGGGAGCAGTGACAGTGGTGTTAGGGTAACACGCACACCCGAAGACATGGAGGTGATCGTAACGAGGAGGGGTACCGAAGAGTGCGTGGTGTGGTGTGGGAGCTGGGCAGGCAGTGGAAGGCAAGCGGTTAAGGAGATAGGTGGAGGTGTGCAAGCTCTCGGCCCAGAAGCGAGCAGGAAGCGAAGCCTGGAACAGAAGGGTGTGAATGGTGTCGTTCGTGGTGCGAATCATGCGCTCAACCTTACCATTCTGGGAGGAGGTATAGGGGCAAGACATGCGCAACTTGACACCATGAGAGAGGAAGAAAGCACAAGAGGGGGTGTTGTCGAACTCACGTCCATTGTCACACTGGACGACCTTGATGGTGAGGCCGAACTGAGTAGACACCCAGACGAAGAAGTGGTGGAGCGTGGGAATGCCTCAGACTTAGCACATAAGGGAAAAGTCCAGGAATAATGAGAGAAATCATCAAGCATGACAAGGTAGTATTTGTAGCCAGAAATGCTCATAACAGGAGATGTCCATAGGTCACACTGCACAAGACCAAAGGCATGAGCCGCATGTGAAGAAGAGGTAGGAAAAGGAAGACGAACATGACGACCCAGTTGGCACACATGACACAAGTGCTCATCAGTAGCGCGAGAACAAGGTATGATAGAACTACGACTATGCTTGGTCAGAACATCACGGCCAGGATGACCAAGTCGACGGTGCCAAGTAGTAGAGGAGGTGGTGGTGGCGAAAGCAGCTGACGAAGTGGAAGGTGAAGATGGTGGAGCGGAAGCAGGAAAACGAAGGGTGTAAAGGGCCCCCGTGCTGTCACATCGGAGAAGAGGACGCCGGGAAGCCAAATCCTTCACAGTAAGGCCAGAGGGGTCAAACTCAATAGAACATGAATTGTCAGCTGTGAAACGACGAATAGAAAGAAGGTTGTGAACCATATGGAGGAAACAAGGACATCAGGAAGATGAAAAGAGCCATGAGTGTGAGCGGCACCAACGGAAGTGACAGGAAGACAAGAACCATTGGCGACCATGATGGACGAAGGGTGAGATAAAGAAGGAGGGCGAACAGAAGAGAGTATGCCAGGGTCGGGAGTGGTATGGAAAGTGGCACCCGAGTCGGCGATCCAGTCGGTACTGACTGGTGGTGTCAGGCCCATGGTGCTGAAGGAGCGAGCCAAGGCCGTCGGGTCCCAACCGACAGGCCTGGGCAAGTTCTCGGGGGGAGTCCTCGGCGACGGGAATGGAGGAGCGCCTGGGACAGCCCCAGCGAACAGGGCTGTCGGTGTGTGCATCGGGCGAGACGCGTCGTCGGCCGCCTGGAAGGGCCACATGGAGATGGGCCCGGACCATGGGTTGTTGAAGGAGGGCCAGGGGGCAGGCACCGGTGTGCGCCCACTGCCAGAGCTCGCCCCATCCCCCCCCCCCACCCCCGCTCGGCCCGGGAGGAGGACCAGGAATAGACGACGGAGGCGACGGTCGGGGAAACGACGAACCAGAAGAGGTGGCATCGGCCTCGGGGAAGGCGAGGAGCTGCTCCGCCTCGGCGATGCGACGAGCGAGAGCATCAGCCGCCATGTGCTCACTCTCCCATGCGAGGGCTGCCGCGCGCACACATGCCTGGCCTTCCGTGGCGGCGGCCCGGGCAGCGGCGAAGTCGGAATCAGCCGCGGGTGCCGGCACGTGGAGCAGGGGTAGAGGCGGTGCGCCGGCGGCAGCAGCAGGTACGCGGCCAGCAGGGGCCCCTTCGCTGGCTGGCCTGGCTGGCGCGCCCTGCAGGAAGCCTGCGCCGGCGCCAGGGAGGGGTACGAGGGGGTGGGCACCGGTGGCTGTAGAAGGGAGGATCACCGGGTCGAGCGGATGAGGCGGTGGAGCCCACCAGCCAGGCGAGAAACCCCCTGCTGCGGCCAAGAAGGTGCCAAGCAGGGGTGGAGGCGGTGCGCCGGCGGTAGCAGCAGGTGCGCGGCCAGCAGGGGCCCCTTCGTTGGCTGGCGCGCCCTGCAGGAAGCCTGCGCCAGCGCCAGGGATGGACGTGCCGTCTGCTGCAACCCACGCCCGCGCCTGCTGTGGCGGCTACAGCAGCTGCGGCGCCCGCACCCGTGGCAGCGGCGGAACCCGCTGCGCCCGCGCCCGCGCGGTCCTGCGCCCAGGAAGAGTGAAGGGGAGGGAAGGAGGAGGGAGAGGAGAGAGGAGGGGGAGGGGGGAGGCCGCCGACCATGGCTGGCGACGGCGGCGGGGCCAGCGGCGGCTGCTGCTGGCAGGGGAGGGAGGGAAGGGAGAGAGAGCAAAGGAAACCCTAGCTTGATACCATGCTAAACTCAATGAATGGATTAACTTTGGCTAACCCTAGGAGGGTAGCAATATAGTCATACGTGGGCCTAATACACATACTCCAACAGAGATCAGTTGAAGCCCCTTCAAAAATACATTCATTCGGCATACACCACAACTTGGCCTCATCCCTAATGCCCTGCAAACATAGCATTGAGATCAGTTGAAGCCCCTTCAAAAATACATTCATTCCTATGCTTCCATATCTCCCAAGCCAACAACAAACTGAGGAGTTGAACCCCTAGTCATGATGCTTATTAACTTGCTGCAATGCTTGGCACCTGATGCTACATACCAACCAATGAAAAGACTCTGAACCAAACTTTGCTTGAGAACATACATACATTTAGTGAATAACTGTTGCACAATTCACCCGATCAAATAGATGGATTGCTCAAGATGATCATGTAGGAGAAATAGATTGTGTATAATTTGCTTTGGGGCTGAATATATAGAGGGCTACATGAGTTGGAGGGCAAGAGGCCTCTCCTACAGATATGGTAGGATACGGATACAATCCTAATCTACCTAATATAGAGATATCCTTAATATACTCTAACATCCCTCCGTAGTCATAGCGGGAGCGTCGCAGACGGTGAGACTGGAGAGAAGTCGGCGAGCTGACACCCCCCTGCAGTCACAACGGTCAGTGCGTCGTAGATGCTGTGGCTAGAGTGGAAACTGTTGGAGTTAATAAGTCTAGGCCCATGTAAGCTATTATATTGATACCCTTCTAGGGTTAGCCAATCCAATCACTCATTCTAGCATGGTATTGAGCTAGAGTTTTCCTTCCCTCCCTCCCCTGCAGCAGCCGCCGCCTCCAATGGCGTCGCCGCCGCCGCCCGCCGCCAGCCATGGCCGGCGGCCCCCCCTCCTCCCACCTCTCCCTCCTCCTTCCCCTCCCTTCCCTACTCTTGGCCGCACTCCTCCTTCCCCTCCCTTCCCTCCTCCTGTCTGCACGAAGAGGCCTCGCGTCCGGGCACGCCGCCCAGCACCGCTGCTCTGGTCGCAGCCGCGGGCACCGGGCGCCACCACCGCAGGCACGAGCGCGCCCTGGCGCGGCCAGCCGGCACGGCCACCGGTGCCAGCCTGGGTGGCGCGGGAGCGGCCGCCTCCCTCGCGGCCCCTGGCACCTGGCGCGGGCCAGCCGGCATGGGCAACAGGCGCCCGGCCTGGGCGCGGGCGGCGCCCCGGGCCTCACTCCCTCGCGCCCCTGCAGCTGGCGCGGCCGCCGGCGCAGGCCAACCGGCATCGCCCTGGGCGCGGGCGGCGCCCGCCGGCCTCCTCCCTCGCGCCCCTGCAACGGACCGGGTGGGCTAGCATCCGCCGGCGGCCTCTCTCCTCCGCCGCTGCTCGCGGCGCCTCCCTCTGGCACAGGTGGGGGGCCTCCCCCACTTCCAAGCGCGGGCGGCGGGCCATGGCGCTGCCGCGGGCGCCGCCGCAGCTGCTGCTATGCGGGCTGGGGCCAGCCTGCCCCCCAGCGTGAGCTCCGCCGCGCCGGACTCCCCTTCCTCGGCCCCTCCAGCGCGGCCGCTGGCTCTACTGCTGCTGCTATGTGTGCTACGGCCGTGCTGCATATGATGAGAGGTGTTTCTATGTTTGATGTTTTAGAGTTTTAAAATTTGAAGCTAAACTGAAGGGGCTTTTATTCCTACTTGCCCCTTCAAGGGCATTAAAATTTGTGCAACCCTTTTGTGGTGGTGAAGCACAGAAACACCTCTTTTTTTCTCAAAAAACGCAGGAGATCTGCGTCTCATTATATTAAGAAGAACAAAAACACCTCTTGGAAGGGGCATTATTATGAACTACTCCCTCCATCCCAAATTATAAGGCATTCTAAAAATCTTGGAGAGTCAAACTTTTCAACTTTGACCAAATTTATATAATAAGATAATAATATTTATAATACCAACTAAGTGTAATTAGATTCTTCATTAGTTGTATTTTCATAATATATATATTTGATGCTATAAATCTTTGTATTTCTGTCTATAATTTTGGTCGAAGTTGAAAAACTTTGACTCTCCAAGATTCTTGAAATGTCTTATAATTTGAATGGAGGGAGTAGTTTCTTGGAAATACAATTTAATGATGTATACCTATTTTGTGTCTGACTGTATTCTTCAGCTTGGCAGAACAAAAGTTTTTCTCCGGGCTGGTCAGATAGCTGTGTTGGAGTCCAGACGTGGTGAGATTCTCGACAATGCTTCCAGGATTGTGCAGGGTCACTTTCGAACCTTTACTGTTCGCAAGAAATTTCTTTCAACAAGGAAAGCTTCTATTTCTATCCAAATATTTTGCCGAGGTATGTTGGATCTTTCTGTGGTTTTCATACTTTACATTTAAAAGTTAGTGTGTGTGTGTGGGTGGGTAAACAAACACGTCCTAAATTCTTTCTTGAGTCTAAGCTCAGCTTTTCACACAAATAAGTTTTCTTTATGTCATAACTAACCTGCAGTATCATATTATTTATTTCGTGAACTTTTTTAAACATATTAAGAGAAATCTCATTGCTCAATACTTTAACAAAATATTATTGTTAGAGTTAATGAGTCTAGGCCAATAAGGCCCATGTAACAGCTGCTACTATTGCTACCCCTCTAGGGTTGGCCCAATCAATTCAATCACTCTTTCCAACATGGTATTAAGCTAGGGTTTCCTTTCCCCTCTCCCTTCCCTCCCCTGCCTGCCTGCCGCCGCCGCCGGCCATGGCCAGCGGCCTCCCCCCTCCCTCCTCCTTCACTCCCCTTCCCTTTCTCTGGGTGCAGACCGCGCGCGCGCAGCCCTGCGCCGCCGTGGGCGCGGGCTGCCATGCTGGGTGTGTGGGTGCTGCTGCTACTGCCGTTCCACCTCCATCCCCGCACGGCACCTCCGTCCGCAGCAGGGGCCTTCTCGGGTGGCTGGTGGTCTCCTGGTACAGCCCCCGACTTCTCCGCTGCCTCGCGGCTGCCTCCCGGCGCCACCTTCGGCCCCGGTAGCACCTTTCCTCCTCTCCACGGCTTGGCGTCCCTCGCTGCTGCTCTCGACCCTGCTCCTCCTGTCAGCAAGGACGCTGCTGACCTCCTTGTGCCGACGCTCGTCGCTGCCTCCATCCAGGCTGCTGCCCTTGATGCTACTCGGGCTGCCGCTGAGGCCAGCCAGGCGCGGGTGCGTGCTACCGCTGCCGTTTGGGCCAGGGAGCGCGATGCGGTTGACGCCCTTGCTCGCCGCATCGCCACCGGAGCGCCACCGGAGCGCCTCCATCGTCTCTCCTTGGTCCACCTCCTCCTGGGCCGAGCGGGGGGGGGGGGGGGGGGGGGGGGCGTGGGAGTACACTGGTACATCCGCCGGCAGCTGGCGGAGGGTCTCGCCCCATGCACACGCCGACAGCCATGTTCGCTGGGGCTGTCCCGGGCGCTTCCCCGTTCCCGTCGCCGTGGACTCCACCTCCCGGGACTCTGCCGGGGCCTGTCGGTTGGGATCCGACGGCCTTGGCCTGCTCTTTCAGCACCCTTGGCCTGACACCTCCAGTCAGTTCCGACTGGATCCCTGACTCAGGAGCCACCTACCACTCCACTCCCAACCCTGGTCTCCTATCTTCCATTCACCCACCCTCTTCGACTCACCCTTCGTCCATCATGGTCGCCAATGGCTCTTGCCTTCCGGTCACGTCTGTGGGTGCCGCTAACACCCATGGCTCCTTTCTTCTTCCCGATGTCCTGGTTGCTCCCAATATGGTTCACAACCTTCTTTCTATTCGCGGTTTCACGGCTGACAACTCTTGTTTGGTTGAATTCGATCCTTCTGGTCTCACTGTAAAGGACTTGGCTTCCCAGCGCCCTCTTCTTCGCTGTGACAGCACGGGCCCCTTTACACTCTTCGGTTTCCTACTTCCGCTCCATGGTCCTCACCTTCCCCTCCGTCAGCTGCTTTCGCCACCACCACCTCCTCTACTACTTGGCATCGTCGCCTTGGTCACCCTGGCCGCGATGCCTTGACACAGCTTAGTCATAGCTCTGCCATACCATGTACTCGAGCTCGCGATGAGCATTTGTGTCATGTGTGCCAACTGGGCCGACATGTTCGTCTTCCTTTTCCTACTTCTTCCCATGTGGCCCATATCTTTGACCTTGTCCATTGCGATCTGTGGACATCTCCTGTCCCTAGTATTTCTGGCTATAAATACTATCTTGTGTTGGTGGATGATTTCTCTCATTATTCCTGGACTTTTCCTCTTCGTGCCAAGTCTGACACTTTCTCCACGCTCCTCCACTTCTTTGTTTGGGTGTCCACACAGTTCGGCCTCACCATCAAGGCCGTTCAGTGTGACAACGGGCATGAGTTCGATAACTCCACGTCTCGTGCCTTCTTCCTCTCTCACGGCATGCAGTTGCGCATGTCGTGCCCCTACACCTCCTCCCAGAACGGCAAGGCTAAGCGCATGATTCGCACCACCAACGACACCATCCGCACCCTCCTCTTGCAGGCCTCTCTTCCTGCCCGCTTCTGGGCCGAGGGTCTTAATACCACCTATCTCCTGAACCGTTTGCCTTCCGCTGCCTGTCCCGCTCCCACTCCTCACCACGCCCTCTTCGGTACCCCTCCTCTATACGACCACCTCCGTGTCTTCGGGTGTCCGTGCTACCCTAACACCACTGTCATTGCTCCTCACAAGCTGGCTCCCCGGTCGACTCGGTGTGTCTTCCTCGGGTACTCCCCAGATCACAAGGGGTACCGTTGCTTTGACCTCTCCTATCGTCGCGTTCTCATTTCCCGACACGTTGTGTTCGACGAGTCCGATTTTCCTTTCTCTACCACCACCCCTCCTCCTACCTCCACACCACCTCCCACCTCCGACCTTGACCTCTCCTCCTTGTTTCCCACTGACGCGGTGGTCCAGCCACCTTTACTGTTTTACCCTGCAGGTCCTCCACCACGCGCTGCGCCGGGCTCGTGCCCCGGCTCTCCTGCTCTCCCGCGCCGTCCGCCGTGCCCGTGCCCCGGCTCGCCGTACTCTGGGGCTGCGCCGGCCCCTGCGCCCTGCGCCGGTCCGACGGCCCCGTTCCCCGGGGTTGCGCCTGACCCTGCGCCTTGCCCCGGTCCGGCGGCCACGTTACCCGGGGCTGCGCCCGACCCAGCGCCCGACGCGGGTCCGGCGCCTGCGGCATCTCCCACGCGCTTCGCCCAGCCGGTGCGTGTCTACCAGCGCCGTGCACGGGCGGCCTCATCGCCCCCAGTACTGGATCCGTCACCGTCGTCGCCACCTCGGTCTCCTCCCGTGGCCACTTCTCCACCGTGGACGCCTACGCCGCTGCCACCACCGCCGCCGGCTGCTCGGGTTGAGCCGCCCGTGTACCACCCCCATTCTTCACCGCCACCCGCGTCATGTTCACCCCATGGTGACGCGGCATGCAGCGGGGGTGTTGCGGCCTCGGGCTCTTGCCGCGACGCACGGCGAGACGCAGGTCTCTCCGGTACCCTCTTCCGTGCGCGACGCCTTGGCCGACCCTCACTGGCGTCGTGCGATGGAAGAGGAGTACGCGGCTTTACTAGCCCACCAGACCTGGGATCTTGTGCCCCGTCCGCCTGGCTCCAATGTCGTCACCGGCAAGTGGATCTGGACTCACAAGCTCCGGGCTGATGGCACTCTTGAGTGGTACAAGGCTCGTTGGGTTCTCAGGGGTTTCACTCAGCGGCCTGGAGTTGATTATGATGAGACTTTCAGTCCAGTGGTGAAGCCTGCTACAGTCCGCACTGTTCTCTCACTGGCTCTCTCTTGCTCCTGGCCCGTGCATCAGCTGGACGTCAAGAATGCTTTTCTCGACGGCACATTTGCTGAGACAGTCTACTATAGTCAGCCGGTGGGCTTTGCTGACTCTTCTCGCCCTGATCTGGTCTGCCGCCTCAACAAGTCACTCTACGGCCTCAAGCAGGCCCCTCGGGCGTGGTACTCTCAGTTTGTTGCATTCCTGCTCACTCTGGGGTTTGTGGAGGCTAAGTCAGATACTTCACTGTTCATCTACCACCACGATGGGGAGACTGCCTATCTGCTGCTCTATGTTGATGACATTGTGCTCACCGCTTTCAGCCCGATAATACTGCGGCGGATCATCACCTCTCTTCAGCAGGAGTTCGCGATGAAGGACCTCGGTGTGCTCCACCACTTCCTAGGGGTCACAGTTGAGCCTCGTCCCGGGGGTCTCTTTCTTCACCAGCTGCAGTATAGTCTTGATATCCTAGAGCGAGCTGGGATGACTGACTGCAAGCCCTGCTCCACCCCTGTTGACACTCAGGCCAAGCTGTCAGAGACCGAGGGCACCACAGTCAGTGACCCTACCGCGTACAGGAGTCTTGCGGGGGCACTTCAGTACCTCACCTTCACCCGCCCGGACATCACATATGCAGTTCAGCAGATTTGCTTTCATATGCATGATCCGCGCGAGCCTCACCTCACGGCCCTCAAGCGCCTCCGCTACCTCCGCGGCACCGTCGACTACGGTCTGCTTCTCCACCGGTCTGCCTCCAACGAGCTCGTCGTCTACATCGACGCTGACTGGGCCGGGTGTCCGGACACTCGCCGGTCCACCTCCGGCTATGCTGTCTTCCTCGGCGGCAACCTGGTGTCCTGGTCGTCCAAGCGCCAGCCGGTGGTGTCCCGCTCCAGTGCCGAGGCGGAGTACCGCGCTGTTGCTAACGACGTGGCTGAGGCGTCCTGGCTCCGGCAGCTCCTTGGTGAGCTCCACAGTGCCCTGACCCGGAGCACGTTGGTCTACTGCGACAACGTCAGTGCGGTGTACCTCCACCAACCCCGTTCAGCACCAGCGGACCAAGCATGTGGACATCGACCTCCACTTTGTCCGCGACCGGGTGGCCATCGGTGATGTTCGGGTTCTCCACGTCCCGACCACCTCCTAGTTTTCTGACATCTTCACCAAGGGCCTCCCGTCTTCGACGTTCTCCGAGTTTCGCTCCAGTCTCAACATTACTAGTGGCTAGTTGAGTCTGTGGGGGGCTCGTGTGATGTGCCTCTTTTCGTGCGGTAGAGTCTGTGGGTCGCTCCAGTCTTGAAACTCCGCTGCGCCGGTAGTTCAGACTACGAGGGGTGTTAGAGTTAATGAGTCTAGGCCCATGAGGCCCATGTAACAGCTGCTACTATTGCTACCCCTCTAAGGTTGGCCCAATCAATTCAATCACTCTTTCCAACAATTATTGCATAGAATCCACGCCACGCCTAAACTGTGGTCACGCCACAATAACAGAAGCTCCTGTTTGGTTGATAATTCACTTAGGCAGCCACAAAAGATTGCAACGTAAACAGGCTGGATTCTCGCCAAAGAGTGTGGCGTCCATTTTTTTGGCATCTCAGTTGCTGGCTTGTTGTGTCGCCAGGTCGGACCATAGCATCGTCACCGTGTCTCCCCTTAACCGTTGCATCTACATCGCCGTCTCCTGTGCACCAACGATTGTGCTGCGCAATCGTCGCTACACCATTCGTCTGCACAAGGTCTTTATCCTGTTGATTGGGTCTTCGCCATTGAGCTGCCGCTACTCACGCCATCGTTGAGCCCTGCTTGCCGGCCGCCCCTCGCATCATCGCTGAGCCTTGCTCGCCGATGCGTCTGTTGGAGTATGAGAGTATTAGGCCCATGAGGCCCATGTATGACTATATTGCTACCCTCCTAGGGTTAGCCAATCTTATCCAATTCATTCTCTCCAACATGGTATCAAGCTAGGGTTTCTCTCTCCCTCCGTCTCCCTCCCTGCCGGCGTAGGCCCCACGGCCGCTGGCCTGCCATCGCGACCAGCCATGGCCGGCGAGCACCTTCCCCCACCTCCCATCTCCTTCCAAGTCTTCCCCCCGCTTCCCTCCTCTTCTTCCTGGGCGCCACTCGCCACCGCCGGCTCGGCCGTCGCCCTCCACCTCAGTGCGGGCGCGGGCGCAAGCCTAGGCGCGGCTGCGGCCGCCGCCGCTGGCGCTGCTGCCACAGCGGGCGCACGCGGAGGCGGCCGGGGCGGCCCGCAGGGGCCAGGCGGCCAGCCCAGCGCGGTCGGCGGCACAACGCCCGACGCACGCGGCCTTCCCGACGCCGCCACGGGCGGCCTCCTCGCACGCGGCTCCCTTCCAGGCGGAGCCGCCCATCTGCAGCCGCCCCCCGTGCCCCAATCCGGCGCCGCCGGCCTTCCCGCTGCTCCCCTGCCGGACGCCGCCGCTGCTGCCGCCGCCGCCGCTTCTTCCTCGGGCACGGGCGGCGCAAGCAGCCTCCTCCCAGGCACTGACGGCCCGGATCCCCCGCCCGCCGACCTTCCTCCCGGCTCGACCAGCGCGGGCGGCGCTCCAGGCTCGGGTGCGGGCGGCCTCGAACCGCTCCATCCGCTCCCTACGCTCCATCTGCTCGGGGCGGCCGCGACGCTGCAGCCTGGCGCAGGCGCTGCGCTCCATCCGCTCGGGGCGGCCGCGACGCTGCAGCCCCGCGCCGGCGCCACCGACCGCCAGCCCCCTACGCTGCGACGTTCCAGCCAGGCGCGGGCGCCGGGGGCCTCCAGCCCCCTCCGCCGCCGCCAGCGGGCCGCTGGCCTCCTCTGCCCCTGTCTCCTACTGCTGCTCGCCTCCAGGGCGCAGCCAATGGTGGCCAGGGCGGCCCACAGCCTCAGGCCGCCCCCTTTTCGGCTCCTCCACCGCCGCTCCTTCCCCAAGCCCGCTCTGCTGAGTTCCCCATCCACGCTGCTGCCCTTGACGCTACTCGGGCTGCTGCTGAGGCCAGCCAGGCGCGGGTGCGTGCAGCCGCTGTCGTTTGGGCCAGAGAGCGCGATGCGGCTATCGCTCTTGCTCGCCGCATCGCCGCGGCGAAGCAGTTCCTCACCTACCCCGCCACCAGAGCCACCTCCTCCGACTCCTCGCGTCCACGACCGTCGCCTACGCCTCCATCATCTCTCCTTGGTCCTCCTCCCGGGCCGGGCGGGAGTGGGGGGGACGTGGGAGTACATTGGTACATCCGCCGGCAGTCGGCGGCGGGTCTCGCCCCATGCACACACCGACAGACATGTTCGATGGGGCTGTCCCGGGCGCTCCCCCGTTCTCGTCGCCATGGACTCCACCTCCTGGGACCCTGCCGGGGCCTGTCGGTTGGGATCCGACGGCCTTGGCCCGCTCTTTCAGCATCCTCGGCCTGACACCTCCAGTCAGTTCCGACTGGATCGCCGACTCAGGAGCCACCTACCACACCACTCCCAACCCTGGTCTCCTATCTTCCGTTTACCCTCTCTTCGACTCACCCTTCGTCCATCATGGTCGCGAATGGCTCTTGCCTTCCGGTCACGTCCGTGGGTGCCGCTAACACTCATGGCTCCTTTCTCCTTCCTGATGTCCCGGTTGCACCCAATATGGTTCACAACCTTCTTTCTATTCGCCGTTTCACAGCCGACAACTCCTGCTCGGTTGAATTCGACCCTTCTGGTCTCACTATAAAGGATTTGGCTTCCCAGCGTCCTCTTCTCCGCTGTGACAACACGGGGCCCCTTTACACTCTTCGGTTTCCTGTTTCCGCTCCATGGTCTTCACCTTCCCCTCCGTCAGCTGCTTTCGCCACCACCACCTCCTCTACTACTTGGCACCGTCGCCTTGGTCACCCTGGCCACGATACCTTGACACAACTTAGTCGTAGCTCTGTCATACCATGTACTCGAGCTCGCGATGAGCATTTGTGTCATGCGTGTCAACTGGGCCGACATGTTCGTCTTCATTTTCCTACTTCTCATGTGGCCCATATCTTTGACCTTGTCCATTGCGCTGTCCCTAGCATTTCTGGCTATAAATACTATCTTGTGTTGGTGGATGATTTCTCTCACTATTCCTCGACTTTTCCTCTTCGTGCCAAGTCTGACACTTTCTCCACGCTCCTTCACTTCTTTGCCTGGGTGTCCACTCAGTTCGGCCTCACCATCAAGGCCGTTCAGTGTGACAACGGGCGTGAGTTCGATAACTCCACGTCTCGTGCCTTCTTCCTCTCTCATGGCATGCAGTTCTGCATGTCGTGCCCCTACACCTCCTCCCAGAACGGCAAGGCCGAGCGCATGATTCGCTCCACAAACGACACTATTCACACCCTCCTCTTGCAGACCTCCCTTCCTGCTTGCTTTTGGGCTTAGAGCCTAAACACCTCCACCTACCTCCTCAACCGATTACCTTCCGCTGCCTGTCCCGCTCCCACTCCTCACCACGCCCTCTTCGGTACCCCTCCTCGTCACGACCACCTCCGTGTCTTCGGGTGTGCGTGTTACCCTAACACCACTGCCACTGCGGCTCACAGGCTGGCTCCCCGGTCGACTCGGTGTGTCTTCCTCGGGTACTCCCCGGATCACAAGGGGTACCGTTGCTTTGACCTCTCCTCTCGTCGCGTCCTCATTTCCCGTCACGTTGTCTTCGACGAGTGCGACTTCCCCTTTTCAGCCACCACCCCACCTTCCACCACCACCCAAACTCCCACCTCTAACCTTGACCTCTCCTCCCTGTTTCCCACTGACGCGGTGGCCCAATCACCTTTACTGTTTTACCCTGCAGGTCCCCCTCCACCGCGCCCTTCGCCGGGCTCGTGCCCCGGCTCCCTGCCACGCGGGTCCGGCACCTGCGGCACTTCCCGCGCGCTTCGCCCAGCCGGTGCCAGCGCCGTGCGCGGGCGGCCTCACCGCCCCCGGTGCTGGATCAGTCACCGTCGTCGCCACCTCGGTCTCCTCCTGTGGCCGCCTCTCCACCGTGGACGCCTACGCCGCCGCCTCTACCGCCGCCGGCTACTCGAGTCGAGCCGCCCGTGTACCACCCCCTATTCTTCACCGCCACCCGCGTCATGTTCACCCCATGGTGACGCGGCATGCGGCGGGGGTGTTGCGGCCTGGGGCTCTTGCCGCGACGCACGGCGAGATGCGGGTCTCTCCTGTACCCTTTTCTGTGCGCGACGCCCTGGCCGACCCTCATTGGCGTCGTGCGATGGAGGAGTATGCGGTTCTTCTCGCCAACCAGACCTAGGATCTGGTGCCCCGTCCACTTGGCTCCAATGTCGTCACCGGCAAGTGGATATGGACACACAAGCGCCGGGCTGATGGCACTCTTGAGAGGTACAAGGCTCGCTGGGTACTCCGGGGTTTCACTCAGCGGCCTGGAGTTGACTATGACGAGACGTTCAATCCTGTGGTGAAGCCAGCTACAGTCCGCACGGTTCTCACTGGCTCTCTCGCTCCTGGCCCGTGCATTAGCTGGACGTCAAGAATGCTTTTCTCCACGGGACACTTGCTGAGACAGTCTACTGCAGTCAGCCGGCGGGCTTTGCTGACTCTTCTCGCCCTGATCTGGTCTGCCGCCTCAACAAGTCACTCTACGGCCTCAAGCAGGCCCCTCGGGCGTGGTATTCATGTTTTGCTGCATTCTTGCTCACTCTGGGGTTCGTGGAGGCCAAGTCACACACTTCGCTGTTCATCTACCACCACGGTGGGGAGACTGCCTATCTGCTGCTCTATGTTGATGACATTGTGCTCACCGCTTCTAGCCCAGCACTACTGCGGCGGATCATCACCTCTCTTCAGCAGGAGTTCGCGATGAAGGACCTCGGTGTGCTCCATCACTTCCTCGGGGTCACCGTTGAGCCTCATACCGGGGGTCTCTTTCTTCACCAGCGGCAGTATAATCTTGATATCCTGGAGTGAGCTGGGATGACTGACTGCAAGCCCTGCTCCACCCCTGTTGACACTCAGGCCAAGCTGTCAGAGACCGAGGGCGCCCCAGTCACTGACCCTACCGCGTACAGGAGTCTTGCGAGGGCGCTTCAGTATCTCACCTTCACCCGCCCGGACATCACATATGCAGTTCAGTAGATTTGCCTTCATATGCATGATCCGCGCGAGCCTCACCTCACGGCCCTCAAGCGCATCCTCCGCTACCTCCACGGCACCGTCGACTACGACCTGCTTCTCCACCGGTCTGCCTCCACCGATCTCGTCGTCTACACCGACGCTGACTGGGTCGGGTGTCCGGACACGCGCCGGTCCACCTCCGGCAATGCTGTCTTCCTCGGCGGCAACCTGGTGTCCTGGTCGTCCAAGCGCCAGCCGGTGGTCTCCCGCTCCAGTGCCGAGGCGGAGTACCGCGCTGTTGCTAACGGCGTGGCTGAGGCCTCCTGGCTCCGGCAGCTCCTTGGTGAGCTCCACAGTCCCCTGACCCGGAGCACGTTGGTCTACTGCAACAACGTCAGTGCAGTGTACCTCTCCACCAACCCCGTTCAGCACCAGCGGACCAAGCATGTGGAGATCGACCTCCACTTTGTCCGCGATCGGGTGGCCATCGGTGATGTTCGGGTAATCTTATCCAATTCATTCTCTCCAACACCGTCCACTACCGCATTGCTTCTTCTTCGTCCAGCACAAGCACGTCATCAGCGTAACCGTGGTTGGCGCCCTCTCCCTTGTGCGCCCGGTATTGGCAACACTAACGCGTGCTTTTGTCCCCGACGTGTTGCTGGGTTTGGCAAACCCAATCGTGTCTCGGTGCTTAGGCGACTTGACTGCATCGACTTCGGCATCGACCCTCCTGTTCCCACCCCGTCTGCCTCAATTGCGTTGTCGCCTTTCTTCTACGTCCATGACGGCTATGACTGCATCGACTTCGGCATCGCCTCCTTTCCATGACGACTGCCTCGACGCGTTTCCGTTATCAACATGGCGCCTCTTGTGCACCTGCAATGTAGCTCCATCGACATGCAACCCGACCACAACTACGTCAACCTCGGCCATCTTCAGCACGACTTCTTCGACCGCGACTATTGCACCCTCACGCTTGGCTACCTCGACATCGGCACAAAGGGCTACCGCCTTGTATGAGGACTTATCAGCTTGTTCTCCAGCCACAGCATACGCGTGCATCGATTGGACTGTGGGGGCATGTTAGCTTGTCAGCTTCTTCTCCAGTCTCACCGTCTCCAGCGCTCCCGCTATGACTGCAGGGGATGTTAGACTAAATAGGAATAGTACCACATTGTCTACCTACGTGGGGTGTTAGTCCCCTATATAATCAGCCCATGAGGCCCAATGCAATATATGTCCAATTCCACCAATTCTATTCTCCTTTAATACGTAGATTTCACCAAAAAACTCCCTGACTTTTCCCAGTCCCACCTTTGCCTTATCATTGCTAGAGTTAGTATTGTATCTATGAACAATATCCTGAAGCCTTCTAAGTTGGTTATGTAAATCCTCATGTAGCCATCTCTTAAAAGAGAGGTGCCATTGCTTCTGTTCATGTACTCCATTGAAACCTCCCTTGGCTGATGTTATATAGCTGAGGAAACTTTTCTACCAAGGAAACCTGACCACACCACCTATCATTCCAAAAACTGGTCATCTTACCATTTCCAATCGGCATGGATCTCCCTCTTAGGTAAATATGTTTGATTTTCAACGGATCATTCCACACAAGGGAATTTTTAACATTTTTCCTGAGATTTGAGATGCCTCCTTTCTTCAAGGAGCAAATACAGTGTCCTACAGCCAATTTCGAAAATTATGAGTGTCCTGTAGCAAAATTCGCCCTTCTTCAAATACTCCCTTTGCACAATTTCTTGCCATATTCCAGTTTCATTTTCAACTTTCCACCACCACTTACAGAGCAGACGTTCATCCTTCTGAGCTCCCTTTATCTCCAAACCCCCTTTATCTTTTTTTTTTAGTAATCTTGACTCATTTAACCAAATGGTAATTCCTCTTAAAGTGACCACCCTGCCAGAAGAACCTTGTCCTTGCAGTATCCATTTTTGTAATTGAGCAGCCGCTCTTTCTAACTTTTTTTCCTTTGTCTCCAGCCCGTTTGGCACCATCATTAAGGCGGTTCAGTGGGACAATGGCTAGGAGTTTGATAACTTTAGTGTCCATGCCTCTCCTGTGGCGTCCATCTCCACATGTCATATCCCTACACCTCCTCCCAGAATGGTAAAGCCAAGCGCAACATTCGTTCCACAAATAACATTGTTCGCTCTCTCTTGTTTCAGGTCAGTATTCCCCCTCTTACTGGGTTGAAGCCCTCCACATCACATAACACATTGCAGCCTGATGCTTGATTTCTCTACACCACATCACACCCTTCTTTCACTCTCCTATTCTCACCTTTGTGTCTTTGTTTGCAAGTGTTATCCTTACCTTTCCGCCACTGCTTCTCACAAGCTTGCCCCTCTTTCCACCCTCCATGTTTTTCTGGGATATTCTGCTCATCACGCCTTTGTTAGTTTGTAAATTGTGTGTATGCGTGTGTGTATATGGGCTTGGGCATAGCTGCCGGCCAGCCCTCTGTTTTTGGTTAGAGAGTTGTAGGAGATCTCGATGGTATTGTTTCCATAAACCACAGAGATCTCCCCTATATATATGTACATAGGCCTCTCTATCAATTCAAGGGATAATTTCCACGCAATCAATATTGCTTTCATGGTATCACGAGTTTAGGTCTCTTTCCTTCTCTCCACCGATCTTCCCGGTGCGCGACGTCTCGCTGCCATGGGCATCCCATCGCCGGTCCCCCTGCTTCCTCCAGCGCAGCCACCAGCGCCGTTCTCCAGCACCCGCCGGCGCCGCCCGTCTCGCTCGGGAGGAGCAAGACCGCGCGGCCATAGCCGCCCGCGATGCCCAGGCGGCTCGCACCGCGCAAGAGGCGCGCGACGCTGCGGCTGCGCACGAGCGGGACGATGCGGCTACCTCATGAATGAAGAGGCAGACCTACTAGACAACATATGCCAGGTCCGGCCTCGTCAGGGCGAGGTACTGGAGTGCACCAGCAAGGCTCCTGTACTCCGAAGGGTCGGCGACCGGGGCGCCCTCTGAGGCGGATAGCTTGGTCCGGGCATCCACAGAGTAGATGTCGGGTGACATTCAGACATGCTAGCACGCTGGAGGAGATCCACAGCGTACTGCCGCTGGAAGAGAAACAACCCACCGCTGTCCCACGGCACCGAGATTCCAAGGAAGTGGTGGAGTTCGCCGAGGTCCGTCATGGCGAACTCCGAGTGGAGACGCGTGGTAACGTGCTGGAGGACTGTCGGTGATGACGCGGTGACTGTGATGTCATCGACGTAGAGAAGGAGATAGGCCAGCTCGTCCCCAACCTTGTAGACGAACAAGAAGGCATCCGACTTGGATGTTGTGAAGCCGAGGCTGCAGATGAAGTTGGAGAAGCACTAGTTCCAAGCTCGCGACGCCTGCTTAAGTCCATACAAGGACTTCTGCAGCAAGCAGACAAAGGTAGGAGCAGTGGGTTGACGAACCCTGACGACTACTCGCAGTAGACCGTCTCCTCGAGGTTGTCGTGAAGGAAGGCATTCTTCACGTCGGGCTGGCGTATGGGCCAACCCCGGGACGCAGCGATGCCAAGGACGGTCCGGATTGTGGCCGGCTTGACCACCAGACTGAATGTCTCGTTGTAGTCGACGTCGGCCTGCTAGGAGAAGTCGGGGACGACCCAGTGCGCCTTGTGTCGGGCGATGGAGCCGTCGGAGTGAAACTTGCCAGTGACGATGTTCGCACCAGGCGGTCGAGGGACGAGGCGCCAGGTGCCATTGTCGAACAGCGCCTTGTGCTCTTCCGCCGTCGCAGCACGCCAATTGGGATTGGTGAGTGCACTGCGATAGTTCACCGGGATGGGCGAGGCGACGGAGGCGGAGAAGCCGAAGCGTTGGACGGTGCGGAGGCTGCCGGTTTGTGGGCGCGTCACAGGCCGGGCCGTTGCAGGGGCTGCAGCAGGCGCAGCAGGAGGCGCTGGTGTTGCCGCCGGAGGGGGCGCCGGCGCCGCTGGAGGTACAACAGGGGCCACAAGAGCAGCCGCAGGGGCCACTACCTCGGCAGTCGGCGCTGCAAGAGGCCGGGCACGGCGAGTGTAGACGGCGCCGTAGCGCTAGCCTCCTAGCTGGGGTGCGCCTGCAGGAGGACAACTGTAGTGTGACCGCCCGCAGGAGGACAGCTGTAGTGTGACCGCCCGCAGGTGTAGCCAGGGGCCTAGCTGGAGGATAGTCGGATCCTGTAGCTCCGGGGACATATCCACACTGGATGTGGTGTCAGCGAACAACGGAGTAGTGCTCGCTGGTACCGGCATGGAAGGGAGTCCCTGCATCAGAAAATCAAGTGAAGACGGCATGGAAGCCGCCGATGCCGATGGTGCTGCCGAGAACTGAAACACGGACTTGTCAAAAATAACATGGCGAGAGATGATAATGCAGCGAGTGGACATGTCGAGGCAGTGGTAGCCTATGTGGGAGGACGGATATCCTAGGAGGACACAGGGTGCGAATCGAGGGGCGAGTTTGTGTTGGAAGGTGGCAGTGAGGTTTGGATAAACTCGGAGTGAGTAGTAGTCTAGGAGGGTGCTGTGAAGAAGCTGATTGGTATTTGGTGTTGGATGGAGGAGGAGGGGTGCCTATTGAGGAGCAAGGTGGTTGTGGCGAGGGCCTCCGCCCAGTAGGGAGGTGGCATGGACGCATGAAGGAGCATGGTGCGGATGGTGTTGTTTGTGGTACTGAGCATGCGTTCTGCTTTGCCATTTTGTGGGGAGGTATAGGGACATGAGAGGCGGAGCGTAATGCCATGGCTAGCGAGGAAGGAGGTGGTAGCATGGTTAACGAACTCGACCCCATTATCAGCTTGGGATGATTTAGGCGTGGTGCCAAACTGTGTCTGAGCGTAGGCAATAAACTCGACAATGCGGCGGTGCACCTTGGATTTCTGGTGAAGTGGAAATGACTAGCAGTAATGTGAAAAATTATCCAATAGAACAAGATAATGTTTAAAGCCAGAGTTGCTAAGCACAGGGAATGTCCACACATCACAATGATCTAAATCAAACGGAGCAGTGGTCGCAGAGGTAGAATGACTAAATGGGAGCCGCACATGTTTGCCAAGTTGACATGCATGACATTGGCATGGCGAGCTCTTGTAGGAGATGACCGACATGCTCCATAGAGTGGCGAGGCTGGATGGACCGGGGTGGCCGAGGCGGTGGTCCCATAGAGACGATGTGATGGCGAGGCTGCAGTAGTGCGCTGGCGTGGACGGGAAGGTGTAGAGGTCGCCACCACTATTGCAGCGAAGAGTCACGCACCCCATCTGTTGGTCCTTGTTGGTCCTTGACAGAAACACCGAAAGCGTCAAATTCAATAGGACAAGTATTGTCGCGGATGAATTGATGAATGGAAAGGAGGTTGCGCACTAAGGTTGGGGCAACCAGAACATTGGTGAGACGAAACATAGACTCAGGAGAAGACAATGTGGATGTGCTACGACAGGTGATAGGAATGGTGGTGCCGTTGCCACCCATGATGTCGGAAGTAGGAGGGGGGAGACAGGACACGAGTATACCATCCGAGGACGACATGTGAGTCGTGGCACCACTGTCGAGGACCCAGGGGGAGGACCTCTAGAGGGACATCTGGTTCAAGGCGGCAATGAGGCCGATCTAATCCCAGTTGTTGTGTTGCTGCGGGGATGGAATGGAGGCTGCACTGTCGGAGAGCTGGGCGGGGGCAAATGCAGTGTGAGCCTGGGCATGAGGGAAGGTGCCAAGAACGTCGGGGCCACGCCAGGCTGGGTTTGTCGCCGACGGGCGCCACTACTGTTGTTGTGCCCCGCCCGTCCAGGGAGCGTAGCAATACCAGGGACCCCTGGCGGTGCAGGGCCCTTGGCCTACCCCCGGATTGGGAGCCGCCCCGACCCTTCTGAAGGGTTACGAGGATGCTACGCTAGCCGGAAAACAAAATTTTTCGATCCCATAAACCAGGAACTACTAGATCACAGGATTACCACTAGACGCGCAGATGCAGCAGAAAATGTCTCGATGTAGACGTACGTGTCGCAGCGGTGTCGTGCAGTTGCTCACGTCCGTCCTTCACGTCCTTCACGTGCGGTTCGTCCTTGTGCTCCAGAGGCAACCCACGACGCGCCAAGCGATCAGCCATCGAACACCTGTTATGAGCGACCAGCCATGGAAAGAAGCGACACTTGGGCGGAGCCCAGGATTTCCAGATTCTTTCCCAAGGTCCAAAAAGAGTAGAACCCAAAAAGAATCCATCATATGCCGACTTAGCCGAGTATTGTCCATTGGTGGAAAGCCTCCAAATATGTCTATCCTTAATCTCAGGCTGCAGCTGAAATTCCAACAAAAGATCCCATAATTGAAGAAATTCCACCATCACACCAACTGTACGAGCTCCCTGAATGTCTGAAATCCAAGCCGAGGATGTTGCGACCGACATCGTGGAGCGCATCGGCGGTGGCCTTCATCCGCTGGCAGTAGTCATTGATGGAGGAGTCGCCCTGGGTCATGGAGTGGAACTCGTGACTCCCAGGAAGATGGCGCGCGGAGCCTTGTTCGCTTCGAAGAGGCACTTGATGGCGACCCAGAGCTCACGCGCAGTCTGGTGCGGGGCCACAGCAAGGCCGAGAATGTCCAGCCCGACAGAGCCGAGGAGCCAGCTGCGAACGCAGGAGTCTGCAATGGCCCAAGCAGGATTAGTGGATCTTGCGTCCACCGTGCCGTTGACGTGCGGGAGGAGACCGAATTTCCCATAGAGGGAGGGGGGGTGAAGAACGTGTTAGTCGCTGGATTCTTGTTCTTGTAGATAGCAAGATCCTTACTCTCATCGAGAGGATGACACTTCGAGATGAGGCAGATTTTCTGGGTTTATTTCCCACACAATCTTACACAAGTGCCATGCCATCCTTAGGGGTTGGGGGGCAAATATATAGGGCTGCTAACCAGCCAAGAATATACTAATATGCTGTCCTAGATGCTAGTGAAGATGTTGTCTTTAAAGGGCAGCAAAACTACCATGCAGATGCTGTCCTAAAAGTGGTTAAGATGTTGTCCTTAAACCACCATACAGATGTTGTCCTAAAGATGCTAATAGCCAGTCAATATACTGTCCTTGAGGGGCAGCAATACCATCATGCAGCCATGTGCTGCAGCTACGCAGAGACTTGTCCATCATTCTCCCCCTAAGTCTTGTGTGGCTCCTTGCGAGAAATCTGAACCATCCCGATCCTGGTGCGAAGCTCCTGGAACTTTGTAACACCTCTGGTGTTTAACTGTAATTAACTTGACATATCATCATTATCATCATTAAGCATCTTGATCATGATTTCATGTGTATGCATTTTGCTAAGTGTATCATTTTATGTGAATTACCTCTATTGCAAAAATCCTAATTAGCCCACTTCTCTCTACTAGGGCAAAATGGTAATTTCATCTCTGTGATTAGTTTTGTGTAATTCTTGTTCCTTGGTGTCTTGAAGTTTTGTTGTGTTGGCCAAAGTTCAAAAATCAGAATTTGATTTCAAATCCCTTTTGCAAAACCCTAATTTCCAAATCCTGGATTTTATCCCTTTGGTGTAATTTAAAAATTATTCAAAATTTGGGGTTGGTCCAAAAAGCAAAGTTGTAGAGCTGTCAAAGAGAAACAACTTTGGTATTTACAAATTTTCAAGTTGCAGTACAAAGTTTTGAGTTATTTCAAATTCAATCAAACCCCAACTTTTGTTCCCTTTTCAGTTTTCAAAAAGAGTTCAAAAACTAATGAGTTTCTGGAAAAGTGTATTATAGCAAAGTTGTAGGTTTTGATAAAAGGAACAACTTTCATGTTTGAAGATTTTCTAGTTTCAGTATAAAATCCAAAGTAATTTTGAATTGATTCAAATTTCAAAAGTGTCCCCTTTTTCTGTTTTTGAATTTTGTTCAAAAACTGTTTGGAATTTGAAAATGTTCTTTTTGACAAAGTTGTAGATCTCATTTTTCCGAACAACTTTGGTATTGGGAGTTTTTGTCGCACAGTTCAAATTTTGGGAGCATTTTGCAAAAGTCAGAAACTAGCCAAAAGTCAAACCCTACACCCTACACTGTTCCTCTTCTTCATAGCGACAGAGGGGGGGCCCGGCCATGGCGCCCGCGCCGCGCCTGCCGCACGCCCGGCTGCTCCCCACGCGCCACCAACCTGCCGCCGCTGTCGCCCTGTTCCCTCCGCGCCCGCGCGCGAGCGCTGGCCCTCGCTCCCGTCCCCTACAGTCCTCTCCGCGCCGCCGCCGCGTGGCCATCGCCAGCCGAGCTTGCGCCCGAGCCCCGGCTGCACGCCCACGTATCCGCCAGAGCGCAATCGAGTGCGCACGCCTCCGCAAACCTCATCCACACCACCCCGAGGTCTCTACCGGCCCTGGCCGCGGCTATATAAGCCCGCCGGAGCTCCGACCTCCGCACTCATCTCCGCCTCCGTCGCCAGCACAGTCCAGTGCCTCCGCCGCTCCACCACCTAGCTCAAAAGCTCCGCCGTGTTCTTGTGCTGCTTCACCACCCTCCAATTTTACCTCTACCGCCTCCAATCGCCCGGCGTAACCTCGCCGTTCCCATCTCCGGCAGAAACCCGGCGAGCTCGGGTTCGTGAAATTCGTCGCCTCCGGCCTCGACCATCCCTCACCGACCCCCGTGTCGTGTTCCTCGGTCCCGTGCGACTCTGACCAGACCCTTGCGGTCTCGTGTGTTGCGCAGGGTCGCCGGAGCGCCGCTCGCCGCTCGCCGCCGAAGGAGCTCCACCGAACCACCGCCCCTCGAGCCCGTGTCGAGCCTCACCCTCGAGCGCGTGCCGAGCCTCACCCTCGAGCCCTGCCTCCAATCCTTGGTAAGCACCCGAGGCCTCGGCCTCTGCTTCCACTCCGTCTCGCCCGAGCCCAAGCCTCGAGCACAGTTTCCGTCTCGCCCGAGCCCGAGCCTCGGCGGACAGACCCTCACCACTTCGCTCGAGCCAGGCCTCGAGAGAACCTGTGCACCCTCCGCCTCGTCGAGCCAGGCCTCGGACGAAACGTTTGGTTTCCGTCTCGCCCGAGCCTACCAGTCAGGCCTCGGTCGGCCGAGAGTTCCGCGATTCGCCCGAGCCCCGTTCCGACTCGAGCACAGTGCTCTTTTCCTTTAAAAAATGGGAACAGTTCTGATATTTCATCTTTTTGTATGATTTTCTGTGTTGATCCAAAAATTCTGAAAATTTCACAGTAGACTCTTTATGCTCTGGAGTATTTTATAAAAATATAAAACTTGACTTTTCTGCAAAGATTTAAAAATGTAAAATTCCCCTTTTAATTGAAAAATGAAGGTTTTGGTATTTTTGGAGAGTGATCTATAACTCCAAAAATCTGGAGATAAATTTCTATGTGCTAGTTATGCCTTTCTGAGTCTCTGGTAAAATTTTGAAGTCTTTTGGAGCAAGTTGATTTTTGAGCTTTATTTTAATTAAGGAATAGTGCCTTTTGTTAATTAAATGTCTAGATTTAATTGAGCACCTTAATGACCTCCAAAAATTATGAAATTTGTTTTGCCATATACTTGTACTCTAATGAACTTGTGTGATTAATTTGGTAATTTTTGGAGCACCTTCATAAAATGACCTTTTTAAATAATTAAGAAAAATAGAAAGAAATGATTAGGGTTAGTGTGAATGCCCTGTGAAGTGACTTTTGGGATTGCGTGATGTTCATAGACCCCTACCCTTTGGTCTATGATGTTTGTGATGCTTAGGATAGTTATGATAAAGTCTAGTTTAATCAATTTTGCTTAAGGAAGAAATGGTTACTTTTATGCTCAACCTAGATTTCGTTTATGCCTTGCCTAAGAGTAATCTTGAATCAGTGGTATTGTCTTGCACCATAAGTCCATATCATCATTCTCATGAGCATTCATCATTGCATCCGTATAGTTGACGAAGAAGGCCCTGAAGTCGAGGTAGCCGCCGAAGGATCCGTCCCCAAGGCAACCCCGAGCTCCGACGCTTATACCTACCCCGAGTCTACTCTTTTTGCCATCCAAGGCAAGCCCCGGTGCATTTAACCCTACCTTGCTTTTATAAATGTTTTCTTTAAATGTTTTGAGTTAAATTATTGCATTAGGTTGATAGGAGTTGAGTGAAATCCTCTCTGATGCATTATCTACCTTGACCAATGAAATACCCGACACCTGTTTTTCAAAAACTATTGCAAAATGCTTAGCAATGCTATATGATAGATTTGCAATAAAAATGCCAATTTCAAAAGTGTGATCACTTAAGAATATTTATGGGAATTTCTGGTTTACTCCCACTATTGGCTAAGTATCTGATCCGTACTTAGTCAATGGGAAGGAGAGGTTGTCCTTGCGCACGGTGCCGTCATGTCGTAGTCCGGGACTCGACAGTTGACACCGACCGGGACGGGTTGAAAAACTGACAGGACTGTTGCGCTTGGGTGAGATATAACCAAGGCACAGTTGCTGGCTGGAAAATTAGGGACCATCCGTATGGGGGCCTGCTGGGCAGGACTTGCAACTATTCACATACTACGGAAAGCTCTGGCTCCGAGAAATCCATTATTGGACCGACAACCGCGCACTGGGAGTGGAGAGATGGCGGAAGTAGCATGTACCCACGTGGGTTAGAGTCCCGGATTGGAGTGGTGTACTGTACTTCCGGGTGGCGTAGGACCGGGCCCAATAATGGAGGAATCGTGGAAGACGAGTTGGCATATGCAAGCTTGGGTGCTACATATGCAGTGTGAATAGGGATCCTCAGCTGAGTATTCTTTATCCGGATTAACGTTGCTCCTCGGTTATGGAGACTTGTTCCATTGACTCTCAACGGAGAGTGGTTCTCAACTAGGAATGTTTTGAAATGTAAAATGAATCATGAAGGATGAAGAATTGAGGAATACTGAATCTTTCAAAATAAAATAAGATTTACAAAAATGCTTTTCTGCAAAATACTTGATCTTGCTTAAGCCTTACCTTGACTACCCTAAGCCTTCATTCCTGAGTCTCCTCCCCTTTTCTTTAGTCGGTTAAGTCTTGTTGAGTACCTTTGTACTCAGGGTTCTTTTACCCATGTTGCAGGTATGGCAGATCCCTCAGTATGCCTTGGACCCTGCTGTGTGACTGTGGTTCAGGAAGAGGCCGATGAGGCCGATGAGTGATTATTCACCCTCGGGCTGGGTGATGTATCTATATCTTTTAGTTGTTGTCATCTGCTACCCTGTCAACTCTATCTATTTGAACTATGGTCTGTAATAACTTCACTTTAAGTTTATGTTGAACACTGGTTTGTAAAACTATTGTTATTTAAGTCTTCCGCTATTTACTCCGATATTATTTGTCAAAATGTTCAAGAGATTGTAACTGAATTGTGAGATGATCCTGCGGACATCGGGCACTGATGTAGCCCAGTGGCGAACCCGGTCTTAATCTCTTGGCTGTACGGATCGACTGTCAGTGGTTGATAGTGATCGGTGGGCCATGGGATTAGGGCCGTTACGTCACAGAGTGGTATCGGAGCATCTCACTACGACGTTGCAATTTTTTTTTTTTTTTTTTTTTTGCGAAAACTTCAAAAGATTTTTGAGTCCAAAACTAAACTTGACTATTTTGAGTCCAAATTGCTTCTCTCATCTCATCTTGTCTTTGGCAACTAGTAGCAAGACACTTTGTATAGCCCTATGTACGTTACCTTAGTAGTTGCATTGTCTTGATTCCGTAGGAACGAATCATGCATCATGTCATAATCACTTAAGGTAATAACTTCCTCTCTAAGTCGGTTGGGATAGTGTGCCTATACCTTGTTCTTGCTAGCCTTTCTCATCTATAACCTCTTATCCAGATATGGCCATCATCAAGCGGACTGCCCGCAAGTCGACTGGACCAAATGGTGTGCCGCGTCACCAGCTGGCGCCACGCACCGGAGAAGAGACTGGAAAATCCTCCAATGGTCATCGTTTTTCCCGCCGCACCCGCAAACAGCTGAAGGAGGAGATCAAGAATCTGAAGGCCGAGATGGAAAACATGGAGCATGACTTCTATCTTTCCCGCATGGAGTTTTATGAGGCACGAGCTTCTCTGGAGCAGGCCAATCGGAACACGGTTCGCGCTATCGAACAGCGCAATGAGGCTTGGGACCGCGAGGACGTCGCCAGAGCCCAGTTCCATGGACTACAGCAGTACACCGCTCAGGTTGAGCAGTACAATGATATACTTCATGAGGAGGTACATCAGCTGTACAACCAACTTCACCCCATGATTCCACCTGTTGCTGAGGATCCAGAAGATGGAGTCGTGGAGGAACCTGAAGTAGGACATGAGCCAGTCCAGAATGTAGAAGTGGAACCTGCTGAAGATGTTCACGTTGAAGATGAAGATGAGGAGGAAGAGCCTGAGCTTCATCATCGAGGATGATGATGATGACGAAGAGTTGATCTTCATCGATGATGACTAGATTCCTTGTGTCTGTACCATCTGCTCACCTAAAGCCTTAGTCTAGGTTTGGGGCGTTAGTTGGTCTTCTGTTTAGTCGAGTCTGTATCTTGTCTTGTACCTTTCTTTTGTCAGTCAGTGGTTTTTATCGAACTTCTGTATCAGTTATCTACCCTTGCATCAATGAATCTTATCAGTCAGTTTCGTTCAAAAGCAATCTTTGGATGCTAAGTTCCCAAATTCTTAACAGATGCCTGTGAACACCCGCACTGGAGCCGGAAGTTCCGGAGGTGCCAACCTTCCAAATCCTCCACCAGTTCCTGCTACCCTGGCAGATGCCATTGCAGCCTTGGCCGCCGCCGCCAACCTTATGGCTCAAAACCAAGGACAGCAGAATGTTGGTCACCGTGGTCGCCACAACCAAGAGACCACCTATGTGGAGTTCACTGAAACCCGTCCACCGGTTTTCACCAGAGCCGATGAACCCCTCGAAGCTGATGATTGGCTCCGCACCATGGAGCAGAAGTTTGGTCTCATCCGATGCACAGAGATCCAGAAGCCTCGGTTCGCTTCTCAGCAGCTCCGTGGTCCCGCAAGTGCCTGGTACGCCAACCTGTTGGCTGCCCAACCTGAAGGTCATGAGTTGACCTGGGAAGAGTTCCGCACCGCTTTCAGAGCACATCACATCCCTTCGGGATTGATGAGAATGAAGTTGGATCAGTTCTTGGCCCTGCAACAGAAAGATTCCACCGTCATGCAGTACGTGGGACAATTCAATCACCTCAGCCAGTATGCCTCCGACTATGTCAACACGGAGGAAAAGAAGAGAGATTGTTTCCTCAGGGGTCTGCACCCTAAGATTCGTAGAGGTCTGTCCAACAACCTGAATGGATCCTACCATGATGTCGTTGACCGTGCTGTTGCTTTTGAGGAAAGCAACCGCCAGTACCAGGAAGAGAAAAAGAAGAAGAAGGCTGGGTCTAGCAGTTTCTCCAGCAACCATAAGCGCCCAAGAGTCATCTACCACCCCAGTCACCATCAAAACCGTGCCCCATACCCCCATCAGCAAGTGGTCGTTCGTACCGCAGCCACCACCCATAATGCCAACCAGCAAAGTGCCACTCAGCCGAACGCCCCAGGTGTTCGTGTCACCGCCCCACAAACAGCTTACAACCTCCCATGCTACAACTGTGGCCAAGTTGGTCACTGGGCTCGCGAGTGCCCAAAACCCAAGAAGAATGCCCAGTATGCACAGAAAGGCCCTGGAGGATCACAGCAGCAGCAGCACCGTGCACCGCAGCAGCACGTCCAGAAGGGCAAGCTTGTCAGGAAGCACGGGCAAGTCTACTTCACCACCGTCAGTAACATCCCAGAAGGAGAGCCCGTCATGCTCGGTAGGTTCCCTGTTGCCAATCATCCTGCAATCGTCTTGTTTGATTCTGGTGCATCGCATTCCTTCATCAGTCGCACTTTTGTCATCAAGCATGAGTTACCCATGGGGGAGTTAAAAGAAAGTTTTTGCATACTTTCGCCTAGGAGGACGGATAAATACTAAGGAAGTGGTCCGCAGCATACCAGTAATGTTGGGGGAACATGTCTTTCCTACCACCATGATAGTACTGCGCGATCAAGAGATAGATGTCATCTTAGGCATGAATTGGATGTGTCAGTATAAAGCCATGATAGACATCTTGAATAGAGTTGTGAGAGTGGATATTCCTAACAGTACCTCCAAACTCTTTCTCCAACTTCCAATGCCTCAAAAGCCAACAACCACCCAGTTAAATTCTGCCTATGCTCCGGAAATCAGGGATATCCCCGTAGTCTGTGAGTTCCCTGATGTCTTCCCAGGAGATCTACCTGGTCTACCTCCCGACCGTGATGTTGAGTTTGCTATAGAGCTAAAGCCCGGGACTGCTCCTATATCCCGTAGAGCTTATCGAATGCCTCCCAGAGAATTGGCAGAGCTAAAGATCCAATTGCAAGAGCTATTGGACAAGGGTCTCATTCGCCCAAGTTCATCTCCTTGGGGTTGCCCTGCTATCTTTGTGAAGAAGAAGGACAAAAGCCTTCGTCTGTGCGTTGACTATCGTCCGCTCAATGAGGTCACCATCAAGAATAAATATCCTTTGCCTCGCATTGACCTTCTTTTTGACCAGTTATCTGGAGCCAGAGTGTTTTCCAAGATCGACCTCAGATCTGGCTATCACCAAATAAAGATTCGTCCCGAAGATATTCCCAAAACAGCTTTCACCACCAGATACGGCCTATATGAGTATTTGGTCATGTCTTTCGGTTTGACCAATGCACCCGCTCATTTCATGTATCTCATGAACTCTGTGTTCATGCCAGAGCTCGATAAATTTGTAGTCGTGTTCATTGACGACATCCTTGTTTATTCAAGAACTCCTGAAGATCATGCCAAGCATCTTCGTGTCGTTCTCTCTCGTCTCAGAGATCACCAGCTGTATGCCAAGTTCAGTAAATGTGAATTCTGGCTAGATCGAATTCAATTCCTTGGTCATGTCCTGTCCGCTGAAGGTGTGTCAGTTGACCCTGGAAAAGTGGCAGATATCTTGGATTGGAAGCCACCTACCACTGTCCGCGAAGTTCGCAGCTTCATGGGAATGGCTGGATACTATCGTCGTTTCATCCCAGATTTCTCCAGAGTTGCCAAGCCTATCACAGAGTTGTTGAAGAATTCCGTGGATTTTGTTTGGTCACCAGCCTGTGAGCAAGCTTTTCAAGCCTTGAAGGAACTGTTAACTACATCACCAGTCCTAGCTCAACCAGATATCGAGAAACCCTTTGATGTATACTGTGATGCATCTGGTACTGGTTTGGGTTGTGTATTGATGCAAGAAGGTCGAGTGATCGCTTATGCCTCACGGCAGCTTAAGCGACATGAGGAGAATTACCCAACCCATGACCTTGAATTAGCAGCAGTGGTGCATGCTTTGAAGATATGGCGTCATTATCTGTTGGGCAGTGCTTGCAATGTGTACACCGATCATAAGAGCCTGAAGTATATCTTCACTCAAGAAGAGTTGAACATGAGGCAGCGAAGATGGCTTGAGTTAATCAAGGATTATGATATCGAAGTGCATTACCATCCTGGTAAGGCGAATGTAGTCGCCGATGCCCTCAGTCGCAAGTCATACTGCAACTGTCTGACGACGAAGCCCTATGATCTTTCCTTGTGCCATGATCTTGAAAGGATGGGTATTGAAATGGTACCACAAGGAACTCTGAGCAATGTCAGGATAGAGACCTCTATCAGAGAACAGGTCATTGCTGCACAAAAAGATAACCCTGGAATCAAGCACATCATCGAAAAGGTCCAGACCGGAAAGGCTGATTGTTTCAGGATCGATGATGTAGGAGTTGTTTGGTTCAAGAACCGTCTAGTAGTTCCCAAGGTGCCTGAGTTGAGACAGTTGATCCTTGATGAAGCACACCTGTCTAGGTTTTCCATCCACCCCGGCAGCAACAAGATGTACCAGGATCTGAGGCAGAGATTCTGGTGGACAAAGATGAAGATTGAAATCGCTCGCTATGTCGCTCGCTGTGATACTTGTCAGAAAGTCAAAGCCGTGCACATGAAACCTGGAGGAGAATTGCAGTCTTTATCTGTACCTGCCTGGAAGTGGGAAGATATCAGCATGGATTTTATTAATGGGCTACCCAAGACCCGGAAAGGTTTTGATTCCATTTGGGTAATCGTGGACCGACTCACCAAACAAGCTCACTTTCTGCCAGTCAAGACTATTTACACCGTCCCCACATATGCCGCCTTGTACAAGAACAACATAGTGAAGCTTCATGGCATACCCAAGACCATTGTCTCTGACCGCGGTACCCAGTTTGTTGCTAAGTTCTGGAAGGCGTTCCATACCTCACTTGGAACCCAGCTCTTATACAGCACAGCATATCATCCTCAGACTGATGGACAGACGGAGCGAGTCAACCAGGTGCTGGAAGACATGTTGAGAGCCTGTGCTCTCACCTTCGCAGATACTTGGGATGACTGTTTGCCCTTGGCAGAGTTCTCATATAATAACAGTTACCAAGAAAGCATCAAGATGGCACCCTTTGAAGCACTGTACGGTCGTCGTTGTCGTACACCTCTCAGTTGGTCCGAACCTGGAGAAAGGGAATTCTTTGGAGTTGACCTGGTCAAGGATATGGAAGAGAAAGTCAAGCAGATACAAGAGAACATGAAGATTGCCCAATCTCGACAAAAGAGCTATGCTGACAAGAGACGTCGACCTCTGAAGTTTCAAGTTGGAGATTATGTATATCTCAAGGTCTCACCAACCAAAGGAGTCACTCGTTTTGGAGTTAAAGGAAAGTTAGCACCCCGCTACATTGGTCCGTTTGAGATTTTGGAATGTTGTGGCAAGGTAGCTTACAAGCTAAAGTTGCCCGATCATCTCTCCGCAGTCCACAATGTTTTCCATGTCTCCCAACTCAAGAAGTGTCTCCGAGTACCAGAACATGTCGTGGAAGTTGAAGGTGTCAAGCTAGAGCCTGATCTGTCCTACTCAGAATATCCAGTTCGCGTGTTGGACCACAAGGATCGCGTTACCCGAAGAACCACCACAAGATGGTACAAAATCCAGTGGAACCAGCACTCTGAAGAAGAAGCTACTTGGGAATCTGAAGACTTCTTAGCAAAGAACTACCCCGACTTTCTCGAATCGCTGTCCATGTAAGGTTTTGCCTTTATCCCTTCTTTGTCCTTTCATAAGACGTGGAATCTCGGGGCGAGATTTCTTTAAGGGGGGGAGGCTGTAACACCTCTGGTGTTTAACTGTAATTAACTTGACATATCATCATTATCATCATTAAGCATCTTGATCATGATTTCATGTGTATGCATTTTGCTAAGTGTATCATTTTATGTGAATTACCTCTATTGCAAAAATCCTAATTAGCCCACTTCTCTCTACTAGGGCAAAATGGTAATTTCATCTCTGTGATTAGTTTTGTGTAATTCTTGTTCCTTTGGTGTCTTGAAGTTTTGTTGTGTTGGCCAAAGTTCAAAAATCAGAATTTGATTTCAAATCCCTTTTGCAAAACCCTAATTTCCAAATCCTGGATTTTATCCCTCTGGTGTAATTTAAAAATTATTCAAAATTTGGGGTTGGTCCAAAAAGCAAAGTTGTAGAGCTGTCAAAGAGAAACAACTTTGGTATTTACAAATTTTCAAGTTGCAGTACAAAGTTTTGAGTTATTTCAAATTCAATCAAACCCCAACTTTTGTTCCCTTTTCAGTTTTCAAAAAGAGTTCAAAAACTAATGAGTTTCTGGAAAAGTGTATTATAGCAAAGTTGTAGGTTTTGATAAAAGGAACAACTTTCATGTTTGAAGATTTTCTAGTTTCAGTATAAAATCCAAAGTAATTTTGAATTGATTCAAATTTCAAAAGTGTCCCCTTTTTCTGTTTTTGAATTTTGTTCAAAAACTGTTTGGAATTTGAAAATGTTCTTTTTGACAAAGTTGTAGATCTCATTTTTCCGAACAACTTTGGTATTGGGAGTTTTTGTCGCACAGTTCAAATTTTGGGAGCATTTTGCAAAAGTCAGAAACTAGCCAAAAGTCAAACCCTACACCCTACACTGTTCCTCTTCTTCATAGCGACAGAGGGGGGGCCCGGCCATGGCGCCCGCGCCGCGCCTGCCGCACGCCCGGCTGCTCCCCACGCGCCACCAACCTGCCGCCGCTGTCGCCCTGTTCCCTCCGCGCCCGCGCGCGAGCGCTGGCCCTCGCTCCCGTCCCCTACAGTCCTCTCCGCGCCGCCGCCGCGTGGCCATCGCCGGCCGAGCTTGCGCCCGAGCCCCGGCTGCACGCCCACGTATCCGCCAGAGCGCAATCGAGTGCGCACGCCTCCGCAAACCTCATCCACACCACCCCGAGGTCTCTACCGGCCCTGGCCGCGGCTATATAAGCCCGCCGGAGCTCCGACCTCCGCACTCATCTCCGCCTCCGTCGCCAGCACAGTCCAGTGCCTCCGCCGCTCCACCACCTAGCTCAAAAGCTCCGCCGTGTTCTTGTGCTGCTTCACCACCCTCCAATTTTACCTCTACCGCCTCCAATCGCCCGGCGTAACCTCGCCGTTCCCATCTCCGGCAGAAACCCGGCGAGCTCGGGTTCGTGAAATTCGTCGCCTCCGGCCTCGACCATCCCTCACCGACCCCCGTGTCGTGTTCCTCGGTCCCGTGCGACTCTGACCAGACCCTTGCGGTCTCGTGTGTTGCGCAGGGTCGCCGGAGCGCCGCTCGCCGCTCGCCGCCGAAGGAGCTCCACCGAACCACCGCCCCTCGAGCCCGTGTCGAGCCTCACCCTCGAGCGCGTGCCGAGCCTCACCCTCGAGCCCTGCCTCCAATCCTTGGTAAGCACCCGAGGCCTCGGCCTCTGCTTCCACTCCGTCTCGCCCGAGCCCAAGCCTCGAGCACAGTTTCCGTCTCGCCCGAGCCCGAGCCTCGGCGGACAGACCCTCACCACTTCGCTCGAGCCAGGCCTCGAGAGAACCTGTGCACCCTCCGCCTCGTCGAGCCAGGCCTCGGACGAAACGTTTGGTTTCCGTCTCGCCCGAGCCTACCAGCCAGGCCTCGGTCGGCCGAGAGTTCCGCGATTCGCCCGAGCCCCGTTCCGACTCGAGCACAGTGCTCTTTTCCTTTAAAAATGGGAACAGTTCTGATATTTCATCTTTTTGTATGATTTTCTGTGTTGATCCAAAAATTCTGAAAATTTCACAGTAGACTCTTTATGCTCTGGAGTATTTTATAAAAATATAAAACTTGACTTTTCTGCAAAGATTTAAAAATGTAAAATTCCCCTTTTAATTGAAAAATGAAGGTTTTGGTATTTTTGGAGAGTGATCTATAACTCCAAAAATCTGGAGATAAATTTCTATGTGCTAGTTATGCCTTTCTGAGTCTCTGGTAAAATTTTGAAGTCTTTTGGAGCAAGTTGATTTTTGAGCTTTATTTTAATTAAGGAATAGTGCCTTTTGTTAATTAAATGTCTAGATTTAATTGAGCACCTTAATGACCTCCAAAAATTATGAAATTTGTTTTGCCATATACTTGTACTCTAATGAACTTGTGTGATTAATTTGGTAATTTTTGGAGCACCTTCATAAAATGACCTTTTTAAATAATTAAGAAAAATAGAAAGAAATGATTAGGGTTAGTGTGAATGCCCTGTGAAGTGACTTTTGGGATTGCGTGATGTTCATAGACCCCTACCCTTTGGTCTATGATGTTTGTGATGCTTAGGATAGTTATGATAAAGTCTAGTTTAATCAATTTTGCTTAAGGAAGAAATGGTTACTTTTATGCTCAACCTAGATTTCGTTTATGCCTTGCCTAAGAGTAATCTTGAATCAGTGGTATTGTCTTGCACCATAAGTCCATATCATCATTCTCATGAGCATTCATCATTGCATCCGTATAGTTGACGAAGAAGGCCCTGAAGTCGAGGTAGCCGCCGAAGGATCCGTCCCCAAGGCAACCCCGAGCTCCGACGCTTATACCTACCCCGAGTCTACTCTTTTTGCCATCCAAGGCAAGCCCCGGTGCATTTAACCCTACCTTGCTTTTATAAATGTTTTCTTTAAATGTTTTGAGTTAAATTATTGCATTAGGTTGATAGGAGTTGAGTGAAATCCTCTCTGATGCATTATCTACCTTGACCAATGAAATACCCGACACCTGTTTTTCAAAAACTATTGCAAAATGCTTAGCAATGCTATATGATAGATTTGCAATAAAAATGCCAATTTCAAAAGTGTGATCACTTAAGAATATTTATGGGAATTTCTGGTTTACTCCCACTATTGGCTAAGTATCTGATCCGTACTTAGTCAATGGGAAGGAGAGGTTGTCCTTGCGTACGGTGCCGTCATGTCGTAGTCCGGGACTCGACAGTTGACACCGACCGGGACGGGTTGAAAAACTGACAGGACTGTTGCGCTTGGGTGAGATATAACCAAGGCACAGTTGCTGGCTGGAAAATTAGGGACCATCCGTATGGGGGCCTGCTGGGCAGGACTTGCAACTATTCACATACTACGGAAAGCTCTGGCTCCGAGAAATCCATTATTGGACCGACAACCGCGCACTGGGAGTGGAGAGATGGCGGAAGTAGCATGTACCCACGTGGGTTAGAGTCCCGGATTGGAGTGGTGTACTGTACTTCCGGGTGGCGTAGGACCGGGCCCAATAATGGAGGAATCGTGGAAGACGAGTTGGCATATGCAAGCTTGGGTGCTACATATGCAGTGTGAATAGGGATCCTCAGCTGAGTATTCTTTATCCGGATTAACGTTGCTCCTCGGTTATGGAGACTTGTTCCATTGACTCTCAACGGAGAGTGGTTCTCAACTAGGAATGTTTTGAAATGTAAAATGAATCATGAAGGATGAAGAATTGAGGAATACTGAATCTTTCAAAATAAAATAAGATTTACAAAAATGCTTTTCTGCAAAATACTTGATCTTGCTTAAGCCTTACCTTGACTACCCTAAGCCTTCATTCCTGAGTCTCCTCCCCTTTTCTTTAGTCGGTTAAGTCTTGTTGAGTACCTTTGTACTCAGGGTTCTTTTACCCATGTTGCAGGTATGGCAGATCCCTCAGTATGCCTTGGACCCTGCTGTGTGACTGTGGTTCAGGAAGAGGCCGATGAGGCCGATGAGTGATTATTCACCCTCGGGCTGGGTGATGTATCTATATCTTTTAGTTGTTGTCATCTGCTACCCTGTCAACTCTATCTATTTGAACTATGGTCTGTAATAACTTCACTTTAAGTTTATGTTGAACACTGGTTTGTAAAACTATTGTTATTTAAGTCTTCCGCTATTTACTCCGATATTATTTGTCAAAATGTTCAAGAGATTGTAACTGAATTGTGAGATGATCCTGCGGACATCGGGCACTGATGTAGCCCAGTGGCGAACCCGGTCTTAATCTCTTGGCTGTACGGATCGACTGTCAGTGGTTGATAGTGATCGGTGGGCCATGGGATTAGGGCCGTTACGTCACAAACTTGATTTGCCCAAGAGACTTGGTCAGGATGTTGGCGAGCTGGTCTTGGGTGTTGATGTAGTTGGCCCAGACACTCCCTTCATCCAGGTTGCTCCTGATGAAGTGATACCTCACCCGGATGTGCTTGTTGCGCTCATGGAAGATGGGGTTCTTCGCCAAGGCCAAGGCGGACTTGCTGTCCACCCTGAGCTCCACTGCCTCCGCGTCTCTACCAAGGAGATCACCAAGCAGCCGAGCCAGCCACAGGGCCTGAGTAGAAGCAGTAGTGGCTGCAATGTACTCTGCCTCACAGCTGGATAGGGCCACCACCTGCTGTTTGACCGACTGCCAGCTGATTAGACACTTGCCGAGGAAGAACAGTGTCCCACTGGTGCTCTTGCTCGTGTCGATGTCGCCGGCGTGGTTGCTATCGCTGTACCCGATGAAGTGTGTCGCGCTGGGGCACCTCGGGTAGTGCAAACCGTAGTCGGAGGTGCCCGCGGCGTAGCGGAGGATCCTCTTCACGGCCTGCCGATGCTCCGTCGTTGGTCGTTGCATGAACCGGCTCACGTAGCCGACGGCGAAAGCCAGGTCCGGTCGTGTGTGGACAAGGTAGCGAAGGCTGCCCACAATGCGCTGGTACTGCGTCGCGTCCACCTCCTCCGCCGTACTCTCACGACTCAGCTTCAGCCTCTCCTCCATAGGACTGTGGGCTGGGTTGCAGTCAGTGAGGCCGCCTAGCTCCACGATGCGCTTGGCATAGACGATCCGGCGAAGAGAGATGTCGGAGCAGTCCTGGTGGACCTCGATCCCGAGGTCGAAGGAGAGGAGCCCGAGGTTGCTCATCTAAAAGGTGGCCTTCATCTCCTCCTTGAATGCCTCGATCTCCTTCTCCTTGGAACCGGTGATCACAAGGTCGTCGACGTAGACACCTACCAACAGGGCATTGTCTCCGTTGCCCCGTCGATAGACCGCGACCTCGTGAGCACTCTACTGGAACCCCATTTGCCTGAGGGTGGAGACTAGCTTGGCGTTCCAAGCTCGAGGTGCTTGCCGCAAGCCGTAGAGGGCCTTGCGCAGGCGGAGAACATTGCTCTCCTTGCCGGGAATGATGAATCCCGGCGGTTAGCGGACGTAGACCTCCTCCTTCAAGTCGCCAATGAGAAAAGCAGACTTGACATCCATGTGGTGGATGCTCCAACCCTCCTGGGCTGCGAGGGCGAGGAGGCACACGGACTCCATCCGTGCAACAGGCGCGAAAGCGTCGTCGAAGTCGACTCCCTCCTGCTGGAGGATGCCGCGCGCCACCAAACGCGCCTTGTGCTTGATCACTTCACCGTCTTCGTCCTTCTTGAGCTTGAAGACCTACTTGAGAGAGATGGCATGGTGGCCGGCCGGAAGATCTGCTAGCTCCCACGTCTTGTTCCGCTTGACGGCGTCCATCTCCTGCTCCATCGCGACACGCCATGCCGCGTCTCTGTCCGCCTTGGCGAAAGAACGAGGCTCGCCGTCGTCCTGTGCGAGGTGCAACTCCACCTCGAAGTCACGTTGAGCCAGTCCAGGGACCGGCTGCTCGCCGAAGAGGTCGTCCACAGTACGGTGGCGTAGAGGCTCGCCGTCGTGGTAGGCGTCGATGCGGTCCTTGTCGTTGGACAACGGAGTGGCGAACTCCACCGTACGCTGCTCGTCATGGACCGAAGCTGCCGGTGCCGAGCCTGAAGGGGTAGGCGCCGGTGTAGGAGATCGAGGTGTGGCCGGCGGTGCTGGTGAACCCGCCGAAACCTGTGGACTTGCCGGGGTTGGTGGCGATCGAGGTGGTGGCGTAGGCGAGCTCGATGAAGACGAGCTGCTAGCTCCCCCCACCTTCTCGAACTGGACGTAGTCGATGACGAAATCGCTGGTCGTCGGAGTCGAGCCGTCATCCACCATCTTGCCCCACGTCCAGCCTAGCCCTTCGTCGAACACGACGTCACGCGTGGTGCGCACACGCCGTGTTTCAGGGTCGAGGACGTGATAGGCTTTGGCGCCCTCCGCGTAGCCTATGAGGACCCCTGGTGTGCTCCGGTCGTCGAGCTTGCTGACGTGGTTGAGCTCCTTGATGAAGGCCAGGCAGCCAAAGACGCGGAGGTGGCTCACCGCGGGCTTGCGCCCGTGCCAGGCCTCATATGGCGTCTTGTCATCAAGGGCCTTGGTGGGGGAGCGGTTGAGCAAGTGAACGGCAGTCATCACGGCCTCAACCCAGTAGATCGCCGACATCCCTCTCTGCTTGAGGAGGGCGCGGGCGGTGGCCACCACCGTCTGGTTGCGGCGCTCGACGACGCCGTTTTCCTGCGGGGTCTACGGCGCGGAGAAGTGGCGGTGGATTCCCTTGTCGGTGCAGTACGCCGCAAACTCGGCTGCCGTGAACTCGTCGTCGTTGTCCGTGCGTAGGACCCGAAGCTTGCGGACGCACTCTGCCTCCGCAACAGCTTGAAGGCGCTTGATGGCGTCTGTTGCGGCTGCCTTGTTGTCGAGCAGGACAACCCACATGTAGCGGGACACGTCGTCGACGAGGAGGAAGTAGCACCGGCCTCCAGGTGTAGCCGGTGTCACGGGGCCACAGAGGTCACCGTGCACGAGCTCCAGCTTTTCCTTTGGCGCGGAAGCTGGGGAGCCGCCGCAGCTTGGTGAGGATGCAGGTGTCGCAAAACTGCTCCACGTGGTGGACGTGCGGCATGCCCTGCACCATCTCCTTGCTGCCGAGCTACCTCAGGGCCTCAAAGTTGAGGTGCCCAAAGCGCTCGTGCCACCGCCAAGCATCGTCGTTGCGGCGGGCTGCAAGGCAAAGAGGTTGCGCCACCTGCGCGTGAAAGATGTAGAGGCGGTTGCTCCTGTTGACCTTGACGAGGAGCCGTCGCCGCCGATCCCAGACCCCGCGTTCGATCTCCACGCGCGATCCGTTCTCATCCAACTGTCCCAAGCTGATGATGGAGTTCCGCAACGCGGGGATGTAGTAGACACCGGTGAGCAGCCGGTGCTCGCCAGTCTTGGCGACGTCGACAGAGCCGGCGCCCTTGATCTCCACGGTGGAGGCGTCGCCGAACTTGACGGTGCCTCGGACGCTGGAGTCGAGCTCGGAGAAGAACTCCCGCCGCCCGGTCATGTGATGGGTGGCGCCGGTGTCGAGGCACCACCCGTCAACCTTGTCGTTGCTGAGGCTGTCGCTGAGAAGGGCTTGTGCTTTTGGCTCGTCGAGGTAGAGGGGAGCCGCTGCGGCCGATGCCATTGGAGGTCATTCGATTCTCGCATGAGCCATGAACAGACCCGGCTGCTCCTTCCCCGCCTGCGCGACGTGGGCCTGGTTGCGTCGTGGTTTTCGACAATCCTTGGCCCAATGGCCAAGCTTGCCGCAGTTGTGGCAAGGGTCGTCTCGTGCCGGCTTCTTGCCAGCCGCGCCACCCTGGGCGCCTGCACGATCATCACCATCTGCAAGTCCTCGCGCCCCTGCCTGGGCGTCTTTGCGCGGCTTGCCACGCTTGCCGCGCTTGCGGCCACCTGTCGTGGAAGAAGGCTCCCCCTTCTTCTTGTCGCCTTGGCCGGCAGCCCACTGCTCCCGAGTAAGGAGGATCTTCCCGCCAATGGTGACGGGTCCCGGAAGAGGCTGTGGCTCATCAAGGTCAACGACCTTGAGGCAACCCAACGCCTCCTCGATCATCATCGTGGAGAGGTCCAACATAGACTGGATCGGGCGAGCCATCTGATTGTACTTCTCGGGGACACAGCGGAGGAGCTTCTCCACAACTCCTCGTTGTAGGTGTCGTCGCCGAAGTGCACCAACTTCTGCAACAGGGTGTTGAGACGGAGGGCAAAGTCATCAATGTCCTCACCAGGCTCTCCCACTCCTGGCGAAGTGCTTGCAGTGTAGACTTGTGGGCGCGTTCGCTGCGGATGCGTGTTGCGGCAATGGCGTCTCAAGCCTCTTTGGCAGTCCGCTTGCTTGTAAGCGAGAACTGCATCTCGGGCAGGACTGCAGCGATGAGAGCGTCCAGCGCCCGCCGATCCTAATCGTAGTCGATGTCGCCGTAGCGGACTGCATCCCACATATGCCGCACCTGGAGCCTCACCCTCATCACCGCGGCCCACTCGACGTAGTTGGTTTTGGTGAGGGTAGGCCACCCGCCGCCAGAGCCAACATCCCTGACAACAGCAGCTTGGTACTCGTGGTGACCACGGTACCAAACCGGGGAGAGAGAGCCGCGTCGCCTGTGAAGGTCGTGCTCTCCTTCGACCCGTCTGCCGCTGCCATGTGCGCCTCCTCTAGGAGCGTTGCCGCTGTGCGCGCCTCCTCCAGGAACGCCACCGCCGTGTGCGCCTCCTCTAGGAGCACCGTCGGCGCGTCCGAGCCTGTCTGGGCTACCGCCGCCACGCTCGTGAGCGTGCGCGGCTGCCCACTGCGCCGCTCGCCCTCACCCTGCCTCCCTCTCCAACAGCTCGAGGTCCGCGTCGGCACTGTCGTCAGCGGAGATGGAGCTGTTGTTGCTGCCGCACAGGACCTCTACCTCCGCTGCTGCAGCACGCGCTGCATCCGCCGCCGCCGCTGCCTCCACCTCCGTTTGGGCTGCTGCCAGCTCCGCCGCTGCCAGCCTTGACGCCCTCTCTGCCGCTGCAGCCGCCTGTGCCGCTGCTCGCTCGCGTTCCTCTGCTGCAGCAAGGTCGGCCTGCTGGCACCGCTGCATGCTTGAGGCGACCGAGCGCTGAGAGTGTCTTGCGGACATGGCGCACCACCGGAGGGATGCTGCGTGGAGAAGTTGCTGCTTCTGATGAGCTGCTGCTCGTCTGAGCAGGGGAGGAAAGGTGAGCAGAGGCAGTCGGAGCTGCTGCTCGCTGTGAGGCTGGGAGTGGGGCTGGAGAGGAAGCTCAAGCTAGAGGATAATTTGGCTCCGATACCACTTGTTAGTCGCTGAATTCTTGCTCTTGGAGATAGCAAGATCCTTACTGTCATCGAGAGGATGACACTTGAGATGAGGCAGATTTTCTGGTTTATTTCTCACACAATCTTACACAAGTGTCATGCCAACCTGAGGGGTTGGGGGGCAAATATATAGGGCTGCTAACCAGTCAAACATATACTAATATGTTGTCCTAGATGCTAGTCAAGATGTTGTAACTACCATGCAGATGTTGTTCTAAAAGTGGTCAAGATGCTGTCCTTAAACCACCATGCAGATGTTGTCTTAAAGATGCTAACAGCCAGTCAATATGCTGTCCTTGAGGCGCAGCAATACCACCATGCAGCCATGTGCTGCAGCCACGCAACGGCTCCCACTGGTTGAAGTTGGGTTGCTTCAGTTCCAGGGTCACCGGGATGTGGTTTTTGACGGAGATCGTCGCGTAGGAGGCGACGAGGATAGCTGAGGCAGGGAGGGTGCCTGTGGCCGCCGTGGTGCCAGAGGATTGGAGGGGGCTGGTGGCAGAGGAGGTCGACATGATCGACCTTGAGAGGGCGGCGCTGCAGAAGGGGTGGCTGGTTGGGAGAGGGGCTGGTGTGGGCACCTTGGTCTTTGATACCATGTAGAAAGTAGAGAATCACCACACATCCATTGTGGGTGGGGAGGGGCTGGTGTGGGCACCTAGGTCTTTGATACCATGTAGAAAGTAGAGAATCACCACACAACCATTGTGGGTGGGGAGCCTTTCATATATATGACCAATTAGGCACACATGGAAGGTACAAACATAGAAAGCTATTACGTGTACAAGGAAGCTATACTAGGCTATACATAGTAACTAGCCTATCTAGGGGATCTCTCTAATTGATCCTGATATATACATATCCTAATACCATGCCATGCTGCTATCCCCAGTGCCTCGAAGCTATTGCACTGCTCACGCCGATGTTGACCCCAATTGGCAGGCCACTGCCTTTTTGGAGAATAACACGTGGGATCTTGCTCCCTGTCCGCCTACAACTAATGTGGTGACCAGAACTGGATCTTCAAGCATAAATTCAAGGCAAATGATTCACTTGAGATAGCATGATGGTTCTTCGGGGAAACTCAGTGTCCTAGGATCGACTTCGATGAGACTTTTAGCCCAGTTTTGAAAATGCACACTGTACTCTCTCTTGCTGTCTCTCAAACTGGCTCATTCATCAGCTCGATATCAAGAATGCTTTTCTTCATGGGGTTTTGACTGGGACAGTTTATTGTTCCCAGCCTCCAGGATTCGAGGATTCTGCACATGCTGATTATGTCTGCTGGCTGAATCGCTCTCTTTATGGTCTGAATTGCCACCCAGGTCTTGGTACAGTCGCTTCGCTTCACATTTCTTCGAGCTTGGTTTTGTGGAGGCCAAATCAGACACATCTTTGTTCATTTATCATCATGTTGATGACTCGTTTTACGTCCATCACCACTATCTACATGTCTGGAATCCCATTCAGCACCAGGAACCAAACATGTGGTGATCGATCTTCTTTGGTGTTCATGGAGAGCGTTCTACTCATCAATGATCCGACTGCGGGGGCATGCTAGACGTATAGGTTTGGGTGTAGATTGTCCTGTCCCATGTGCTTATATCATGGCCAGCCAGCCCACATACATGTTGCCTTAAGAGTCGTAATCCGACACACCTGTAGATTGAGTTGTATTAGTCTACGAGTATCGGATGATGGTTCTGTTTACATAAGCCGCCCCTACTCACGTCTATATATTCTTGTTCCCTGTGCACCTCTATAATCATTCTATTATTCCCATCTTACATTATGCACTATAGATTGCACTTTGATGCTTAGAGTAATGGTCATTGGCTTTGGCTGCTGAATTTCTGTTCTGCAGGGTGTTTAGCACGAAATGTGCTTGAAGCTAAGAGACAGATAGCCGCAGCTGTTTCAGTTGAACGATATGCTAGAAGATGGTTGTGTCGTTGTGCATATTTGCATATTCGTTCTTCTTCTCTTGTGATCCAGTCTGGGATTCGCTATATCTTAGCAGGTCAGAGATTGCTTCACTTAAAGAACGCTAAAGCTTCTACTGTTATCCAGGTCTTTCTCATCTTTGATTCTTGTAAACTCTAATTATTTCTTATTCTCTCTCTCTCTCTCATTAGTTTTAACTTGTCAAGGCATGGAATTGTTTTGTTGGATCGAGATTGTAATTGTCATTTGTAAATCTCAAGTAATATTGTATCCATAAACTTTTCTGATTTGATCTTTGTTCATAAAGATGATGTATGCTGACCAACACTGTTAATTTAATATATAGGCTTGGTGGAGGATGCAGAAGCTCCATTATTTCCATCAGCAGTATCGATGGGCAACGGTTCTTATCCAGTGTTGTTGGAGACAGAAGCTTGCTAAAAGGGCATTGTGGAACCTTAAACATGTATGAACAGCAGCAACTATCTGCAGTCCAATGTATCTTAAAGCATCCAATTTGAACCCTGAAAATAACTACTATTTTTTTGGAAGCTTCCTAAATTTTGTTCTAAATAAAAAGATGTCTTCGTAAATTTTATCTGTTGATAGTTTGTTTGCTGCTAGAGGTAAGCATAAGGTTCCAACAAACGGTGCCCACAAGACAGGACAATCAACTTCACAATTGATATTTATTTTCCTTGTTCTTTGCACGATATTAGTATTACTGCCGTAAATAGTTCTATAAGGACTGAAGTGGTGAACTGATGATTCCTGTCCTATTCCATTTAGGAAGTCCAAACCTGAAATTTTTATATGATGATACCAATTTCTGCATTCTTAATACAAATCCTTTCCATTGCCAATGCACTTCATTTTTTATGTCCTGGATGTGATATAACACATGAATCTCGAAAGATAGGAAAGATCTCCCTCCAAGCCGTACATACGACTGAGCCAAGTTCTTGAGTGGTGCCTAACACAATTTTCTTCTAAACAAATAATTATGCGGCCTGCTTCAACTTTGATGAAGACTTGATATGACTTAGTAAGCAGTGTCGTATGTTATGCCTTTCCTCCACAGATAAAGAATTTAAGTAATAGTTGGTGCATGGAAGTCGGACTCAATAATTTTCTGTATGTATAAATTCGAAATGCATTCTGCTGGCAAACTACTCTATAGTTCATCGCATTTATCTTTCTTGTGATAAATTTATCTTGTATTATTGATGATTCACATGTCATGCAGTGTAATTAGGTAGTGTATTGGTAGTCTAATTATGTAGTATGTATTTTTAGTTCCATTTGCTTCAAGTACTGAACTTCTTCATTTTCAAGGCTGCTTATGAAACTGGAGCTTTACGTGAAGCTAAAGGCAAACTCGAGAAGAGCTTAGAAGATCTTACTTTGCGATTCACTTTAGAGAGGAGGCAAAGAGTATGGTTCTGTATGATATAGGTCTTCTAATGGAATCATTTTTGAAAATGAATTATCTAGTATGCATCTAAAGTAATTTAACATCATCTATATGTTTTCTCCATACTCTTAACAATCCAGTTAAGCACACAATTATTTGTATATTAATTTATTTTTGTTACAGTATCAGTTATAATTATGTGTGTGTGTAGCTTGCTGCTGAAGAGTCGAAGGCATTGGAGATATCTAAGCTTCTCAAAATATTGGATTCAGTGAAGTCTGAATTAGAGACATCAAATGAAGAAAATAAAAATAGTTGCAAGAAAATTGCCTCACTCCAACATCAGCTAGATTTATTATCCAAGGATCAAGAAGCTCAGCAACACAGTCTTTCTCAGATAGAAGAAGTGAAGAGGGAGAATATTTTACTGAAGGTGTTTCCCCACCTGTAAATTTTAAATTTAGTCGACTTTGAGTTCCATTTGGATTCAATATTGCCACTTTCAAAATCTTGTGTTTATGCCTCTCATATTTTTAGCTCTCATCAGTGTGGTGTAAGCTCTTAATACTCTGCTACAATGGTACTCTAGTTTGTGCTTTTCTTAGTTTGTGCTTGGTCTAAGCAAGCCTTAATGAATTCCAGTGTCTATTATGTTAATTTTGATAGGTGGATTAAATCTGTGTTCTAGATTTGTCTAACCTTTTCTCTAATGCAGGCAAAGAACACAGAAATGGAACAAGAGCTCTTAAAAGCTCAAAAATGTAGCCATGATAATATGGACAAGCTGCAGGATGTGGAAAAGAACTATGTGCATCTCCGGGATAACTTGAAAAAGTAAGTTTTTTTCACAGTAATATCTTAGAGCTCTACTAAATAATTTGCATGATTTTTTCCAGCTTGGAGGATAAGATCTCAAATTTAGAAGATGAAAATCATTTATTGAGACAGAAGGCCTTGAATTTATCTCCTAGACACAGCCGAACTGGGGTATATCTTATTCATCCTAGAAAGACATCTTTTCCTTCCTAGTGTCCTATATAAATAATCATGTGGTCTGTTCAGGTAAGAATTATTATGTTCTAATGATTGCTCTTATATTTCATAGACTTATCATTGCGGCTCTCCACCATGCAGCCCAAGACCATTCTTTGTAAGACATGCGACCTCACTGTCATTTTCATTGTAGATCCCTCTCGGTTATGGATAAATGAAATTTTGTCTCCCTTCAGGAATCTTCACCTGTGAAACTTGCACCTCTCCCACATAACCAGACAGAATCAAGAAGGTCGAGGATGAATTCTGATAGATATGAGGTTATATCTTTCTCTAAATATTAAAAATAATGTTGTTTGTTCTTTCTAGATACTAGTCATCTCCAGGATGATTTTTTCGTATGAAGTTAAGCATACTCAAGATTTTTTTATTGGCACTTTCAGGATTACCATGATGTGCTCCAACGGTGCGTCAAAGATGATATGGGATTCAAGAAAGGAAAACCAGTTGCAGCCTGTATCATTTACAAATGCCTTCTCCATTGGGGATTATTCGAGGCTGAAAGAACAACTATTTTTGACTTCATAATTCACACAATCAATACCACTCTAAAGGTTCGGATCCTGTTCTTTTTCCTTAGCGATGTCACCGAGGTGCACTTATTATTGGTATGAACATTTTGCTTTTCAGGCAGAAAACGAGAACGACATTTTGCCCTACTGGCTAGCCAATGCTTCTGCCCTTCTATGCATGTTGCAAAGAAACTTAAGGTCAAAAGGATTCCTCATGGCACCCTCTCGATCGTCTTCAGATATTCACTTAAGTGAAAAGGCTAATGAAGTGAGTTCCAACTCATTCAATGTATTCACTTTTCAGCTTGCACTTTACAGGTCTCTTTAGTCCGTGCTTTTGGATGTATGATTCAATTTATTTCTAGCGGTAACAGGTTTACATTTGTCCTGGTCAGTCTGATGTGACTAATAGGGCCTGTTTGGCAGAGCTCCCAGATCAGCTTAAGTGAGTTTAGGAAGCTAGTTCTGTGAAGTGAATCTCGAAAATGAACTAGGGGGCTGGGAGCTGGAAAAAGTAGCATCTCTTGATTCACCCCACACACAGTCATTGTATGCATAGAGTTTATCCTAGAGACTCTTAGAGAAACATTTTTAGTTTCTCTCGGAGAATCAGCTTCCACCGAGTTCTACCAAATAGGCCCACGGTAGCTTACTTTTTCTCAAACAAGATCTTTGAAAGTTGCAGTTGTATCTAGCAGTTCCCAGAAGAAACCTGAATTCTTTTCAGAACACGTCAACAGAGCCAATGGTGGACCTCTGGTTTTTTATAGAATACATATTGTTACATATCTGAAAAACCACATACCATGGCTAATTGATTTTGTAAACATTCTTACAGACATTCCGATCTCCTTTAAGAGCCTTTGGACAACAAACAAGCATGTCACACATTGATGCTCGATACCCAGCCATGCTATTTAAGCAACAACTAACTGCTTCCTTGGAGAAGATCTTTGGCTTAATTCGTGACAATCTAAAGAAAGAGATATCACCTCTTTTAAGCCTTTGCATTCAGGTACGTGATCTAACAGCTCCAGTTTCTTGCTGATTTTATCCAGCACAAACTTTATGGAAGTTCTATGCTGGAGGCTGCACAATTTTGATCAGTTCATATTGGGAAGCAATGGCTTCAACCTTCTATTATGTTGATAAAAGGCACCCAAACTTGCTCGAGGAGGCAGTGGAAGGAGGTCGAAATCACCTGATGTAGCCTTGCAGCAACCAATAAGTACTCATTGGGATCGGATTGTAAAATTTTTGGACTCATTGATGGATAGGCTACATAAAAATTTTGTGAGTTACTCCATACAAACATGCAAACATTCTATCGGCAAATTCCATTGGTGGTAACCAGTTGTCATAACTTCATAGTCATGCAAGTGTACTTGGGAGTTGATACTTAAGTAATTCCTATATCCTTTGAAGTAGCTAATAGACAGTTTCCATACATATAACATATGCCATAACCAGCTTGCCAAGCATGGAGCATGTTTAGTTGTGAATCTGCAACCCTGTGTATGCTCTGAGTATTTCACATGATTTGTACAATCAAGATCTTCCATTCAATAGTATTAAAAAAAGATCTTCCATTCAATAGATAGAATTCTTATGTGGTTCAGTGTCTTATGCTAGCTGGAACTCAAGTCCAAGGGTTCATCATGCATGATCTAGAGCAAAATTTGCATCCTTAGATTGGTAAATAAACTGTAAGAAAAAGAATCCAATCTGGCTGTATTCTGGTCAGCTAACTCTTTTGAGGGTTTCTTGTCAAGTGGTCATTTTGGGAATAAGAAAAGTGGTCCATTTGATTAATGTTTGTTGAATGAACAGAATAAGTTCTTTTCGAAACCCCATGAAGTGTGGGAGGAATGACTGTACGACCCAATGAAGTTTAAGGACCTGTATCTAAGCAGGCCTGATTGCGTGGAAGCAAAATGCTAGAGAAGCTTGGGTCCAATTTTCATTTGAACTTACCTCTTTTATATTTTTAGGAAACCCACAGTTCTTAACTCTGTAGTTTGTATTCTTTATGATCTATTCACTCTTAACTGATCTTCAGATCAAATCTTTATACAGGTGCCTTCTTTTTTCACTCGCAAGCTAGTAACTCAAGTTTTCTCCTTCATTAATGTGCAGTTGTTCAATAGGTCAGTCTGTGCATGTCAAATATATTTCAGAAAAAGAACATTCAGGTCAGCAAACTTTTGATTTAGTTTTTCTTTTTCTAATATGCAGTATGCTCCTACGACGAGAATGTTGCACATTTTCAAATGGAGAATATGTGAAATCTGGGCTTTGTGTGCTTGAGAAATGGATTGTGGACACTGAAGAGGTTCGCAGCAGTCCTTTCTCTGATTTGTACCTAGATCAGCATTCAACAGTGCACCTATTCTTTTCTACGTTTTAGCATGCAGGTGCAGCTTGGGATGAGCTGCAGTTCATTAGGCAAGCGGTTGACTTTCTGGTAAAACTTAGTAATAATTCATTCATTCTAGATAGCTAAATTTTGTTGTTATTTTTATGTATTCTTCTCATACACTACATGTACTGCAGATCATTCCACAGAAAAGCAAAAGGACCCTTGAGCAGATTCAGAAAAATGTTTGCCCGGTATGGACAAATTACAATAGTGCTATTCCTATATGGTACAAGTTAGGCATTGACAGAATTATCCTTCCAGTTTAAAACCCTTATCTTGATTCACTGATTTCTTCTAGGCATTAAGTGTGAGACAGATATATCGTCTATGTACGATGTACTGGGATGACAAATATGGTACTCATAGTGTATCAGCTGAGGTACATTCTCATCTTCTCTTTTGTGACATGCAGTCATGTTTCTTGCTTTCAGCTAACTCAGTGTGTTCTTTGCAGGTTGTTGGCAGAATGAGGGACATGGTGAGTAATGACATGCAAAATCCTGTCTCTAATTCATTTCTTCTAGATGATGACTTAAGGTTAGTTGTCCCTGGAACTTCAGTTCATGCATGAACTTATATATTGTTCTGTCTTTTATCTTTTGCATGATTCATTTCTTCAGTCAATCCTTCCTAATTTCCAATTGCAGCATTCCTTTCACGACTGAGGAAATTGCAGAGGAAGTACCAGATGTTGACATGTCAAACATCGAAATGCCCTCATCTCTTCGTCATGTTCACTCTGCTCAGTTCTTGATGCAGCACCTTCAGCCATCATATTTGTCTCGATGAATTGCCTAGGTTTGCTTTGGTAACGAATAGTGATGCTGCGGTAGTGAACTTAGAAGGTTTGATAGGTCTGTGGTAATAACCATCCTTATGCTGCAATTAGAAATATAGCTGCGGTAGTGATGTTTCAATCGGTGCATGTACATACGTGCACCGATTTGTCAAATTTAAGTTCCATTCTCTTTAGTCATCATTATGCTGAAAGTCCTTTATACTACTAAAACTGGAATATAGCTGTGGTATTTTTCCTTATCCCTGACCTGGACATTGCATAAGTTTGATAGGTCCGCCAAAGTTCATATTATAAAGATGACAACAGAAGTATGGCGGTAATGACACAAAAATATCATGATTTTTCTTGAAGTATAAATCTTGTGTTGGCCAAAGTATTGTAGACACGTAATTTTAATTTTGGGTACGCGAGACCTTTGTAGTATGTTGGTAATTCTTACCTGGCATAAAGCACCAATGGCGTAGCAAATGAGTTACTATCAAACATGTACATACTCCTTACGTTGCATGGACTCCATAATTTGCTGCATGGTGATTTGAATTTATGGCTTAGGGTTTTATTCAACTGATCATGGAAGGTGTTCGCTTGAGCTTTAAGTCAGCCGCTTTTTAAGTTTTGTCTGCAGTACTGGTAAACAAATACTCTGAGATAAACAGACAGCTGCTGCAGCTTAAAGCTGCAGCCGAACACCTCCCATATGACCTGGAATCAAAATATATCGTTGCTTTTTTTTGTATATGTATATATACACATACACGCGCGCGAGCCACACTGGCCTCTATCAATGCACGCATACCCTATCTCATGGAGCACCTCCGATGAACTAAGTTAGACCGATAAATCTTGAGATTAATAAAATTAGGGAGATGCTATATCACAGTCGTCTGAGATCCCAGTTTTATCTCAGTTGACAAGGTCGACCATCAGATCACCCTCCAACGGCCAGGTCTGTTGGTCTGTTGATTTTGGCGCGGGCTCAGTAAACGGGTCCGAAAAAAACCAATAAGCGACAGAAGCAGAGTACCGGGCCTGTCAAAAATTTAACGGATGCAACCTCCATACCCGCTAACTGTTTCCTGCTGATTCGGGCCGTCTTTCCTGCTGATTCGGCCCACCTCTTGTGCTGTTTGAACCCAGAAAACAACTATCAGCCCAATACAATATTATTGTTTTTATAGATATGTCATTCACCCTCCAACAAGAAAGAAACTCCACACGCACACAGATCTACGAACACACACATTCACAGTGCGAAAAATGCAGAATTAGGGAATGAATCAAAAGGAAAATTACAAGATGCAGACAAACCACAAGAGCTATCAAGACCATCAAGCCAAAAAAGTACTAACTGAATTGATCAAGATGCCCAAGAGGGGGGATGAATTGGGCTTTCCTAAAACTTCTTGCAAGAATTAAAACCTATCAAGCCCAATTAACCCTCTAGTGCCTAGAAGTGTGTATGACAAGAATTAACCGCACAAAAGACAATCGCTAAACCATTTCTACTCTAGCATGACAATTCAATTTGAATGAACACCAAGAGAATGCGGAATTGAATTGCTCAAAGGTAAATGCGTAGTAAAGAGAGTAGAGATGACTCGACGATCTTTTTGCCGAGGTATCGAGGTGTCGGCACACCCCCCTAGTCCTGGTTGGAGCACCCGCGCAAGGGTATCGCTCCCCCTTGATCCGCGCAAGGATCAAGTGCTCACTACGAGCTGATTCTTCGCCACTCCGGCCCGGTGAATCGCTCGCTACCGGTCACAAGCTTGCTTGGGTCATCCACAATGCCACTGGATGCTCTCCAAGCTTCACGATCGCCACCAAGCCGTCTAGGTGATGCCGATCACCAAGAGTAACAAGCTAGAACTCTCACTTGACCAACACAAGGCCAAAGAGATGGATGGATGCACACTTGCTACTCAATTCTCACTAGGAGGTGTCTAATTCTCACAATTAGCAAACCACTCAACCTCACTAGGGCTCTTGCACTCACTCACACTCACAATGTGTTTCTCAGCAGATGGAAGTGGCAAGAACACTCAAATGGATGGAGGGAAGGAAGTATATATACTCCCCCAACCGGCCATCCAAAAACAGCACAAGACAGGCATTCTGCGGGGGCATCGGACGCGCCAATGCCTAGCATCGGACGCTCCGATGACCTCGTCCAACGGTCTACTGTACCTTCTTGTCAGACTGTTTAAAGGGACATCGGACGCCACCACATCGGACGCGTCCGATGTGGATTTACCCTCTCTGGATGGCCATCGGACGCTGGCCCTCAGCGTCCGATGCCAGCGTCCGATGCAAGCCCTAATTCACGCGCACGTGAACAGTGGCACGGGCGCGTCCGATGTGAACACATCGGCGTGTCCGATGCCACGCACCAGACTCAAACCTAGTCGGGGTGAGCATCGGACGCGTCCGATGCCCACCTGGCCAGCGTCCGATGCCCATAACAAGGGCAGACTCAACTCGGATCGCGACGCGGCCAAAACGACTTTTGATCCTCTTGACTTAAGGCATCTCTCAGAGCTACCTAGGGCTATGAAATAACAAGTGTGCACCACACCTGCCTCAATAGTCTTATCTAGGTCAAGCTACTAATTCACGCTCCCCTTTAGAGTACGGCCAAAGGAAAAACAAAGACCTAAGACTACCTAAGTGTCCTCCAACACCATATGACACTTAGCCTAGTCTACCACCGTCTTCGTCGTCCGTCCTTTGAAAACCGAAACGATATCCATCGCCAGGGGACATGAACTCTATATGCCCGTATCGTCGTCATTACCGTGACTTAACTCAATCCTGTTTCTGCAAAACACACGTTAGTCACAGTAATCTTGTGTTTCATCCAATCACCGAAACCACTAGAGGCCAAGATGCGTTCAATCTCCCCCTTTTTGGTGATTGATGACAACACGAGATCGAGTATAGAGAGAAGAGGTTTTTAAATCATGACATGTATGAACTTGCAATGAATAAGAGAAATTGATTAGGGGCAAGTTCAACCATGTCATGCCATCATCCTGCACTCAACAAGTTAGAGTGAATATCAAGTGCAAGAGTAAAGAGCTCGAATACATAACAAATGAGAATTGAGCACAAGTAATCGAGTAAGGCGAAATGACATGTCATATCATATATCATAGTGAGCACATACATGTCAAAAAAAAGGTCCATAGCAAAAGTATATCACATAAACATGCACAAAAGATACGATAAGTAAAGAGCGTATATGAAAGTAACACAACATAAGATATCGAAACTCTCTCACATCGCTCCCCCTATCGCTATACTCGGCCACTCTCCCCCTTTGGCATCAAGTGCCAAACTAAGCGTCGGAGGGCGGAGGTGGTGCAGACGAGCCAGGTGTCGTCTCCGAAGAGCGCTGAGTAAACTCAAACTGCTGAAGATACTCCTCAGAGTCGGAAGAAGAAGCACCAGTAGCCTGCTGACCCTCTGAAACTGGAAGCTGCGGTGAAGCGGTCCGGGTCGGCTCGGGCACTGACTACTCTGGCTGCTCTGGCGCTGTCTGCTCTTCCTGCGTGGACTCTGTCTGCTCTGTCGCTGTCGCAGTCTCAGTAACGGTGTCAACCTGAGGATCGGAGTGCGGAAGCTCAGGAATAACTGTCAACTCAGGATGAACCAGGGTAGTAGTCTCGGACTGGACAGGCTCGATCTTCTCCGAAGAAGCTACGGAACTCGGAAGAGTCTCAGTAGTGGAAGTGACCGGAGCCGTAGACGTATGAGCAGGGTCCGGTAGGTCTGGCGTAGGGAAGCCAGTGAGCTCACTGAAAGTAGCCGACAAGTCCCGTGTCACAGAGGTAGTCGTCGCGTAGAGGGACTCTGTCGGCCTGGGCGTGAAACCAGTACGCAGTGGACTGAAGACGGGAGCTCCTCCAGGCGGTGTGGTAAATGTGGTGAACTGAGAGGAGCTCTGGCCAAACGACTGCAACTGCTGAAACCGAGGAGGCTGACCAAACGACGACTGCTGAGCAAACTGCTGGGGTGGGACTGGTGGCTGCACTGTAGCTGGTGCTGGGGAGGGGGCTGCTGCCACTGAGAAGGACCACTGGCCAGTCGCTCCATGAAGCTGAGCGTCTGCTGCTGGAGTGCCATCATCTGTCGCTGAAGTGCATCAGACCTCTCCTGTGCCTGCTGCTGTGCTAGGGCCTATGCCTGGGCCAACCTCTGCTGCTCCTGGGCGAGTCGCTGGACGTCCTGAGTAACTGTCCTCTGCTGCTCCTCCATCCGTGCGAGTATAGCAAGGAGCGTTGGATCGGAGGTGCTGGACGTCCCGGCCTCACTGTCGTGAGCTCGTGGCTGGTAGCGAGGCGGGAGCTGGTAGTCATCGTCTGAGCTATCTGTGGGGTCCTCTGCGATGAACGTGGCACCACCCTCGAGCTCTGCTAGCTCCTGCTCCGCGAGTGCCTGAACGGCCTCGTCCTGCTCCTGAGCGGACTCGAGGACCTCTGGTCTCTGGCGCGAACTAGACGGAGCGTCCTGCTGCTGCCTGTGATCCCGACCGTGTCCCAAAAGCTGACTCATGTTATATGAAGGGAACACGGTCGCGGAGCCGGTAAGAGACTGGCCAGGGTCAGATCCTGTCGTGGCAGCTACCTTCCAAAGAATGTAGGAGATCCAATGAGCGTACGGTAGCTGCCTGCGGGCCTTGATGCCCTCTGCGACGGTGTCCTCCATCTCACAAATAATGACATCCATAACATCAAAATCTCGCTGCCGAATCAAGTAACTGAGCAACCACAGCTGAAGACGGGAGATCGCCTCGCGGAACCCAACACGGGGCAGCAAGGTACGCCGGAGCACCTCGTGGAGGATCCGGGCCGCAGGAGTGAGATCCTTCGGCGCACGGCTCGAACCCTCCCCGAAAGGCTCACGGAAGCAGGGGCGCACCAAGTCTGTCGGGGGCTGCTCGCCGCCGTGAGGGCGCCGCGGTGGCTCGGTCTGGTCGTAGCAGAGGTCGTGAATCCGAGTGGTAGAGTGACGCAGACCGAACCAGTCCCTGATCTCTAACACAAAGAGCCTGTAGTGCTCTCCTCTGAACGCGAACTCAAGGGTCTGACGATTCGAGTGCACCCATAGAGAAGCGTAGAACTGAAAGACCCAGTCCTCTATGTAGGAACCAGAACTCCCCAAGAGGTCTGCGAAGCCAGGTAGGTAGGTAAGGCTGGGGCGGAGCTGCTCTGAAGCTGTCACTAGGGCCTCCAGGGTGCAAACACGTTGAGAGCGAAGACTGATCCCAGCGTTTCTGTAGCCGCGATAGAAATCCTCCTGCAGGACGGTGAAGAACTCTGCCCCTGCCTGCTCCTGCCTCTCCCTTGGGAACCACTGCTCAACTGGGACGAGCCGGAGTGCTTGTATCTGCGAGCACGTGGCAGCCCGGAGGTCCAGTCGCGGGATCGGCGGGGGCGCACGCCTCGATGGAGCACGTGCTCCCCGCAGAGGGACATCGGGCTGGGGTGGCACCGCTGTCCTGCGACGCGTGGACCGGCGCCGGGGGACCTCCGCAGGAACCTCCTCCTCTGCCTCGGCCTCGGGTGTCTCTGCCTCAGCTGCCTCTGCCTCTGCCTGGCCCTGCTGCGAGCTCTGGGGCTCGACTCCTGGTGAGGCGAACGTCGTCCGACGACCGGCAGCCATAAGCGTGCCAGTCGGAGAGTGGTGGAATCGCTCAACCTCCTCAATAGCTCTGCGCTGCTCTGGGGACAACTGATCCTCGATCCTGAGTCCGCCAGCACTGCCACCGCGCTCAGCACGCTCTACGGCGGCTGCAACCTCTCTAGCCTGGTCTGCCTCTCGCTGCTCCCTGGAGCGCTTCCGGCGCGTGATCAGCTTACCCTTCCCAGGCCGCTGACCGGGAGGGGGACGTGTAGGTGAGTCCCCTGGGCCACCACCGACGTTCTTGCAGCGCGGCATCGCTGACAAAAACGGAGAAACTGACGCTGAAAGAGCTCTGGACTGTCGCTGAAAGACCCAACTGCCACTGAAAGATCTGCTGACACTGAAAAACCTGACAAAGAAACCCCTAGTGTCACTGATCCTCTGGCGCTGTCACTCGCGAGGCTTGGCCTCGATCCGTACCCGCGGGCTTGGCCCCGGGTTAACTGCCACTGCCAACTGACAACTGAGCACGGCAACGGACTCGCTGCAAGAATAGATGGGAGTATATAAGAATATATAATCTAGAGACGAGAGAACCTATCCGAAGCAAAGCATAGGGGATAAGAAGATAGGAGGCTTCGCTACCTGAACGAACGACGAAACGAACACAAGAGGAGATGAGGATCGACGTTCGGGCACCCACACGTCACACCAAGGGGGTCTGCAAAGAAGTTGGGTGAAAGTGGGGGTTAAAACAAGGTGGAGCAGTCATTTAGGCATTGTGTCGAACACCTTGGGCGCATGGATTATGGAGGTGGGGAAAGAGGCTCACTGGAGGGGGCGGCCGGCCGAGAGGAGATCGCTGGAGAGGAGGAGATGCTCGGGGACGATGAAGAAGACCTCCGGTGAGAGAGTTCGGTCGCCGACGAGGAGCTCCGGCGAGGTGGCTCGAAGCTCCGGCGAGCGCGCTTGCGGGTGTGAGCTCGGGGAGGCTGCGGCGGCCGGCGAGGAGGTGCACGGCGGCCGGTGGTGAGGGCGCGGCGGAGCAAGAGCGGCCGGCGGCGAGGGCTCGGGAGGGTGGTGGTTAGGGTTCGGGGCGGCGCGAGGAGGAAGAAGACGAGGGATAAGGACGCGTGGGACCCAAATGCCAGAGAAAGGAACAAACTGCGCGGCTTAAAGGGGCATCGGACGCGCCGGTGAAAACCAACGGACGCGCCGATGCCGGACCAGAGAGATTCAAAACGGCCAAAATAACATCGGACGCGTCCTTTGCCTTGGCAACGGACGCTGGACAGCGTCCGATGGGGCCCCGGACGCTCCGGTGAGGGAACAACGGACGCTACCCTGACACTGTTCCAGCCGGAGCTGCCTACAGTGCAGGGCATCGGACGCATGGAGCGTCCGATGCAGCGTCCGATGCTGCAAGTTGGGCAGTTTCGAAAATCTCCGTTGCGGCTCCCTCTCCCAACCAAGTTCCAACTCAAATAAGAGGCAAATAAACACCAGTTGGAACCTAGTATGAGCATCCTCGCATAAGCCTTCGATTTTATAAGGATTTTGCCATAGGCTACATATCATTTTTAGGGAAAATAGGCGATAAATCCCGAGGAGACAACATGTGGCCACCAAAACTAGGGTACTCAACCATTAGGAGCCTCAAATGCTCCCCCTAGCGGTGGACGAACACAGCGGTTGCTCAAAACAAAAACGAAAAGAACCGACAAAGCAACAATCATGAATATGCAATGCATTACGGAATTTGAATCTAGGTTGCTTGTCAAGTTTGCTGATGGGTAAGCTTCTTCACACGCTTTTTAGGGCGGTTATCTTAACCACGTCTGACAAGCCTATGTGCATAGCATAATTTAAACATGGCATATTATACAATGCAATGCAAAGACAACCCCATTTCACCTTTTGACAAAGTTACTTAGATCAAGCACATTAAGCTCACTTCGCAATCTACAAAGGGTGTTTTCATCTAGGGGTTTTGTGAAGATATCCGCCAATTGATCTTCGGTTCTAACTCCCTCTAAGGATATGTCTTTCTTTGAAACATGGTCTCTAAGAAAGTGATGGCGAATATCTATGTGCTTTGTGCGAGAGTGTTGAACCAGGTTGTTAGCAAGCTTAACCGTGCTCTCATTGTCACACAACAAAGGTACCCTTTCTAGAACTACACCATAGTCTAAAAGGGTTTGTTTCATATAAAGGATTTGTGCACAACAAGCACCCGCGGCTATGTATTCCGCCTCGGCGGTAGACAAGGCCACACTATTTTGCTTCTTAGAACTCCATGAAACTAGTGATCTCCCAAGCAAATGGCACCCTCCGGATGTGCTTTTTCTATCTACTTTGCAACCCGCGTAATCCGAATCGGAATACCCAACGAGTTGGAAGTTAGCTCCTTTGGGATACCAAAGGCCAAAGCTTGGGGTGTGCTTTAGGTACCTAAGGATTCTCTTCACCGCTATGAGATGTGATTCCCTAGGATCGGCTTGAAAGCGAGCACACATGCACACACTAAACATGATGTCGGGCCTAGATACGGTCAAATATAACAAGCTACCAATCATAAAACGGTAGAGAGTTTGGTCAACCGGGTTACCTCCCACATCTAGGTCGAGATGTCCATTTGTTGGCATTGGAGTCTTGATAGGCTTGCACTCATCCATGTTGAAGCGCTTGAGGAGGTCTTTTGTATACTTCTCTTGAGATATGAAAGTCCCCTCCTTCAATTGCTTGACTTGGAAGCCTAGGAAGAATGTGAGCTCTCCAATCATGGACATTTCGAACTCCTTCGACATCAAGTCACCAAATTCCTTGCAATAGGCTTCATTTGTTGACCCGAAGATGATATCATCAACGTAGACTTGACAAATGAAGATTTCTCCATCAAGCTTCTTGGTGAATAGTGTGGTGTCGACCATCCCAATGGTGAAGCCCTTCTCAATGAGGAAGTCCCGGAGGCGCTCGTACCAAGCTCTTGGGGCTTGCTTGAGCTCATATAGCGCCTTGGACAACCTATAAACATGATTAGGATATCTAGGGTCTTCAAACCCGGGAGGTTGATCAACATAGACTAGTTCATTTATGAAGCCATTTAAAAATGCACTTTTCATATCCATTTGATATAATTTAATGTCATGATGTGATGCATATGCAAGGAGGATACGAATGGCTTCGAGTCTTGCAACCGGTGCAAAGGTCTCTCCAAAATCCAAACCTTCAACTTGAGAGAACCCCTTTGCTACTAGCCTTGCCTTGTTTCTAACAACCTTGCCTTGATCATCTTGCTTGTTCCTAAACACCCATTTCGTTCCAATGACTCTTGCGCCTTTGGGTCGCTCTCCAAGTGTCCAAACTTGGTTGCGGGTGAAGTTGTTTAATTCTTCATGCATAGCATTCACCCAATCCGGATCACCTAGAGCTTCGTCTACAATGGTAGGCTCAACAAGAGACACAAAGGAGTGATGTTCAATAAATAAAGCAAGTTTTTGAGATCGAGTCATTACACCCCTTGTTGGACTCCCTATGATGAGATCTTGAGGATGAGCTTGTAGTAGAGGAGTAGTCCTTTGATCAACCACTTGAGGGGCCGCTTGTGGAGCATCAACATCTTGAGCTTGTACCACCATTTGATCATGGGAGACATGAGTAATTTCAAATGGATCCTTCCCATCTTTGTCATCAACAAGTGGTACATTAGATGAGGATGGCTTGTCAATGACTTGCACATCATCATCATCATCTTTAGGCTTGATGGCTCCAACTGGCATGTTCTTCATTGCTTCCCTCAATGGTTCATCACCTACATCATCAAGATTTTCATGCTCTCCTTGAGAGCCATTAGATTCATCGAATTCCACATCATATGTTTCTTCTACCATTCCGGTGGCATGGTTGAATACTCGATATGCTTTGGACTTCAATGAGTAACCAACAAGAAAACCAATATCACATCGGCGTTGAAACTTCCCTAGGTGTTGGCGCTTCTTGTAGATGTAGCATTTGCACCCAAACACTCTAAAGAAAGATACATCCGGCTTCTTGTTGTTGAGTAGCTCATAGGGGGTCTTGCCAAGTAGACGATGGGGGAACAATCGATTTGATGCATAGCAAGCGGTGTTGATTGCTTCCGCCCAAAATCTCTCCGGTGTAGTGTACTCATCTAGCATTGTCCTTACTAGGGTGATTAGAGTCCGGTTCTTCCTCTCAACTACCCCATTTTGTTGTGGTGTGTAGGTTGCGGAAACTTCATGCTTGATCCCAATTTCATCACAATATTGCTCAATGTGGGTGTTGTCAAACTCTCTTCCATTGTCACTTCTTATCTTCTTGATCTTCAAGTCAAACTCATTTTGGGCTCTCTTGGCAAACTTCTTGAATGAAGGGGTTGCTTCGGATTTGTCATGAAGAAAGAATACCCAAGTGTATCTAGAGTAGTCATCAACAATCACTAGGCAATAGAGATTTCCACCCAAGCTAGCATATGTTGTTGGTCCAAATAGATCCATGTGAAGTAGCTCCAACTCTCTTGATGTTGATACAAAGGCTTTGGTTGGATGAGTGTTTGCAACTTGCTTGCCGGCTTGACATGCACTACACAATTTGTCCTTCTCAAATTTGACATCCTTCAAGCCCCTAACCAAATCCTTCTTCAATAGCTTGTTGAGAGTGTTCATTCCAACATGTGCCAATCTTCTATGCCATAGCCAACCAAGTGATTGCTTAGTGAATAAACATGTCTTCAAGTTGGCATCTTCGGAGGTGAAATCCACTAGAGATTGTTGTATCTAAAGCCCTTGAATATCACTTGTGTATCATCTTTCTTGGTCACAACCACTTCCTTGTCGGTGAACAAACATTGAAAGCCAAGATCACATAGTTGCCCAACGGATAGCAAGTTGAAGCTCAATGATGCAACTAGAAGCACATTGGAGATGGTATGATCATTTGATATAGCCACTTTGCCCAATCCCTTGACATTGCCCTTTGAGTTATCACCAAATGTTATCTTTTCTTGGTCATTGACATTTTCTTCAAGTGAGGTGAACATCCGGGGATCACCGGTCATATGTTGTGTGCAACCACTATCAATCACCCAATGAGATCCACCGGTCTTGTAGTTCACCTACACACATAAGAAATCAAGCTTGAGCTTTTGGGACCCAAACTTGTTGAGGTCCCTTAACCTTCTCTACTAGTGACTTTGCAACCCAAATTTGCTTTGGCCTATTCTTGTTAGGAGGCCCCATGAACATAACTTTCATCTTGCCACTAGAGTCTTGTCTAAGCATGTAGTGAGCATTGAAAGCAAAGGGCCTAGCATGCTGGGGCAAGGGTGTGGGCTTTGGCTCTTCACAATCATGAGCAAAGTGACCTTCCTTTCCACACTCATAGCATCTTCCAATCTTCTTCTTCGGCTTTGTGATGCTCTTGCGTTGCTTCATCTTCTCCTCAAGGAATCCAATGTCATTTCTATTTGTCTTCATGACCGTGTTCATGAGTAGCTCACTTTGAAGACATTGTCCCTTGGTGAATTTCTTCAACCCGGTGGTGAGGTGCTCCTTCTCTTTCTTGAGCTTGTCATTCTCTTGTTGGAGCTCTAATTGAGATGGTGTCATCTTGTAATCTCTCTCCATCTTCAATCTCTTGTTCTCTTCTTTTAGCATGTCAAGCTCAAGTGTCATGCTATACTCATCATCTTGGGTCTCAACAATGACTTGCTTTGTGGTTGCAAGCTTCTCTAGATCAACCTTGAGCTTTGCATTCTCATTCTTGATCTTGATATAATCATCATAGTGATCGGCCACAACCACACTCTTGCCTTTGCCACTAGCTCTTTGCTCATCATGCTCACTAACCAAGTCCTCACAAGATGTTGCTATGTCGCACTTAACAACAAGGTTAGGAGCATCAAGTGTCTCATGTGAAAGTATATCATAAGCAATGGTGAGAGCATCATAATCAACTTTCACTTGAGTGTATTGTTCTTTGAGCAAGGCATAACTAGTGGTAAAGTCATTATGCATCTTATCAAGTTTTTCATTTTTAGCTTTGAGCTCTTTGTTAGATGACTTGAGCTCCTTGATAGTGGATGACATAGTAGCAAGTTCATTTTTTAGCTCATCACTAGCATGAATAGCGTGATCACATTTCTCAACAAGAGATTCATTTTCATCAACAAGCTTTTCATTTTTAGCTCTAGTCTTTCTTATGATTTTGGTGTAGTTGTTTAGCAATGTAATAAGCTTATCATAAGTAGGTGACTCAAATTCACCATCACTATCACTATCACTAGAGTCATCATCGTTTTGTACCTTTCGGTCACCCTTGGCCATAAGGCATAGGTGTGTAGATGATGATGGCGACGGTGGTGGTGGTGGTGTAGAGAAGCCAATGACTAGAGCGGCCACCTTCTCCTTCTCATCATCACTATCTTCATTTGATGAGCCACCGGAGGAGTCAATGTCGGTGAGCCAATCACCAACAATGTAAGTCTTGCCACCTTTCTTGTGGTATTGCTTCTTCTTCTTGCCATCCTTCTTGTAGTAGGGCTTCTCATTCTTCTTCTCATCTTCACTTGATGAGTCATACTTCTTGCCCTTGTTCTTGTTCTTGTAGCTCTCTTTCTTGGGCTTGGTGCATTGATGAGCAAGATGACCAAGCTCACCGCAATTGTAGCAATCCATTTCGGAGATTGGCCTCCTCTTGCTACTTGTGAAGAACTTCTTCTTTCTTGAGTCAAAATTGACTCCATTCTTGTGAAGCTTCTTCAACATCTTGGTGGTCCTTCTCACCATGAGAGCGATGTTGGAATCATCCTCTTCATCACTTGAGCTCTCATGATGCACCTCAATAGCCTTGGACTTGCCCTTCTTGTCATGGCTAGCTTTGAAGGCCAAGTCCTTCTTCTTGTCGGTGGTGGAGCCACCACTTGGTGTGATGTGCATGTACATCTCATGCGCATTGATCTTTCCCAAGATTTGAGTTGGTGTAGCGGTGGAAAGATTGCCTTGATGTAGCACCGTCACAATGTGTCCATACTTCTCAATTGGAAGGACACAAAGAATCTTCCTCACAACATCAGATGGTTGCATTTGTGTGAGGCCAAGTCCATTTAGCTCTTCTACAAGAACATTCAACCGTGAGTACATTTCATTTGCACTTTCATTAGCATGCATATCAAAAGAGTGAAGCTTTTGCATAACCAAATGATAGCGTTCCTCACGCTCACTCTTTGTTCCCTCATGGAGCGCACAAATGTTGTCCCATAGATCATGGGCATTTTTGTGGTTCCGAACACGGTTGAACACATCCTTGCAAATGCCTCTAAAAAGAATATTTTTGGCTTTTGCATTCCATTTCTCATTTTCCTCCTCATTAGGAGTAAGGCTTGTGCCTTCTTTGGGCTTGGCAAAGCCGGTGATCGCGGCATCGCGGCATTTAACATCAACCGCTTCTAGGTACGACTCCATACGGATTTTCCAATATGGAAAGTCGTCTCCTTCGAACATGGCAGGTGGTCCATCACCTCCGGACATCTTAACTCTATGCGGTTAAGCCTAAATCAAGAGCACGAGGCTCCGATACCAATTGAAAGGATCAAGATGCCCAAGAGGGGGGGGTGAATTGGGCTTTTCTAAAACTTTTTGCAAGAATTAAAACCTATCAAGCCCAATTAACCCCCTAGTGCCTAGAAGTGTGTATGACAAGAATTAACCGCACAAAAGACAATCGCTAAACCATTTCTACTCTAGCATGGCAATTCAATTTGAATGAACACCAAGAGAATGCGGAATTGAATTGCTCAAAGGTAAATGCGTAGTAAAGAGAGTAGAGATGACTCGACGATCTTTTTGCCGAGGTATCGAGGTGTCGGCACACCCCCCTAGTCCTCGTTGGAGCACCCGCGCAAGGGTATCGCTCCCCCTTGATCCGCGCAAGGATCAAGTGCTCACTACGAGCTGATTCTTCGCCACTCCGGCCCGGTGAATCGCTCGCTACCGGTCACAAGCTTGCTTGGGTCATCCACAATGCCACTGGATGCTCTCCAAGCTTCACGATCGCCACCAAGCCGTCTAGGTGATGCCGATCACCAAGAGTAACAAGCTAGAACTCTCACTTGACCAACACAAGGCCAAAGAGATGGATGGATGCACACTTGCTACTCAATTCTCACTAGGAGGTGTCTAATTCTCACAATTAGCAAACCACTCAACCTCACTAGGGCTCTTGCACTCACTCACACTCACAATGTGTTTCTCAGTAGATGGAAGTGGCAAGAACACTCAAATGGATGGAGGGAAGGAAGTATATATACTCCCCCAACCGGCCATCCAAAAACAGCACAAGACAGGCATTCTGCGGGGGCATCGGACGCGCCGATGCCTAGCATCGGACGCTCCGATGACCTCGTCCAACGGTCTACTGTACCTTCTTGTCAGACTGTTTAAAGGGACATCGGACGCTGGGCAGCGTCCGATGCCACCACATCGGACGCGTCCGATGTGGATTTACCCTCTCTGGATGGCCATCGGACGCTGGCCCTCAGCGTCCGATGCCAGCGTCTGATGCAAGCCCTAATTCACGCGCACGTGAACAGTGGCACGGGCGTGTCCGATGTGAACACATCGGCGCGTCCGATGCCACGCACCAGACTCAAACCTAGTCGGGGTGAGCATCGGACGCGTCTGATGCCCACCTGGCCAGCGTCCGATGCCCATAACAAGGGCAGACTCAACTCGGATCGTGACGCGGCCAAAACGACTTTTGATCCTCTCGACTTAAGGCATCTCTCAGAGCTACCTAGGGCTATGAAATAACAAGTGTGCACCACACCTACCTCAATAGTCTTATCTAGGTCAAGCTACTGATTCACGCTCCCCTTTATAGTACGACCAAAGGAAAAACAAAGACCTAAGACTACCTAAGTGTCCTCCAACACCATATGACACTTAGCCTAGTCTACCACCGTCTTCGTCGTCCGTCCTTTGAAAACTGAAACGATATCCATCGCCAGGGGACATGAACTCCATATGCCCGTATCGTCGTCATTAACGTGACTTAACTCAATCCTGTTTCTGCAAAACACACGTTAGTCACAGTAATCTTGTGTTTCATCCAATCACCGAAACCACTAGGGGCCAAGATGCGTTCACTAACCATAGCAATTTTGTTGTTTCTAATGACCATCGCCTTCATCCTCCTCCTATTGATCTGAGCCCTTGTATGATGCTTCATGAATATAGATAATCATGTATTTCAAAGGTATACTTGTCTTCAAACAAATGCAACTGATCAACATCACTTGACACAGTTGTCCTGCTACTGATCTCAGCAATGTGGCTTTTTTCCCTTTCTTTTCTGACATAAATTTTTTCCGGAGATCAAAATTTGTTCCTCCTGCTAAAGTAAATTGCAAATTAGAATTATGAAATTGCACAGATCTAAATTTGCAAATTATGCTATATGTACATGCAATTTCAGAGTTTCAGGTTCAGTGCATGCAGACTGAAACCTTAGGCCATGCAAACAAACTTTACCGCTATATACATACATTCAGTGCACATTCAGTGCATGTGCATAAACCAAAGGAACAACAATGGACAACAATCAGATTGATAAGATATGCCTAATAGCAACCAAATAATGTTGGTGTTGCATGTTGGTCGACCCGCATGCCTGCTTGTCTGCCTGCATTTGGTCATGCATGCAGGCAAGTTATTGTATACGAAGAAAACCAACCTAATGTATCACAGAAACAAGACACAAGTTATTCTATAAGAGCACTCAAAAATAGAAAACAAGATAAAAGTTATTCTATAGTAGCACAAGTACAAAATTGGCATCTTATATAGCACAAAAACAAAGAGACAAGTTATTCTATACGAGGACAAGTAAAAGAGTACAAGACTTGTACTTTTTATGCACAACACCCTTAACTTTGAGGACATACTAACTGCACTCGGCCCAGCTGGTGTAAATACCTGGCTTGGTGCCCTCGAAAACAACGTACCAAGCAGACATCCTTCTGCATTAGTAGTAGAGTAGTATAAGAGTACAACATAGAAGAGAGAAGAGAGGAGAGGGAGTAGGGGAGAGGATAGGAGAGGAAGATACAATGAAAATTTGCCTCATATTGTATTGCCATTTCAAAAATCATTGGACTTGGAGCTAAAGGATGTTTCATACAGATTATAGAGATACAACATCATGACAGCCATGGAACCGTGAGAGTCGTCCAGCCCAGCCATCAGGCCATCCTGTATGAACGGAAGTTGCTTGGGCATGTGAAAGCCCTAGTTTGGTTTTGGTTAATTGATGAAACCTATCTGGTCTAATCCTATTGCTAAGCATGTGTGTAGCTTATAAGAAAGGATTGTGACCAAGCCAAGTGTTGGAGCTAGCAAGGTGGCAACCATGAAGGATGGTGATGGCCATATGCAACTCAACTGATCAAGTGCTCTACCATTGGTGAAATAAAGAAGAGAACAGATGGAGCAAAGAGGTCCGAAGGCAAAGGTATAACCTATAGGGCTCTTTGTTTTGGTGATCAAGACACTTAGCGAGTGTGATCACATTTAGGTTACATAGCCGTACTATTAAGAGGAGATAATTCATGGCTTATGCGATGTTCAAGTGCCACTAGGTGTTCTCTAACATATCGATGATATAGACCTAGTGAGTGACTAACAAAACCCTTGAAAATGCTTTGTAAAATGCTAACACACGTGCACAAGTGTTGAAACACTTTGGTGTTGGCGCATGGGAGCAAGGGTAGAAGTTAGAAAGTAAAAGGTGCTGAGTTATCAGCATCGGACGCTGCAGGCGGCAGCATCAGACGCTGGGCCGAGCGTCCGATGGCTAACCCTAGTTTCTGTCAGAGGTTGAAGGAGCATCGGACGCTGAGGAAACACTGTTGCAGAGTCTGATGATGATGACGTGGCGCGAGTTAGTTTTCCAAGGAGCATCGGACGCTGGCCTGCGTCCAATGTGATTTGGCCCTCTCTGGAACCTCTCTGCATGGTCATCGGACGCAGGGGTTGAGCGTTCGATGTGAGGGTGCCAGAGCGTCCGATGTGGCGCAGAAATGAGCTAAATCGAGCAGTGGCATTGGAGCGTCCGATGCCTGGCATCGGCGCGTCCGATGCCACTTTAACCATGGCGCGAAGGGAAATAACCGTTGGGATCTAACGGGCTGAATTCATATCAGGGAGACACGTGGCTCCATCTGGAGCATCGGACGTTGGGGCAGCGTCCGATGGTTAAGCATCGGCGCATCCGATGGTTAAGCATCGGCTAGGCCGACTTGTGTGGCCTATTTAAGGGGTTTGGCCGGCTCACTTGGTTGCTCCCTTGCACATTTTGATTCCTAAGCATTCTAGTGAGCTTTGGCAAGCCTCCGAACTCATCTCCCAAGTTGATTTGATCAAACCAAGTGAGATTGAGTGATCTAGTGCGTGATTTGAAAGAGTTCAATCTAGTGGCACTAGTTCTTCGCATCAGCATTGAGTTTTCTTGTTACTCTTGGCATTTGTCGGTGCCTAGATGGCTTGGAGGCATAATGGTGTTGTTGGCAAGAGAAGGAGATTGTTCTTGGCCACCACCGATCGTGATTGTGAGAGGTTTTGGAGCCTCACCTCGCCGGAGCGGCAAGAGGCATCCTTAGTGGATTGCTCGTGTCATTGAGCTACCTCACTAGCGGTAGATTCTTGTGGCGCTCTTTGTGAGCTTGGCTTTGTGTCAATTAGCCACCGGGTCACCTAGTGTTGGTCGACACAACGGGGAGTAGCGTGCCGACAAGCATGTGAACCTCGGGATAAATCTTGGTGTCCCGTGTGCTTATTGTGATTGCTATTCTTCTTGGTGATTGGCTTCACGAGTGGATTTCACTAGTGATTGGCTCTCTACTAGGCGATCCCGAAGGCTCGGTGAAACCACCTCTATCTAGCTCATTTACTTTGTGTATTTACCTTGAGCTATTTTATTTGTGTAGATACTATTACTTGTCATATACCTTGTGTTACTAGTTGTGATTAATTTACATAGTTCATCCTTTGCACACAATTGTTTATCTTAGACCATCTTGATCTTAGTTGTGCTAGAGCTAGTTTATTTATTCCGCATTAGTTAGCTCTAATTGCTTGTGTGCCATAGTTATATTAGGTAGAATTGTTGGATAGGTGGCTTGCAACACACTATTAGGCTAGCGCAAAAAATTTCGCTATTTGTTATACTAATAGTGTTTGCCTAAGTAATTTTGTAGTTTTTTAATTAGGCTATTCACCCCCCTCTAGCCAATTTGGACCTTTCAAGTGGTATCAGAGCCGTGGTCACCGTTTGTTTGAGGCTTAACATCCTCCGGTGTTAAAATGGCTCAAATCAACTATATGGGGAAGCCACCACATTTTGACGGCACCAACTTTGATTGTTGGAGAGGAAGATGTGTGCATTCACAAGAGGAATGAATAGAAAGATTTGGGAAGTGATTGAGCATGATTTTGCGGTAATTGACAACACAAGTCCCACTCCAAGAGAAGAAGAGAAGCTTCAATGGAATGATGTGGCAATCAACTTGTTCTATGAAGCATTTGACACAAAAGGTGTTTGAGAAAATCAAGGACCTTGAAAGAGCAAGTGAGATATGGGAGAGATTGGAGGAAACATATGAAGGCACCAAGGCGGTCAAGGGTGCCAAGCTATACATCCTCAAGGACAAGCTCGCCATGTTCAAGATGCAAGATGATGAAAGCATACCAGAGATGTTTCACCGGTTGCAAGTCATTATAAATGACTTGAAGGCCTTGGGAGAGAAGGTAGAGGACAAGGACTTTTCTCACAAATTCTTGAGATGCTTGCCACCAAGGTTTGATACTTTGGTGACTATCCTAGTGAGGGAAGGATTGGATACGGTAACCTCAAACCAAGTACTAGGTGGTGTGGTCACAGAAGACACGTACCGTGCGGAAAGGGATGGGGGAGCTCAAGAGGAAGAAAAGAAGAAGAAGACTGTGGCATTCAAAGCTTCATCCTCCAAGAACAAGAGAAAGGGCAAAGCAAAGAAGGAGGAAAGTGATGATGAAGCAAGCTCAAGTGGTTGTGAGATAGATGATGAAGAAATGGCTCTCTTTGTGAAAAGGTTTGGCAAGTTCATGACGAAGAAAGGCTATGGAGTAAGAAAGAGAAGAGATGCAACCAAAAGCACAACTAAAAGGTGCTATAGATGCAAGAGCAAGGATCACTTCATTGTGGATTGTCCATACTCTAGTGATGAAGATGATGATCACAAGAAGAGCAAAAAGAAAGACAAGAAAGAAAGAAAGGAAAAGAAAGAGAAGAAGAAGGAAAAGAAGAAGGGTGGTTCCTATGTTGTGATATGGGATAGTGATGCTTCCTCAAGTGATGATGATGACTCTAGTGATGATGAGAGGAAGACCACCAAGAAGAAGGCTATGGCTAGTCTTGCTATCTCAAGCAAGCCTTCTATCTTCAACACTCCATCGACATGCTAAGGCCACTAAGGTATCATCCGATGAGAGTGAAAGTGAGAGTGAGAGTGATGATGATGAGGAGTACTCAAAGGAGGACATCATGAGCATGCTACAAGATGCTCACTCTTACATTGAGACTAAGAGGAAAGAGTGCAAAGAATTGCGCAAGGCCAACAAGGCTCTTGAGCAATCCTTTGATGAGCTCAAGTCTACTCATGAGAGGTTAGAGGAAGCCCATGAGAAGCTTGATCAAGCTCACACTAGGCTTAAGGAAGCCCACTCCTCCCTCCTTGATCAAAGTAAGATTGAAGATGTTGTAGAGACATGCAATGTAGGAGTAACATGTGATATTCTTGATGAATATTTTTATATTATTGTTGCTGCCACCAATGCATCATCATCATCTAGCTCAACTAAAATGCCTACTTCTACTACATGTGATTCATCATTAGTGGTAGAAAATGAGAACCTTAAGAACAAGGTGTATGAGCTCACTCATGCTTTAAGCAATGCCTATGGTGGAGATGCCTGCTTGCTTAAGTGCTTGGGTAGCCAAAGATGTCCACTCAACAAGGAGAGACTTGGCTATACCCCCAAGAAGGGCAAGGCCGCTTTTGCTCCTCACAAGACTAGTTTTGTGAAGATCAATGGTCGGTATTGTCATAATTGCAAGCAATCTGGACACATAGAGCAAAATTGCTTTAACAAGAACAAGAACAAGAACAAAAACAATGCTCATGTTTTATCTATTAGACTTGATTCTTGTTATCTGCTTACAAAGGGCACTAATGGTGTGAAGGCTAAGTATATTGGTGCACCCATGGTTGGCCCAAAGAAGAAGGCAATTTGGGTGCCCAAGAGCTTGGTGACTAACCTTGGAGGACCCAAAAAGATTTGGGTATCTAAAAATAATTGATCTCTTTGTAGGTGAATTATAAAGCGGGAGGAAGGCATTGGGTGCTTGATAGTGGGTGCACTCAACACATGACCGGAGATGGAAGAATGTTCAAATCAATCAACACTAGTGACAATGATCATGCGGATGCTATCACATTTGGTGACAACAAGAAAGGCAATGTGCTTGGGCAAGATTGCAATATCCAATGACTTGAGCATCTCCAATGTGCTATTGGTGGAATCTCTCAACTTTAACTTGTTGTCCGTGGCACAATTATGTGATTTGGGATTCAAATGCATATTTGGTGTGGATGATGTGGAGATAGTGAGTGTTGATGGAAGTGATTTGGTCTTCAAAGGATTTAGATACGAGAACCTTTATTTGGTAGACTTTAATGCAAGTGAAGCTCAATTGACAACATGTTTGTTCACCAAATCAAGTATGGGTTGGCTATGGCATAGGCGCTTGGGACATGTTGGAATGAAGCAACTAAAGAGGCTAGAGAAGCATGACATGGTTAGAGGACTAAAAGATGTTCACTTTGAGAAAGATAAGCTATGTAGTGCATGTCAAATGGGAAAGTAAGTTGGAAACACTCATCCCAACAAAGGAATGATGAGCACTACACATGCACTTGAGTTGTTGCACATGGACTTGTTTGGACCAACTACATATGCAAGTATTGGGGGAAACAAGTATGGCTTTGTGATAGTGGATGACTATACAAGATTCACATGGGTCTTCTTTCTCGTTGACAAGAGTGAAGTGTTTGGCATATTCAAAACCTTTGTCAAGAGAAGTCAAAATGAGTTTGATAGAAGAATCAAGAAAGTGAGAAGTGACAATGGAAGTGAGTTTAGGAACACAAGAGTTGATGAGCTATGTGATGAGTATGGAATCAAGCATCAATTCTTGGCCAAGTATACACCTCAATCCAATGGGATAGTTGAAAGGAAGAATAGGACACTTATTGATATGTCAAGATCCATGCTTAGTGAATACAACGTGAGTGATTCCTTTTGGGCCGAAGCAATCAACACGACATGCTATTATAGCAACCGGCTCTATTGTCACCCTCTATTGAAGCCTCAATGATAGAAAGCCCAACATTGGATATTTCCGGGTCTTTGGGTGGAAGTGCTACATATTGAGTAGACAATACTGTACCCCAAATTGATATTGAGAAGAGCAGGCCATTGAGGCACAACATTTTGTCAAACAAGTTGAGCAAGATTGCTTTGGACGGATCACCAACAATTGAAACATTCAACTATGTCCTAGAACAAGTAGTGCAAATGGAAAGGAAACTGAATCAAACAACAGATGATGGCACCCTACCTCAAGCACAAACAACTCAACAAAGTGATTCAGTGATATTGGAGAACACTAGTACTAATGTCAGACTACATCAATCACAATCATCTCAAGAAAGTGCTTCAATGGTTTTGCAAGATCCTGATAATGCCCAGAAAAAAAGAAGGCCCAAGACAGCAACCAGGCAAAAAGGTATAGTTGAGAACATCAGAAGCAAAGCAAAAAGCACCTTTAACTGTACACACTGTCGTGAACCCGGGCATAACATCAAGACATGCCAAAAGAAGCACCTTCCTCCTGTTCCTTCAAAAACAAAGAAAAGGAAATCAACAACCACAGACACAGGTACACATCTTCTAATCAACCACCACTACATCGAAACATGTAACTACATGTATTAATCTACACCTTTAACCATTATGATGCAGGAGCTCTGGAAAGCAACACTACATCCAATCAAGCTAAGAAGCAATGTGCTCAACCACTCATTGGAAACAGAGAACTTTGAGGTGGTTAGTGCAACAAATGTGATCACTAGAATGCTTACAAAGAGAAGAATGAATGATGAGAATAAGCCTTGTAGCTATGTAATATTTCAAAAATAACTTGTCTTATGAGTAGTTGCGAGACCTATGTATAATAGGTTTATCGTTTTATATTAAAGTTTTGCAATATCAATTGTAAGGAGGTAAATTAAACTTCTTGTGGACCAAATTATAACTAGCAACTGAAAACTAGTAAGCATTTGTATATTGAGCTTCTTCAAAATTACTAAACAATAATTAAGAAATTGCACATTTGTACGACTGCAATTTCTAGTTGCTATTTTTGTAATTTCTGTTTGGTCCATATAATTGCCAGAAATGCTAGTGGCTGGAACAACACAAATGTTATGTACATTTAAAATACCACAAGGTACAGTAATAACGAGGAGCTCTAGTAGAGCTTACTGGTCCTCAACATGCTTGAGCTTTGACATGGAGAAGGGGATATCTGCATACAGGATGTTCCCACACAAATCCCTGCAGAGAGACAAAGTGTCACTCAGTTCAGACTTCAAAAAACACAGACGTAAACTTCCAGCAGCCTCTCTATCAAATATGAGTTTATCTTGGGCAGATAAGGGTGCTCCTTCTTGTCCAAACCACCAAAAAACAAGACACACTTACAGTAATAGTAAAGTATAATTGCAATAATAGGTGAATGTAACTGATAACTGAAATTTCATCTTGCACACACTCAGATGTAGATATAATACACAGAAAAATTAAAAGCATAGGAAAATATCTTACAAAATATATAAAATGTTTAGGTACAAACAAACAGTAACCAAACAGTTCACATAATCCACTTCAAATTAAGACAACAATATATGAAAGATCCACAAAGAAACCAGGTCCATCAACAAAGCTGGGACAACACATAACATCAGCTGATTTCTTCAAAATACTAAGATGAAGACTACACACCCAGGGAGCTAAAAGGCCAGAGCCTATCAACATCAACATTCTGGTAGAAATCTTCATCTTTACCTCTAACATTGATACTCATAACACGGTAAAATGACATCCTTTGACCATCAACCTCAAAAGAACGCCCAACCATCAGATTAGTATCTTCTTCATCTTTCACCAAAATAAAAATAGTAGCAATCTTTGAATCCAAAACAAACTGCGGATACATGGGTGTATGTCGGGTGTCTGAGTGATGAGTGATTGTCAACGGGTTTGATCGCAGGTTCTTTGGCTTGTGTTGTGCAGGTGTCGAGCACAGAGACAGTGATCGAGGGCAAGGTGAAGGTCAAGTAGAGACGTGTCATGCCGACGGACCGGGAGCGGTGAAGGGTGGACATGAGGCTTGGACTGAGGGACCGGTGGCCTGAGGATCAGCTGTGGTGGCTGGCAGCCTGGGACAATGACGAGCGAAGACTTGTGGGACATGGTGTTGCTCGGGTCGTGGACCTGGGGACACGTGTCGGTGGACGGGGTGCACGGGCGGTGCATCCCCTCTACAGCTTCGGTTTGGTGGTAGAGCCAGAGAAAAACCATCGGGTAGACGATTTCCAGGTTTGGGCCTCAAAACCTGGGTGCGGATGGTTTCCGAGTTTGGCCACAAAACTCGGGCTGAGGACGGTTTCCAGGTTTGGGCCTCAAAACCTGGGTGCTGCGGGTTTCTGAGTTCGGGCCACAAAACTCAGGCGATGGGCGGCTGGTTTCTCGGTTTGGGCCTCAAAACCGGGGGTTGGCTGTGAAGGCTGGTTTCCCGGTTTGGGCCACAAAACCGGGGGCGGAGTCCGTGAAGAGGACGCAGAGCGGGGGCGGCACGTGGCGGCAATCGGGAGGTTGCGTCGAGGCAACGCTACGAGTTGTGCGGGCGTGGCCGTCGGATCCACCTACCATCGAGTTGGTCCAGAATAACCTTAGGGTTTAGCTGGTTCGCTCTGTAAGTAGTTAGGGGTAGAGTGGGAATTAGGAATAGTTAGAATTAGGATAAGTAGGGGGAGACACCCACCTCCCCAGTCATCTCAGTCATTTGCTCTTTGCACTTAGGGTTTCCTGCTCTCCCAATCCCCTGCTGTAGCTAGCTGAGATCCTTAGAGAACCATACCTCTATGTACTGGAGATTTTGAGGAAGTGAGGCCGTAACCTCACTGTTGTAGCGTGTGGTAGCCACACGGTTGCAGATCGATGTGTTGATTCACGTTTTGGTTCGTATTCTTCGCGTTCTTCGTTTCTCCGCGATTTTCCCGTCACTCGATATCCCTCTCTAGTGCGTCTTTGCGAAATCCGTTTGAATCAACTTGTTCTTTGTAGTGAGGAGGTCATTTCGACCAAAGGAATTTATCTAACTCCTCACGAACAAGTAGATCGGGTTGATTTCGTTTTCGTGGCGCTTTTTCGGTTCATACACCTTCCCCTTCGATTTTCCGTTGATTGAGTTGATTTGATCGGATGATTTCTTGGGGATAGTCTCCTAACTACCTCGTGATCATCCTCTCCAAGTTTGGGATCAAGGGATTTTGGGTTGGATCGATTTGGAGAAGATTTGGGTGAAGGGCGACCGAAATCGCCCTCACTGGGTGTCGGCGGACAGTCCGCCACCCCAGGCGCTGACAGTCCACGCATCGGGGCTAGTCCAGTCCAGCCGCTGGCTGCCTCTGCTGTTTTGGCTCGGGACACCGGCGGACAGTCCGCCGTGCTAAAGCGCGGACAGTCCGGGTCCGAGCTGGGGGACTTCAGCAGCCGTGTGTTTTTGCACACTTGACCGGCGGACAGTCCGCCACCAGAGTGCGGACAGTCCGCAGTAGGCGCGGACAGTCCGGGACCCCAGGTCCGGACAGTCCGGGAATCGCCTGAAGCTTCCTGTTTTGTGCGTTTGCTCTCCCGGCTTCTTCGCTTGGTTTTCGGACTTCTCGTTTGGCCTTGTAGTTGACCAAGGAACCTCTCTAGGTATCTTTGCTACTTGTTAGCATCGGTATTTGGGGATTTCTCGACGTAGCCGTCTATCTAGGTTCGAGACTTGGTTTTTGAGGGTTGAACTTGAGCCGGTACCTTAGGCGTTTGGTTTGCTATCGCTTTGTGGTGCCTCGCTGTGATCCAAGGGACCATCCACCCTCTTCCAAGGGTCGTGGGCATCATGGTTTCGATCGTAGCTTTCGGGAAGTGATTTTGGGACATTTGGCCAAAGTTTTGAGAGAAATTTTATTGGCTCCCATTCACCCCCCCTCTGGTCGCCTTGCTAGTGCTTTCTCGGTCCTTCAATTGGTATCAGAGCGGGTTAAGGATCTTCCACCTTAGCCGATTCCAGATCCACAGAAGGCGACATGGATCGCGGCGTGGGCAAACCGCCGTTCTTTGATGGGACGAACTATGCGTATTGGAAGATACGCATGTCGGCCTATCTCCAGAGCATGGGCTCTTCTGTTTAGGAGATTTGCAACAGGGCCGATTACGTTGTCTTGGCTGCTCGTGTCTCTCAGCTTCAGATCGATGAGCACGAAGCAAATAGCCGAGCTCGTAACGCTCTTTTCTCCTGTTTGAGCATGTCTGAGTTTGATCGCGTTTCTCACCTCCCCACGGCTCGGGAGATTTGAGCAATCCTCATGCGCTTCCATGAGGGAACCACTCAAGTCAAATCCCGTCTCTACGAGTCGCACAAGCGGGAGTATGAAAACTTTCGACACATGCCTGACGAGAGCATAGAGAGTTTATTCGCTCGCTTTTAGGTCATTGTCAACAAGATGAGAGCGAACAAAGAGCTGTTGCCTTTTGACGATCATGAGAGGGCTTTGAAGCTTTTGCACACTCTTGATCGGTCGGTGTGGGACTCAAAGGTCCAGGTGATCATCGAATCGTCTAACTATGAGACCCTCACTTGCGATGAGCTCTTCAGTAAGCTCAAGTCTAGTGAGATTGACGCCATGTCGAGGGCTTCTTATGAAAATCCTTCCGGCCCGACTATGGCTTTGGTTTCTGGCTCTTCTGCTAACCCCTCTCGGGGTTTTGCACTCTCCTCTCTCTTTTCTGTCACAGAGGAGCAGCTGGAGTCTTTGGGGGATGACAAGCTGGCTATGCTCGCCAACCGGTTCTCGCGGTTCCACAACAACCGCATGAACCGTCGCCGAGGAGGAGGACGCTCAGGATGCTATGAGTGCGGCGACCCCGACCACTTCATCGCCAACTGTCCCAAGAAGAAGCACTCATCTGGGAAGGGCGATCATGGGCACAAGTATGACTTGGGCAAGCGCAAGGAGAAGTACGTCCCCGCAAGGCACAAGCGGAAGGGCGGCTTCAACAAGGAGTACATCAAGACCAAGTACTTGGAGAAGGCCCAAGCTGAGCAGCGTGCTTTCTTCGCCACGCTCAGCGACGTCGACGACTCGGATGACGACTCCGCTTCTTCAAGCGACGACGAGTCCGAGAAGAAGAAGAGGATCGAGGACAAGCTCAACGGCCTCTGCTTCTTCGCCGACGACGAGGGCTTCTGCACCATGGCCCTCGGCAAGGAGGTCGACGACGAGCTTGAGGAGACTCCTCGGAACGACGACGACGACGACATCTCCCAGGTATCTCTCACCCACGACGAGCTTTCTGCTGAGGTCGAGAAGCTTACTGCCGCCTTGCTTAGTCAGGACAAGTTGCTTAGGCGTGCCGCTAGAGAGCGCAAGGAGTTTAGGCAGAAGTGGGAGGATACGGTGAAGGAACTTGAATCTGTCAAGTCCGCCGTTGTTGTCACCGAGGAGGAGGAGTGTGAGATGTACACCAAGCGCATGACTGACCTTCTCACTTTGAGACGTAAGTATGCTGCGTTGGTAGGAGAGGTGGATGAGCTACGGGCTAGACCCATGCTGTTGGGTGTGTGCAAGACTTGTCCTGTCTTGCAATCTGAGTTGGCAGAGAAGAATGCCAAGATTGTGTCTCTTGAAGAGGCCAACTCAGGTAGCACATGTGTGGCTAGGTGTGTTCTTTGTGAGGGTTTGGAGATGGAGATTGCAAACGTGAAGCATGACAAGATGCAAACCGAGGAGGAAAACACATACCTTCGGACCATCTTGTCATGGGTGTCTTGTGGTGAGCCACAGCTTGGGATGATGATCTCCCAATTTAAGCGTGCTGCTGGTGGCCCTGGTGTAGGTTTTGCTCCGGGCGTTGATATTTCTGCTTTTGGGAAGATTGGAGAGTCGAGTGGTTTGAACCCGAGTGAGAAGCCCAACTCCATCACTACTCCCAAACTTACCAAGCTTCCACCCAATGAGCCTCTCAAGCCTAACACCAAGGATGGAGTGTTTGAGGAATCTCCGAGAGCTCCACCCAAGAACCAAGTGTGGCATCCCAAACCCAACCACCTAAAGAACAAGCTGGACACAATGCTACCTATCCATGAGGAGCTTTTGCCACAGAAGGGAAAAGTGATCCACACCCACAACCGTGTGTACCAACAACCCCCTTTGAGAGCGGTGAGGTACCATTGTGAGCACTGTGGGAGAGATGGACACTTGAGTGAGTTCTGCTTTCGGCGCAAGAGAGAGGCGCGCCGTGCAAGGGAGATGAACAACCCGGACATGTACCATCCTTTCCATGATGTACATGTGCCGAATGTTCAGAGGAGAGCTCCAAGGAGAGCTGCTAGGCCCAGAGGTCCAGAACCTCAAGTTCCTAGGCCTAAGCAGCGGAGAGGACGTGCCCGGCGGGAGCCTGCAGTTGTAGGCTATGGACCCCGTGGCGGTGGCTTTGTTGTAGAGCGCTTTCCTCCACCGCATTTTGAGTATCGCGGTGAGCGCTCCTTCCCAAGCGGACCACGTTTTCCTCAGCGTGGTGATCGCTTTCCCCGTAGGCGTGCTAGGAATGGTTTTTCTGCTAACCGTTCTTTTGAGCAGTCGGCCCAACACTGGTATTCCCCTTATTTCACTAACCCCAGTGTTGGACCATATGCTCACCCTATGTCTTTTTATTGATGTAGGTAAAAGGATTGGAGAACGTTTGGTTGGTGGATTCCGGGTGTTCGAGGCACATGACCGGAAACGCCAAGTGGTTCTCTAGTCTTAGTCCAGTCGCTGGAAAGGAGTTTATCACCTTCGGCGACAATAGCAAAGGTAAAGTGTTGTCTCGTGGGTCGGTGCGAGTTAATGAGCACTTTGTGTTGCGCGACGTTGCTCTTGTTTCTAACTTGCATTTTAACCTTCTTTCTGTTTCGCAACTCTTTGATGACGACTATGAGATTCATTTTAAGCCGAATCTCAGTCATATTTTGGATCCTCAGGGCAATCTTGTTTGCGTGATTTCGCCCTTTGAGAAAGTCTTTCGTGCAGATTTCTCGGAGTCTTTTGGCATTTCCCGTTGTCTTGTGGCTGGACCTTCCTCCTCTGACCTTTGGAAGTGGCATAGGAGACTAGGACATAGTTCACTTGGCCTAATCCGAGGATTGCCCAAGTTATCCATGGAGAGGGATCTTGTTTGCCATTCTTGTAGACATGGGAAGATGGTTGCCGCTCCCCACCATCCAGTGACTCAGGTCATGACTAAGCGCCCTGGAGAGCTTTTGCACATGGACCTTGTTGGTCCGGCTCGGGTGAGCTCGGTTGGGGGGAAGTGGTATGTGCTTGTTGTTGTTGATGACTTTTTGAGATATTCGTGGGTTTTCTTTTTAGCTGAGAAAACTGAGACTTTCTCCTTTGCTCGCAATCTGATTTTGCGTCTTCAGAACGAGTTCCCTTTGAACTCGATGCGAGCTATTAGGAGTGATAATGGTTCCGAATTCAAGAATTCGGATTTTGAGAAGTTTTGTAACTCTTTGGGTTTGGAGCATCAGTTTTCTTCCCCCTACACACCGCCACAGAATGGTGTTGTAGAGAGGAAGAATCGGACCCTTGTAGAGATGGCCAGGACGATGCTCGATGAGCATAGGACTCCTAAGCGATATTGGGCCGAAGCCATGAGCACTGCATGCTACATTTCAAATCGCATTTTCCTCCGAGCTTTCTTGAAAAAGACTTCTTATGAGTTGCGTTTTGGAAAACTGCCCAAGGTGAGTTATTTTCGAGTCTTTGGTTGCCACTGTTTTGTACTTAAGAAAGGCAACCTGGACAAATTTGAGTCTCGTTCTTCTGACGGTGTGTTTTTGGGTTATGGCACTCACACTAGAGCTTATCGTGTACTTAACCTTGACACTAACCGAGTCATGGAGACATCAGATGTCTCCTTCGACGAGTCCATGGTTTGTCCTTCTTCTCGTTTTGAGCGTGCAGGTGATCATGAGGTTGGTGAGCCTCTTTTTGATGACGAGGACGAGGGTGCTGAAGGTATGGATGATCCAGCACCCCCTCCACCTGCTTTGCCGCAAGGAGTGGCTTCTACGATGACTCACGACCCCGACACCGCTTCTTCCTGGGGGCCGTGGGATCCGCCACCCTGAGCGGTACCTTTTGTACCCGGGTAGGCACCAGCTGCTGTTGAGGGGGAGATCACCTCTGCACGGGAGGCGCCACGACACATCCAGCGCCAACACCCCCGTCAGCAGATGATCAACAACATTGACGAACGGGTCACTCGGTCCAGGTCTCAAATCTCACTTTGCTCATTCTGCTTTTGTTGCTGATTTTGAGCCCCGAGATGTTGGACACGCTTTGACGGATCCGGATTGGGTCAATGCCATGCATGAGGAGTTAGAGAACTTTGAGCGAAATCGGGTTTGGGTGTTAGTTCCACCTCCTCCAGACTGTAAACCTATAGGGACAAAATGGGTTTTCAAAAACAAGCAAGGAGAGGATGGCCACGTTGTTAGAAACAAGGCCAGGCTTGTAGCGAAAGGTTATAGTCAGAAGGAGGGGATAGACTATGAGGAGACTTTTGCTCCTATAGCTCGTTTGGAGGCTATTAGGATACTCTTGGCTCTTGCAACATCCAAAGGTTTCAAACTTTTTCAAATGGATGTCAAGAGTGCCTTCTTAAACGGCTACATAGAAGAAGAGGTTTATGTTGAACAACCCCCCGGTTTTGAAAATCCCAAGTTTCCAAACCATGTTTTTAAACTCCACAAAGCTTTATATGGTTTGAAACAAGCCCCTAGAGCCTGGTATGATAGGTTGAAAACCTTTTTGCTTGCTAAGGGTTTTAAAATGGGATGTGTGGATAAAACACTCTTTCTCCTCAAGCAAGGCAAAAACACTCTCTTGGTCCAGATTTACGTGGATGATATCATTTTCGGTGGTTCTTCTCACGCTTTGGTTGCCAAGTTTGCAGATACTATGAGCAGGGAGTTCGAGATGAGTATGATGGGCGAGCTGACTTTCTTTCTCGGATTGCAAATTAAGCAATCCCGAGAAGGGGCGTTTGTGTACCAGGGCAAGTATACCAAGGACTTGCTGAAGAGGTTCGATATGGGTGAGGCCAAGCCTCTTCCAACACCCATGTCGACCACGACGGCCCTGGATGCCGACAAGGATGGAGAAGCTGTGGACCAGAAGGAGTACCGAAGCATGATCGGGTCGCTGCTCTACCTGACGGCGACACGCCCGGACATCCAGTTCGCGGTGGGCCTGTGCGCACGCTTTCAGGTGTCGCCGCGCACTTCTCACCGTCAGGCGGTCAAGCGCATTTTCAGGTACCTTTGTTTCACACCTGAGTTTGGGATTTGGTATTCAGCTTCCTCCACCCTCTCCCTTTGCGATTATTCCGATGCCGATTTTGCTGGTTGTCGCATTGAGCGCATGTCCACTTCTGGGACTTGCCAATTTATTGGTTCTTCTCTTGTTTCGTGGTCTTCTCGCAAGCAGTCTAGTGTCGCCCAGTCTACCATGGAGGCTGAGTGTGTTGTTGCGGCTAGCTGCTGTTCCCAATTGCTTTGGATGATGGCCACTTTGCGTGATTTTGGTCTGAGCTTTTCTCGTGTTCCTTTGCTTTGTGACAGCACGAGTGCGATTAGCGTTGCTAAGAACCTCGTGCTTCACTCGAAGACCAAACACATTGATGTGCGCTTTCACTTTTTGCAAGACCACTATGAAAGGGTGATATCGACCTTCGCCATGTCGATACTCATCATCAGTTAGCTGATATTTTCACCAAGCCTTTGGACGAATCAACCTTTAATCGGTTGAGGGGTGAGCTTGGTGTGTGTTTCCCCTTTTAGATGGGGGAAACATTTTTTGGATCTTGTATCATAAACTGACTATTTTCTCGTTTGTTTTGTCTATCTTTTGCATTTCAGCATACGCTTTTACATTCTGAGCTTCATGCATATATTCTTTAAAATGTAATTATGCTCTGTTTAGTGTGCTCCGATGCTATATGTTGATACCAGTAGCTTATGCTCTTTCTGATCACTAATACATGTTGTGAGCTGAGCTATTTTTGAATGGTGAATCTGCTTAATGAACTTAAAATTTGAAAATGTTCACCATTGAGATATGCAACTAGCATGTGTAGGGTGTGTTGAATTCACTCGTGCTTTTCATATATGCTAGGTTGCTATGTCTCTAGTTCTGAGTCCGTCACTTGCTTGGTTTGTTCATATTCTGTCAATATAATCTGAACCAAGTTTTAAGTGAATTAAAAAGATCGAGATGAGATTGCTTGTCAACACATCACAGTTTCGAGACTGTTTCTCATTGCACTTTGAGTTAAACTTGAGCTGTGTAGTGCATGACCGAAACTGTTGCTTTATGCTTCTGATTGCTTCTGCATAGGCTTCGCACAGTTGAAAAGTTAGGCAATGACAAGCATTCAACCTCTCGCAATCACATGCTGAAATTTTAACTTGTGTAATCTTAACCGCTGCAACTCCGATAAAATTTGGATACACAAGATATGTTTCACTCTAAGGCATGATGATTGAACTGTGCTAGGGGTAGTTCAACTTGTATACATGTTTAGCACTTGTCTAATTTCCTGTCTATACATGTGTGCTATTTTGATGGTGAATACCTATTTGGCCAAAAACTGCTCACTGTGCTCTCAAGTTCATATTTCGTATTTGATGATCAGTTTGAGCCTTTGCTAGCTTGTATGCTTTCCAGTGAGTCATTGGAGCTATACTGTTTAGAGCATCCTTGCATTTTCTTGACTATATTCCTGAAGCTGCTAACTTGCATCTTGACTCATATGCATTTTGGAAGGGGGAGAACTTCTCTTGTTGGCACTTTTTGATGGTGCATTTTCTGAGGGGGAGAAAATCGTTTTCAGTTCCTTTTGCTTGATGGTGCATTTTCAACTAAGGGGGAGAAAATTTGGACAAATCATGTCTCCCATGTTGGCGGTTGTGTGCACCATGCAAGGGGGAGTTTGCTCGTGCTGAATTTTTAAAATTTCCAATTGGTTCGGAGCGCTTTGCTAGTTGTGTTGAGCCTTTGCCTCTATCTTGAGGAACTAGCAGCCGCACCTCTGTTTCAGTTGGTTTCAGTTAGTATCGAGCTTTTCAGTCGATGTCGAGCTTTCTTGCTAGTTGTGTTGAGCCTTTGTGCCTCTATCTTGAGGAACTAGCATTTTGCTTCGATTTTTGGTTTTCAATTGGTATCGAACCTTTTCTTGCTAGCGGTGTTGAGCCTGTTCTATCTCTTCTTGAGGGCTAGCTTTGCTTTGCTTGGTTGCGTCGAGCCGTTGCCCATGTCTTTGGGAACCAAGTTGTTTCGCTCTTTCCACTTGACCTTCTTCGGCTTTGCTATGCTTTTGGGTCATTTGGTCGAGTTCTCTCTTCTCCTTCTTCCTCCCTCTATTTCCATTATGATTTGTGTGTGTAGTTGACAATGCACTCAACAAGGGGGAGATTGCGGATACATGGGTGTATGCCGGGTCTCTGAGTGATGAGTGATTGTCAACGGTTTTGATCGCAGGTTCTTTGGCTTGTGTTGTGCAGGTGTCGAGCATAGAGACAGTGATCGAGGGCAAGGTGAAGGTCAAGTAGAGACATGTCGTGCCGACGGACTAGGAGCGGTGAAGGGCGGACGTGAGGCTTGGACTGAGGGACCGGTGGCCTGAGGATCAGCTGTGGTGGCTGGCAGCCTGGGACAGCGACGAGCGAAGACTTGTGGGACATGGTGTTGCTCGGGTCGTGGACCTGGGGACACGTGTCGGTGGATGGGGTGCACGGGCGGTGCATCCCCTCTACAGCTTCGGTTTGGTGGTAGAGCCAGAGAAAAACCATCGGGTGGACGGTTTCCAGGTTTGGGCCTCAAAACCTGGGCGCGGATGGTTTCCGAGTTTGGCCACAAAACTCGGGCTGAGGACGGTTTCCAGGTTTGGGCCTCAAAACCTGGGTGTTGCGGGTTTCTGAGTTTGGGCCACAAAACTCAGGCGATGGGCGGCTAGTTTCCCGGTTTGGGCCTCAAAACCGAGGGTTGGCTGTGAAGGCTGGTTTCCCGGTTTGGGCCACAAAACCGGAGGCGGAGTCCATGAAGAGGACGCAGAGCGGTGGCGGCACGTGGCGGCAATCGGGAGGTTTCGTCGAGGCAACGCTACGAGTTGTGCGGGCGTGGCCGTTGGATCCACCTACCATCGAGTTGGTCCAGAATAACCTTAGGGTTTAGCTGGTTCGCTCTGTAAGTAGTTAGGGGTAGAGTGGGAATTAGGAATAGTTAGAATTAGGATAAGTAGGGGGAGACACCCACCTTCCAGTCATCTCAGTCATTTGCTGTTTGCACTTAGGGTTTCCTGCTCTCCCAATCCCCTGCTGTAGCTAGCTGAGATCCTTAGAGAACCATATCTCTGTGTACTGGAGATTTTGAGGAAGTGAGGCCGCAACCTCACTGTTGTAGTGTGTGGTAGCCACACGGTTGCAGATCGATGTGTTGATTCGCGTTTTGGTTCGTATTCTTCGCGTTCTTCGTTTCTCCGCGATTTTCCCGTCACTCGATATCCCTCTCTAGTGCGTCTTTGCAAAATCCGTTTGAATCAACTTGTTCTTTGTAGTGAGGAGGTCATTTCGACCAAAGGAATTTATCTAACTCCTCACGAACAAGTAGATCGGGTCGATTTCGTTTTCGTGGCGCTTTTTCGGTTCATACACCTTCCCCTTCGATTTCCCATTGATTGAGTTGATTTGAGCGGATGATTTCTTGGGGATAGTCTCCTAACTACCTCGTGATCATCCTCTCCAAGTTTGGGATCAAGGGATTTTGGGTTGGATCGATTTGGAGGAGATTTGGGTGAAGGGCGACCGAAATCGCCCTCACTGGGTGTCGGCGGACAGTCCGCCACCCCAGGCGCGGACAGTCCGCGCATCGGGGCTGGTCCAGTCCATCCGCTGGCTGCCTCTGTTGTTTTGGCTCGGGACACCGGCGGACGATCCGCCGTGCTAAAGCGCGGACAGTCCGGGACCGAGCAGGGGGACTTCAGCAACCGTGTGTTTTTGCACACTTGACCGGAGGACAGTCCGCCACCAGAGTGCGGACAGTCCGCAGTAGGCGCGGACAGTCCGGGACCCCAGGTCCGGATAGTCCGGGAATCGCCTGAAGCTTCCGGTTTTGTGCGTTTGCTCTCCCGGCTTCTTCGCTTGGTTTTCGGACTTCTCGTTTGGCCTTGTAGTTGACCAAGGAACCTCTCTAGGTATCTTTGCTACTTGTTAGCATCGGTATTTGGGGATTTCTCGACGTAGCCGTCTATCTACGTTCGAGACTTGGTTTTTGAGGGTTGAACTTGAGCCGGTACCTTAGGCGTTTGGGTTGCTATCGCTTTGTGGTGCCTCGCTGTGATCCAAGGGATCATCCACCCTCTTCCAAGGGTCGTGGGCATCACGGTTTCGGTCGTAGCTTTCGGGAAGTGATTTTGGGACATTTGGCCAAAGTTTCGAGAGAAATTTTATTGGCTCCCATTCACCCCCCCTCTGGTCGCCTTGCTAGTGTTTTTTCGGTCCTTCACAAACTTGTACATAGAAAGAAATTCATAGCCTCGATTCTGTCGAACAACTCGGGCAACAAGCTTAACATTGCTCACACCTTTAGCTGCAATGAGTTGACTTTGGTTTCCAGGAACTAAATCCAAATATTTAACAACAAACAATGACACCTTCATTCTCTAAGAAGAATGGAACTGCAGCATCAGGAACTAGAGAATTTTTTAGAAAAACAACCTATGAAAAATATAACAAAAAATTACTATTTGGGACCATATCAGCAACATACCATATCAACAACTTTTTAACATAGACAAAAGGGAAGCAAACAATTATAGAAATGATAAACACACCATACTAATATAAATATGAACTTATAGAAACAGAAATGAAAAAAATAATCAATAAACATACCTTGATCCTTATAGGAATATTCATAAATTCAGAGAAAGAGTCCTTCCTCAGGACAATACTTTTCACTTCATAAATACCAATACTATCTAGTCCAACTCTAATTTTCCAAGCACGATAGTACGAAGCAATATCACCTTCATGAGCTAAAACATAAACAACACCATCAGTATCATAAACACAGAATTTCAATCTCTTGACAATTTTTTTGCCATGAAGATGCTTGAAAGCACGAGCAACAACCATAACTTTGTCTTCACAATGTCTAATCCATCTAACTCCCATCAGAAAACCCTGGACATCAGCATCCAAACCAAAAATCTCAAAGACATATTTGGAAACATTCCTCTCCTCCAAGATAAAATTTCTCACCATAGAAGCCATGTAACTACTGTAAACAACTCAAAGAGATAACTCACAGGAAGGATGCAAGTGAATGTGAAAAGGGGATAATACAGGAGGGAAAAAACAGTCCAAAACAAGGGAGCAGAAGAGAGGCAAGCAAATGTGAGGAGTAGAGGAAGGGCAAGCATATAAGCCAGAAGATGAATGGAACAAGAGGAAAAAGAACTATATAAGCCAGGAGATGAATGGGAGAAAGAGGAGGGAGTGAAATCGTCAGAACCATTAATAACAATAGGTAGGGATTGAATGGAGGATGAGGGGATCGAGACAAAACAGGTACCAACGTGACTCTTCACATGCAAGATACATGTACCAGTAATAAAGGATGCAACAGGCTTTATAATATGGGAAAAAGGCCCAATAAAAAGCCCAAAACATATGGGCCTCTTTGAAAATGGGCCCAAAAAATTACACATTGACCCAATATACAGAAAGAGTGAGGCATATCTCATGAGCATGAAAATAGTTCAAATGGGCCTAGATCATTGACTCCTTCTCAGTAATTAGGCACTTCAGGAAGTTCCAGATTCAGCTAAAGGCAAGAGCTACACTAAGCTACCAGGAGAAACAACAAGGATAAAGATTTGAGGTGTGCATAGAGTTAGGAGGTACACACTAAACACTGACCTAACAGAAAGGCAAAGGAGAGTTTACCTGCATTTGCGCAAAGTTCACCAATGATGGCATCCTTTGCTCCCACATCAGATAATCATTGAGAAAGAGATTAGCAGAATTCAAGAAAAGTGCATTATACAAAGATGAAGAAAAAAGAGTGAAAACACAATTGTTAGAAATGATCAACAAAGAAAGACTCGCAACTAGTTCTTTGCTTAGGTACACTGTATTATCTAGGAAATCAACAATCATCAATGATAAAGGATCCAAAAGTCAAAATGTTATGGAGTACCTACTGACACATTTCGACAAGCTTCACAAGAATCTCGATATAATTCTAGACAATGAGCAATCAACACAAGAGGGGAATCAGGAGCAAGCTACTGAGGATGGACAGAGCTCTGCAACACCAGAGAATGAAGAAAGGTATAGTATGCAAGCAGGAAAGACAGAACAAGATACAGATACAGACAGCTCTATAAGAGCCATCTGTGCATGCAGCCAACAATTAACACAATTAAAATGAAACAAAATTAATTGTAAATTAATTGCGATAATACAGATATCAAACACAATAACAATTCAAATGACAATTTTTTGTTCTAAGGAAAAACAATAGAAAAAAATCCAAATGAAACTAACACAGAAATGTTGACAATTAAAGATGACAATATACAAAATTTCCTAATGAGACTAACAGAAATCCCTGCAGGGACAACGGAAAAACATATTAGAGGTGTACAAAATTCAAAAAACAAATTCCAACATGTTCTAGCACAAACTGACAAGTGACAATTTTTTTCTATGAGAGGACAAGGACAAAATGAGAGGTATGTGTTGTCACATATCATCAGAGTTACCTTTGTTCCAATTAGCCTATCCTCAAATGTCAACTTCTCTTCTAGTAGATTTCATTTATATGCTCCCACCTGTCAGCTTAGTTGTGCCATATAAACAAAAAAAAAACATTGCCAACATAACAAGGATATTTAGAAAACAAAACAATTAACATATACAACCACCAACTCTTGTCATCATTCATATATTGTTCTATACATGTAACAACCCAAAAATTTGGACTTTTTAAAACTTTTCAGTGATTGTGTGGAGCATGTAGTTGCTAGCTGAACGAAGAATAATTTAATAATAAAATTGTTGCATTCATATAGTATTGCTTGTAGGAGTTTGCCGGAGATTCTTTCTACAACTTAAGTTTTATGTTGGAGAGCACATGACCATAGCAACCTCTCTTGGGATTATCTCGAGTCTCTCTCCGATCCCCGACCTTCTATTATGACCACCCTTCGGAATTCGTCTTACCTCCTTCGATGTCTTCCCAAATCCTTTCTCTCAAATTCCCTTTTGAAGCCTTTCTGAATCCACCTTCAAATTCCATTTGAATCTCCTGAAAATTCCTTTAGATCGAATGAACAAAACCTTCTTTTCTTTTCCTGGACCGAAACCTCCAGCCAGCCCACCTCCTCTCCACTTCACCTGCAGGCCCAAATCGTGCCCCTCCTCTTCTGGCCTGCTCACGGTCGCGGTCTAGCTGACCCAGTCATGGCGGCCCATCTCTTCCCCCTCTTCTCCCGCTGAAGGACCGAGAATGCTACCCAATGTGACCAGAGGGGGGGGGGGGTGAATGGGAGCCTAAAAATTTCTTTTGAAACTTCGGCCTTTGTCCCAACAAATCAACCCCAAAAGTTTCGGACACAAGCGTGATGCCCACGACCCTCGGAAAGAGGGTGGATGATCCCTAGGATCACAGCGAGGCACCACCAGACGAGAGCAAACAAAAACACAAAAAACTCCGACTCAAGTTCAAACCTAAAAACCTACTCCTGAACATAGATAGACGGCTACGTCGAGAAATCCCCAAATACCTATGCTAACAAGTAGCAAAGATACCTAGAGAGGTTCCTTGGTGAACTCTAGGAGCAAATGAGAAGTCCGGAAACGAAGCGGAAAAGCCGGGAGAGCAAACGCACCAAAAACCAACACATAGCAGAATCCCGGACTGTCTACGGGCACGGTCCCGGACTGTCCGCGGTACTGCCGGACTGTCCGCGGGCTCTTGGGTGGACTGTCCGCGGGCTCTTGGGCGGACTGTCCGCTGACCAAATCCTAAAAACAGCACTACTGCTGAAACCTCATTGGACGGTCTCGAACTGTCCGTGAGTCACAACGACGGACTGTCCGCCGGTCACTTCGGACCAAAGCAGCCAAGACACGCAGCCACTGAACTGGCCGGACCCTGACGCACGGATTGTCCGCGGGTCAAGCGGCGGACTGTCCGCGGCTGTCCAAAGAGGGCGATTTTGGTCGCCCCTCTCCCAAATCTCTCCAAAACCGAACCAAATCAAAATCCCTTGATCCCAAACTTGGAGGAAATGATCCTTAGATAGTTGGAAGACTATCCCTAAGAAATCATTCGCTCAAATCAACTCAAACTCCGGGAAATCGAAAGGGAAGGTGTAGGAATGAAAAAGTCACCACGAAACTTGAATCGACCCGATCTACTGGTTCGTGAGGATTGAGATAAATTCCTTCAGTGGAAATGTTCTCCTCACATCAAATAACAAGTTGATTCAAGTGGATTCGAAAAAGACACAGCGTAGAGGGAGATCGAGCGACAGAAAAATTGAGACAAAAAGCGAAACGCGAAGAACAGCTCAAGAACGCGAAACACAATCTCAATTCCCAGCCAAAATTCATCCCCACGAGGAGACAACGGGAAGTCGGTCCCGTTTCCGCAAAATCCAAATACACAGAGGTATGATTCACCGTCTATGCGGACCTCAGTAGCTACAGCAGGGAATGGGAGAACAGGAAACCCTAAGTGAAAGTAGCAAATAGCTGAGATAGTTTGGAGGGAGGGGTTTCCTCTCCTAATATAGCCTAATACAATTATTCCCCTTCTACCCCAACTGCTAATGAGCGAGCAGGCTAACCCTAAGGGTATTCGACACCAACTCGAAGTTGATGTCGATCCGACGGACACGCCCGCACATCAGGTAGCTTCGCCTCGACGCGACCTTACCGGATGCCGCCACGTGCCGCCACGCGTCGTTCATCCTTTTCACGGACCTCGCCCCGGTTTTGAGGATGAAACCGGGAAACCTTTCATCCATCGACTGAGTTTTGTGGCCCAAACTCAGAAACTCGCCAGCACCCAGGTTTTGAGGCCCAAACCTGGAAACCGTCCTCAGCCCGAGTTTGGAGGCCCAAACTCGGAAACCGGCCGCACCCAGGTTTTGAGGCCCAAACCTGGAAACCGTCCACTCAGTGGTTTTTCTATGGCTCAACCACCAAACCGACGCCATAGAGGGATGCACCATCCGTGCACCCCGTCCACCACAAGTCTTCACTTGTCGCTGTCCCAGGCTATCAGCCACCACAGCTGATCCTCAGGCCACCGGTCCGTTAGTCCAAGCCTCACGTCCGCCCTTCACCGCTCCGGGTCCATCGGCACGACACGTCTCTACTTGACCTTCACCTTGCCTTCGATCATCGTCTCTGAGCTCGACACCTGCACAACACAAGCCAAAGAACATGCGCATCATACTAGTTGACAATCACTCATCATCTCAAGATCCGGCATACACCCATGTATCCGCAATCTCCCCCTTGATGAGTGCATTGTCAACTACCAACACAAATCATATGGAATAGAAGAAAAGAAGAAGAGGGAAGCAAACTCAACCAATCAACCAGAACCGAAGCAAAGCCAAAAGAAGTCGAATGGAGTGAGCAAGACAACTTGGTTCCCAAAGACATGGGCAACGGCTCGACGCAACCAAGCAAAGCAAAGCTAGCCCTCAAGAAGAGGCAAAATGGGCTCAACACCGCTAGCGAGAAGTTCAGAGCAAAGAAGACAAAACTTGAGTAAAACAGCTAGTCCCTCCAGAAAGAGGCAAAGGCTCAACACAACTAGTGAAAACCGCTCCAAACCAATTGAAAAACTCTCAAGATGAAAACTCATCAAGTAACACGAGCAAAGCTCCCCCTGAATATAAGATCCCCCTTCAATAGTGCACACAACTATGATTTGTCAAATTTCTCCCCTTTAGTTGAAAATGCACAAAACTTTCAAATGCATATGAGTTACAAAAGCAGGTTAGCAGCTTCAGGTATATAGTCTATAGAATGAATAGATGCTCTAAAGAGTGCTGATCCGACTACTTAAGGCTCAAACTGATCACAGAATACGAAATATGAACATATGAGCATAGTGAGCAGTTTTAAGCCATTCAGAAAAGGGATTCACCATCAAAATAGCACCAAACATGTATAGACAGGAAGTTAAGCAAGTGCTAAACATGTATACAAGGTGAACTACCCCTAGCAAAGTTCAATCATCATGCTATAGAATGAAACATAGACTTGTGTTGACAAATTTTATCGAAGTTGCAGCGATGATTACATAAGTTTGAATTTTCAGCATGTGATTGCGAGAGGTTGAAAGCTTGACATTCCCTAACTTTTCAACCAAGCTAAGCCTATGCATAAGTAATCAGAAGCTTGAAGCAACGGTTTCGGTCTTACACTACACGGCTCAAGTTTAACTCAATGTGCAATGAGAAACAGTCTTGATACCGTGATGTGCTATCAAGTAGTCCCAACTTGATCTTTTCAAAACACTTAGACTTGGCTCAATTTTAACAGAATATGAACGTACCAAGCAAGTGAAAGACTCAGAACTAGACATAGCAACCTAGCATATAGGAATAGCACATGTAACTTCAACACATTCTACACATGCTAGTTGCCAATCTCAATGGTGAACATGTTTCAAGTTTTATGTTGAATTAAGCATATTCACAGTTCTGAAAAATAGCTCGGCTCACAACATGTATCAGTGACCAAGAAGAGCCTAAGCAACAAGCATCATCATATATCATCGGAGCATACACTAATCATAGCATAGATTCATTCTAAGGATTATAGACATGAAGCTCGAAAAAGCAAAAATGCAAACATGATGAAATGCAAAGATTAAATAAGAATAAAACAAAAGAAGTCAGTTTATGATACGACAGCCAAAATGTTCCCCCAACTAAAAGGGGACACACACACCAAGCTCACCTCTCAACCTAGCAAAGGTTGATTGGTCCAAAGGCTTGGTGAAAATATCTACCAACTGATGATGAGTATCGACATGGCGAAGGTCGATATCACCCTTCTCATAGTGGGCTCGCATGAAATGAAAGTGCACATCGATGTGTTTGGTCTTTGAATGAAGCACGAGGTTCTTAGCAACGCTAATCGCACTTGTGCTATCACAAAGCAAAGGAACTCGAGAAAAGCTCAGACCAAAATCACGTAATGTGGTCATCATCCACAACAACTGGGAACAGCAGCTAGCCGCAGCAACATATTTAGCCTCTGTGGTAGACTAGGCGACACTAGACTGCTTGCGAGAAGACCACGAAACAAGAGAAGCACCCAAAAACTGACAAGTCCCAGAAGTTGACTTGCGATCAAGTCGGCAACCAGCAAAATCAACATCAGAGTATCCGCAAAGAGAGAGGGTAGAAGAAGCAGAATACCAAATCCCGAACTCTGGAGTGAAACGAAGGTACCTCATAATGCGCTTGACCGCCTGACGGTGAGAGGTGTGCGGCGACAACTGAAATCGCGCGCAAAGACACACCACGAAATGAATGTCCAGGCATGTCGTCGTCAGGTACAGCAGCGACCCAATCATACTTAGGTACTCCTTCTGGTTGAAGGACCGAATTGGCGACCAGAGGGGGGGGGGGGTGAATGGGAGCCTCAAATTTCTTCTCGAGAAATGATGGCCCTTGTCCTAGAAAATCACCCCAAAAGCAAAGACTCAAACAACCAGTGAGTTCACGACCTACGAATAGGTGGATACCCTAGGATATGTCCTAGAGGTACAACGGAACTACCGAAGAACCCCCAACACCAAGCGCCAAAGCAACGGGGCAAACTGCACAAGCAAGCTCCTAGAACAATCGAACCTCCGATAACGGAACACCCAACTCCTATGGAGAAAAGGAAAGTGTTCGACCAAAAATACTTAGGCCAACTGGTGGCAAAAGTACCTTGGAATGATCCTTATGAAGTTAGGAAACTAACACAACAAACGGATCTCAAATCGGAGCTCGAACGCAAAAGATTCGGACGCTAGAACCGTCGAATCTCCAAAAGAGGAACACTTAACTCCTATGGAGAAAAAGGAAGTGTCCGACCAAAAATACTTTGACCAATGGTATCAAAAGTACTTTGGAATGATCCTTAAGAAGTTAGAAAACCAACGCAACAAACGGATCACAAATCGGAGCTCGTACGCAAAAGATACGGACGAAAACAGCAAAACTGTGCAGTGGCGGACTGTCCGCTAGTGAACCACAGAATGTCCGCTATTGAACCCCGGATAGTCCGGGAATGAGTCCCAGACAGTCTGCCGTTCAAAAATAAAAACAGCGACCTCGCTGCCCGTGATCAGCCCCGACCCCCGGACAGTCCGCCACTGTCCAGAAAGCCCAAAAACAGCTCGGGACAAAAAAATCGATTGGATCTTCACCAAATCGAATGGGGCTGCAACCAAACTTCTCCCAAGTGTTCTTCTACATGTTGGGAAGCTAATCCTAGGATATCATCGCTCCAAACCAACTAATCCATGAGAAATCGGAAGAACACTAGAAAAGGGGAAGAACGAACACGATTTCAACCCGATCTATGTGCTCGTGAGGTTAGAGAAGAAATCCTTCGGTGGAAAGAAGGAGCTCATGACATAGAACAATTTGATTCGAACGGAATCGCAAATCGTCGCATGGAGAGGGAGAATGAGGCAAATCTCTAGGAGGGAAAAACCAAAACGCGAAGAACAAAAATGCAAATTCGATCCAAAACCGCAACCAACAAGAGGAGGACGAATTTGATCCTTGGATTTGGGAAGATGATGATTTGTATTATCACTCGGTGTCGGGTTACAAGCCACTCCTCGCAATACAAAACGCGGATGGCGAAAAGCTCAAGAACAAGAGCCGGTCTCTCCTCTCACCCTAGCCTCCTCTCACCTAAACAAAATGAGAGTGACACCTCCAAGGATGGCTGTCCAACACAGCCCCTTCATCTATATATAGGCGCACGTCCGTATGACACAAACGCCCTAACATGAAGTACTAAACCAAATACCCCCTAGGTGTAAAACCGTCCAACTCTGGCAGTTTCCATCCGACGGTTACGCGCCTTCTCATCCTTCGCTTCGCCTCGACGCAAGCTCCAGGATGCCGCCACGTGCCGTCACCGTCGACCACCACGCCTTCCTCGTGGATAGCTTCGCCGCCGCGCCAGCCTCTCCACGCCGCCACGCGTCGACCGTTCCGCATAGGAACCTCCACCCGGTTTTGAGGCCCAAACCGATAAACCCGCCCGCCTAGGTTTTGAGGCCCAAACGTGGCAAACCGTCCACCCTGAGTTTTGAGGCCCAAACTCGGAAACCTGCCAGCCTAGGTTTTGAGGCCCAAACCTGGAAACCGTCCACCCCAAGTTTTGAGGCCCAAACTCGGAAACTGGCCACCTCGAGTTTTGAGGCCCAAACTCGGAAACCGTCGAGGGTAGATTTTGAAGGCTCAGCTACCGAACCCGCACCGAAGACGGGATGTGGTTCTCACACCCCGACCACCGGCACCGATGCCGATGCATGTCCAGCCTCCACGCCGGGCACAACGCCTTTGCCTTCCTTCTTGACTCGGCTGACGGCACTTGCGCCGCACGCAAGCCCGTGTCTGACCTCCCACCAAGTGCCACGACGCCATCGTCTTCCTCCTGACTCGGCCGATGCATCGCACATCCCCATGTGCTCTCGCTCGCCGATGCCACGTGCCAGCTACCACAGCTGGTCCTTTGGCCCTCTGGTCCGTCAGTCCAAGCCTCACGTCCGCCCTTCACCGCTCTGGGTACATCGGCATGGCACGTCCAGCACGCCCATCCTTCACCGCTCCCGGTCCGTCGGCACGACACGTCTCTACATGACCTTCACCTCGCCATCGACCACTGTATCTGAGCTCAACACCTGCACATCAACACAGCCAAGAGACACATGTTGCACACGCACACAAACACATGAAACACCACAACTCAACGCCACCGGTTAGTCATAAACATTAAGCGCATAGACGAATAATGACTCAACCGGGAAAAGCCTCAAACCTTCCTCCCAAAAGTCAATCATTCATCATATATGTTCTCAATCTCCCCCTTGATGAATGCATTGACTAAAAATAAAACCACAAAGGAAGGGTTTGAAGGCAGGCCTCATTCAAGTGCCCAAAAGCCAAGCAAAAGCAAACACAAGGCCACTTGATATGAGGAAGGATCATGAAAACTCCAAATAAAAGCTCTCGGTCCCGAAAGAAATGGGAAAAGTGGGCAAAGCCTCCACACAACCGAAGAGTCAAGAGAAACAAGAGTTTCATGAATCCCAAAAGGTACTCAAAAACCATTCTCAACAAAATTTGTCAAAAAAATCATCACAAAAGAAACCAAAGTTCTTATCAACTTGGAAGGTTCTTATCCACTTTGGTTTCGAAATTTCTTCCCCTTGATGATTGAATTGACAAAAACTAGGCACAAGAGATGATTTGAGATACCAAAACCGAAGACTTGGTCCCTAAAGATATGGGCAACGGCTCAATGCAACTAAGCAAAATCTGAGCAAAACTCCACAAAAGAGCGAAAACTCAGACAAGGAGCAAAAGACTTGGTTCCCAAAGACATGGGCAACGGCTCGACGCAACCAAGTCAAAAATGAGCTAGCCCATAAGAAAAGGCAGAAAAGTGCTCAACACCACTAGCTCAAGGCTCGATACCAATTGAGGCTGAATCAACACATATGAATGCAAAACTGCTAGTCCCTCAAGATAGAGGCACAGAGGCTCAACACAACTAGCAGAAAACTCGATACCAATCACAAGCAGCCAAAAATTAGTGAAAACAGCTAGTTCCTCAAGACAGAGGCAAAGAGGCTCGACACAACTAGCTGAAGGCTCCATATCAATTGAAAATACCAAGCAAAAACTGCTAGTCCCTCAAGATAGAGGCAAAACGGCTCAACACGACTAGCAGGCTCGATACCAACTGAGAAACCACAAAGAGAAGCTCAATACCAAATGGAGCACAAACTCTCGGAGCACGCGGAGAAGCTGCAAAACAAAACAACTCCACCTGAAGGCAAGCCTACACACAAAGGCTATGCAACAAAGCTCACTATGAAGGATACCAATTGAAGCACATAAAAGAGCTAAACTCCCCCTAGCTCAATGCTCTCCCCAAAATGCACGACTCTCCCCTTTGTGCCAACACACAAACTCCCCCTTGCAAACAGCTTCTCCCCCTTGACAAAAGGGAACATGCTGAGGGGTTTTGACATTTTTCACAAAGTTGACACAAACACAAGACAAGTCATCAACCAAAAGCATATGGGGGCAATGAAAAGCATTGAAAGTGACCACAAAGTGTATCGGAGCTGGGGGTATGTACACTAAGCTAAAAATGCATGATATGCAGAATGCAACAACTTCAAGTGTATAGCAATCAGAATAAAAAGATGCTCAAAAGGGTGTTGCCCTGAAAGTGTAGCAACCAAAACAAATGCTAGCAAAGGCTCAAACTGATAAAATGAATACGAAATATGAACAATTGAGCATATGAGCAGTTTCAAGCCATTCAAAAGCAGTTCACCACTAAAATAGCACTAAACATGAGTAGACAGGAAATCAACCAAGTGCTAAATCAAGTATAAAAGGTGAACTACTCCTAGCAAAGTTCAATCATCATGCCATAGAATGAAGCATAAACTTGTGTTATTTTTTTTTGAAATTTTATCGGAGATTGCAGCGGTATTAACACAAGTTCATATTAAAACATGTGATTGCGAGAGGTTGAAAGCATGGTCATTGCCTAACTTTTCAACCGGGCTAAGCCTATGCAAGAAAAGCAATCGGAAGCTTAAAGCACCGGTTTCGGTCTTACACTACACGGCTCAAGTTTAACTCAAAAGTGCAATGAGAAACAATCTCGATACCGTGATGTGTTGACACATGCAATCCCTTCTCGATCTTTTCATTTCACTTAGTCTTGGATCAAATTTTAAGCACAAGATAGATATGAACAATCCAAGCAAGTGAATGACTGAGAGCAGGAGACATAGCAACCTAGCATACAGAAGATAGCACAAGTGATCTCAACACATCCTACCCATGATAGTTGCCACTCTCAATGGTGAACAAATTAAATATTTCATAGTTGATTAGTCAAGTTCACCATTTGCAAAAATAGCTTAGCTCATAACATGTATCAAGTGATCAAAAAGAGCCTAAGCTACAAGCATCATCATGAATCAATAGGGCATACCAAAAGAGCATAGTCTCATTCTCATTAATATATACATGAAGCTCTAAAATGCAAGATATACATGATGAAATGCATGCAAAAGCTACCCTATAAGGAACGAAGCAAAAGCTAGCCTAAAAGGAAAGTCCCAAAACAAAAGGGTATTAGAGAAGTCAAACTATGAACCAACAAGCAAAATGCTTCCCCAACTAAAAGGGAAACACACACCAAACTCACAAGCGAAGAGCCAAGAAATGCTCAAGCGAACAGCCAGTAAAATCCACATCGGAAAAACCACAAAGAAAAGGGGTCGAAGAAGAAGAGTACCAAACCCGATCTCAGAAGTGTGTCAGGGGTACCTCATGAAGCGCATGACCTCCTGCTGGTGTGATACCCGAGGGGATGCCTGAATCTGCTGAAATCTCCAGGGCACCTGCCTCACCGAAGTCGTCTCCCCCTCGCCTGATGTTGTCACTCCCACAGGTGCAGCTAGTGCTCGCTGGAGAGCTACTCGAACGGAACCCCAAGTCGTGGAAGAAGTGAAATCGGGTCCGTGAGATGAAATGCTCTCTCTAGGCTCCTGTTCTCCTGCACACTCAAAGATAGAAGAAGCACAAGGCATTGTCTTGTCTAGTGTGACCTCAAGGTCTCCACAAAATGGTTAGTCACATAATAAGCATAAGGTGATCTCTCAACAAAAAAGAGGACTACCTATGAATGATACCGCAAGGAGATCTAAATGCAAACTAAACAAGACTACCATGCAACAGGATAAAGCACTATGGAGCAAAATGCAGCCTAGAGACATGATCAACTCAAACACAGCCTAAACCTCAACACATGCTATAATGCAAGATAATGATAGCAATAGATCCCAAAGCATGTAACATGATAAAATTGTGGAAAGGTTAGTGCTCAAACTAAACATGTCAACAGGATACATGTAGCTAACCAAAACTAGCACCTGAAAAGTGATATCTAATGAACATCATACCTCTGCAAGTAAAGCTCATGGTGAAGAATGATAAAGCATGGCATAATGTTCATGAGGATCACAAACTAGCATGAAAAGTGGAATAACCACCAAAGCTGTACACAAGGCTAGCATGACATGATATACAAGATAGCACATGCTAGACTAAGACAAAACATGATACACAGGAAAATGTACATGCAAGAACTATACAAGTGAGCACATGAAGAACCATCTCATACCACAAGACATAAATCATGGATGTACAGGGTATGAGTGTATAAGAAAGCTCACCAGATAACAAAAACCTCTTTGGAGGCAAATCTAAGCGGAGTGTAGAGAACCATCAAATCTTGATCACATCTAAAAAATCAAGCTCCATCAGGCGCATGTTCTCCACCCCGCGTCCTCATATCTACACACAAGAGGACAAAGTAACCCGAGTCTTGGATCCCGAAGGGTTAGCAAGCATATACTTGGGAACCCAGGACTTGGTCACAAAACTCAACTTATCTTGTGGGTTAGCATGATGCAAATGTTGGTTCAAATGCAATTGTGAAACACCCTTGGAAGCATTCCTCAAAAGGATAACTCGAGGAGAAGAACGAGTCATACCACTGGAAAAGAAGCAAACATCTTCCAAGGTTTTTGTAGAAGAACCAATAGATGCACCATGAGAAGCATGAAGTAGCACTAGAAGCATGTCCACGACCATGACCTAACCCACTAGAAAAGGTGTCATAAAACCCATCAACAAAGAGGGGCTTCTTACTAGGAGCACAAGCGTTCATGCCATGAGAAGGGCTATGAACCATCAACTTCCTAGAAGAGCGAGCTTGGCGCAAACGTTTGGCACGCTGATAGCAAAAGCTTTCTTGATGCCCATCTTTCTCACAAAAAGAGCAATGGTACAAAGGCCTATCAGAATGCACACCATTCTCCGACAAGTGAGAAGTCCCTTGGCACTTAGAACAAGAAGCATCAACATTCAACTTGGTGCCAACACTAGGAGCACACATGCCATGGGAAAGGCTACGCGGCATCCTAAAAGCCTTAGCTCGGATATGTCGCTCGTGTTTGACACAGCGGAAACAAAAATCAAATGAATGTCCATCCTTCTTGCAAAAGGTGCAATGGAAAATCAGATTGGGAACACGAGTCCCAAAAATGTGAGAAGCACCCTTGTCAAGAGAAGTCCCTTGGACATCACTCGAAGAACCAACAAGGTTAGGAGTAGCTATGAAAGAGCTATCCGAAACCTTGGTACAAGTGCTATCGTCAAAGACTCACGCGCAGCACAAGAACTCAACTCTGGTTGCAAAGATGCAAGCTTAGAAATATCAACATCAGAGTTGCAAAAAATGCGTGACTCAAAAGACTTAGCACAAAGACTCTTGCATCTTTTAGCTAAAATCTCATTTTCAAACATGAGGCGATCACAAGTACCACAAGGAGTGTTTTTCAAATTTTCCATCTCCTCCCTAATGCACTCGGCATATGTGGTACGCAAGAGTTCATTTTCTTTTTCAAGGTTGGCACTCATATCATTGTGCTCAACCAACTTGGCGCTCATATCATCGCGCGCTTATTTCAAAGCCAAAACATCTTTTTCTAAATCAGTGCAAGATGTGCAAATGAAATCGGTGGAAGAAACATCATCATTCACATCAAGCAAAGAATCACGAATCGCACTAGAAGCATGGCAAGCATTTTTATTCAAAGAGCATGAACTACAAGGCCTAGAATTTAATTCAACAATTTCAGCCCTAGCATGCTCAAGCTCATCTACACATGTGGTGTGAGTCAATCTTAGTTCATCAATTTCAGTACACAAAGACTCACAATAAACACATGGTAACAAAGCATTTGACTTAAGCAAGGCTAATTCAGTTTTAGCACAATCGAAGTCCTTGCGCAAGTCAATGCAAACTAAACATGGTTTGGAAGCATTTGATTTCAACAATTCATTCTCAGATTTTAAGCTAGCAAGAGAAAAGCCTAGCTCATCATTCTTCCTAACCATGTCATTACAAGAGGTGCAAGGAAAAGAGGCACTAGACTTCAACCTAGCAATGGAGCATTTCAACCTTTCAACCTTTCTACGCAAGGTATCACAAAGATCATCATTCCTAGAGCAAGCCTCATAAAGATTGTGCAAGGTCACAAGACCCCGAGCAAGTGTACCTTTCTTGGCCTTGCCAAGTTGATGTAGAAGATCCTCTGGTGAAAGTTCATCATCACGTAGAAGATTCAACAACTCATTCTCCTCGCGATCCTTCTCATCAACTGTGCTCCTCCTTCTTCCTAAGATGTCGTCCTTGGAAACATTCAAACTAAAAGACAAAGACATACTAGAAGAAGAACTTGGTGCCACTTCTAAAAGCACCGTTAGTGTTAGCAACACAAAAGCTTAACACCTCGACAAACAAAGTCGGAAGTACAACCGCTCTCAAAAGGTCGCCTTCGCGGATCCGGGACTAGTTAAGGTAGAGAGATCCTTAACTGGCTCTAATACCAATTGAAGGACCGAATTGGCGACCATGGGGGGTGAATGGGAGCCTCAAATTTCTTCTCCAGAAATGATGGCCCTTGTCCTAGAAAATCACCCCAAAAGTGAAGACTCAAACAACCGGTGAGTTCATGACCTATGAATAGGTGGATACCCTAGGATATGTCCTAGAGGTACAACGGAACTACCGAAGAACCCCCAAAACCAAGCGCCAAAGCAACGGGGCAAAACTGCACAAGCAAGCTCCTAGAACAATCGAACCTCCAATAACGGAACACCCCACTCCTATGGAGAAAAGGAAAGTGTTCGACCAAAAATACTTAGGCCAACTGGTGGCAAAAGTACCTTGGAAAAATCCTTATGAAGTTAGGAAACTAACACAACAAATGGATCTCAAATCGGAGCTCGAACGCAAAAGATTCGGACGCTAGAACCGTCAAAACTCCGAAAGAGGAACACTTAACTCCTATGGAGAAAAAGTAAGTGCCCGACCAAAAATACTTTGACCAATGGTATCAAAAGTACTTTGGAATGATCCTTAAGAAGTTAGAAAACCAACGCGACAAACGGATCACAAATCGGAGCTCGTACGCAAAAGATACGGACGAAAACAGCAAAACTGTGTAGTGGCGGACTATCCGCTAGTGAACCGCGGACTGTCCGCTATTGAACCCCGGACAGTCCGGGAATGAGTCCCGGACAGTCCGCCGTTCAAAAATAAAAACAGTGACCTCGCTGCCCGCAAACAGCCCCGACACCGGACAGTCCGGGGATGAGTCCCGGACAGTCCGCCACTGTCCAGAAAGCCCAAAAACAGCTCGGGACAAAACAAAAATCGATTGGATCTTCACCAAATCGAATGGGGCTGCAACCAAACTTCTCCCAAGTGTTCTTCCATGTGTTGGGAAGCTAATCCTAGGATATCATCGCTCCAAACCAACTAATCCATGAGAAATCGGAAGAACACTAGAAAAGGGGGAAGAACGAAGAACGAACGCGATTTCGACCCGATCTATGTGCTCGTGAGATTAGAGAAGAAATCCTTCAGTGGAAAGAAGGATCTCACGCCATAGAACAATTTGATTCAAACGGAATCGCAAATCGTCGCTTGGAGAGGGAGAACAAGGCAAATCTCTAGGAGAGAAAAACCGAAACACGAAGAATAAAAACGCAAATTCGATCCAAAACCGCAACCAACAAGAGGAGGACGAATTTGATCCTTGGATTTGGGAAGATGATGATTTGTATTATCACTCGGTGTCGGGTTACAAGCCACTCCTCACAATACAAAACGCGGATGGCGAAAAGCTCAAAACAAGAGCCGGTCTCTCCTCTCACCCGAGCCTCCTCTCACCTAAACAAAATGAGAGTGACACCTCCAAGGATGGCTGTCCAACACAGCCCCTTCATCTATATATAGGCGCACGTCCGAATGACACAAACGCCCTAACATGAAGTACTAAACCAAATACCCCCTAGGGGTAAAACCGTCCAACTCTGGCAGTTTCCATCCGACGGCCACACGCCTTCTCATCCTTCGCTTTGCCTCGACGCAAGCTCCAGGATGCCGCCATGTGCCGTCACCGTCGACCACCGCTCCTTCCTTGTGGATAGCTTCGCCGCCGCGCCAGCCTCTCCACGCCACCACGCGTCGACCGTTTCGCATAGGAACCTCCGCCCGGTTTTGAGGCCCAAACCGGTAAACCCGCCAGCCCAGGTTTTGAGGCCCAAACCTGGCTAACCGTCCACCCTGAGTTTTGAGGCACAAACTCGGAAATCCGCCAACCTAGGTTTTGAGGCCCAAACCTGGAAACCGTCCACCCCGAGTTTTGAGGCCCAAACTCGGAAACCGGCCACCCCGAGTTTTGAGGCCCAAACTCGGAAACCGTCGAGGGTAACTTTTTGAGGCTCAGCTACCGAACCCGCACCGAAGACGGGATGTGGTTCTCACACCCCGACCACCGGCACCGATGCCGATGCATGTCCAGCCTCCACGCCAGGCACAACGCCTTCACCTTCCTTCTTGACTCGGCCGACGGCACTTGCGCCGCACGCAAGCCCGTGTCCGACCTCCCGCCAAGTGCCACGACGCCATCGTCTTCCTCTGGACTCGGCCGATGCATCGCACATCCCCATGTGCTCTCGCTCGTCGATGCCACGTGCCAGCTACCACAGCTGGTCCTCTGGCCCTCTGGTCCGTCAGTCCAAGCCTCACATCCGCCCTTCACCGCTCTGGGTACATCGGCATGGCACGTCCGCCACACGGCACGCCCATCCTTCACCGCTCCCGGTCCGTCGGCACGGCACGTCTCTACTTGACCTTCACCTCACCATCGACCACTGTATCTGAGCTCAACACCTGCACATCAACACAGCCAAGAGACACATGTTGCACACGCACACCAACACATGAAACACCACAACTCAACGCCACCGGTTAGTCATAAACATTAAGCGCATAGACGAATAATGACTCAACCGGGAAAAGCCTCAAACCTTCCTCCCAAAAGTCAATCATTCATCATATATGTTCTCACTGGTCCACGACTTCTCTCTCCTCATCCGCATCCAGGGCCATCGTGGTCGACATGGGTGTTGGAAGAGGCTTGGCGTCACCCATATCGAACTTCTTCACTATGTCCTTGGTGTACTTGCCCTGGTGCACAAACGTCCCTTCTCGGGATTGCTTGATTTACAACCCGAGAAAGAATGTCAACTCACCCATCATGCTCATCTCAAATTCCCTGCTCATTGTATCTGCAAACTTGGCAACTAAAGCATGAGAAGAACCATCGAAAATGATATCATCCACGTAAATCTGAACCAACAAAGTGGCATTGCCTTGCTTGAGGAGAAAAAGAGTTTTATCCACACATCCCATTTTAAAACCCTTAGCAAGCAAAAAGGTTTTCAACCTATCGTACCAGGCTCTAGGGGCTTGTTTCAAACCATACAAAGCTTTGTTCCATTTAAAAACATGGTTTGGAGACTTGGGATTTTCAAAACCGGGGGGTTGTCTTAAATACACCTCTTCTTCTATGTAGTCGTTTAAGAAGGCACTCTTGACATCCATTTGAAAAAGTTTGAAACCCTTGGATGCAGCAAAAGCCAAGAGGATCCTAATTGCCTCCAAACGAGCTACAGGAGCAAACGTCTCCTCATAGTCTATTCCCTCCTTTTGACTATACCCCTGGGCTACAAGTCTGGCCTTGTTTCTCACAACATGGCCATCCCCTCCATGTTTGTTTTTGAAAACCCATTTTGTCCCAATAGGGTGACACTCAGGAGGAGGTGGAACAAGAACCCAAACCCGATTTCTCTCAAAATTTTCAAGCTCCTCATGCATGGCATTGACCCAATCCGGATCAGATAAAGCGTGTCCAACATCTCGGGGTTCAAAATCAGCAACAAATGCAGAATGAGCAAAGTGAGAGATTTGTTGTGACCTTGACCGAGTGATGCGTTCGTGGATGTTGCCGATCATCTGTTGAGGAGGGTGTTGGCGCTGGATGTGTCATGGCACCTCCCTTGCTGAAGTGACCTCCTCCTCAATAGTAGCTGGTGCCTCCTCGGGTATCACTAGCAAACCCCGAGGTGGTGGATCACACGACCCCCATGTAGTGGAAGAAGACGGGTCGGAGCCGTGAGCAGTCGTGGTCGAAGTCGACCCAATTGGCACAACAGGTGGAGGAAGTGCTGGATCATCAATCCCTTCAACACCTTCTTCCTCATCATCAAAAAGAGGTTCGCCAACCTCATGATCACCTGCACGCTCAAATCTAGAAGAAGGACAAAGCATGGTCTCATCGAAGGTGACATCGGATGTCTCCATGACTCGGTTAGTATCAAGGTTAAGTACGCGATATGCACGAGTATGATTACCATAACCCAAAAATACACCGTCAGAAGAGCGAGACTCAAACTTGTCCAGGTTGCCTTTCTTGAGTATAAAACAATGGAAACCAAAAACTCTAAAATAACTCACTTTGGGTTGCTTCCCAAATCGCAACTCATAAGAAGTCTTCTTCAAGAAAGCACAGAGAAAAATGCGATTGGAAATATAGCATGCAGTGTTAATAGCCTCGGCCCAATACCGCCTAGGAGTCGTATGCTCATCGAGCATCGTCCTAGCTTTAAGGAAAATGGACCTCGGCCCGTTTAACTTTGGATTTTGGTGTTTGATGATCAACATAACCATATTGGACTAATGTGTTTGCAAGTGTTTGTTTTACAGTTCAATAGGATGTAAATGTGACTAGGACAAAGGCAACATGGTGATCAGATGATCAACACCTCAAGCAAGACAATTGAAGCTCAGTAGAAGACTCTCAAGATCAAGCAAAGTCCAAGGCACAAGAATGGAACCAAGTCGGGCGCAAAGAACAAGTGAAAGACGGGAAACAAAAGTGACCGGACGCTGCTTCGCAGTGACCGGACGCTGGCCTGGATGCGTCCTGTCAGTAACTCAAGCCGACAGTGCCACGTTCTTGTGACCGGACGCTGTGACAAGTTGCGATCGGACGCACCGAAGCAACTGTTCATCAGCGAGACCGAGTGACCGGACGCTACGACGACGACCTGATGCTGAAGCTCAGCTGAGTCCGATCGAACACAGAAAGGTTCCATAGGCGTGTAGACATGACCGGACGCGTCCGATCACATGTGACCGGACTCATGCAAGAGTCCGATCAGTGTCTGTGTAGGTTGGCCAACTAGCCGTTGTGAGAGACCGGACATGTCCGGTCAGGACGTGACGTGCGTTCGGTCGATGGCAGAAAAGTCCATCTCTTTGCCCAATGGCTCTTTTTTGCTTGGGACTCTATAAATACCCCCATGGCCGGCTAAATCAAGAGGTTGGAGCTCAAGGAAGTGATCATAGTGCATAGGCACATATTTAGTTGCTTTAGCCACCAAAGTGCTTAGTGAATATACTAGGTGATTAGTATAGGTGCTTTGTGAAGTGCTTAGGCTAGTTAGACCATCGCTTTGCGCTTGCTCTAGGTGTTAGGCCTAGTGTTTAGTGAGGTTTAAACACCTCTTGTCTACCGGTGCTTGCGCGCACCGTTGTTGTACATCAGAGGGGCTTGTAGTCTTGCGAGACCACACCAACTGAGTTTGTGGTTTGGTCGCCACCGTGTACAGAAGGGAACAAGGCCCGTGGTGGTTTGACCGGATGCTTGATAGTGAAGACGGCGGGGAGCATCCGGGAGAGGCTTTGCCACGAGTGGCTTAACCGGAGACCCACTTACGCGTGGGGAAGACCCGGAGCTATCCATGGAGTTACCCGACCGGGAGCTTGGCCCTTGCGAGGGGCTCCAACGAGGACTAGGGGAAGCTTGCGCGCTTCTCGATACCTCCGTAAAAATACCGAAGTCGTCGATGAGAGTTTGCATCTCTACCACACCCTTAGCTTCCGCATTTACTTACAACCTTTGTTATGTGCTTTACCTTTCCTAGCTTAGTTGATAGGCTAGTTGATAGGTTTAGATCATAGGCTGCAAAGCTCTTTTGCGGTAGAGATCGCAACACACCTAGCAAAACCTTAGTTGCACATTGGATAGTTTCCTTTCTTGCATAGGTTTTGACTAGGTGGAAATTAGAGGTCATAGTTTAGAGTAGAAGTTTTTAGTTGCCTAATTCACCCCCCTCTTAGGCATCACGGTCCCTTTCAATTGGTATCAGAGCAGGTTGGCTCATTTGTGGACTCTTGGCTTCACCGCCTTCGAGTCGACGCTCCTAATAGTGGTTGGAAGGATACCTCTTGGCCTCCGCACTTTGACGGCACAAACTTCCCATACTATAGTGCTAGAATAGCTTGTTACCTCGAAGAAGTTGATCTAGGTGTTTGGAGAGTCACCCACGATGGGATGAGACCCCCTAAGAATCCCACCAAGTTAACCGCGGGTGATGAAAAATAAGTTCATCTAAATGCTAGAGCTAAAAATTGCTTGTTTGAATCTCTTAGCATGGATGTCTTTAACCAAGTTTTTACTTTACAAACATCTCATGAAATTTGGTTAAAGCTACATGAGCTCCATGATGGTACAAGTAATGTACGTGAGCAATAACATCACCTAACTAAAACAAGTTATGATTCCTTTAAAATGAATGATAATGAGCTTGTTCATAATATGTATTCTTGTTTGAATCTAATTATCAATGAGCTCAATTCTATAGGAATTACAAAGCTAGGTGATGTGGATATTGTGAGGAAGATCATCTTCGTGCTTCCAAAGAACAAGTATGCACCCATCATCACCATCCTCCACAACATGGAAGACTTGAGCACCATGACCCCGACCATTGTCATTGGCAAATTGGTGGCATTTGAGATGTCACGCAAGATGGGTCAAGAAGAAGCCACTTTATCAAGCAAAGGCATTGCTCTCACATGTGATGAGCACAAAAAGATGAAGGGCAAAAAGCAAGTTAAGACAAGCTCAAGCTCCTCAAGTGAAGAAGAAGAGGAGAATAATGAAGATGAAGAATCAAGTGATGATGATCAAGCCTCCACCTCATCCGACTCCTCCTTAGATGAAGAACAAACAATCAAACTTATGAAAGGAGTGAAGAGGATGATCCGCAAGCTCAATGTCAAGGGTGTTCCCATCACAATTGAAGATTGCCTCTTCACCAATCAAAGAAGAGAGCAAAGAAAAAAGGGATGCTATAGATGTGGCAAGAGAGGGCACTTTGTGGAGGATTGTGCAAAACAAAAGCCCACACCCAAGGACAAGAAAAAGAAGGGATGCAAGGCCAAAGCCCTCACCACCATCAAAACATGGGATGATTCATCAAGTGATGATGAAGCCCAACACAAGAGGCGCGGTCACAAGCACTCATCATCAAGCTCCTCACGTATGTGCCTTATGGCACAAGGTAACACAAGCTCTATCTCTAGTGATAGTGATGATCAGCTACCTTCTTATAATGAACTTGTGCAAGATAATCTCAAATATGCTAAAGCTTGTACTAGCCAACAAAGAAAAATCAATGCTTTAAAAGAAAAATTAGATAGCACTCAACAAGCCTACAATACTATGCTTGAACAATATGAAACTTTTTCAAATTTGAATGTTGAGCTATCTAACAAAATTGAGAAACTTGAGGCTAGTACAAGCACATGTGATAGCACAAGTAATGATGAGCAACTTGTTAAGAAAACTGAAAAACTAAAAGCAAAATTACTAGCACACAAGATGCTTACAAAAGTTTGCTTGCTAAAATGGAAATCATGTGCAAACATTGTGATGAGCTAACTAACAAAGTTGCTAATCTTGAGACCATCGGAGCAAACCCCACTGAGGCACCTAAAATTGAGAAATCAATATTTGATATGCCTTAAAAGGATGCCTCTACGTCTTGCACTGACTTACTTGATTTAGGCTCACCCATATGCAAACAAGCTTGTGTTGAGAATGTGATTGTAGAGACATATACACAAGAATTTGCAATGGAGAATGAGCTACTTAGGCAAGAAGTGACTCGCCTCACCAAGGACTTGACCCAAGCAAAAGGCAAGGCAAAGCAAACTCGAACTCATCAAGATAACACCACCAAGGGAGTGAAGTTTGATGAGGAGCAAACTGTGGTTTGTTACGTTTGCCACAAGGAAGGCCACAAGTCCTATGAGTGCAATGTGAAGCACGGAGGAGAGAAAAAGAAGAAAGAAAAATAAAAAGCAAACAAGCAAGCTCTCCAACACCTACACCAACAAGGTAAACAAGAAGGCCTCCACACCTTATCTTTTGAAGAAGAAGAAGAATGACAAGGTGGTGGCCGTCAAAGCAAACAAGCAAGCCAACAATGGGGCCAAACACATTTGGGTGCCGAAGGACATTATCTCAACCATGAAGAGCACCAAAAAGGTTTGGGTCCCGAAAGGGAAGTGAGTAGTCAAGTGGACTACAGGGAATTTGGAGACTTGGCAAAGTTTTGGGTCCATATCATGGGGTGCATCATATTGGATCATGTCATTGCCAAGTATGTTAGTGGGTACTATGGACCCAAGTTCCCCCTCCCATGTTAGGTAAGTAGATTTAAATTCTTGCAATTTCTTTTAGCATCTAGTTCCTTTCATTGCCTAGGTTTGCATTTGCATGTTTAAATTCCTTGTCATGCATACACTAGGCTTATCGTATGGTAGGAATTGCTCAGTATCTCTCTCATTCTTGGAGCAAACCTACATGGTTTAATTTGTTTAGGAGCATGTCACATAGCTTCTTTTACTTTGTATTTATCTTATATGTGCCATAGTCCAAATACTAGATAAACTACCCTGATTACCATCCTCCATTGGTGTCACATTTCTAGTGATGTCAACATGCAAAATGGTAGTTTGACCTTACAAGTCAATATGCATGTCTCCTACAAGTATTTCAAACTTGAATGCACACTTTGAGGGGGAGTTTACTCTACAATTTGGAAGCTTTGAGACTAACACTACTTTCAAGTTTATCATGTGTGTAGTAGTCTCATTGCAAGAAAAATGGAGTTCCTGGAGACAAGCATCATGTGTGACGATAATTCATTTGGTATCTACATATGGTATTCCTAACCGATAGCATTATGTTGATTTCTTTTTTATACTCTTACATGCTTTTCTCTATGTATTGTATAAATTAAACTCCTTTGTGCACGAATTTGCCGGTTATGCATATGTTTTGCCTTACACCATATGTATGCATACACTTAGGGGGAGTTTAGTTTATATAATGTGAGAGTCAAATTTTGTGATCAATTCCTATCCTCGTAAAAAAGGATCACAAAATTTGACCCTCCCTTGTGCTACTAATGTCTTCCTTTTTCGGTGTTCGATTCCAAAGGGGGAGAATTTGAAGGACCAAAAGAAAGCCCAAACTAAAATAAACAAAATAACTAAAATAAAAATTTCAAAATCATTCTTTGGTTACTTATGGGATGGTCTGAGAAATGGAGGAAGTCGATTATGGACTTAGGGGGAGGCTTAAATCCATAATGCCACAAAGGGACTCCATGGCAAGGACAAGATATGTTATTAAGTCTTGTTTCAATTTAATATCTTTCAACATCATATGATCTTGTCTTTGCATTGCATCCTAGCAAGTAGATTGCATTTTAAATTATGTATCTTTTATTTGCTTGCTTTGGTCGTGTTGTCATCAATCACCAAAAAGGGGGAGATTGTAAGGAAAATGGACCTCGACCCATTTAACTTTGGATTTTGGTGTTTGATGATCAACATAACCATATTGGACTAATATGTTTGCAAGTGTTTGTTTTATAGTTCAATAGGATGTAAATGTGACTTGGACAAAGGCAACGTGGTGATCCGATGATCAACACCTCAAGCAAGACATTTGAAGCTCAGTAGAAGACTCTCAAGATCAAGCAAAGTCCAAGGCACAAGAATGGAACCAAGTCGGGCGCAAAGAACAAGTGAAAGACGGGAAACAAAAGTGAACGGACGCTGCTTCGCAGTGACCGGACGCTGCTTCGCAGTGACCGGATGCTAGCCTGGATGCGTCCTGTCAGTAACTCAAGCCGACAGCGCCACGTTCGTGTGACCGGACGCTGCGACAAGTTGCGATCGGACGCACCGAAGCAACTGTTCATCAGCGAGACCGAGTGACCGGACACTACGACGACGACCTGACGCTGAAGCTCAGCTGAGTCCGATCGAACACAGAAAGGTTCCATAGGCGTGTAGACGTGACCGGACGCGTCCGATCACATGTGACCGGACTCATGCAAGAGTCCGATCAGTGTCTGTGTAGGTTGGCCAACTAGCCGTTGTGAGAGACTAGACGTGTCCGGTCAGGACGTGACGTGCGTCTGGTCGATGGCAGAAAAGTCCATCTCTTTGCCCAACGGCTCTTTTTTGCTTGGGACTCTATAAATACCCCCATGGCTGGCTAAATCAAGAGGTTGGAGCTCAAGGAAGTGATCATAGTGCATAGGCACATATTTAGTTGCTCTAGCCACCAAAGTGCTTAGTGAATATACTAGGTGATTAGTATAAGTGCTTTGCGAAGTGCTTAGGCTAGTTAGACCACCGCTTTGCGCTTGCTCTAGGTGTTAGGCCTAGTGTTTAGTGAGGTTTAAACACCTCTTGTCGACCGGTGCTTGCGCGCACCGTTGTTGTACATCGGAGGGGCTTGTAGTCTTGTGAGACCACACCAACTGAGTTTGTGGTTTGGCCGCCACCGTGTACAGAAGGGAACAAGGCCCGTGGCGGTTTGACTGGAAGCTTGATAGTGAAGACGACGGGGTGCATCCGGGAGAGGCTTTGCCACGAGTGGCTTAACCGGAGACCCACTTACGCATGGGGAAGGCCCAGAGCTATCCATGGAGTTACTGGACCGGGAGCTTGGCCCTTGCGAGGGGTTCCAAGGAGGACTAGAGGGAAGCTTGCGCGCTTCTCGATACCTCGGTAAAAATACCGAAGTCGTTGACGGGAGTTTGCATCTCTACCACACTCTTAGCTTCCACATTTACTTGCAACCTTTGTTATGTGCTTTACCTTTCCTAGCTTAGTTGATAGGCTAGTTGATAGGTTTGGATTATAGGTTGCAAAACTCTTTTGCGGTAGAGATCGCAACACACCTAGCAAAACCTTAGTTGCACATTGGATAGTTTACTTTCTTGCATAGGTTTTGACTAGGTGGAAATTAGAGGTCATAGTTTAGAGTAGAAGTTTTTAGTTGCCTAATTCACCCCTCTCCTCTTAGGCGTCACGGTCCCTTTCATTAGCCATCTCAACAAGGGTCCGATTTTTCCTCTCTACAACACCATTTTGTGGCGCTGTGTAGGGGAACAAAACTGATGCTCTAACTCCAAAGAGTTACAAAACTTCTCAAAGTCCGAGTTCTTAAACTCGGAACCATTATCGCTACGAATAGCTCTCATCGAGTTCTTAGGGAACTCGTTCTGAAGTCGCAAAATCAAATTGCGAGTAAAAGAGGAAGTCTGAGTTTTCTCAGCTAAAAAGAAAACCCATGAATATCTCGAAAAGTCATCAACAACAACAAGTACATACCACTTCCCACCAACCGAGCTCACCCGAGCCGGACCTACAAGGTCCATATGCAAACGCTCTCCAGGGCGCTTGGTCATAACTTGATTCATAGGATGGTGGGGAGCGGCAACCATTTTCCCATGTCTACAAGAATGGCAAACAAGTTCCTTCTCCATGTGTAACTTGGGCAATCCTCAGATTAAGCCAAGTGAACTAAGCCTTGCAAGCAAGTCGAAGCTCAGGTGACCAAGTCTCCTATGCCACTTCTAAAGATCAGAGGAGGATCCAGCCAAAAGACAGCGAGAAATGCCAAAAGACTCTGAGAAATTTGCACGAAAGACTTTCCCAAAGGGCGAAATCAAACATACAAGATTGCCGTGAGGATCTAAAATATGACTGAGATTCGGCTTAAAACGAATCTCATAGTCATCCTCAAAAAGTTGCGAAACAGAAAGAAGGTTAAAATGCAAGTTCAAAACAAGAGCAACATCACAAAGGACAAAATGCTCATTAACTCGCACAGAACCACGGGATAACACCTTACCTTTGCTATTGTCACCAAAGGTAATAAATTCCTTTCTGGTGACTGGACTAAGACTGGAGAACCACTTGGAGTTTCCAGTCATATGCCTTGAGCACCCGGAATCCACAAGCCAAACGTTCTCCAATCTACTTACTTGAGAGGAATCGTCGTCGTTGTTGTTTCGAGGGATCTCCTCCAGCTTGCTGTCGACCACATCACCGGGGGCCATGGTGCAGAAGCCCTCGTCATCAGCGAAGAAGCAAAGACCATTCAGCTTGTCCTCGATCTTCTTCTTCTCGGACTCATCATCGCTTGAAGCAGTGGAGTCGTCGTCTGAGTGGTTGACGTCGCTGAGCATAGCGAATAAGGCACGCTGCTCGGCCTGAGACTTCTCCAAGTACTTCTCTTTGATGTACTCCTTGTTGAAGCCGCCCTTCCGCTTGTGCTTTGCGGGGACGTACTTCTCCTTGCGCTTGCTGGAGTCGTACTTGTGGCCGTGATCCGCTTTGCCGAAAACTTGCTTGTCCTTTTTTGGGCAATTGGCGATGAAGTGGTCCGAGCCTCCACACTCGTAACAGCCACCTCGTACTCCTCCACGACGATGGTTCATGCGGTTGTTGTGGAACCGCGAGAACCGATTGGCAAGCAGAGCCAACTCGTCGTCCGCCATGAACTCCAGCTGCTCTTCTGTGACAGAAAGAAGAGAAGACAAAGCAAAACCTCCAGAGGGGTTAGCAGAAGAGCCAGAAACCAAAGTCATTGACGGGCCAGAAGGATTTTCATAAGAAGCCCTCGCCATGGCGTCAATCTCACTGGACTTGAGCTTACTAAAGAGCTCATCGCACGTGAGAGTCTCATAGTTAGGCGATTCGATGATCGCCTGAACCTTAGAGTCCCACACCAACCGATCGAGAGTATGAAGAAGCTTGAGAGCCCTCTCATGATTGTCGAAAGGCAACAACTCCTTGTTAGCCCTCATCCCGTTGACAATCACCTGAAAGCGAGCGAATAAACTTTCTATGCTCTCACCAGGCATGTGTCAAAAGTTCTCATACTCTCGCTTGTGCGACTCATAGAGACGAGTTTTGATTTGAGTGGTTCCCTCATGAAAACGCATGAGAGTCGCCCAGATCTCCCGAGCCATAGCGAGGTGAGAAACGCGATCAAACTCAGACATGCTCAAACATGAGAAAAGAGCATTACGGGCTCGGCTATTGGCATCGTGCTCATCGATCTACTGTTGAGTCGCACGAGTAGCCAAGACCACGTAATCAGCAGAATTGCAAATATCCCAAATCGAAGCACCCTCTAGGGATAGGCCGACATGCGTATCTTCCAATACGCGTAGTTCGTCCCATCGAAAATGGTGGTTTGCCCACGCCACGATCCATGTCGCCTTCTGTGGATCTGGAACCGGCTAAGGTGGAAGATCCTTAATCCACTCTGATACCAATTGAAGAAACTAGAATGCTACCCAAGGCGACCAGAGGGGGGGGGGTGAATGGGAGCCTAAAAATTTCTTTGAAACTTCGGCCTTTGTCCCAACAAATCAACCCCAAAAGCTTCGGACACAAAGCGTGATGCCCACGACCCTCAAAAAGAGGGTGGATGATCCCTAGGATCACAGCGAGGCACCACCAAACGAGAGCAAACCAAAACACGAAAAACTCCGACTCAAGTTCAAACCTAAAAACCTACTCCTGAACGTAGATAGACGGCTACATCGAGAAATCCCCAAATACCTATGCTAACAAGTAGCAAAGATACCTAGAGAGGTTCCTTGGTGAACTCTAGGAGCAAATGAGAAGTTCGGAAACCAAGCGGAAAAGCCGCGAGAGCAAACACACTAAAAACCAACACACAGTAGAATCCTGGACTGTCTGCGGGTACGGTCCTCGACTGTTCGCGATACTGCCGGACTGTCCGCGGGCTTTTGGTGGACTGTCCGCCGGCCAAATCCCAAAAACAGCACTGCTGCTGAAACCTCACTGGACGGTCCCAGACTGTCCGCGAGTCACAATGGCGGACTGTCCGCCGGTCACTCCGGACCAAAGCAGCCGAGACACGCAACCACTGAACTGGTCGGACCCCGACGCGCGGACTGTCCGCGGATCAAGCGGCGGACTGTCTGCGGCTGTCCAGAGAGGGCGATTTCGGTCGCCCCTCTCCCAAATCTCTCTAAAACCGAACCAAATCAAAATCCCTTGATCCCAAACTTGGAGGAAATGATCCTTAGGTAGTTGGAACACTATCCCTACGAAATCATCCGCTCAAGTCAACTCAAACTCCGGAAAATCAAAAGGGAAGGTGTAGGAACAAAAAAGTCACCAACAAACTTGAATCGACCCGATCTACTTGTTCGTGAGGATTGAGATAAATTTCTTCGGTGGAAATGTTCTCGTCACATCAAAGAACAAGTTGATTCAAGTGGATTCGAAAAAGACACAGCGTAGAGGGAGATCGAGCGACGGGAAAATTGAGACAAAAAGCGAAACACGAAGAACAACTCAAGAAAGCGAAACACAATCTCAATTCCCAGCCGAAATTCGTCCCCACGTGGAGACAACGGGAATCTGGTCCCGTTTCCGCAAAATCCAAATACACAGAGGTATGATTCACCATCTCTGCGGATCTCAGTAGCTACAGCAGGGAATGGGAGAACAGGAAACCCTAAGTGAAAGTAGCAAATAGCTGAGATAGTTTGGAGGGAGGGGTTGCCTCTACTAATATAGCCTAATACAATTATTCCCCTTCTACCCCTACTGCTGGCTAACCCTAAGGGTATTCCTGACCAACTTGAAGTTGATGTCGATCCGACGACCATGCCCGCACATCAGGTAGCTTCGCCTCGACGCGACCTCACCAGATGTCGCCACGTGCCGTCACGCGCCGTTCGTCCTTTTCACGGACCTCCCCTCGATTTTGAGGATGAAACCGGGAAACCTTCCGTCCATCGGCTGAGTTTTGTGGCCCAAACTTAGAAACCCGCCAACACCCAGGTTTTGAGGCCCAAACCTGGAAACCGTCCTCAGGCCGAGTTTTGAGGCCCAAACTCGGAAACCGGCCGCACCCAGGTTTTGAGGCCCAAACCTAGAAACCGTCCACTCGATGGTTTTTCTATGGCTCAACCACCAAACTGACGCCGTAGAGGGATGCACCGTCTGTGCACCCCGTCCATCCGCAAGTCTTCACTTGTTGCTGTCCCAGGCTATCAGCCACCACGGCTGATCCTCAGGCCACCGGTCCGTCACTCCAAGCCTCACGTCCGCCCTTCACCGCTCCGGGTCCATCGGCACGACACGTCTCTACTTGACCTTCACCTTGCCTTCGATCACCGTCTCCGATCTCGACACCTGCACAACACAAGCCAAAGAACATGCGCATCATACCAGTTGACAATCACTCATCATCTCAAGATTCGGCATACACCCATGTATCTACACCCGCACAACCCACTCTTCATCTCCCTCCTCACCTTTGCGTGCGGCCCAACCAGCGCTCCTGCACCCGCAAACCCTAGGGGTGCTTGCCCCTTGCAAAGCCGCCACCGCCGCCAGCTCGGCAGCAGTGTGCACCTCGCTCCCCGCGTCCGTGCTCACGCCCTTCTAAACCTGCGGCCGCTGCTTGCCTCTTCTTCTTCCCTGGTGCCAGTCGCTGTTCCCTGCTCCCTCTCTCTTTCTCCTCCTCATCAGCCGCTCGGCCCTGCCTCACCTTCTCCCCAACAGCGCCGCCGACGCCGCCTCCATGTTCTCCGCGCCAAGTCGCTGCCACCGCTCTGCTGAAGCTCAGCACTATCGTGTCGCACCGGCAAACCGTGTGGCCGCGTCGTGCCCACCATGGATGGGCCACAGCTGCGCCGGCCACGTCGGGCACCGTGTCGCGCCGGCTCCATCGCACTGCAGCCGTGGACGTACCGACGACCGTCTCCCTCACCGTCGACCTCACCCTGCACCAGCGCCCCCGACCGCCTTCCCAGCCTCGCCGACCACATTCCGGCCTGCTCCACGTGAGCTCAATGCAGGAACGCGCCGCGACCCCAACCACGACGTCGCCCAACCGTGCTCCTCCCCGATGCTGAGTCGTAGGACCACGCCATGGCCGCAGCGACGCCCATGCCGAAAAATGCCACCACCGCGAGCTCTTGTTCCAAGACGGAGTCGGCCTCGCCATCACCACCGGAACGCCATGCTCCTCCAACGACACCCTTCCCCTCTCTGCATCGAACCCGACCGACCAGCGATGACCACGCCACCACCTCCAACCTCATCGCTGCGAGTTGTGGGGGGTTAGCATGCCTTCCCCGGGCGCCTCATCGCGCTTCCCGTTGCCACGCCCACGCCAACAGTGCCCACCTGGACGCGTTGACTGGTCGCAGCCGTGCATGCGTCGTCCGAGCCCCTGCAGTTCCCACCGGACTCTTCTTCCTCGTCGTGCTCCTAGCCGCGGCGTCCTCCTTGTCAGAACAGTGCCAACAACAGAAGCACCCTCAATACTACCTACCGGTGAGCTCCACAACACTAGAGCCCCTGACTTTCACCATCTTATCGCCGTCATCGTCTATGACTGAAACCGACCTTTGTGCCGTTGTCCTCACTGACACAGGAAGGGAGTCACCTCGCCGCGCCGAACCTCTTCGCCTCGATTGACGTCTTCCACTGCCGAATCGTTGTTCGGCCAAGGTGGTGCTGTTGTTCGGTTGATGGCGCCCTGCTGCTGTTCGGCTATGTGCGCCCTGTCTGGTTGACGACGCCACTTTGTTGAAGGCCTTTTTATATCCTGCACATGATTAATCCTTGTAATACCGATTCATATTAATCATCTTGCCTACACCGTGCCTTCGCACCGGTCTAATTCGTTATCACTATTGACTCATGTTATCCATCCTTGCTTACTCGTGCCATTGTGTCGGCTACTTATGCATGTCCTCACTATCAATGAATTTCTTATCTCGTATCGACCTATTTCCATCTCCGATCAAATCCATCCCCTCTAGGTGCACCACATGCAAAGGATGAAGGACGAGCTACGTGGATGGCACCACAACGCCAAGACCTAGATGCCAAGCAACGTCATCCATACACGATGGTTAGCTAAACATTCATCTCTTCCAACCCCTGACCCTGCTTGCCGAACTTGGAACGCGTAGACCGAGTCAATTCCGACCGGTGGACACTCATGCACACACACGACCGACCCAAGCCAAATTGAACCCCCGGTGTTCCAAGAACACCAGCGTGTTATTGATCGTCCCGGAAGTATGTCCATTACGAAACCATGACCACGACGTGTTTAGACCAAATGGAACGAACCCTAGTTGACATGCTGGACGACCTTCTCATCTTTGACCGTAGGATGCCCCCCAGCTGGAAATGATAGCTTATGACAAAGGAGACCCCGTAACTCTGTATACTGCCACCATGACCCTTTGGGACCCGTGTTATCTTATAGCCGACTTATCAAGCCCCCTGGAAAGTCTCTTGTATATCTATCTGTACTCATGTTGTACCTCATTCTTATGACCACCTGTATATGCACTTGTGTTACAGGATCCATCCAATCTCATGCTATGGGAATGTGCTACTCCACTTATTTGGTTTGATGTGTCTTTGTGTCGCTTTATGGTTCTTACCGTTGTAATGATGGAAGATCGTGTGTTTGTTTGTGTGTGCCGAGCCTTTAAGCCGGCTGAGGGATCATACCTCGTTCGGACGTTACGATCGCGAGACCCATCTCGTCATGGCCGTAATTCCGAATGTAACACAACTCTTGTTAGTGTAACTTGTGGTCGCGAGTACACCTCGCCATGACCATGGAGCTATGCTCATTTTCACTTATATAAACATGCTTTATAAATGCTTCTTCGTGCACAAACTCTTGTATGCTTGTACCTGTTGACCATTGCATAACTTGATTCTCGTGGTGACAACCGCACCGCTACAAATCTAGAAATGACTTAGTGCCAGAGCACTATGGTCGGGTACCCTACGAGTAGTTTGCACACTTGCATCTTATATTGTGCCACTCCTTCCAATACCCCGTCGTCTACTGTGACGTGTGCATTGGAAAGAATGAACCCATGACTTATATATATTTGTACTCTTGCTATTCCTTTTGTTAGCAAGGCTATGGTCTATGATGTATCTCAGGACCCCACGCATCGACTCGATCGACCACCTAAACACACTTCTCTAGAAATGTGCTTGAGGACATGACATAGATGTGCTGAGCTAACCCCGCTCTTATGGGTGACCCTGAGTCTTGGTTCCCGACGTACTATGTCGTGTGGATCGAGAGGATTGTAGATCTCCAATCCTTTTGCACTACCGCTTTAGCCATAGCGGGCAAGCCAAGGTACCTTGGAGTCAAGTCATAATGGTGTTAATCGTTCTCACAATCATTTGACCTTTGGGATAAGGCTACAAGAGCCGAACCCTGTTGTTCTTATTTCGTTAGGCTCGTCCTCCAATTTCCGCCTTTTTAAATGACGACCAAATATAAGGATGTGAGCCATGGTGTTTGCTAAGGATAAGCCCTGGTTTGAACCCTATGACATAAAGTCGTATTGGCTTGGCCAGGACTTAAACTTGCAAACCACCACCTTGTTCTTAGCTCGAGGAAATCGGACAACCATTGAGAGAGCTAAACCATGTGTATTTTAGTGTCTCGTTGGTGTGAATGGATCTTCCTACGTCCTGTTGTCTTTTCAATTATGGTGTGAGTGTTCTCTTGCCTTGTGTGTCGTTTCGTGGAGTAGCATACAATTGGACCAAGAGAGCATGGACGACAACAAGGACTGCGACATGGAGACAACTCAGGAGGAGACGACCTCGCTGATGGAACACCTACGAGGAATAATTAACCCCGACTTCGACTACTTCGCAAGTGTCATGGCAGCACCCTCTTTTTAGAGAATCCTATTAGACATTGCAAAGAAGTAGACTTGCTAGTGCTTTATATTTATTCCTTTGCTAGTATATTGATGCATGATACTACCTAAGCCATTATTACCTGATTGCAACCTACTCTATCACAACACCCTGCTTTGCGCATTCGTTCACTTATATCTGCTTACTCGCCTGCTTGCTTGCATGTTTCACCATTATATTATTTAACTCCACTTCGTATTATATCTGAGATGTGATGCGGATGGTGAACTCTTGGGAATGGTTTGGCGGGTGATGCCGGACTTGGTGATGGGTGAGCGTGCTGCGTGTTTGACTTGGGTGTGTGGAGGGTGAGGGTTGAGTCGACCGAGCCAGAGTATACGATGAGCCTAGTGCGAGTCTTGCCGTGGGGTAGATCTGGATGCCACTGTGGTTGTGAAACCTGTGGTGGGTTAAGTGGTGATTTGAGGTGGATCCGGGTGTGAGCCGCTGGTGGAGCCCGGGTCAAGAGCGTGCTGTGGTGGCACGGATAATGAAAACCTTTGAGAAGACATTCTGGCTTAGTCACCCTAGGTGGAGCGGAAATCCTGACCACGGGGAATACCCTACATGCCACTCGCTCTTTATGGACGGGGACGGTCGGACTACCTGTAGGGTAATGCCACTACTGCTAGGCGAGAGAGTGCGAGGGAGATACGGGCATGGTAGTCCCACACCCTTCCGAGACGATCATGGCCCCCAGACGGATTTAGGGGGATGAACGTGACTTCACAGACTTAGCCATCCCAGACGGAGTTGGGATGATTCTAGGGCTGAGTGGTAGGGTGGCATTACTCTAGGCTGGCAAGCGACCAGTATCCGCCTAGGCACTCCGAAGTGCCGATGATGGCGATCTTGTGGATGTTGTAGAACCTCTGCAGAGTGTTTGGTTGATCGATCGATACGTTGGCCAATTCGTTGGTCGCGGACCTTTTCCCTGACTTGTTTCCGACTAGTGAGAGTTCTCTTTTCTCCCTCTGGTAGGTGAGCGCCGGCCGTGAGCCTGGTGTGAGGCTACGGGCCATTGAGACAAGGCTGGGAGGGAGCTGGCCTCTGTCGACTGAGTGTGTGAGATGAGATGAGGTGATGGTGTGGTGATGATTGAGATGGATATGGATAAGGTGGATGGATGTTGTTTACACTAGATTTTGGACTAAAAGGGTTATTTGTTTATAAACACAAACAACTGATTTATTCATAAAAGAATCGGCTAGAAAACTAAAAGAGGCCTACTTTGACCCGGACGCAGCCAAAGTTTATGTGGACCAAACGTAACAAGCTTCGAAGACATGTGGGGTTCAGCTGAAGAGTTTGAGTTCGGGTCGTCTTTTGTTTTTGTTTTCATGTAACCTAGTCATGTTAGGACAGGAGTCAACCGGGTTATATATAGCTAGAAACCCGATTTTTTGAAAAGAATCATCCAATCAATCAACATACCGGCCATCGCCCAAAACCCTAGGAGTAGGAGTAACGTAGATCTCGGTGAGACCTTCAATCAGGCAGGGCTGCATCGGCTTCGACCGACCTCCGGTTTGCTTGTAAGTTTCACCAATGGTTCATGTCATTGTACGATAAGGCTGTATTGGACATTGACCAAACTCTTGTTAAGCTATGACATGGCTAGTTATCGGTCCAAGTTCGTCTTTTGTAAGACTGTCTTGACTCTGATCAATCTCTTACCTTAGTCGATCTTGACTAGTTATCGGCTCTATTGGTTTGGCAAGCTAATAGATTCATTAAGTTATTGATGTTGTTTTATATTTTAATTTATTTCTTTATGTTTTAAACAATATCTTGCCCAATCAAGATTGACAAAGTGTCTTAAGCTTAAAAGACGCTTCATTTTGGCTATTCTTAGGTTTTTCATGCTCACAATAGTGAAAATAGCCAATTCAAGCTTCTCATCGACTATTTTGTCAATCTTGATTGTTACATGTTGTGCGTTCGAAATATTCGATAAAACTACGATTTTGATCTAAGAACAAGTAGATTTTGATCTTGCATATCTGTTATGGCTGTATTTCCGAACCCCACTGATATATATGGTAGATTAGATTTTGTCTGATCTTAGATCGAATCGTGATTCTAACGGATAGATCTTGTTCGTGCCTCGTGGACCCTGTATCGGCTAAAATAGCCGATCCAGTTATGCTTTCTTCATAATGTGTGCCTTTAGACTGCTGGGAATCAACATATCCACTCGTTGCATTGGACGTGATCTAGTTTGATCATCATTATGGCTGCATGGAGACACCCCACTATTGATGTTTAAACTATTTTATCGATATATTTGTTATTATGGCTGCATGGAAACACCCCACTGTTAATAGATAGAATTGCCTGTACAATTAGTCGATACGTTGTTTTCACGCTGTTTGGACGTACACATAGATCTTTATTCTGCTAATATGTCTAAGATCATCGGCTGTTTGTCCGTTCCGAATGCTTGTTTACATATATCATAGCCGTTTTGCTTTATATCTTTTTCAATGCCTTCATGCAATCTCTTGGGAGTTGACTTGGTAGTCAATATCCTAATAATAAGTGGCTATATCAGAGCCGTATAATTTGGAACTGTCTGGCACCAAACCGGCAGGTTCCACAATTTGATAACTTTTTCTTCTCCTTGTCAATTACAGGTCAAATTGACTGGCACGCCCAAAGTCGATCTCACCGAGATTCGGCACTGCTACCCGTTGAAGGTTCAGGAGGTCAGGACCTTGCTCTGTACGCCCTCTGAGGACCGTGCGCTCGAGTGTGTTGGCGTGACCGACCGAATTTTTGTGTCAACAGATGTGGATGTGTGTGATTGTGTGAAAACTTGATAACATTATTATATTTATTACTGCTCATGCGCTAGGATGCAAATCCACCGCCAAATCTTAGGATCGCCAGATCCCTTGTTTTATCTTTTCCACTAAAGCTCATCGGTGTTGACCATGGCCTGCACACATCTAGCGGTGTGCAGATTTCCTGCTTCAGAAGTACTGACTCTAGGAGGAATAGGAGGTTTCGTACCTACGCTCAAGTTTGGTTCGGAGGATCCGGTCGATGCTACGCTACGACAACTCTAATGAAGCCCGCAAAGGAGAAGCCTTGACTCGATAGACTTCCGCTAGAATAAACTCTGTAATAGGTGATACTCCAATGATGTAATGCTTATAACTATGTAATTTTTACGATGTATGACTGTGATAACGACTGATATATGATAATATGATAAGATCAGTTCTTGGTTCTATCATATTATAACTTATTATGTGGATTTTACCTTCGTGGAAAATTGAGGATGTTTCAGTTGGTATCAGAGCCATACTTGACCTTAGGATGAAACCTCAGGACCCAAACACTAGTATAGAAGCTGAACATCTCATCTAATAACTGCTGACACATGTTTCTTTCCCCCCGCCTTGACTTCTACTACTTACTGACACTCTTACCCTGGAAAATCTGTCAAGAAAAGAACATACCCCATCACTGCCCATGTTGGACGGTAAATGTGTGAGACTTGAAGGTTTAAAGAGTCACCTTAAGTCAACACTATGCATATAGGAGTTGTAATGTTGTCTGATTGCCTAGATCTTTTTTTTCTTTCATTCGTTTTTACTACTTGAGTGTAAATCATAGAGCTATTTTATATAAAGACTTTGGACCCTGGTTATCTCTGGATAGGTCCAACCCAAGACCCTCCATGTAGTACATAAGTGACCCAACTACCTGAAGTTACGAACCGATGCATCATGTCTTTCGAGACTATTTCAAATTATTTTCGGCTTTCCAACTAAACAAGTTTTCAAAACTTCTCTCCCTTCTTCCACAAAAGGTTTTCTATTTCAAGGAAAAATGCTCCTAAAAAGTTTTTAAAATGGCTTTCCCTTTTTCATAGAAAACATATTTATTTTCCCTTTTCGAAATTGTTTCCCTTCAAAAGCTATTTTAAAAGCAGTGCGAAAACTATTTTCTTTTTCAAAAAGTCTTTCAAAACCCGACTTCAGGGAACCGAGTTTTGCTTTCACTAAGCAAAATATTTTCAAACCAAAAGTCCTTGGCTCGATTTTATCTTACGTTGTTTTGATTTCGAATTGAGAGCCAAGTTCCCTTTCCAAAAGTCAACCCTGCTTTCAAAAAATGCTTTGCAACTATTTTATCAAACAAAACCTATGCGAAATAGATGTCTTGCTACCGTTTCAAAAAAAGGAAAGTTTTCCAAAGTTTATTTCAAAAGTTGCTTTGAAAAGGTTTCTGAAAATAAATTTGATTGCGAAATCCTTGCTTTTCAAAAAGGCATGTTTTAAAACAAGATTCAAAAGTAGCTTGTACATTTCAAAAATTAGTGTTAAAACACAAGGGAACAACGCCCCATTTCAAAACTGTGGTGTTTTCAAAATCGTTTGTTTCAAAGGTTTTAGAAATAAATGGGTTTGTTGTGTCTTCGGAAACAAAAAGACTTCAAAAGGCTTTTATTGCAAAACCCGTGTCAATTTCAAACATTTTTAAAACACAACTTGGATTTAAAAAGTTGTGCGAAACGAATCTTAAAAAGGATTTCAAACAGCTTGTTCTCACTATTTGAAAACATCTTTTAACCAAAAGCTTGTTTGGAAAAGTTTTGCAAAATAGTTTGATTTTCAAATACTCTCCGCTCTTGAAAATCTTTTCAGGAAGAGTTCAAGAAAAAACACACTCTTTTTATAAAAGAGCTTTGATAAATCAAAAGCCTATTTTGAATCTTTTTCGAAAACTCTTGCGAAAAGTTCATTCTAGGAATACAAAAGATTTGAATGGCAAAACCCTTTTCAAAGACAAAAGTCCGTACTTTTTATCTTAAATAAAACACTTTCAAAACCCCTAGCTCAACTTTATTTCAAAACCTTTTGATTTAGACCAAGGAGTCATGACCCTCTTCAAAATCTCTCAATTACAAGTGAATTTATAAAACCAAAAGCTATTGTAAAAATATATATGTGCATATTAACTTGCAAGCTTATTTTCAAAATAAATTCCATTTTAAGAAGCCTTTTGCAATCAATTTCCAATTTCAAAATAAATAATTATTTCCATTCTCAAAAGCTATTGATTTATTTTGAATCATCCTTGAAAACTAGCTTCCTTTTAATTTTCAAAAGCACGTGAAGTAATGTCTCTTTTAAATGTATATTTTTTGAAATAATTTGATTTCAAAACATTTTGAAAAGCAAAATGTGTAAATTCATTTCGAAAACCCTTCAATATATTTTTCAAAATACCACCTCTGGATTTCAAAAGTTTGCAAAAACTTATTATCAAAAGGATTTGGAAAAAAATATTGAATACAATCCCAGAAACCCTTTCCCTCTTTCGTTTTCAAAACAAGGATTTAAAAGTTTGCCAAAATCCTACTCTATTGTAAAAGTCCTACCCTATAATGTTTTCCCTATGCAAAAAGGTCTTTAAGAATATGTTTTCCAAAACCTCGTTTTGTACCTACATCAAGAATTCCAAAACCTATATTTATCAAACCACGACCTTCCCTTTTCAAATCTCCTTTTATATAAAACTCTTCGGAAAAGTTTAACGAAAACTCCGCTTTTCCCTCTTTTCAAATGACTTCCCGATTTGAAAAGTTTTCAAACACCCCGCTTCGTTTTATCATGTTTAACGAAGTTTTCAACCAAACCGCCTTTATTTGCGAAAATCATTCCTTGATTTAGATGTTTTCAAAAACTCTTGCATTTAGAAAGACATGCTCTGCAAAAACACAGTTTTTACCAAAACTATTTCTTGGGCTTTCTAAAAGCATTTTGAACAAAAGATTTGATTTCAAAAATCAAACTGATTTCCTAAAAGGATTTGAAATACCGGCTCAATTTCCAAAACTAACCTTTAAAGTTAGTTTTCCAAAAACAATGTTTACGAAAGTGTTTTCAATGAGAATTTAAAAAAAATGGATCTCCTAAAACGAATTTCCCTTACTTTGCGAAACAAAGTTTCTCCATTTTAAAAGGACTTCCGAGAACAAATATTTCCAAAACTCCTCTTCAAAATGCCAGAGTTCAAAATCAAATGTATTACTGCATACGACTTGACAACGAAGACCTGACTGATTGACACTAACTCCTAAATCTCGAGGACGAGATCCTTGTAAGGTGGGTGGACTGTAACAACCCAAAAATTCAGACTTTTTAAAAAATTTCACTGATTGTGTGGAGCATGTAGTTGCTAGCTGAACGGGGAACAATTTAATAATAAAATTGTTGCATTCATATAGTATTGCTTGTAAGAGTTTGCCGGAGATTCTTTCTACAACTTCAGTTTTATGTTGGAGAGCACATGACCATAGCAACCTCTCTTGGGATTATCTCAAGTCTCTCTCCGATCCCCGACCTTCTATTATGACCACACTTCGAAATTCGTCTTACCTCCTTCGAAGTCTTCCCAAATCCTTTCTCTCAAATTCCCTTTCGAAGTCTTTCCGAATCCACCTTCAAATTCCATTTGAATGTCTCCAAAATTCCGAACGAACAAAACCTTATTTTCTTTTCCTGGACCGAAACCTCCAGCCAGCCCACCTCCTCTCCACTTCACCTGCAGGCCCAAATCGCCCCCCTCCTCTTCTGGCCTGCTCAAGGTCACGGCCTAGCTGGCCTAGTCACGGCGGCCCATCTCTTCCCCCTCTTCTCCCGCACACCCCACTCTTCTTCCTCCCTCCTCACCTTTGCGCGCGGCCCACTTGGCCCAACTGGCACCCCTGCACCCACAAACCCTAGGGGCGCTCGCCCCTTGCAAAGCCGCCACCGCCGCCAGCTCGGCAGCCGCGCGCACCTCACTCCCCGCGTCCGCGCTCGCGCCCCTCTCCACTTGCGACCACTGCTTGCCTCTTCTTCTTCCCTGGTGCCAGCCGCCGTTCCCTGCTCCCTCTCTCTTTCTCCTCCTTAGCAGTCGCTCCGCCCTGCCTCGCCTTCTCCCCAACAGCGCCGCTGACGCCGCCTCCATGTTCTCCACGCCAAGCCGCTGCCACCACTCTGCTGAAGCTCCGCACTATCGCATCGCACCGGCAAACCGTGTGGCCGCGTCGCGCCCACCATGGATGGGCCACAGCCGCGCCGGCCATGCCGAGCACCGTGTCGCATCGGCCGGGTTGCGCTACGATCGTGGACGTATCGACGACCGTCTCCCTCACCGTCGACCTCACCCTGCACCGGCGCCCCCGACCGCCTTCCCAGCCTCGTCGACCACGTTCCGGCCTGCTCCACGTGAGCTCACCGTAGGAACGCGCCGCGACCCCAACCACGACGTCGCCCAGCCGTGCTCCTCCCCGACGCCGAGTCGGAGGTCCACACCATGGCCGCAGCGACGCTCGCGCCGGAAAACGCCACCACCGCGAGCTCCTGTTCCAAGACGGAGTTGGCCTCGCCATCACCACCGGAACGCCGTGCTCCTCCAATGACACTCTTTCCCTCTCTGCAACAAACCCGACCAACCAGCGACGACCACGCCACCACCTCCAACCCCATCGCTCCGAGCTGTGGGGGGGTCAACATGCCTTCCCTGAGTGCCTCCTCGTGCTTGTCGTCGCCACGCCCACGCCAACAGTGGCCACCTGGACGTGTTGACCGGTCGCAGCCGTGCATGCGTCGTCCGAGACCCTGCAGTTTCCACCGGACTCTTCTTCCTTGTCGTGCTCCTAGCCGCGGCGTCCTCCTTGTCAGAACACTGCCAACAGTAGAAGCACCCTCAATACTACATGCCGGTGAGCTCCGCAACACTAGAGCCCCTGCCTTTCACCATCTAATCGCCGTCATCGTCTATGACTGAAACCGGCCTTTGTGCCGTTGTCCTCACTGACACAGGAAGGGAGTCACCTCGCCGCGCCGAACCTCTTCGCCTCGACTGACGTCTTCCCCTGCCGAATCGTTGTTCGGTCGATGGCGCCCAGCTGCTGTTCGGCTATGTGCGCCCTGTCCGGTCGACGACGCCACTTCATTGAAGACCTTTTTATATCCTGCACATGATTAATCCTTGTAAAACTGATTCATATTAATCATCTTGCCTGCACCGTGCCTTCGCACCAGTCTAATTCGTTATCACTATTGACTCATGTTATCCATCCTTGCTTACCCGTGTCATCGTGCCGGCTACTTATGCATGTCCTCACTATCAATGAATTTGTTATCTCGTATCGATCTATTTCCTTCTCCGATCAAATCCATCCCCTCTAGGTGCACCACATGCAAAGGATGAAGGACGAGCTACGTGGATGGCACCACTAGGCCCGTCCTAGGGGGGAGGGCAGCCGGTGCGACGACCAGGGGCCTATGATTCTTGGGAGCCCATGAGTATAGGTACGGTATCTTTAGTATATGGAGTACGTATTTGTCTATTTGGCTCATACCAGCTATATTGAGTCATGTTTTAAGTTTAGTCTGCGCGGCCGCAGTGTCCGATGAGTGTTATTCACGCGTCCCTCGTCCCTTTGTGCACAGCTGTTGTGGTCATTCTGCCACTCGGCCTTGATCGACTGATGGTGATCGGATTTGGCCAACACTAGCATTTTGCTTTGCTCTGTTTCCTTCTGTCCTTGTCTCCTTACAACTTCAGTTATCAGGTATAACCGTACAAAGCTTAGGGCATGGCAGCCAGCACTTACCATAGTTTTATTGTTTATTTGATCTGATAAGTGATAACTTCCAATTCGCTTGCAATCTAATCTATTAGGCATCAAGGGATTGAAGCCAGTAGTTGATCCATTAATTATTTATTTAATTCATTGAGCCATATAGGCTATATGTAATTTGTTTTAAATAGAATAATTTCATATTAGTGTGATAGGTTTCTAATTTTGTAAAATTGTATTTTTCTAAAATTCTAAAAAGGAATGAAGCACTATAGTTCTATTTGGGGTAACCATAATAGTTATTTTACGATTCTTTTAGCTTCTTTGATGTACTGTTGGTTTTTTCATAAACTAAATGTATGTTGCAAGTTAACTCTTATTATTACTAATATATCCTTCAATTGTCATGCTAAAATATCAGATTGTGGATCTAATATTAGATTATGGGTCCTTAGTGTCATAATTGCCCAAGGGCCCTAAATATTGTTGGGACGGCCCTGGGCACCACAACGCCAAGACCTAGATGCCAAGCAACATCATCCATACACGATGGTTAGCTAACCGTTCATCTCTTCCAACCCCTGACCCTGATTGCCGAACTTGGAACGCGTAGACCGAGGACAATTCCGACCGGTGGACACTCATGCACACACACGACCGACCCAAGCCAAATTGAACCCCGAGTGTTCCAAGAACGCCAGCGTGTTATTGACCGTCCCGGAAGTATGTCCATTATGAAACCATGACCACGACGTGTTTAGACCAAATGGAATGAACCCTAGTCGACATGCTGGACGACAAGGTAATTCCCTTCTCATCTTTGACCGTAGGATGCCCCCCGGGATGGAAATAATAGCTTATGACAAAGGAGACCATGTAACTCCGTATACCACCACCATGACCCTTTGGGACCCGTGTTATCTTATAGCCGACTTATCAAACCCCCTGGAAAGTCTCTTGTATATCTATTTGTACTCATGCTGTACCTCGTTCTTACGACCACTTGTATATGCACTTGTGATAAAGGATCCATCCAATCTCATGCTATGGGAATGTGCTACTCCACTTATTTGGTTTGATGTGTCTTTGTGTCACTTTATGGTTCTTACCATTGTAATGATGGAAGATTGTGTGTTTGTCTGTGTGTGCCGAGCCTTTAAACCGGTTGAGGGATCATACCTCGTTCGGACGTTACGATTGCGAGACCTGTCTCGCCATGGCTGTAATGCCGAATGTAACACAACCCTTGTTAGTGTAATTTGTGGTCACGAGTACACCTCGCCATGACCATGGAGCTACGCTCATTTTCACTTATATAAACATGCTTTATAAATGCTTCTTCGTGCACAAACTCTTGTGTGCTTGTACCCGTTGACCACTGCGTAACTTGATTCTCGCGGTGACAACCGCACCGCTACGAATCTAGAGATGACTTAGTGCCAGAGCACCCCGGTCGGGTACCCTATGAGTAGTTTGCGTAGTTGCATCTTATATTGTGCCACTCCTTCCAATACCCCGTCGTCTACCATGACGTGTGCATTGGAAAGAATAAACCCATGACTTATATATTTGTACTCTTGCTATTCCTTTTGTTAGCAAGGCTATAGTCTATGATGTAACTTAGGACCCCACGCGTCGACTCGATCGACCACCTAAACACATTTCTCTAGAAATGTGCCTGAGGACATGGCATAGATGTGCTGAGCTAACCCCGCTCTCATGGGTGACCCTGAGTCTTGGTTCCCGACGTATTGTGTCGTGTGGATCGATAGGATTGTAGATCTCCAATCCTTTTGCGCTACAGCTTTAGCCATAGCGGGCAAGCCAAGGTACCTTGGAGTCAAGTCATAATGGTGTTAATCGTTCCCACAATCAATTGACCTTTGCGATAAGGCTACAAGAGCCAAACCCGGTCGTTCTTATTTCGTTAGGCGCGTCCTTTGATTTCTGCTTTTTTAAATGATGACCAAATCGAAGGATGTGAGCCATGGTGTTTGCTAAGGATAAGCCCTGGTTTGAACCCTATGACATAAACCCGTATTGGCTTGGCCAGGACTTAAACTTGCAAACCACCACCTTGTTCTTAGCTCGAGGAAATCGGACAACCGCCGAGAGAGCTAAACCATGTGTATTTTAGTGTCTCGTTGGTGTTAATGGATCTTCCTACATCTTGTTGTCTTTTCAATTATGGTGTGAGTGTTCTCTTGCCTTGTGTGTCGTTTCGTGGAGTAGCATACAATTGGACCAAGAGAGCATGGACGACAACAAGGACTGCGACATGAAGACAACTCAGGAGGAGACAACCTCGCTGATGGAACACCTACGAGGAATAATTAACCCCGACTTCGACTACTTCGCAGGTGTCATGGAAGCACCCTCTTTTTAGAGAATCCTATTAGACATTGCAAATAAGTAGACTTGCTAGTGCTTTATATTTATTCCTTTGCTAGTATATTGATGCATGATACTACCTAAGCCATTATTACCTGATTGCAACCCACTCTACCACAACACCCTACTTTGCGCATTCGTTCACTTATATATGCTTACTCGCCTGCTTGCTTGCATGTTTCACCATTATATTATTTAACTCCACTTCGTATGTCAAGAAAGCGTGAAGAAACGACGACGTGCTTCCTGAGCCACCAGAACCGACTTAGCCGGGTCCCTGAGCCAACTAAGTCGGGTCCCCTGAGCCGACTTAGTCGGATCCTGAGCCGACTAAGTCGGGTCCAGCCAACTTAGTCGGGTCCCAGAGTCGACTAAGTCGGGTCTCCTCCCAGCTGCTGTGCCGGAGCCTGCACAAACCGACTTAGTCGGATCCAAAACCGACTAAGTCGGTTTTTGGCCTGACTCCGAGGGGGTTTGGTTTCCAAATCGGTTTTTGGTATGTTTTTGACGTGGGAAACTTGGAGAACAGGTTTTGGAGTTGTTTCCTACTGGGATAAGACCAACCCCCTCTATATAAACAAGAGGATCCTGGCCGATTGAGATCCCAACTATCCAATCGACACAAATCAATCTACAAACTCCTTTTACTCTCTTTTCCAAACCCCATGTTGTTCCTCTCTTGATCCGACGACCAAGGATGGCGCCCTAGGCTTGTTGGCCGACCTAGGGCAACCCAGCGATGTCCTTGCCCTGATAGGGTCCCTCCCAAGTGAGAGCTTCGACGGTTCCTTTGCTAGTTTGCCTAAAAACTAGTCGTTATTCGCCACATAAGTGTGATAGCTATCCTTTGCTGGTTTGCTTGTAAACCTAGCTATTCTTCACCACGTAAGTGTGATCTTCTCGCTGTGTTCTTCGGTCCGTGGCGACCCGGGCGTCCAAAGCCCTAGCTGGTGTGTGATCCGGAACCGTTTTGGCGTCAACACACTTTTTGGCGACTCCGCTGGGGAAAGAATTTGCTTTGGCTCTACTTTGCAGCCGAATCTTCTTTCCTTAGCCCTATTCTTCACTGATCTATCTTCTTGTGCTCGCCATCACTGTTGCATTCGGCCCAAAAGGCCGATCACATCTGGTTTTGACCCCTTGAGATCTCGTTTGCTATTTTGCAACACGGTGTACTTCATATTGGAAAAATCAGCAAGGCGGACAAGCTCTAAATCATGGAGTACCAAGGTGTCACATCATAGAACTACTACAATTATCACAAGGTACAACTTGCAAATACATCTTATGATTATAATAATTATTTTGCAAGTTCTATGAACTCTCATGTTGGTGTTGCTAGTCATAATGATACTAGATATGTTGCATCGGCTAATACTTTTGCTAATGCTCCTCATCATACATATCATAATCATACATATTATGGTCAAGAGCCGATGTCAACTTTAAATTCTTTGAGTTTTGATGCTACTAGCAACATACAACATGTAAATTCTTATTCATCGGCTATAAGTTCACAATACGTGGCTCCACCACAAGACATGCCGATGAATGAGAGAATTGGCTATGACAATAATATTTATTTAGCCAATTGCTCTCAAAATTCAGAATCAAATCCAAGTGCTACTACTCATAATTCGGCTTCGTATGTTGGCAATAACTATAGCCGAATGTATGAAAATTCAGCAAAACATTTGAGTGCAAGTACTTATGATTCGGCTTCACGTGTTACTAGTAACCATAACTGAATCAATGAAAATAAAAGGCCTTATGCAAAGATCAATCCTCACAATTCAGCTTCAAATTTAACTCAAATCCATAGCCGAATTAGTGAAATTCCAGCAAGGCATTCGAGTGCTAAAACTCATGATTCGGCTCTACATGTTACAAATAACTATAGCTGAATCAATAAAAATTCAGCAGTGGGTGTGCATGCTAACAATCGTGATTTGGCTTCATATGTTACTCTTAAAACAAGTTGAATCGATGAAGATTTAGCCCGTGCTAGAAATCCATATAACTCCTATAAATGGGAGGTTCCTGCTTATCATAGACCATACTCATTATTCTATGATTACTTGGAGGCTCCTGATGGTTGGTGGGTACCTAATTTTTATAAATTTAGTGGCGAAGATGATAAGACCGTTGTGGAACACATTAGAGTATATCTTTGCAAATGGGTTTTGCCAGTAAAGAGGATTATATGCGAGTGCGAAATTTTCCTTTATCTCTCACTGGTATTGCCTTTGCATGGTTTACATCTTTATCCAAGTATACTATTTGGTCATGGTCTGATTTAGAAGAGTTATTCTATGAATACTTTGGAAAGACCAATGACAAAAGGTCGATTACAACTGAGTCATTGGCTAAAAGGGCATTGCTAATGGGCATGAAAGAAAGAGTCAGTTCGGATGTAAGTGAAGGTTCAACTACCAAAGTCGAACAACATAATATCCATTCCGAACCAATCGCAACTCAAAAAGCAAGTCTTGCTACAGAAAAGCATGAAAACAGCCAGAAAACGGCTAGACTTGATTTTTTTAGGAGCTAAAGGGGTTATACGTTTATCCAGTGATTATCGCATCATTGATGGGGATCAAATCCCTACAAGCGAGAAAGAAGGACTGCTTGCCTGCCCAAAATCGGCTAAGCCAACTTTAGAGTCGACTGAGCCGATTACTACCTGCCCAGAGTCGGCTAGGACGACTTCTAAGTCGGCTAAGCCGACTCCCCCTGTTGCTGCCTTACCTGTTAGTGCCCAAGTCAACCGAGCCGATTTCCGGACGGCTAAATCGACTTCCTCTGTTCTAGCAACTGTCGAAGCGCTTTTGGGTGATTTGACACCTATTGTTGATCATTCTATGGAAATAAAGAACAACGTCATTCAAACCAAGAACCTATGCTTCTCCGACATGATCAATAAGGTACCAAATACGAATATTTTGCTCAAATTCCAATCTGGTCATACTATTTCAATTTCTGCATCCATAGGCCATATCCTTGCTAGTAGTTGTAAAAGACCGATTGAGAATAGCAGTTTATTTGGTAATGATAGAACAAATTCAGATTCTATCGGTCAACACATTGTGCCATATGGCACGGCCGATAATGGTAGTTTGTCAAAGATAAAGCCTCTTAAAAGAATTTGCAAAGGTGTGGCCGAATGGATTGATATTAAATCTAATCCCTTCGTTTTCCTAGCTTTAAAGCCGACTCCACAAAGGAATCGGCTAAAGAAATCAAAGTACACCTTTGACTTTACTTTTTGTGATCATGTCTTTGATATCTTGCTGAAGAATAATTTTATTAAAATCATTGATCATGATACTTTGCCATCTATTCAAAACTTAGAAGAGCTTACATATTGCAAGTGGCACAATTCTTTTGATCATAATACTTCTGATTGCAATGTGTTTCGTCGGGTGATCCAATCGGCCATTAATAAAGGATGATTGAGATTTTTTGAAGCTCAACAAATGGACCAATTGGATTCAATTGGTCTTGATGGCAAGCAAGTTTCGAATCGGCTTGCATTAGCCGATTCATGCAAAGCTCAAGACTCGAATGCCCAAGAGAGAGATGTGGAGCCCTCAAGTGAAGACAAGATTGTTATCCATGAATTGCAAATTGAAGATATTCTAGAGGACAACAAAGTTATCACAATTCCAGAAGACACTGGGGGCAGGTAGAATCTCTCCAACTAAAGCAAAGGTTGATTGATCTCGTTGAGCAAGGTGAATCGGCTAAGGATCCTCCTTTAGAGCATGTCTATCAAGATGGAGAAAGGGAGGATGCTCATACAACTTTTGGAGGTAAAGGCCATGACAAGCGAAAGAGTGGAAGACCGAAGCTTAGCTTCGAGGAGCTTCTAGCTAAGTATGAGAACTTAGCAAAAGCCAATGTTGTCAATCGGCCAAAGAAGGTCCGAACATCAAGATTGCCTCCAAAGCATAAATCTCAAGATTGGAATTGGCAAGAGGATACATCTCAATCAGCAACAACACATTCTCCTTTTGAGCAGCCAATTCTCATGTCATATGGACCGCAACCCACATATTTTCATCCTTATTCATCTTGGGGCTGGTTTCATCAAGACACACATATTCCACCATGTTCTTGGCAACAATATGCAGCTCCTAGACAATTAGAGAGGTCATCATCTTATAAAGACCGTTTTGATCTAAATCGGTCCGGAGCTCAGCATAAGAAGAAAGTGGTAAAACAGGCTTACCGTGTGAAATATGATGGTCGCAAAGATAAAAGTTCAAATCTTAATTCAACTAATGAAAAACCGATTACAGTGTTGAAAAATTTGGCTATTGATGGCATAGAAGTAGGAGAATCATCTATTAATATTCTAGGTGCCAAATCTGAATAAAAGAAGGTGAAAGTGCCTAAAATCAAGAAAGATTTGTCGCTGTCCAAAACAAAAATAAAACCGATACGCTCAATCGGTTTACCAAAGTGGCAAGAAAAGAAGTTACAGAAGCTTTGTGCAGAGAAGTTGAAAGAAAAGGGCTTGGTGTGGGTTCATAAAGGAAGTATCCAAGTTCAGAAAGATGATGCTGAAGCAAGTAGTGCAACGAAGGCAAAGGAGAGAAGAAGATTCAAGAAGGAGTTGCCAAGCTGGAGATTTACACCGAATCATCAAAATCAATGGTTTTGGCATCATTCATATTCTCTGCCTATGTGGAATTCATCCAAAGGTATGCATGGTTACCCCTTAGCCCCTTATTTTGATCCTTGGTATAGATATCCATATTATAGAGGGTTGTCAAATTATTTTGGTTACCAATGATGAAGAGTTGAAATACTTTATTTCGACTATGCATACTCACCTGGATGAATTCATATGGTCGATACTTTGCTATCGCCCTTAGCATAACAATATAGCCGATGAATGCTTGCAATCATTGTGCTATTAGAAAAGCCCCATGGAATTCACTTTGATGGCTTTAATGCCCAGGGGGCATGATATATGCATTTTTACTTCATGGGTGTGACAATATAGTTAATCGGCTTGCAAAAAGGGCCAAGGTGTTGGTATGATCATTATTTCTCACAACGGTGTTGTGTGAGACATCAAGCCGATTAGAATTACATTTGCACCAAAATTCAAGCCGAATGTGAACTCTTATTATTCGGCTTGGCCATATTACGATCCATGGAGTATGACATGTTGAAGCCTGTGGTGATTCTTTAATAGTGCTACAACAAGTCACTCATATGCTTTGGTGTTTTAAAGAATCACATAATGCATATTTTGACGAGTGCCTTGCCATCATCAATACTTTTTGCCGAATTTCGAATTTGGCATATTACAAGGAATGATGATTTTAAGGCCAACATGTTAGCTTGATAAGCATCTGGCCATGACGTCGGTGGGCGTAATTTTCACATCAAAGTAAAGCCGATGCAAGAAGCAATTTGTTTTTTATGAGCGAACAACAGAATCGGCTTAGCCTACTCTAGAACCGGCTTAGCCTACTCTAGAATCGTCTTAGCCTACTCCAGAACTGGCTCAGCCTTTTTTAGAACTGGTTTAGCCTACCCATGAGCCGACTCAGTCGGGTGGTCCAGCCGACTTAGTCGGATCCCCCAACTGACTTAGTCAGCTCTCTAGTGGCCAGCTCAGTCGTTTCGTTTAATAAGCTTCAAATCAGCTTTACTTTTATTGGGAATTAATCTCGACTGATTTGGGAGCTTATCAAGAAATCCAAGTGCTCCAAGTGTTTGGCAAGAAGCCTAAGTGCTCACCAAACAATGGCCGACACACGTGTCATCCTTAGAACAAATATGGTCGATGTATACATCGTTCTTAGATGCTAGATAGCCGATGAGTTGGGTATCGTTGCTATTTAGTGCTTCAATTGTGTTTTTAGGCTCAATTAATCATTCACCTAAAAACAGGGGGCATATGTTGACACTCAAAAGTGTCTCAAGCATATAATGGACCTCATCATCAAGTTTTTATCGTTAATATGGCTAAAAAGTATGCTTGGATCGTCATATTTGGAGCCAAGGCGAAGAAAACAGGTTTTCGGGTGCTGAACCAGCCAGAGTCGGCTTAGTCGGGTCCCCAAACCGACTAAGTCGGTTTTGCCAACTTCCTCAAATGTAAGAATGGACCTCACCATTGTGTTCTTCTTGTCGAGCTGATCAAAAAATATATATGGTTTGTCCCGTTTGGAGTCCGGATAAATTAATTATGAATTTTGGAAGATTATTGCCTGAAATCCATGGTGCCAAGTCGGCTTAGCCGGGTGACCCGGCTAAGCCGGTTTTCCCCTGATCTAAGCCCAAAAATAATGTCTCAATCCACTCTATTCACCCCAAGGTGTCTCATGGTAGATCATAGGTGTCATCAACAAATTATACACATCATATATATGTTGGTGGCCAAAAGGGACGGCAAAATGTCAAGAAAGCGTGAACAAACGACGACGTGCTTCCTGAGCCATAAGAACCGACTTACATCGTTTGGCGAAAAAGTTCTTGTGGCTCATCGGTTTGTAAGTCGGTTCTTGTGGCTCAGGAAGCACGTCGTCGTTTCTTCACGCTTTCTTGGCATTTCGCCGTCCCATTTGGCCACCAACATATATATGATGTGTATAACTTGTTGATGACACCTATGATCCACCATGAGATACCTTGGGGTGAATAGAGTGGATTGAGACATTATTTTTGGGCTCAGATCAAGGGAAAACCGGCTTAGTCGGGGTCCCTGACCCATCTAAGCCGACTTGGCACGAGGGATCTCAGGCAATAATCTTCTAAAATTCATAATTAATTCATCCAGAATCCAAACGAGACAAACCATATATGTTTTTCGATCAGCTCGATGAGAGGAACGCAATAGTGACGTCCATTCTTGCATTTGTGGAAGATGGCAAAACTGACTTAGTCGGTTTGGGGACCCGACTAAGCCGACTCTGGCTGGTTCAACACCCAAAAACCTATTTTCTTCGCCTTGGCTCCAAATACGACGATCCAAGCATACTTTCTAGCCATCTTGACGATAGAAACTTGATGATGAGGTCCATTATATGCTTGGGACACTTTTGAGTGTCAACACTTTGCTGATGCAAAAAATAGTGTACAAAGAGTGTGTTGGGGAGAAGGTTGCCAACACTACTCGTGAGTGTGTTGGCCCGCTGTCACACCCGGTTAAAAAAACAAAACCAGGCTTGCCATATATGTGCACAAAAAGTCGACATATACAACAATAGAATGAAAATATCAGAAACAATGTTATTATATAACATAAACATAATCATATTACCACTTACATCTATCAGAGTATAGCAGTATGGTTACTAATCGTTTCTTCAGGCTCCATTCTTCACAGGGACGGTTGACTAGGGGTACACACGTTTAGCACTCTATAGCAACTTAAACTATGATCCATCTTCTGAGCAGCTTCTACTAATGACTGGAGGGGTTGGGGAATAGCAAGACTGAGCACATATCGTACTCAACAAATATAACATGAGGTTCATGAAGCTCAAAAGGCTGACACTGGTTTACGCCGATTAGCTTTTAGTTGTCATAATTTTAGAAATTGAGTAGCAACAAGTGGTCATAAGCCCATAGTAAACACATGATCAGGTAGACATGAATAATGAATAGCACAAACTTAAATAAGCATTTAATGATCATTTATTTCTATAAGAATTCCAGACCACTCGTGACCGAGAGCACGACTGATAAAATTAGTTTAGTTAAAACTCTACAGAGTATGTACACTTTACTCATGAGTAGTGATTCCTATTTACCAAGGATACCTAGTCCCATATCACGCTGCCAAGGTGCACGACGAGGTTTTACTGTGAAGCCTTTCAAAGATTCGTCTAACAAGTTAGGGCCGCTAGGTCTTAAGGCAAGGGGATATAGAGCTCTCCTTCGAGGTGGCACAATAACATGCACCCTATACTGATAGGTGCCAATATGAATCGGCAAAAGGGGTAGCCCAATCTTAACAACAGTAGGTCAAAGAACGAAGATAACTTGCTACTAACAGCAGGATAACAAGTTTTATACCTAACAAAGGTTGGATGCGACCAAGCGACTGGGAGAGAGGCACCGAAACTACGAAAACTTCAACTCAATCTCCAAACGACCACAAAATCATAAACCAGAACTAATCCACACAAAACAATGTAGCCAAATAGTAACCGCAGAGCACGAACTAGGGGAACCTAGAGGATTCTCTTCACAGGTCCAAGAAGAACAAGGAAGAACAAAGGTTGAGTAAGAACACTCAGCAGCTCGGCTGCAACAACAGCTTAGAGACGAGGGATATTTATACTAGGAACAACACTCCTAGATGAGTATGAAAATGAAAAGGATTTTCTGAAGGAAGGCAATATGAAAGGTCCCATCAGAATGGATTCCCAAAGTGGTTTCGCGTGACTGTTAGTGTCCAGAGCAGTTTCTAATAAACTGACCATAACTCCTTATTGGAAAGTCCAAAAGACGAGCCATTTTTCGGGTGTCAAACTAGACTTCAAGTGCTTTCCAGCAATGTATACCATGCACCACGAAACACTATAGATTGGTAGAGTTTTGCACGACAAGTTAGACTTCAGGCAAACTGTCTAGTCGGCTGCCTTACTGGAAAATCCAAACTGGCCGGCACTGGTGGCATTAGAATGTAGACTTCATAAGATTTCCAACAATGTATGCCACACATGCACCACAAAACATTGTAGATTGGTACAGTTTTGCACGCACAAGTTGGACTTCAGGCAGAATGTTGACTTTTTGACCAGTCAACACTACATCTGGTCGGCTGCCTTACTGGAAAATCCAAATTGATCAGCACTGGTTGCATTAGAAAGTAGACTTCATAAGCTTTCCAAATTGTCCACTTGAGCCTTCATAGCTTTTGGGAGTCAAAAGATATGATTGTTTCTTCTAGACGGTTCTGTCATGATGGGTTGACCTGAACATGACTCTTCTCTCGGTTTTGCCCTTGATGTATTATGCACTTCCTCTTCAGTAAATGTCATGCATGAGGAGTTAGAGAACTTTGAGCGAAACCAAGTCTGGACCCTAGTTCTACCTCCACCAGAATGCCACCCTATAGGTACCAAATGGGTTTTGAAGAACAAATTGGGTGAGGATGGGATGGTAGTGAGGAACAAGGCTAGGTTAGTAGCCCAGGGTTTCCGCCAGAAAGAGGGATAGATTGATGAGGAACCTTTAGCCCTTGTAAGCTAGTTTTAGAAGCCATTAGTAATCCTTCTAGCCTTTGTTGCTTCGAAGGGGTTTTAACTTTACCAGATAGATGTCAAAGTGCTTTCTTAAACGGGTATATAGAGGAAAGGTCTGTATGGAAACACCCCCCGGTTTTGAGAGTCCTATGTTTCCAAACCATGTCTTTAAAGTTTCTAAAGCTTTGTATGGTTTGAAACAAGCCCCGAGAGCGTGGTATGAGTGTGTTTGAAAACCTTTTTGCTCTCCAAGGTTTTAAAATGGGACGGGTAGATAAGACTCTGTTTCTCCTTAAGCAAGGCAATGACACCCTTTTGGTTCAGATTTACATGGATGATATCATCTTTGGTGGCTCCTCTCACACACTTGTTGCCAAGTTTGCAGATCTTATGAGCAGGGAGTTTGAGATGAGCATGATGGGTGAGTTGATCTTCTTCCTCGGTTTGCAAATCAAGCAAACCCGAGACGAAACGTTCCTGCATCAAGGCAGGTAACCCAAAGGACATCCTGAAGTAGTTCGACATGGGCGAGGCCAAGCCTCGCACGATGCCCACAGCAACGACTATTGCGATGGACGCAGACGAGGAAGGAGAAGCCATGGACCAGAAGGAGTATATGAGCATGATTGACTCTCTCCTGTACTTGACGGGGACGAGACCAGACATACACTTCGTAGTGTGTCTGTGTGCTCGCTTTTAGGCGTCCCCTCAGACTTCCCACAAGCAGGAGGTCAAGCGCATCATGAGGTACCTCCGATTCACTCCTGAGTTTGGACTTTGGTACTCTTCTTCTTTGACCCTTTCGCTTTGTGGTTATTCCGATGCAAATTTTGCCGGCTGTTGGCGGGAGCGCAAGTCTACTTCTGGGACTTGTCAGTTTCTTGGTTCTTCGCTTGTTTTATGGTCTTCTTGCAAGCAGTCTAGCATAGCCTAGTCTACCACCGAGGTCGAGTAGGTCGCTGCTGCTTCTTGTGCTTCGACGCAGGCTTTTGTGGATGGTTGCTCCTTGGGTGATTTGTGTCTAGATTTTAGTCGGTCCCTTTGCTTTGTGATAGCCTGAGTGCCATTAGTGTAGCAAAGAACCTAATTTTGCACTCCAAGACCAAACCATCGATGTTCGCTTTCACTTTCTTCGTGATCACTACGAGAAAGGTGGTATCGACTTGAGGCATGTAACACTCGTCACCCAGCTTGCGGACATTTTTACCCAAGCCTTTGGATTCTCTCAACTTTTGCTAGGTTGAGAGGTGAGCTTTGGTGGTGTGTTTTTCCCTTTTAGATGGGGGAAGCATTTTGCTTGTTGTATCATAGTTAATTTTTCTCTGATACCCTTTTGTTTTTGGGTTTGTGTTTAGCTTTGTTTTGATCCGATATATGTAGGCTTGTCCATGATAGATTAGTTTTGCATGATTTCATCATGTATATCCTTTTTCTAATTGCTTCATGTCTATAGTCCTTTATAATGAAATTATATGCTCTTAGTTATTTTTGCTCCAATGATATATGATGAGCTTTAGCTTAGGCTCTTATTGATCACATGATACATGTTGTGAGCTAAGCTATATTTATGAATGATTGAAGGACCTAAGATGCCGCCTAGAGGGGGGTGAATAGGCATTTCTGAAAAACAACACCTTAAAATACGGAAGCGATTAGTAAGTGAGCTTCCAATTACATGGAAACTCTCAATCAGAGTAAATCAATCCCTCAAGAGACAAACACACATAATATGAAAGATAAACAATTAATATAGAGTCAAGTCCCTGCACAACAAATGATTAGAGCAAGATATAAAAGTTTCTGCACAGAAAACAAATACCGGACATGTCCGGTAGGGATGCCGGACACGTCCGGTAGGGATACCAGACACGTCTGGGAAACCCTAACTCGCTGAACCCTCAGGCAATACCGGACATGTCTGGTAGCAATACCAGACACGTCCGGTAATTGCGAAATCAGCGCTAGGCTTCAAATTGACTCTGGTTTCTTCTCAACTTTGTCACACCCTGCAGAGATACAATCTATAAATGCACAACACACATAACCTGCAGAGAAAGCTCGAGCCACACAAATATCGAAAGTAATAAAGAGAGAAGACACGATATTTGTTTTACCGAAGTTCCGCACCCCCTCGGGTCCTACTCTCTGTTGAGCCAGCTGCGAGCTACCACAAAGGTGGGCTCTAGATGACTTGACCGTCACTCTAGCCGTGGTCTATTTCACCCACAATGCTCCTTCCACTAGTTGATTTCTTTTGAAGAGAGATCGAACGTTCACAAACTTTCTGAGGCACTCCACAAAGCTCTTGGGTGCTCAATGGCGACGCCTAGCCGTCTAGGACCGAAGAGTCCAAGAGTAACGAATGCACACAACAAGATCGACGATATGCACAAGTGCTCAAGTGGTGGCTTGCTCTCTAATTTTGAATCTCTCTCAACCCACAAATGAATTTGGCAATTGGAGGTAAATCACTCACTAAGAGAGGGTTGGAAAGTGTTTTTGAGGCTCTAGAATGAGTATAGCAACCAGCAGCCTTCAAAAGAGAAGGCTATGGGGTAGTTATAGCCCCACCCACGAAACTAGTCGTTTTCTAGCCGTTGGCCTTGTTAGGTCATACCGGACACGTCTGGTACGACTATACTTTGTGAGAAAACACTTAACTAACCAACTAACAAAACTCAGTTAAAGGTTAGAACTTCCGACATGAAGCGTTGTAACTTTCGACGAGATTGAGACAGAGATCTAGAGCCGGCTGTTTTGGAAAGGTCAGAACTTCCAGTTAAATATCGGAACTTCTAACGTTCCACCATAGAGGGGAACTGAGAAGTAAGCAAATAACAGACATGTCCTGTATGCATACTGGACGCGAAAGACAGAACCGACAGCACTAGGTAAAAGTTAGTTTTAGCTCTCTCATGTCTCACTTGGGTTGGTTGGAGCACTTATGAAGAATCATCTACTATATGTTGCATCCTCTTAAAAGTACGAGATTCCTATTTACTCAAGACAAATGAAAAACAACTTTAAACATCTTGAGTTGATCTTATCGAACTGAAGTTGCTTCTCTTTCACCTTCTTCATTTAGAGGATGTTTGTCATGTTTAGAAGTAGATATCCCTCGAGCATAGCCATCTTGAGCATGTGACTTGACTCCATACAACTGATATGAAGAAATCACAAATGTGTCAAGTCACTTCAATCAATATTGTTGCTAGGAACGTTGATTCTCCACTCAATGTAATCTTCAAGCTTGATTGATCCTTCGACTAAATGCAAGTACTTTATTATTCACCCTAGCTAGGTTCTTCGGCCGCCAAGCCATCGCTTGCCCTTCACCCTTGCTTAGTACCTCGAAGACTCTTTCCTTGCTATCTTCACCAACTCAAGCCATTCAATCACACTTTGCTTTGAATCCTTTGTTAGCACACATATGAATCATGATTATCCCATAATAGAGTAGACTTTTCATCAATATCATTTTCCATTGTTGTCTTGTGCTTGTGACGACGAATATCATACACCAATCCATCATTTTGGCTTTGCATTTCATTTGAAACACATTGTGAGATAAGCTTTTTCCTGTTCACACTTAGCAAACATATTAGACCTTTAATCAATGTTGTTGTTGACGGTCCTTAAACACCTGTTTTACCGTCAACATTTGACCCTAAAGTTCACCAAAGGGGCATGAAATGTAGTCAAATAGGTTTCAAACTAACCAAATTCCACATGTCCATAGAATTCTATTTGAATGCAGGATTTGAACCAAATTTGGACATATGGACCCACCAGTAGACAAGCCCCCTCAGCAGGGCTCAAATGGGCCTAAGAGGGGTGGCGCTCGCCAGCTCTAAGTGGCGCCCGCCACTTGGGTGGGCCCAAGTTGCAACCCCTGCCATGTCACCGATCCGTGTGACCTCCCCAGGGCCAAATCTTGGCCCTTGGTCACTAGGTCAGTGGCATCGGACGGCTCAGGATGAAGTGACATGGATCAAGGCTGAATGTTGGTTGCTAGGACATGCAACCGACCTCCAAACCGCCTTGGACAACCAACTGGATGTCGTTGAAGCCAAGGCGGTGCATCCAACGGTGAGGGAGGTGGCGGCCGCCACTAGGGTTAGCCCTTGGTCGGCTGGCTGCCCCCTATAAGTACCCCCCCCCCTCACTCATTTGGGCTATAAATACCCCCCTGAGCACCTCTTCATTGATATCCCAAACAACATCCCTCATATCCCACACTTCCAAGAGAAGCAAAGCAAGAGAAGCAAGTGAGAGTTAGGTTAGAAGCTTAGAGAGCTTAGGCAAGTAGGTAGCTAGTAGAGCAAGGCATCTTTGCCGTCGCGGTAGCGCTGCTCAAGGGTTAGCTCAAGAGTAGAGGCGTGCGAGTGATCGGCTCTGGAGCTGGGAAGAGTCTTCCTTCATCTCCAGTTCAGGTTTTGCTCTTGTTACTCAAGCACTTTGAAGGACCAGAAAAGCGACCAGAGGGGGGGTGAATGGGAGCTTCAAAATTTCTTCTCAGAAACTTTTAGCTACTGTCCCAGAAGTCATCCCAGAGGCAAGCCTAGAGCTCGAATAATGTCCACGACCCTAGATGTAGGGTGGATGCTTCCAAGAAGCACAGCGGGATACTACACGACTCTAGGAACTCAACGCAAAAGCCGGAAATCAAAACCGACAACGAACGAACGAACCGCGGACGAAACAGTGCAAAACCAGTTGCATCGGAAGCTGGGCTGCGTCCGATGCCTCACCACCGGACGCGTCCGATGCAAACAGTGAGATACTGGAACCTTACTGTTCCACCATCGGACGTTGCGCACAGTGAACAGCCAGCGTCCGATGCAATGGCTCCGGCGCATCCGATGAACAACGGACGCGTCCGATGCCTAGCGTCCTATGCTCACTCAAAAACACCCAGACTGACACGTGTCACCGGAGCGTCCGATGCTTTGAACCCTAGCATCCGATGCTCCCGTGTCAGCGTCCGATGCCCCCGAAAACAGCACTGTTCTTCGGTGACTCAACCCGATCTCCTCCGAATCAAATGCACTAGGGCTAGGATTCGATATGAGGAGTCACAAGGATGTTAGTGAGCTACTCCTAAGAGATCATGGCTCGAACCTAACTCCAAATCGGTGAATCAAGAACTTTCGGGGCAAGAGAGCAAGAACGTGATCTAAACCGAAAATCGTTCGATCTCCTAGACCGTAAGGTTGAGATGGATTCCTTCGGTGGAAAGAATTGCCTCACGATCTAGAACAACTTGGTTCAAGTTGATTTTCAAAAGACGCACCAAGCGAAGAGATCAAGCGACGAGAAAAATAGAGAAAAAGCAATCCGTGAAGAACACGAACAAAACGCGAATTACACCAAGAGATTGCAACCGTGTGGCGAACACACGCTACAAACGTGAGATTACGGTCTCACTTCCTGAACATCCCAAAACACAGAGACATGATTGAGTTCACTCTGTGGATCCTCTACAGCCAGGTATGATTAGAACCTAAGCAGGGCCTAAGGAGAGAGAGAGAGAGAGCTTAGGGCAAAATGACTGCTAGGATGGAGGGAGAGGAGGGGTGCCTCTCTTATTTATAGCCTAAACAATAATCCCCTTCTAACCCTAGGATAACTGAGCGAAACGGCCAACCCTAGGGGTATCCCGGTCCAACTCTGCTTGATGACGATCCAACGGCCACGCGCCTTCCTCACCCTTAGCTTCGCCTCGATGCAAGCCTCAGGATGCCGCCACGTGCCGCCCTGCCGACCACCGCGCCTCCCTCGCGGATAGCTGCGCCGCCGTGCCAGCCTCTCCACGCCGCCACGTGTCGACCGTCCTTTTTGCGGACTCCCCCCCGGTTTTGAGGCCGAAACCGGGAAACCTGGCCTTCCCCCGGTTTTGAGGCTGAAACCGGGAAACCTGTCCTCCGGCTGAGTTTGTGGCCCAAACTCAGAAACCCGCGCACCCAGGTTTTGAGGCCCAAACCTAGAAACCGTCCTCCCCGAGTTTTGAGGCCCAAACTCAGAAACCGGCCACCCCAGGTTTTGAGGCCCAAACCTGGAAACCGTCGATGGTAGCTTTTTGAGGCTCAGCTACCGAACCTGCGCCGTAGACGGGATGTGGTTCGCACACCCCGAGTTCCAGCGCCGATGCCGAAGCATGTCCAGCCTCCACGCCGGGCACAGTGCATTCGCCTTCCTTCTCGGCCTCCCGCCAAGTGTCATGACGCCATCACCTTCCTCCCGACTCGGCCGATGCACCGCACATCCCCATGTCTTCTTGCTTGCCGATGCCACGTGCCAGCTACCACAGCTGGTCCTCAGGTCTCCCGGTCCGTCAGTCCAAGCTCCACATTCGCCCTTCACCGCTCCTGATCCGTCGGCACGACACGTCCCACTTGACCTTCACCTCACCTTAGACCACTGTCTCCGAGCTCCGCACCTGCATATCAACACAGCCAAGAGACATGTTGCGAGTTGATCGATCACTCATCACTCAGGAAGGGAACCACAAGGGCACATATCAACCTTGTGTTCTCAATCTCCCCCTTGATGAGTGCATCGTCAACCCATAGTAACCGTAACAAAAAATAAAAGAAAGCAGAATTAGGTAGAAGAAGAAAACTTACTCGAGATGTCCAAAAGCCAAAGAAACGGCCGAAGAAGAACAACTCAAGATAAGCAAAGCTTGGTCCCCAAGACATGGGCAAGGTTCGACACAACCAAGCAAGAAATCGGAGCAACAACTCATCAAGGAGCAAGGCCCGATCAAATCAGAGCACAAGACTTGGTTCCCAAAGACATGGGCAACGGCTCGACGCAACCAAGTCAGAAACAGGCTAGTCCTCAAGAAGAGGCAGACAGGACTCAACACCACTAGCAGTAGGCACGATACCAATCAAGAATCATCGAAGCAAGATGAAAATAGCTAGTCCCTCAAGACAGAGGCACAGAGGCTCGACGCAACTAGCTGGAAAGATCGATACCAAATGAAGAACAGTCTCAAAAAGCAACCTCGAAAAAGCAGAACTCCTCCTTACTCAAACACTCCCCCTCAACAAGTGAAGCATAGATTGCAAATTGTCACCACAAAATAACAAAAACTCCCCCTTGGACAAACTTCTCCCCCAACTTCTCCCCCTTGGGGGCAATTTGCAATCAAAAGAAAAAGGGAAAAGAGCTCAAGTAAGTCAAACGGAGCTACGGTCATGCCTATCGGAGTCAGACACATGCAACATGAGTTAAAAATGCATGTTAGCGGCTTCAAGTATATACTCGAAAGAGTAAATAAATGCTCTAATGAGTGCTAATCCGACTACACAGCAACCTATACAGGTGCTAGCAAAGGCTCAAACTGATCCAAATACAAGATATGATGCATACTAAGTGAGCAGTTTTAAGCCATTCAGAAAGGAGTTTCACCATTAAAAAAGCACTAGACATGTATAGGCAGGAAGTCAACAAGTGCTAAAACATGTATACAAGGTGAACTACCCCTAGCAAAGTTCAACCATCATGCTATAGAATGGAGCATAGACTTGTGTTTTCAGATTTTATCGGAGATATTGCAGCGGTTTATAACACAAGTTTAAAAACAACATGTGATTGCGAGAGGTTGAAAGCTTGTCATTGCCTACCAAGCCTATGCATATGCAGTCAGAAGCTTAAAGCATCGGTTTCGGTCTTACACTACACGGCTCAAGTTTAACTCAATGTGCAATGAGAAACAGTCTTGATACCGTGATGTGCTGACAAAGCAATCCCATCTCGATCTTTTCAATTCACTACAACTTGGTTCATTTTAAACAGAATATGAAACAATCCAAGCAAGTGAATGACTCAAAACTAGAGACATAGCAACCTAGCATATATGAAATAGCTCGAGTGTCCTCAACACTTCCTACACATGCTAGTTGCCAATCTCAATGGTGAACATGTATTCAAATTTTAGGTTTATTAAGCATGTTCATCATTCTGAAAAATATAGCTAGCTCACAACATGTATTAGTGATCAAAAAGAGCCTAAGCTACAAGCATCATCATATCATCGAAACATACACTAATCATAGCATAGATCCATTCTCAAGAATATAAGCATGAAGCTGGAAAATGCAAGATGTATACATGATGGAGTCAGAATCGAGCTAAAACAAAGCTCAAACGACTCAAGACTCAAACAAAAAGATCAGAAAGTTAGTCTAAGGTACATGAACAGAATGCTTCCCCCATCTAAAAGGGGAAACACACACCAAGCTCACCTCTCAACCTAGCAAAAGTTGAGAGATCTAAAGGCTTGGTGAAAATATCCGCAACCTGATTGTGGGTGTCTACATGCCTAAGATCAATGTCGCCTTTCTCGTAGTGATCACGAAGAAAATGAAAGCGAACATCAATGTGTTTGGTCTTGGAGTGAAGAACAGGGTTCTTTGCTACACTAATGGCAGAAGTGCTATCACAAAGCAAAGGTACCCGACTGAAATCTAGACCAAAATCACGCAATGTAGCAACCATCCATAAAAGCTGCGAAGCACAAGAAGCAGCGGCAACATACTCGGCTTCTGTAGTAGACTGGGCTACGTTCGACTGCTTGCGAGAGGACCACGAAACCAAGGAAGAGCCAAGAAACTGACAAGTCCCAGAAGTAGACTTGCGCTCAAGCCGACAGCCGGCAAAATCCGCATCGGAATAACCACAAAGCGAGAGGTTCGAAGAAGAGGAATACCAAAGTCCGAGCTCAGGAGTGTATCGGAGGTACCTCATGATACGCTTGACCGCTTGCTTGTGGGAAGTCCGAGGGGACGCCTGAAACGAGCGCACAGACACACAGCGAACTGTATATCCGGCCTTGTCGCCGTCAGGTACAGGAGCGAGCCAATCATGCTCCTGTACTCCTTCTGGTCGACTGGCTCTCCATCCTGGTCCGCGTCCATCACAGCAGTCTCGCCATGGGCGTCGTAAGAGGCTTGGCCTCGCCCATGTCGAACTTCTTCAGGATGTCCTTTGTGTACTTGCCTTGATGCACGAACGTCCCATCTCGGGTTTGCTTGATTTGCAATTCGAGGAAGAAGGTCAACTCACCCATCATACTCATCTCAAACTCCTTGCTCATTGTATCTGCAACTTGGCACACAGCGCATGAGAAGAGCCACCAAAGATGATATCATCCACGTAAATCTGGACTATCAGGGTATCATTGCCTTGCTTGAGGAGAAACAAAGTCCTATCAACCCGTCCCATTTTAAAACCCTTAGAGAGTAAAAAGGTTTTCAAACAATCATACCACGCTCTCGGGGCTTGTTTCAAACCATACAAGCTTTTTAGAGTTTATAAACATGGTTTAGAAACTTGGGATCCTCGAAACCTGGGGGTTGCCTAACATAAACCTCTTCCTCTATATACCCATTCAGAAAAGCACTCTTAACATCCATCTGATAAAGCTTAAAACCCTTCGAAGCAGCAAAGGCTAGAAGGACTCTAATGGCTTCTAAACGGGCTACAGGGCAAAAGTTTCCTCATAATCTATCCCCTCTTTTTGGCAAAAACCCTGGGCTACCAGCCTTAGCCTTGTTCCTCACTACCATCCCATCCTCACCCTCTTTGTTTTTGAAAACCCATTTGGTACCTATAGGATGGCATTCTGGTGGAGGTGGAACTAGGGTCCAAACTCGGTTTTCGCTCAAAGTTTTCTAGCTCCTCATGCATGGCATTGACCCAGTTAGCATCAGAAAGTGCGTGTCCAACATCTTTGGGCTCAAAAGAAGCAACAATGCAGAATGAGCAAAGTGTGAGATTTCATACGCCCGCGACCGCGTGACTCGCTGGTCGATGCCGCCGATCATCTGCTGTGAAGGGTGAATCTGCTGAACGCTTCGGGGCGCTTGCCTTGCCGAAGTCGTCTCCCCCTCACCAGATGCTGTCACTCTCCCGGGTGCTGCCGGTGCTTGCTGGAGGGGTGGCTCCAGAGGACCCCAAGAAGAAGAAGTCGTGGGATCGGGTCCTCGAGCTGAAGTTGTCGTCGCAGGGTCGACGGGGGCAGCCAGTGGAGTTGGCTCAGGATCACCCCAATCGCATTCTCCTGCTCCTCCTCCACCAAAATAGTCTCTCCCAGCTCCTGTTCTCCTGCAACATCAAAAGCAGAAGAAACACAAGCATAGTCTCGTCGAATGTGACCTCGCAGGTCTCCACTATCCGGTTAGTCTCAAGGTTAGAACTCGATAAGCGCGCGAATGTGAGCATAACCAAGAACACGCCATCAGTAGAGCGAGATTCAAATTTATCTAAATTGCCTTGCTTCAATAAAACACTTACAACAAACACCCGAAAATGAGAACCTTGGACCCGAAACCGCAATCAGAAAATGAGAAACCTTGGGTACACGTGAGGAACTGCAACTTGTTCTTCCATGAAAGAGCCGAAAGACGATTTGCAACATGGTAAGCGGTGTTGATCGCCTCAGCCCAAAAACGCCTAGGAGTCCTATGCTCATCGAGCATCGTCCTGGCCATCTCAACAGGGTCCGGTTCTTGCGCTCAACAACACCGTTTGGTGTGATATAGGACATAGAGAAAAAACTGATGCTCGATTCCTTAAAGAACAGAAAGAGCAAACTTAGAATTATCAAACTCAGTACCATTACGCTACGAATAGCTCTAATGGTATCAGGGGAAACTCAGTTTTCAACCTCAAAATAAGTCACGAGCAAAAGGAAAAGCTTCATCCTTACCCTCCATGAAAAATACCCAAGAGTACCTTCGAAAAATCGTCAACGATCACTAGAACGTACCACTTCCCACCCGCTGAGCAAACCCGAGCTGGACCAACTGTGTCCATGTGTAGAAGCTCGCCGGGTCGCTTGGTCATCACCTGATTTATAGGTGGGTGAGAAGCAGCAACCATCTTCCCATGCGACAGGGATGGCAAACATGATCCTTCTGAAACTTCAACTTGGGCAATCCTTGGATTAGGCCAAGTGAGCTAAGTCTTGCAAGCAAGTCAAAACTCAAGTGACCAAGCCTCTATGCCACTTCCACAAATCAGAAGAAGGACCAGCCATCAGACATCTAGCAGAGCCGAAGAACGAGAAAAGTCGGCTCTGAAAACACGGCCAAAAGGGACAATCCAACAAACAAGATCTCCCCGAGGGTCTAAAAACGACTCAAACCCTTCTTAAAGCGCACTTCACAATCATCCTCAAGAAGTTGCGAAACAGAAAGCAAATTTTAATGCAAGTTTGAAACCAACGCAACATCCTTAAGAACAAAATTCTCATTGACCGGATAGCTCCATGAGAAACAACCTACCTCTACTATTATCCCCAAAAGTGATGTACTCCTTGTGCATCATGGGGCTAAGGCTGGAGAAACATTCCTTCTTTCTAGTCAGGTGGCCGAACATCCGGAATCCATGAGCCACATGTTCTCCAACCGAAGTTCCTGCATCAATAGAAGGCAGATAGTCAGGAGCATGATGGCACAGCACTGGGGATAGTATTGACAGCACTGGGGTTAGTATACTGAGAAGGATACCATGCTGTGTCTAGCCCCAAAAAGTGTTAGGAGCAACACCAAACTGTCCTCGTCCCATGATGGATAGCGATCACCACCAACCTGAAAGAGTGGTCCGCTATGGAACGAAAACCTCCAAACTGTCCTACCTGTCCCATCTGAGCGAAGCGATCACCACCATACTGAAAAGTGGTCCGCTATGGGACTGAGCAGCAAAGCTCTTACACTCGGCTCCAGATCGTATTGAGGACGACCGGAACCGTGACGGGCACGACCACCACCCCCGTGGTCTAACTGCCTGGGGCCTAGCCGCCTGAGGGAGTGCACCTCCCGGCCTAGCGCCCTGCCTCTGAACTCCCCGACCCTGCACACCATGGAGAGGGTGGTGCCTGGCCTGGTTGTTCAGCTCCAACTCCTTCCTAGCGTCTCTCTTCCTCCGAAAACAAAACTCAGCTAGGTGACCCTCATGGTGACAGTACTCGCACTCAACCTCACCGCTCTCTTGGGTTGTTGGTTTCTATGGTTGCGAGGGTTGTTCACTCTAGCCAGCTCCTTGCCCTTCGGAAGGGGATCACTAGAGACGTCAGGAAGGGTGTCAAGTGTGTTCCTAAGATGGTTAGGTTTGGGAACCCACACTTGCTTGCGAGGTGGAGCCTTAGGAGGTTCATCAAGGATCCCATCCTTGGTGATAGGCTTGGGAGGTTCAGGTGGAGTGATCTTGATGAGCTTAGGGATAGTGGATGGCTTCTCACTAGGGTTCACTCCACTAAACTCTCCAATCTTGCCAAAGATGCTAGCTCTCTTCCCACCTGACTCAAAGCCTACTCCCGAGCAATCAGTTCCCCTCTTGAACTGACTGATCATCATTCCCAACTGCGGCTCATTGCATGACACCCAACTTAGAATGGACCGAAGGTATGTGTTTTCCTCCTCGGTTTGCATCCTGTCATGCCGACAGTTGGCAATCTCAAGCTCCATCCCCACGCATCGCTCACATTGAGCGGCCAAGGTGCTAACTGAGCTGGCCTTCATGGCTTCAGCAAGCTTGGCACTAACTTCTGCCAACTCAGTTCGCAAGCTAGGACAAAGCTTGCACACACCCAACAAAGAAGGCCTCGCCTTCGCCTCCTCCAGCTCCTTCTTCAGGGAGGGACACTCCTTGCAATCACCCACTAAGTCTAGCCTACTCTTCAGCTCATCATACACCTCGATCAAAGAGGCATACTTGGTTTGTAGGGTGGCAAAGTTTGTCATGTGCATCGTGCACTCCTCACACTCCTCCTCATCGGTCACCTTCACCTCGGACCTAGCGAACTCAAGCTCCTTAAGCGCCTCATTCATCTTAGCCTTAAACTCATTTCGCTCTCGGATAGCTCGCTTGAGGTTCTTATCCTGACCTAGGACTATATCGGCAAGGGAATCACACTCACCGGTAAGACGCTCGATAGAGAAGGATGATACCTCGGAAGCATCGTCGTCATCGTCGGTGCCGTCGTCCATGTCCTGGCGTTTGCAGTCCTCTCCGTCCAAGGCCATGGTGCACAGATTCTTGGAGGATTTGCCGAAGAGCAGAAGCAGTCCATTGAAGCGTTCCTCATCTTGTGCTCGGACCCATCGTCGCTGGAGTCGCCGTCGGAAGACTTCTCGCCGTCGCTGAAGGTGGTGAGGAAGGCACGCTTGCCCGCGTCGAAAGCCTTCTCCATGTCCTCTTCGGCGGTAGCCGCCCCCTCTTCTTCTTCCCGGCCTTGATCTCCAGCTTGCCCTTGCGCCTGGAGTTGCGGTTCTTGTCGGGGAAGGTCTTGTCGCGCTTGGGGCAGTTAGCGACGAAGTGGTCCGGATCTCCACATCCGTAGCAGCCCGCACGTGCGCCACACGCCGGCGATTCAGGCGGTTGTTGTGAAACCGCGAGAACCGGGTGATGATGAGGGCGAGCTCGTCATCGTCCCAACGCCTCCACCTGCTCCTCAGTCACTGAAAGCAAAGAAGACAAAGCAAAGAGAGGTGGTGAAGCGTCAGAGGAAGAGTCGATCCACCTTTGCCTGAGACCAAAGCCATGGAATGTGAAGATAGGTTCTTCAGCTTGCCTGAGTCAAGTGATCGATCTCGGTGGACTTGAGCTTGCTGAATAGCTCGTCCACGGTGAGGGTGTCGTAAGCAGCAGACTCAATAATGGTCGACACCTTCACCTCCCATACCCTCCGATCCAGGGCATATAGCAACTTGAGTGCCCTCTCATGATCATCATAGGGTAGGTTGGCCCGATTGACACGCATCTTGTTCACAATCGTTTGAAACGAGCGAACATAGCGTCAATCATCTCTCCCTCCATCTGAACAAAGTTCCCGTATTCCCCTTGTATGTCTCGAAGAGTCTGTCTCTTGACCTGAGCGGTCCCTCGTGATAGCTCTGAAGCTTCACCCAGATCTCTCGAGCAGTCTGAAGCTCGGAAACACGCTCGAACTCAGGAAGGGAGATGTTGGCCAAAAGCGCATTATGGGCCTTAGAGTTGGCCTCGTGTTGGTCAATCTGGTGCTGACCAACTCGAGCCGCAAGAACCACGTAATCGGCATCCTCGCATATCTCCCAGACAGAAGATCCGATGCTGTTGAGATAAGCAGGCATCCGAATCTTCCAATAGGGATAGTTCGTCCCATCAAAATAGGGAGCCTTGCCATTCCCTCGATCCATGTCGCCCTTAGGATCCGAAACCGATTAAGGTAGAGTAGATCCTTAACCGGCTCCGATACCAATTGAAGGACCGGAAAAGCGACCAGAGGGGGGGGGTGAATGGGAGCTTCAAAATTTCTTCTCAGAAACTTTTAGCTACTGTCCCAGAGTCATCCCAGAGGCAAGCCTAGAGCTCGAATAATGTCCCCGACCCTAGATGTAGGGTGGATGCTTCCAAGAAGCACAGCGGGATACCACGACTCTAGGAACTCAACGCAAAAGCCGGAATCAAAACCGACAACGAACGAACGAACCGCGGACGAAACAGTGCAAAACCAGTTGCATCGGAAGCTAGGCTGCGTCCGATGCCTCACCACCGGATGCGTCCGATGCAACAGTGAGATACTGGAACCTTACTGTTCCACCATCGACGCTGTGCACAGTGAACAGCCAGCGTCCGATGCAATGGCTCCGGCGCGCATCCGATGGACAACGACGCGTCCGATGCCTAGCGTCCTATGCTCACTCAAAACACCCAGATTGACACGTGTCCCGGAGCGTCTGATGCTTTGAACCTAGCATCCGATGCTCCGTGTCAGCGTCCGATGCCCTCGAAAACAGCGCTGTTCTTCGGTGACTCAACCCGATCTCCTCCGAATCAAATGCACTAGGGCTAGGATTCGATATGAGGAGTCACAAGAATGTTAGTGAGCTACTCCTAAGAGATCATGGCTCGAACCTAATCCAAATCGGTGAATCAAGAACTTTCGGGGCAGAGAGCAAGAACGTGATCTAAACCGAAACGTTCGATCTCCTAGACCGTAAGGTTTGAGATGGATTCCTTCGGTGGAAAGAATTGCCTCACGATCTAGAACAACTTGGTTCAAGTGGATTTTCAAAGACGCACCAAGCGAAGAGATCAAGCGATGAAAAAATAGGAGAAAAAGCAATCCGCGAAGAACACGAACAAAACACGAATTACACAAGAGATTGCAACCGTGTGGCGAACACACGCTACAAACGTGAGATTACGGTCTCACTTCCTGAACATCCCAAAACACAGAGACATGATTGAGTTCGCTCTGTGGATCCTCTCTACAGCCAGTATGATGAGAACCTAAGCAGGGGCTAAGGAGAGAGAGAGAGAGAGCTTAGGCAAAATGACTGCTAGGATGGAGGGAGAGGAGGGGTGCCTCTTATTTATAGCCTAAACAATAATCCCCTTCTAACCCTAGGATAACTAAGCGAAACGGCCAACCCTAGGGGTATCCCGGTCCACCTGCTTGATGACGATCCAACGGCCACGCGCCTTCCTCACCCTTATAGCTTCGCCTCGACGCAAGCCTCAGATGCCGCCACGTGCCGCCCTGCCGACCACCGCGCCTCCCTCACGGATAGCTGCGCCGCCGCGCCAGCCTCTCCACGCCGCGCACGTGTCGACCGTCCTTTTTTGCGGACTCCCCCCCCGTTTTTGAGTCCGAAACCGGGAAACCTGGGCCTTCCCCCGTTTTGAGGCTGAAACCGGGAAACCTGTCCTCCGGCTGAGTTTTGTGGCCCAAAGTCAGAAACCCGCGCACCCAGGTTTTTGAGGCCCAAACCTGGAAACCGTCCTCCCCGATTTTGAGGCCCAAACTCGAACCGGCCACCCAGGTTTTGAGGCCCAAACCTGGAAACCGTCGATGGTAGCTTTTTGAGGCTCAGCTACCGAACCTGCGCCGTAGACGGGATGTGGTTCGCACACCCCGAGTTCCAGCGCCGATGCCGGAGCATGTCCAGCCTCCACGCCGGCACAGTGCATTCGCCTTCCTTCTTCTCGGCCTCCCGCCAGTGTCACGACGCCATCACCTTCCTCCCGACTCGGCCGATGCACCGCACATCCCCATGTCTTCTTGCTTGCTGATGCCACGTGCCAGCTACCACAGCTGGTCCTCAGGTCTCCCGGTCCGTCAGTCCAGCTCCACGTTCGCCCTTCACCGCTCCTGGTCCGTCGGCACGACACGTCCCACTTGACCTTCACCTCACCTTAGCCACTGTCTCCGAGCTCCGCACCTGCATCATCACACGCCAAGAGACATTTTGCCAGTTGATCGATCACTCATCACTCAGGAAGGGAACCACAAGGGCACATATCAACCTTGTGTTCTCACACTAACTATATTCTAGTTCATTATTTCAAGTATTACTTTATTCTACTTATCAGTATTGAGTGGTATACTTGATTGATTGCTTGAGTGCCTAGCTATCCTACAGTTCAATTCACTTAGCCATAGTAGTTAATCTCTAGTGAGCTTAGTGTTTGATCTTTGCCAACGAGGTGGCTTAGTTAGTTTAGTGTTTATCTTATTAAGTCAAGTGTTTGCTCTGACTCCCGCAAGGGTGTCTCTATTCAAAGCTAGGGTAGAGATAGTTTCGAATATAGTTAAGCGTGTGGCTTAGTTATAGACTTACCTTCAGATACGGCTCGACCCCCGGATAGCTGTGGTAGCAAGCAGGTGGTGACAGCCCTGTGCGCCTGGAATTCCACACGTATTTGGCCCAGTTTAACAGTAAGGCTCATTGTGCTAGCGTTCAACCTAAGTAATTGGTAAAGGCTAGTAGGCTCAATACTTGACAAGATAGGAATAAAACTTTACTCAACTTAGTTGCTTATTGTCTTTTGCCTGCCTTGCTTCGAACTATCTCGCTTCATAGTTTCTTGCTTTGTAGTTATCTAGTTATCTTAGTTATCCTTAGTTACCCTTTATCTACCTATCTATTCACCTTACGCCTTAACCATCCACTTCATCCTTACCTATCCACCCATATATTCTTTCTAGCCTCTCTTCTCCCCTTTTCCCTTTTCTCTTTCTTCGACTCTCATCCCCTCCTTAACTCAACTCATACACCACCCTAGCCTTCCCTTGGGATCAAATAAATTGACACCTGGTACTCCCAGGCGAAGTGCTACTACGATAGTTCTGTGCGCTTGCAGAATCTCCTCCTGGTAGATTGCATTCTCTCTAGCTAGCTCCTACTAGTGTCGGGATTGACAACCCCGCTTGGCATTAGTAGATAGCTACTTTAGTTACCCTATCCTAGGTGTAGCTAAGAACTACCAACAAGCATTTCTGGCGCCGTTGTCGGGGATAGATTTCATAGTCTACTCCTAGTAACGACGTTAGCAAGTGTCAACAGTTGTCATTAAATCAACCAAGACATACTTAGGCGCAACATGCACTTTCAATCTCCCCCTTTTTGGTGACTCATGACAACCTTGATTAAAGCTTATAAAAGGATAAAACATTTAAGCTTATTGGGTTCAATGATTTATGGAGAGCTCCCCCTTGATATGTGCAATATGAATTGAATTCATAAAGGACCTCAAAATGTTAATTTGCACATACCAAGTGGAGTTAGAAACTCCCCCTAAATCATTGCATCGGTGAGTGCAAGAGTAAATAAATCAAATGAAATGCATATGTCAAGGCTTATCACACAATAACAAAATAAAAGCAATACACCATCCAAGAGAGTATACTAATGAACAAGCATGGATTAGATGAAATTAAATGCATAAGTAAAATCACACACAAAGCACTCATCACAATAATTTCCCAAATCCATAAGCCACTAAGATAGATATATAAAGATCATGTCTCACAGAGTCTCATCTCTCACATGATACAACTCAAATCATCATCAAGCTGAGACTAGTACATAGCTGATCTGACACACGCGATACATAAACTAGTATGATACATGTTTGATACATCAAAAATACACCAATGAAGCTCAACACAACTGAAAGATACATCAACTCAAACACAGCTACAGTACATATCTCCAGATACAAAGATAGAACACCTGAAGCACTCTGGAGCTTTAATCATCATAATTTCTCCACCTTTGTCATCCATCACCACAAAAGATCTAACAAGAAGAACCATAGCACAAAGGGGCTGCAAGCTGTAGCTGACTCTAGAGGTCACTCGTCGTCGTCTCCGCCCTGTCCGTCACCCTCATCGTCTGACCGAGGAGCACCTGAAGGACAAGAACCACCCTATCCAGGGTCACCTAGACCACCCTAGAAGTAGGGGTCCTGAACGTAGGAACCCTGTTGGTGCCCGTACCCAAAGATGTTCTCCCACCAAAAAGCGGCTGACTCCTCTGCTGCACTAGGATGAGCTGCACCCTGACTGGACTGTCCACCAAGAAGCAGTCTATGCTGAAGAAGAATTGTGGGGTGCCTGCTCCTGCTGCTGAGAGTATCAACCAAAATGCTCCTAGTACTCCCTCTGGTACCTAGCCTGTTGCTGCTCAAACGACTCAGGCTCCTCGTCTGTGTCCTCAAACGGAGGAGACCTGAGTGGCTGGAACTGAAAGTTCTCATGCAACATCTTCACCGTCCTTGAATCCTATCCTGGCCTTCCTCTCATGATGCTGCTTTCTCTTGACTACATTGATGTCCTTGCACATGCCAAAGATAGCACTGAAAAACTTCTTGATCGGAGAGGGAGGACTGCCACGACGTGAAGTAGAACATGGAGGGGAACGTAGTGGAGGTGAAGCTGCTCCTACTGCACCTACTGTAGGTGCGTCCTCTACTGCTGCTGCTGCTCCTCCTAGACCTGGTGGCAGGGTGTGTGTCTCTGTCAAGTCCATAGCAAGCCTCAACACCCTGGGACGACTGTCATACTCAAATGTGTGCCCTGTCACCTGCTCAATCATATACATGATATATGGAGCAAAGCCACAGCCCTTGAGGGGCCTCTCTCCTACACTCCTGATCTCGCTCCAAATAAAGTCAAAAACACTGAAGGGCCTAGCCCCTGGAGCCATCCTCTGCAGAAGGTTCTTGGAGTACTCAACAATAGTGCCCTTGTCTCCACCCTTGTAGTCTATCGTCCTCCTGAAAATCCTCTCTAGATACCTATAGGTAGGGTGAAGACCTAGAACCTTTCCAACCACTCCTGGACCACCTGCTGGATACAAGAATCCCATCTGCTCTGGTGGAAGTTCAAGCTCTGGATGGATCTTATCCTTCTGGAGGTCCTCCTCTATGAAGCCAAGGTAGGCAACAAAAGCACTGTACTCCAAACTGTACCAAGCTCCCTCAAGCATCCAATGCATGCGCTTTGAGTCCTCCTCAATGAACATAGTGTCGTAGAACTATGCAATAGCCTCTGAGTTCCAGTCATGCTGAAACTCCATAATCTAGTCTGCCCCCACACGCTGATAAATGGCAATAGCATGGTCAATGGAGTCCTTCTCTAGCTCTCTGAATGCTGCCCAATCAACCCACTCAGACTTGGCAATCACTGGGTTCCTGGAGTGAATCACACTGGTATAGAAATCTGCATGAAACTGAGTGTGAAACCTGTAGACATACTGAATCTTGGGCAAACCTCTGGGATCAATCCGCCTCTTAACTCTAGCAAGTTTGGTCATCCCCTTCCCCTTGTAGTTGGTTCTAGCAATGTACTGAGGGACATGAGGGGCATGAATCTCTAGTATCTCAAAGTTCATATGATGACCACCCTGGTGACCTGGCTGAAAGAGAGGATCTGTTGCTCTTCTTCTTCTTCTTCTTCTTCTTCTCTTCTTCTTCTTCTTCTTCTTCTTCTTCTTCTTCTTCTTTTCTCTCCTCTCCTCCTCCTCCTCCTCAATCTCCTCTTACTCACTATCTCTGTTAGTGCTCTTCCTCTTCCTGAACCTATACTCCTGTGGGTCACTCTTAGGGGAAGAGTCAGAGCCTCCCTGAGTTGCTGCCCTCACTAGCATGTGCCCTACTGAGCTAGTCCATGTATCTTGCCTTGCCTTCTTCTGTCTCTATTGGCGAAGGTCATTGTTGACACTAATTAACTCTTATTATTAAAGGTCAATTAAGCATGAAAATGGATGAATATATATACTCCACCTTAGTATAGGGGATTAAAACTAATGAATTCCACGAGTTTTGGTGAATTATGAATCCGCACGGACCAAATCAGGAAACAGCCCTCGATTCCTTCCCCTAGAAGGAAACCGACGGGAGATAACGCATTCGCCAAGTCAGGATACTTCTAGAAGACTCCAGAGGACGTAAGAACACCACAACGAAGGGCACCACAGGAGGCTTACCTGTGGGACCGACCGATCCCACAGGGCCCACCGGTCGGTCGGCCACGGAGGCCCCGCGCTTTCGTCTTCTGCAAGCTACTTCCACCGACCTCCAGGATGCACCTCGACCGTACCTCAAGTCGGTTTGATCCAGGGCCACGGTTGATCCCTCAGGGCTATATAAACAGGCCCCTGAGCCCCAGGTCAGACAGAAGGTCCCTCTTCAGAAGACTACGCTTCAACTAGAAACCTAGAAGAGACTTCAGGAGTTAGCTTTCAAGTAGAAGACTAGATACCCCTCTAGTAGGATTAGAACCTAGTCTTATTTAGAACTAGAAGGGAGAGAGAGAGGAAGAGATCAAGAGGAAGCTCCGGCCTGTCGGATCAACTTCTTCATCTTGTACCTGTGGATTCAAGTTCTTCATCGACTTGCTTCAATGATTGTTTCGGTAATCAACATCTATATTTAAGTTTGAGCTATTGTTCTTATTATTCTTAAGGTTTATGACTCTCTTTTGAGTACTTTAATTCTAGTCGCTCTAGAGTTAGAGTAGTTGGATAGTATAAGGGCGTGGTGCTTAGACTGGATAACTCATTTTTACCTCCTATAACGCGGTAGTAGTGGTTGTTCGCAAGGGTGACTCTTATAGCCTTGTTGATTCTTCTATAGTCCACTTACCTGTGTGTAGGCTCGGTAGGATTATACATTTGCATAAAAGAATCATACTCTATTGTGACCTTTTATGGCAACTTCCCCATTAAGAATAATAAACATATCACTCTTAAGTTGGATTTAGATAACCTTAGTGATCCCCTCTACACTTTTAGCTTCTCCATCCTTGTTAGTTACTCAGGGGTTATACAATTGAGACTCATCGCTATCCGTACCTTTGGGTTCGATATTAAAACTAGGTTACTCCGGTGAAGTGCTACATCGGTAGATTTTATCTGTGCGCTTGCGGATAAAGTAGAGTGTGCATTAATTTATACCAACAAGCATTTCTGGCGCCGTTGCCGGGGAACGGTAGATCTTTTTACGTCTTAAGTATAACCTTGTATTATACTTTTATCTTTTACTATACTCTATACTTTATCTTTGCTCTTTTCACAATGGATTTCTCAGAGCCAACCACTAGCTTTACGAATTCCATTCCACTGAACCAGTATACCTATCACACTGTCGTAGACTTCGAGTTGCCCAAATCTGCTAAGCCTATCCTTTCAGACAACTACGAGCTACGCCCATGTTTGATAGAGATGGTTAAGAATCAAATTTTTTCTGGCTCAGAAGACAAAAACCCACATATTCATTTAAATGAGTTTGAACAACCTGTGCGTGCCTACATATCGCAGGCATGTCTGATGAAACCCTTAGATGGAAACTTTTTCCATTCTCCTTAGAGGGAAGAGCCAAAACATGGTACCTTCAAACAGCACCAAGTAAAAATGGGGATTGGAAAGAACTCTGCTCTAGCTTTTGCTTAGAATACTTCCTGTCTCCAAAATTATTTGTCTCGCTTAGAGATTTTGTCCTTCATCCAAGAGGATAATGAGTCTCTAATTGCAGCCTGGGAAAGATTCTTTAATCTTGTCCGCTCTGGTCCAGCCTTATCTATTCCAGACCCTGTCTTGCTTCAACACTTTTATAATGGTCTGAATAGAAAAACTTCTAATTTACCTTAACTTAGCTTCAAATGGATCATTCCTACATACCCCAGCCTCTAAGGCAAAGGAAATGTTGCAAAACTTATCTCAAATCACTCCTACTCCTGAAGCTAAACCACAAGAACTACTAGAAGTAAATCTTGAAGCTGATTCTATATCTATTCTTAATCATACACAAACCTCAGCTTTAACTCCTAGTGAGAGGGAAACCTCAATCTTAGGAGACACCTATGATTTCGAGGATGAGTACTTTACCGAATTTGGTAAAACCTCGAAATATCACACAATTAGGAAACCACAAAATCAAAGATCGTCTTTAGAAGAACCTACTGTTAAGGTTTTCCTAAAAGAGACTGTGAAGAAACTAATCTCTATAATAAGTCATGAATGGTTAGAAGAATCAGAGCTTTCTACTGATACAATTCGCTTAATTCACCTTCTACACACATTCAATGTCAAATCCATCAACAAACCTTCGAAGCTCTCTATAATCCTGTTGTGGGAATCAACATTATGTCTGAAACCTTTGCTCAAGATTTATTAAAACAAATACCACTTACCCCAACAGCTAAATTATTGAAAACCCCTTTAGGACATGTTATTCCTAGCTCAGGAATCATGTATGTCCTGCCTGTCATAGTAGATAACACTCACTTCACTTAAGCTTTTATATTTTTTTGTATTAAAGAGTTTAATCTACTGATAGGCTAACCACTTAAGCAACTCATTCATGAAGGACAATTAGGGATCTTAAACTTCCATCTTGGAAAAATCTTAAAGGAACCATACTATTACTCACTCTCTAAATGCTGAGAATGAATCATGTCCCGAGCCAGATCCTATGGAAGAAATTAAAAAAACATCGTTTGAAATAAATAAATGAACTCCGAATATGAAGAAGATGCTCAGTTCTTCATCGAGAAGAAATAACACACACCTGATCCAGATCCTTAGATTCCTTAGAAGAACCTCCTAAACCTCCCATAGAGTTAAAACCCTTACCCTTCTGGGCTTCGATATGCTTTCTTGAAAATGATCCTGAATCTCAGTAATCATAAATGAATAATCTTACTCAGGGAACAAACTTCTAGGTTGATCACTGTCTTAGAAAAGCATAAATCAGCCTTTGGCTATTCACTCCATGACTTAGGGATAACCGCTTTTCTGCAACCCATCGCATTCCTACTGATCTAACATATCACCATCCAGAGAGCCACAACGCAGGCTTACAATGCGATGGGAGAGAAGTAGTAAAGAAAGATTTTTGAAACTCTTGCGCCGGGATCATTTATCCTGTGCCACACAGTGAGTGGGTAAGCCCTATCCAAGTTATGCCTAAAAAGGGAGGCATGACTGTGGTAAAGAATGAGAAGAATGAATTAATTCCACAAAGAACTGTTACTGGTTGGAGAATGTGTATTGATTACAGAAAACTAAACAAGGCAACTAAGAAAGATCACTTACCTTTCATAGATGAAATGTTAGAACGGTTAGCCAATCACTCTTTCTTTTGTTTTCTTGATGGATATTCTGAATATCACCAAATCCCAATCCATCCAGATGATCAAAGCAAAACCACTTTTACATGTCCATACGGAACTTATGGTTATCGCCGAATGTCTTCTGGATTATGTAATGCACCTGCTTCTTTTCAAGATGTATGATGTCTATATTTTTTGATATGATTGAAGAAATCATGGAAGTTTTCATGGATGACTTTTCTGTTTATGGAAAAACTTTGATGATTGCCTTGAAAATTTAGACAAGGTTTTGCAAAGATGTGAAGAAAAGCACTTAGTCCTTAATTGAGAAAAATGTCATTTTATGGTTAAAGAAGGCATAGTGCTAGGTCATTTAGTATCTGAACGTGGAATTGAGGTAGACAAAGCTAAAATTGAAGTAATTGAACGTTTGCCTCCACCGATTAATGTCAAAGGAATCCGAAGTTTTCTTGGCCATGCTGGGTTTTACCGAAGGTTTATAAAAGATTTTTCTTACATTGCAAGACCGCTTACAAATCTTTTGGCCAAAGATGTTCCTTTTGAATTTGATGATGCATGTTTAGAATCTTTTAACACTCTTAAAAAAGCACTTACTTCTGCACCTATCATTCAACCTCCTGATTAGTCTCTACCTTTTGAGAACATGTGTGATGCAAGTGATTTTGCGGTAGGAGCTGTGCTAGGACAAATATAAAGATAAAAATCATCATGCAGTCGCTTATGCCAGCAAAACTTTAACTGGACCTCAACTTAATTATGCTACTACAGAAAAAGAACTTCTGGCTGTTGTTTTTGCTATAGACAAGTTTAGATTTTATTTAGTGGGATCAAAGGTGATTGTTTTTACTGATCATGCTGCACTAAAATACCTGCTCACTAAGAAAGATGCTAAGCCACGCTTGATAAGATGGGTTTTGTTACTCTAAGAGTTTGACTTAGAAATAAAAGATAAGAAAGGAGTAGAAAACTCTGTAGCTGATCACTTGTCTAGAATGTATTTTGAAAATCCATAGGAATTGCCTATAAATGACTCACTCAGGGATGACATGCTCTTTCAAATCTCTAGATCTGACCCCTGGTATGCAGATATTGTCAATTTTATAGTTGCAGGGTATGTACCACCAGGAGCAAATAAGAAGAAGCTAATCTATGAGAGCAGGATCCACATATGGGATGATCCATATCTATTCAGAGTTTGCTCTGATGGATTACTCAGAAGATGTGTGCCAGCTAAAGAAGGAATCAAGATCATTGAATGTTGTCACTCTTCACCATATGGAGGACATTATGGGGCATTCCGAACACATGCGAAGATCTGGCAAAGTGGAGTTTTCTGGCCAACTATGTACCAAGACACAAAAGACTTCGTCCGGAGGTGTGGGTCATGTCAGAGGCACGGCAGCATCAACACCAGAGATGCCATGCCACTCACTAACAACCTTCAGATTGAGCTCTTCAACGTCTGGGGAATTGATTACATGGGACCATTCCCTAAATAAAGGAATCATGAGTATATCCTAGTTGCTGTCGACTACGTCTCAAAATGGGTCGAAGCAGTGCCATGCAAGTCTGCTAATGCAAGAAACTCTCAGAGGATGTTCGAGGAGATAATATTTCCAAGATTTGGAGTGCCAAGGATGGTAATTAGTGACGGAGGAACCCACTTCATTGACAATGTGTCGGTGTTTCGAAACCGGGGGTATGACACCAACGAGTAATATGATCGCGTGCTTCTCTTCCTGGATGGTGATGCAAGAGGACACAAGGATTTATCCTGGTTCGGGCAAAGAAGGCCCTACATCCAGCGGGGGGAGGATGTTCTTGTATTACTTGCACCTAAGTGCTTGTACAGGGGCGAATACAAGCTCAGTGAGCGTGGACCGGAGTCCGGACTCATGTGTGTGTGGACTTGTGTCTTAACGTGTCTGTCCCCCCAGAGAAGGAATGAGGGCCCTGGTGTCCCCTTTATAGAGCAAGGGGAGGCCAGGGTTACACAAGGGTATTACAGGTGTCGGGGTGTATTGTGTCCCTTATGAAGAAGGGTAGGAACCCTGTCTTGTCGAAGACATCGTAGCCGACGTGGGCGTTGCTGTTGAAGCGTCCTTGAAGCGTGGCCTCCATCCTGGGCGCGGACGTGGAGGCGCGGCGAGGTGGAAGCCGTACAGCACCCATCCTGGAACGTACAGGACGCGGCGGGGTCCCTCCGGGTATTGGGGTACCTGTCCTCCAATAGCATGAAAGTAGTTAGGGCTCGAGGGGCGCGGAGCCGGCCTCGAGGCGGCGCCTACGGGGGGCTCGAGTCCCCGCAGGTATGGGCAAGTCCCGTGAAAATCGATTGAGCGGCAGGCATCTGGGCCTCGAGGCGTGGCTTGGACGTGCCACAGTGTAGGGCGTGGGTTAACAGTGCTTCACTGGTGCCTTTTCGCCCATACTTGTGGTGAAAACGAGACTTGACTCTGCCCCAGACCACTGTGGCACATGTTGTGTTACAGAGGACATGACTGGAGTAGGTGGATGAATTAAGTGCGCGGTATGGGGCTGGCATCCGATGTCTGCACCGCTCGAGGGAGGCATAACGCGTCTTGAGGGATAGGCCGCTGTGCCAGAGAGGCTCGAGGTCCCCGCGTGGGGTCTCGAGGTGTGGTGTTCGGCTGTGGGGGGCTCGAAGGGTAGTGGAGCGCTTGCCCGAGGCCTGACGTGGAGGGCTCGGGCGAGACGGAAAACGATCGTGCGCCCGAGGCCTGGCTTGGAGGGCTCGGGCGAGACGGAAAACGAACGTGCGCCCGAGGCCTGGCTTGGAGGGCTCGGGCGAGACGGAAAATGAGCGTGCGCCCAAGGCCTGGCTTGGAGGGCTCGGGCGAGACGGAAAACGAACGTGCGCCCGAGGCCTGGCTTGGAGGGCTCGGGCGAGACGGAAAACGAGCGTGCGCCCGAGGCCTGGCTTGGAGGGCTCGGCTCGGTGGGCCAGCGTTGTAGGCTTCGGGGGGTCGGCTTTTTAGGGGGTTAGACTAGTTAGGTCTGTTATTAACCGGTGTTCTAGGTTTACCCTATTTGTTTGCGTTGATTGGGGGTACCCCTTTTGCGGACCCCCGACACAAAGGCTTTCATAAATATCTAACAAATCATGGGATCCGTCACAATGTTGCCACTCCCTATCATCCTCAGACAAGTGGCCAAGCAGAAACATCAAACAAGCAAATCAAGAATATTCTGCAGAAAACAGTTGACGAGATGGGAACACAATGGAAAGATAGACTACCTGAAGCACTGTGGGCTTACCGTACTGCCTACAAAACACCATTGGATGTCTCCATATCAACTCGTCTACGGAAAGACTTGTCACTTACCAGTGGAGTTAGAATTCAAAGCTCACTGGGCAATCAAAAGATGAAACATGGACTTAGAAGCTGCCAGAATCAAGAGGAGAATGCAACTCTCTGAACTAGATGAATGGCGTGAAAAAGCATATCATAACGCAAAGATCTATAAAGAGAGAACAAAGAGGTGGCATGACAAGAAAATCAAGAAGAAGAACTTCACGCCGGGAGACAAGGTATTACTTTTTAATTCCAGGGTAAAATTATTCGGGCATGGAAAACTACGAAGCAAATGGGAAGGACCTTTCACGGTGGTAGCCACTTCATCACATGGAGCCATTATACTTCAAAATGACGAAGGTACGTTATTCAATGTAAACGGACAACGTCTTAAGATCTTTCTAGAACCTGAAAAGTGTTCTGAAGAGTTGGATGTCATCCAATTCTTCATTATCCCATAGATTTACACCATCGCCATTTTTTCTGATAAGTTCGCACATCGGGGATATATTTTCTGGGCTTAGGATCAAGTTTAAAGACACCACGAGCGACGGACCCACGAGATCCCATAGGCAGGGACCGACCGGTCTCCTAGGGAGACCGATCGGTCTGCCCTGGAGGCCCCTCACCCTCTTCCTTCTTTCGTTACGTGTCCCGACTCTTTCTCGTACCCATTCTGGTAACCTGATCCGTAGAATCGATAAACCTCGTAACGAGCCTATCATGCCTATCATTCAAGCTTCCTCAGCTATAAAACCAGTCCCAGGCCTGCCTCTAGATTCATTGCAACCTCTCCCAGAAAACCAGCAGCAACAGAGCTCTCCTCCCACCAGCACTAATGGCCTCCTATCCAAGGATCGACCTCAACGAACCCGCTGATGACTCGATGGCTCTTGTCGTCACCGCATCTAAGGACCTCGCCGTAACACCATCCAAGGAGATCGCTCTTGTCGACTCGCCTACACCCGTTGATACGATCTCGCCTGAAGGAACCTCGTCACATCGTCAGCAAGCTTTCTACGCTCAAGCAGTGCCGGCGAGAAGACTTCCGACTTTCTCCGTCACCAAAGAGATCCCGCTCCTTCCTCCTAGACCCAACGAGACACTCGTCGGGCTGAAGACGAACAAGCTTGGAGAACCCACTGTCGTAAGATACACATCTGAAATCCGCGCCCGCGCTTTGAGGGAGTTCGTGGTCACCCTGAGCAGATCAAGGTCACTCCACCAGTAACCAGGGCACCCACCACTCCTAATATCGCGGCTAAACGCAAGAGGACCACCCAGCTAGATCGTCTCGGGGATAGAATTGAAGAGCTTGAGAGAGATAATTTAGAGCTCAAGCAGAGATACGCCTCGCTAGCCAAGACTACGAAAAAGATGGCCGATACGATGCACAAATATGTAACTAAACACATTAGCTTGAAGGATAAGGTCGTCAGTGTAGCCTCTACGCTAGGAAATCTACTCGAGGGAGAGAAGCAAGAATAGTTCGTCGATAGTTTGATAAGGCACTCCTATTTGCAGAGTCTCGTGGTTGAGTCGTTAAGAGTTTCTGTTTAGTTAAATTCGGTGTGTAATAAAAGTGCCTTAAATATCAATAAAGTTTTAGTTATCTTTTATATTGTTATTTTGGATATATGTCTTGTCTCCACATGTTGTGATTAGCAGAAAACAGAAAATAAGTGTGGGGGAGAAGATGACGACAGAATTACCGAAAAACGATCGCGAAAACTGCATGGAACAGAAGACAACGTTACCAAGATCACGTACCACAAAGTAGGCCACGGTTGGGCCCTAAGCTCAACCGACCGGTTGGTGGACCCCACCGGTCGGTCAGGGGTTGACCCCTCTTGCCTTCTCCTTCGTCCACGGATCGGTACGCAACTACTGCACTCTATTTTCTGATGTTTAAGCTTCTGTTCAAATTAAAATCATATTCTTGCAGTTCATGAACTTTAATTAAAAAAAAGAAAGAGGAAGAAGTTTGGATAGACTCATACTCATAGAATCTCACAACACCTTTTCTGAAAAACCCTGTTCTATTTAAAGAAACCCATATTATCTAGAGTTGTTGTGGAATATGATAGAGAATAATGAGAACTCAATTCTTAAAGTGTGAGCATTGGAGAATTTTACTTGCAAAGTTAAAAAGAGATTAGCAACACTTCTCCTTTGTAGTAAATAAGTTACCTGCCAAAGACATCAATCAATTATTGTTTACTTTAATACTGAGTTCTTTGTTGAGAAATTTATTATGCTCTGAAGATCGAGATCCTTACAAATGAAGAAAGATTCACTCTTCCGAAGTAGTATTGTATTAGAGGCATGGGCTATGCAAAAAGTATGAGGAAAGAAAAATGGACAAGTGTCCGACATACCTCAAAAGAAAAATAGAAAAATAAAAAGTATTATGATAAAAATATGATAAAGAGAAAAAGAAGATAGCCCATGGTCCCTCTAATTGCAATATGCCAGTAAGAGTGACAAAGTTTAAAAAGATTAAATGTCTTGATCTAAGAGTATAGTGTTTTTCTCCATTGACTTAGTAACATAAAATTGTTTCACATAAATAAAAAAGCTTTGGTAAGAAATTGAAGTGCTACAAAAGGAGAAGGAAAGCTATGACTTGTTTCAAAACTCCAAAAACTCCAATGTCTTATGCTAAAAGGAAAGGTTGATCTGTTTCAACTATTCTATTCTCCAACTTCTAAAGGTTTTATGGTAAAACACAGAAAAGCTTAATGTTTGTTATCTTATGATCCAACCTTTTATCGAGGACGAGTAAAAGTCTAAGTGTGGGGGAGCTTGTTGACACTAATTAACTCTTATTATTAAAGGTCAATTTAGCATGAAAATGGATGAATATATATACTCCACCTTAGTATAGGGATTAAAACTAATGAATTCCATGAGTTTTGGTGAATATGAATCCGCAGGGACCAAATCAGGAAATAGCCCTCGATTCCTTCCCCTAGAAAGAAACCGACGGGAGATAATACATTCGCCAAGTCAGGATACTTCTAGAAGACTCCAGAGGACGTAAGAAAACACCACAACGAAGGGCACCACAGGAGGCTTACCTGTGGGACCGACCGGTCCCACAGGGCCCACCGGTCGGTCGGCCACGGAGGCCCCGCGCTTTCGTCTTCTGCAAGCTACTTCCACCGACCTCCAGGATGCATCTCGACCGTACCTCAAGTCGGTTTGATCCAAGGGCCACGGTTGATCCCTCAGGGCTATATAAACAGGCCCCTAAGCCCCAGGTCAGACAGAAGGTCCCTCTTCAGAAGACTACGCTTCAACTAGAAACCCTAGAAGAGACTTCAGGAGTTAGCTTTCAAGTAGAAGACTAGATACCCCTCTAGTAGGATTAGAACCTAGTCTTATTTAGAACTAGAAGAGAGAGAGAGAGGAAGAGATCAAGAGGAAGCTTCGGCCTGTCGGATCAACTTCTTCATCTTGTACCTGTGGATTCAAGTTCTTCATCGACTTGCTTCAACAATTGTTTCGGTAATCAACATCTATATTTAAGTTTGAGCTATTGTTCTTATTATTCTTAAGGTTTATGACTCTCTTTTGAGTACTTTAATTCTAGTCGCTCTAGAGTTAGAGTAGTTGGATAGTATAAGCGTGGTGCTTAGACTGGATAACTCATTTTTACCTCCTATAACGCCGGTAGTAGTGGTTGTTCGCAAGGGTGACTCTTATAACCTTGTTGATTCTTCTATAGTCCACTTACCCGTGTGTAGGCTCGGTAGGATTATACATTTGCATAAAAGAATCATACTCTATTGTGACCTTTTATGGCAACTTCCCCATTAAGAATAATAAACATATCACTCTTAAGTTGGATTTAGATAACCTTAGTGATCCCCTCTACACTTTTAGCTTCTCCATCCTTGTTAGTTACTCAGGGGTTATACACTTGAGACTCATCGCTATCCGTACCTTTGGGTTCGATATTAAAACTAGGTTACTCCGGTGAAGTGCTACATCGGTAGATTTTATCTGTGCGCTTGCGGATAAAGTAGAGTGTGCATTAATTTATACCAACAGCCTTCCCTTGGTCCTCGGCTCAATACGATCACTCATAGCCGCTGCCCTGAATCTACAAAGATATCCAAGAACAATATTAAGAACCGAGCTCAAACTATATCTCACTACATTATATCACTATAACATAATTATTTGTCCGAAGATTTGCCGTCACCTAGTCCAACATATGACAAAGGTTTGCAAATACATCATAGACAAATAATAGTATCACAAAATATAATGTTTAGTTGAACTGGAATCAAACTGCAGGCAGAACCTGCACTGCCTGGCCACCGGTATGAGCGCAGCCAGCAACCCTAACTAGGGTTTGAATCCAAACCAACACCAATCCATTCCAAACTTCTAGGCATCCAATGCAGCATATTGACTGAAGGAATCATCAAATGACTTTGAATCCAATAGATCGGACGAGGTCTGGGATTTGAATACCTTGGGGAGGGAGAAGAGGATGAGATTCTGAAATCTGAAACTTGGGACCTTCAATCTTGATGCAAGGCCTCTCCAATCCCTTCTCCTCCTTTACTTTTCCACGATCGAATCGATGGTTCTTTGGATTGAGGTGTGTTGACACTTCTTAAAGCAATTGCCTATAATAAACTTTAATGAACTGATTCTAGCAAAAGCCCTCAGAAATGTACATGACACTCCTAGCATCACTTAATGTCAAGTTGTCATCCCCAACATGATACTAGAAATGTAATTCATTTGTGACACTAGCTCAAAAGATATAAACAAATATTTATCCGCAAGCGCACAGATAAATATACCTGCTGTAGCCGCATTTCACCCAGGTTGTCTAGGTATCGTTATTTATATTTTACCGAAGAAAACAGTGAAGCGGGGAACAGATGGATATAAATGTGATTCAAAGGTAGTGGAGATTACTGTTCATTCATCACTACTCACATGTCTAAACAGGGGTAAGACAAGATAAAGATAAATATTGAATAATGATAATGATAACGAGAATTCTAGAGATAAAGCGAACTACATAGATCAAGTAGAGCAGTCATGAGATTAATTAAGACATTCGAAACCTAAGTTACTTCACATTTACTAAGCCTAGTGGTTACTCTAGTTAAAATACAATCATTTATAGCTAATTAATCTATCATCCATAATCAAGGGACATTACTAAATTAGAATCAAGAACGAAGTAATGAATTCTAAATTGCAACCGCGTCCTACTAAGGTCTACACTCGGGGGGAGGACTACAAAGGACTCAACAGGACTGCCACTCCTGCGATCTACCTCTCGAACCGGAGCATAGGATGTATTCGCAGGTAAACTTAGTCTAAACACCATGTTTATACTAGTTTGACTACTTAACTCTATCCGGAGTAAAGTTAAGTACTTTACGAACATGATCATAAACTCTATCATAATCAGATCTATATTAAATATATAACTAGAATAAATTCCAAAACTGAATAAACTGAAATATATTAAAGTAGCACAAAGTCGAATAAAGATACAAATTACCGAGTCTTCGACAATGATCTGGAGACTCAGAGGAAGCTTCCAGCCAGATATGCCGACGAAGTCGCCTGCCTCTACTTGAACCTAGCTAGACTAAACTCTAAACTTGATGTAGAGCTCTAACTCTCTCTCCAGGAATTGCTACTATGCTTTCATACCTCCATGGTACATATGTTCAAACAAAATTCTTCCCTTGGATTAGAGTTAACTATTCTAACTTTCTCATATTGCCTTTAACTATGGAGCTTTTGCCTTCACCTGAATCTTTAAACAATTGAAAGATAGAACAATCAAGTTAAGCACTATATCTCTAACTCTTTGATCAACCTTCATTCTGGAGTTTTATATATTTCAAAATAGAAATCAGAGATTCCACAGTATGATACTCTCAAATCGCTCTTTTATATTTTATGATTCCTCACTGATGCACTTTTCCTTCCTTCTATGGATAAATATCTGGAGCTTTAAGAAGTGAAAAGCATATCTTACCAAGTCAAAGTCCAAAGTTTAGGAAGAAAGATGTCATACTCATAGATCAAGATCTTAGAAAATTTGAAATTTGTCATCTCTTGCTGGCATATTGTAATTAGAGGAACCATGGGCTATCATTCTTTTTCTCATACTTTTATCATAACTTTCTTCTCTTTTTTTTCTTCTTTCTTTGAGGTAGTCGGACACTTGTCCCTTTTTATTTCCTCCTTTTATATTTTTGCATAGCCCATGCCTCTAACACAATACTACTTCGGAAGAGTGAATCTTTTAATAAAACATTCTTGATCTCTAGAGCATGATAAATTTCTCAACCATAACTAAAAACTTAGAACAAAGCAAGTAGCCTTATCTTAAAATCATATTAATGGCTCTGGGTAGGAATTTATGTTATGTCTTACAGGATCTCATCATGTGTTTTTAATCTTTTCAAAATGTAAATCTCCAGAACTCTAGTATCTCTAGGAATTAGATAAACAGCAGCTCAAACCTTTTTATGTCATATCTCACAATTATCTAGGTTTTAGATCAAGCAATTGCCATCCACAGGTTTTAGGTTCAGAGTTTATTCAGAACAACTTTCTCAAGAAAATCTAAGTTTAAACACTAGGTACTAAAAAGGAATTACAGCGGGGCAATTATTATTTTTATTATGAGCAAAGTTAATCTTTTATCCACCTAGACATTTATTCATTATATAATATCTTTATTTGGTTTTGTAATAGTTATTTATCTCTTTTTTTTAGGAATTTCTATATGTTTATTGACCTGATCTAACTAAATTGAACTAATAGTAATAGATAGTGATACTTATCGTGGTAACTGAGGGTGCTCTCCCCCAAGCTGGATCTTGACTTATTCTTTTTCTCCAGAAGTCGAGTAGACCGTTAACGATTTCTAAAGTCCTTCTCTTCTTCTCTTCCTGCTGAATTCAAAGATAGACAATACAACTAGTGGAACTTGATTAAATGTTAGTGATAAATATTACTCCATTTGTCTAGTTGTTTTAAAGCTCTTAAGATTATTTATGTTCTTCCTCTCCACTAAGTAGAGTTTCAACAGTGTTTCCATAGTGTCTCTAAAGATTTAATGGTGAGCCTTCATGTGCCCACATTTTTTTTGTTGTTTTGAATTTATTTATGAAAAACTTGAGAGGATAGAGATACTTATGTGGATACATGGGGGTGCCTTCCCCCAAGCTGAATGTTGATGTAGTCATTTTGAAATGTAGCAGACTGACAATGGATATGTCCTTCCTCTATTAGAGCTTTGATTGATGTTGATGTTGTTAAGACAGTGCTCAAACAGTGGATGGAGCATTCACTTGTTCGTCAGCTTTTCTTGGCCTTTTAAATCCTGTGAAACTCAAATAGACAACAAAACTTGTGGAACAGATTAAGCATTAGCGATTGGCCACTCTAGCCTTAGTTGTCTAGAATTTCAGTAAGATCTCTTTTTTTTATATATTTTAATATATATATTTTTTTTACGATGCAAGAAAAATACAACAGGATGAATGTATGCATATTTATTTTTAGTACTATTATATTATTATTATTATATTTTTATGCCACCACGGTGAACATTTCTGTGGGTTTTTACACACCATAGAATTATTCACATGGGGCTTCATGGTTTATAATGTAGTGTAACAAATGCAATATTTTTGATTCCTTTTCTAATGCAATGCAGAAATTAATATGTAGATGTATTATTTTTTATGCCTCCACAGAGAATACATTTATGGGTTTTAACACACCACTAAACTGTTCTCATGGGGCTTAAAGTTTTTCATATTTTTATTTTCTTTTCTAATGCAAATATAATTTGCTAAAAAGTAAATATGCAACTAGAAGTAAAATGATATGATTATGCAACACTTAATTTATTGCTAAAGAAATATGGATAACTACCGAGTTACCATCCGGCGAGGATTCGATGTTTATAGTCTATCGAACAAGACTCCTTGTATGCTCTTTATTCTTCCTTAGGTGTATCAGCGGATCCTAAGAAGGACCTTGATGATTGCACGTCTGTAGAACTCTCTTTCTTTTTCCATACTTGCTTGACTGGTGGACTTGTCTCCTTGACTTCCTCGTCCTTCGTTTCCTTTAATGGGACATCTTCACTCCTGGTAACTTCTCCTTCATAGTCAGCCCATCCATCCTTGATTTGTCGTCTCTTGTTGTGTTGGGATGTGCGACGTCTCCTTCTTGAGTGGTTCTTCTTTTCCTGTACATTAGTGGCATAACCATTGAAGTAACAGCGTACCTTCTCTCTGAAAAACTGGAAGTGGATCTCTCCATATCTTATGTAGATGATAGCGCCAGTGGTGTTGAGGAAGGGTCTTCCTAGGATGATGTGAATGTCGTCTTCTTTTCCCATGTCTAGTACTAAGAAGTCGGTGGGAACATAGTGGTCTTTAATTTGGATCATCACGTCCTTTACTACTCCCTTCGAAAATCAATAAGTTTGGTCCGCCATCTGTAGTTGCACATATGTCGAATACATAGGTCTATTTTTATATAAGTGTTCATATGTCACCTTAGACATTATATTGACACTTGAGCCAATGTCGCAGAATGTCTTGTGGAATGTACTTCCTTCGATCTTGCAATTGATGGTGGGTACGTCTGGGTCATCTCTCTTAGCGAGAAATGGTGATGCAAGAAGGTGGTCGTATTCTGTTTGAACAGAGTTGACCATCCATACTGTGTCTTGATGTGGTTGTGTAGCCTTGTTCTTCCTTCTTCTGTTTGTACTCTTCTTCTTTGTTGATATGATGTTTGCATCTTCGTAGGGCATCTGAGGGTGGACTTTGGTAGTGAGTGTACGGCTCTTGAAGCTGAATCTCTCTTTGTTGCCTGCGATTGTGAAACAGATCTTGGCGCTGTCCGCATAGATGATGGCTTTGGTTGAGCTTAGGAATGGGCGTCCAAGAATGATGGGTGCTCTTTCGTTTCCACCTGTTTCAATGATCATAAAGTCTGCACACACATACGAGCGTCCTACTCGTATACAGATGTCTTCTAGAATTCCTAATGGGTAGCACAGTGTCTGATTGCAAGCTGCAAACACATGGTTGTATATAATAGAGGTGCACCATGTATTTGTTCATTTATTACCCTTGGCATAATGTTGACGCTTGCTCCAAGGTCACAGACTGCTTCTTCAAAACTGTGAGGTCCAATATGAATTGGAATCACAGGTCTTCCTGGATCTCCTTTCTTTGGGGCAATGGAGTCATCCATCCATTCCCTCGAAGGTCTAGGTATGAGGTGTCCTGCATCAAAGATGTCTACAAGATTTGCAGTTTCTAGTTCTTTTGGACTTCCTGGAATCTTACCGTTTTCAGTCATAGGGATTGAAGCTGCTAACTGAGATAACTGAGATTCTATCATTTTATTAAAGCTATGCTGATTCTTTATGCCAGAAGTAAAGCTATCCATTCTAGTATTAATATTTTCAAGTAGTTTATTATTGGAAGCTATCTTCTTGGACATATTATCAATAATTTTATTTTGATTAGATATCATCTCTCTCAAAGGTGGTTGATTAAAAGTATTACCTTGGTAGTTACCTGAGTAGTTACCTAAGTAATTAGGCCTTGATTGCTGGTTCCATCCTTGAGCTTGTTGAGGACGATAGTTGGTGTTGTTGTTGATGTACTTTGCATCCTCTTGAGTCTCAGGGCAGTTGCTCCCTGAATGACCAGTGCCTCCACACTCTTCACATGTCATGCGAGATTCGTAAATTTGCTTGACGTCTTCTCTCTTGGGAGTGTGTTCATCAATCTTATTCATAAGTAGGTCAAGTTTAGCAGACAACATGTCTACTTCCTTTAGTTGATGTATTCCTCCCCTCTTGCGTGGCTGAGAGCGTTCCTCATTCCATCCTTGGTTCGAGGCCATCTTCTCTATGAGTGTAGTTGCATTGTTGATTGTGAGTGATAAGAATGATCCTCTAGCAGCGGCATCTACATTTTCACGGGTACTTGAAGTGAGCCCGTGATAAAAGGTCTGCATGAGTAGCCAATTCTCCATCCGATGGTGAGGGCATTCTGATATGTAGTCTTGAAAGCGTTCCCAAGCTTCTGGGATTGATTCTTCATGTTGTTGTTGGAAAGTTGAAATCTTGGCACGGAGGGCATTCGTCTTGCCCACTGGAAAGAACTTTGCTAGGAAGGCAGTTGAACAGATCGCCCATGAGGTGTTTTTATCTTTGTTGGCGTAAAACCATTGTTTTGCTTTTCCCAAGAGTGAGAATGGGAACAAGCGAAGTAGAATGGCGTCCCTTTCGACTCCTTTGATGGTGAAAGTGCTGCAAATCTCCAGAAAGTGTTGGAGATGAGCGCTTGCATCTTCATGTGCCTTTCCGCAAAATTGATTAGCTTGCACCATGTTGATCAAAGCATGCTTGAGTTCAAATCCGTTGTCCCCCACATTGACTACTGGTCCAGTCCTGATGTTGGCAGTGGTTGGTGTAGAGAACTCGCGGAGTGTCCTGTCGGCCATGGTGTCCAATACTGGTGTTAAGCTTCTCCTTATCTGGCTAACTTCTGGTAGTGGTGCTGAGGGTCTCTTAAGTTTGCGTCTAGTTTTCCTTAGTAAAGCTTCGGGATCCTCAGTGTAGTTGTTCGGAAGTTGGAAACCAGTCATACATCACCCTGCGTAAGATATAAAAGATAAACAAAGCCAGGGTAAGTCTGTAAATGTAAATAATTAGTGCATTATCACATGTTTGTAAGTAAAATGATATGTTCTAGCTACCGTTTTAAATGCTGCTAATGCAATGTCCTTATCAATGTTCATAAAGATTTTAATGAAAACCCTAGGTACCATCCCTAGTTGAATTGATGTGTTCCCCGGCAACGGCGCCAGAAATGCTTGTTGACACTCCTTAATGGATTCACTCTAAGAATGAGTCACATAAAATAATAAACTAGTGAAAGCACAAAAGAGTGTATGAGACACTACTAACTCCACTTAACGTCAAGTTGTCATCCCCAACATGAAGCTAGCAATGTAATTATATCAGGGCACTGGATTTAAGAGATAGATATTTATCCGCAAGCGCACAGATAAACATACCCATTGTAGAGCATTTCACCCAAGCTAGTCTCAGGTATCGTTATTTATATTTTAGCCTAGAGACTAATCAATTCAAGATATGATGGTATGGTAAGGACTTAACAGTATTTAATATGGCACACACTTGTAGTAAGACTTATAACACACTAACTACTATGAACAAGAATCAGGTACAAAGTAAATGATATAGTAAATAATTGATAAAGGATAGCAGAGATCAGATCAATCAAGGATAAACTTAGAACAGTACTGCCTAGCAAGATGATGATTAGAACAGGTATTAATAAGGAACATTCCTAAGTTATTCTAATTATAAGTCATAGCATACATTGATTAGTGCAATTATATATGGCAATCATTGGCTAGGTCACATCATATTTATAATCAAGAGGCAACTCCATAGCTAAAGTGTTAAACAAAGTAACCCTTAAACCATGAGTTAACTGAGCCATACTGAACACTATATTCGGGAGGTGGAATACAGAGGACTCAATAGGTCTGTCACACCCGCGATCTACCACTCTATCCAGAACATAGGACGTATTCGCAGATAAATAATGTATAGGCACCATGCCTACACAGCATTCATCACCCACCCGTTGTACTTTAAGATGAGCGTTATATGAACATGAGTATAAACAATAAGATGAACTATCTATGCCAAATATATAATCAAAGCAGACTATAAGCATTATAACTAAGAATATAATCATTGATGTCTTAATCATATCAATTGTATTGCTATCTAGAACACAATAATGAACAATAAGGTGAACTAGATCATCGAGAAGAACTAAAGTACGAACTAGAACATTAACTAGAACAAGATTATGAACTAGAAGATGAACTAGACGATGAACATGAATTAAATGATGAACTAGAACATAAACAATGAAGAACAATGATGATCTAGAAGAGCAATTATGAAATAGATCCATAATGTTAATACAAGAGAGAAGATCTTGGGTTTACCGAGCCTTCTCGTGACTAGATCAGGAATCCAAGTGAAGCTTGCCTCCTCTAATCCTATTCTATCTACTAATCTAGGTGGATGTAGTCCTAAAGCTTCCGATTGATCTCCTTCTGGTTGGTCTAACCCTAATGAATGAATTGCCTGAAACCCTATTCTGAGAGGGGGTTCAGGGGTCTGTTTATATAGCCCTGGGCGATGAATCGTGGCCCTTGGATCAAACCGACTTGAGGTACGGTCGAGATGCATCCTGGAGGTCGGTGGAAGTAGCTTGCAGAGGACGGAACCCAGCGGGCCCAGGGGGCGACCGATCGGTCACCTGGTGGGACCGGTCGGTCCCACTAGTCGGCCTCTGGTGGTGTCCTTCCTTGTGGTGTCTTCTTACGTCCCCTAGAGTCTTCTAGAAGTATCCCGACGTGGCGGTTGCGTTATCTCCCGACGGTTTCCTTCTATGGGAAGCTATTGGTGCTAATTTCCTGGTTTAGTCCCTGCAGAACCATAACTCACCAAAACTCATGGAATATTGTCAGTTGAAACCCTAAACCTTTGTTGGTGATCATATTCTTGCCCTTTTCATATTTATTTATCTCTTAATTATGATAGTTAACCAGTGTCAACACTTGTAGAGATGGTCAGGACGATGCTCGATGAGCATAGGACTCCTAGGCGATATTGGGCCGAAGCTATGAGCACTGCATGCTACATTTCAAATCGCATTTTTCTCCAAGCTTTCTTGAAAAAGACCTCTTATGAGTTGCGTTTTGGAAAACTGCCCAAGGTGAGTTATTTTCGAGTCTTTGGTTGCCACTGTTTTATACTTAAGAAAGGCAACCTGGACAAATTTGAGTCTCGTTCTTCTGACGGTGTGTTTTTGGGTTATGGCACTCACACTAGAGCTTATCGTGTACTTAACCTTGACACTAACCGAGTCATGGAGACATCAGATGTCACCTACGACGAGACCATGGTTTGTCCTTCTTCTCGTTTTGAGCGTGCAGGTGATCATGAGGTTGGTGAGCCTTGTGGATACATGGGTGTATGCCGGCTCTCTAAGTGATGAGTGATTGTCAACTGGGATGATGCGCATGTTCTTTGGCTTGTGTTGTGCAGGTGTTGAGCACGGATACAGTGATCAGAGGCAAGGTGAAGGTCAAGTAGAGACGTGCCGTGCCGATTGACCGAGAGTGGCGAAGGACGGACGTGAGGCTTGGACTGAGGGACCGGTGGCCCGTGGATCAGCTGTGGTGGCTGACAGCCTCGGACAGCGACGAGCGAAGACTTGCGGGACATGGTGTTGCTCGGGTCGAGGACCTGGGGACACGTGTCAGTGGACGGGGTGCACGGGCGGTGCATCCCCTCTACAGCTTCGGTTTGGTGGTAGAGCCAGAGAAAAACCATCGGGTGGACGGTTTCCAGGTTTGGGCCTCAAAACCTGGGCGCTGATGGTTTCCGAGTTTGGCCACAAAACTCGGGTTGAGGATGGTTTCCAGGTTTGGGCCTCAAAACCTGGGTGCTTCGGGTTTGATGAGTTTGGGCCACAAAACTCAGGCGCTTGGTGGGCTGGTTTCCCGGTTTGGGCCTCAAAACCGGAGGTTGGATGTGAAGACTGGTTTCCCAGTTTGGGCCACAAAACCGGGGGTGCGACGTCCAGGAAAAGGACGCAGAGCGGTGGCGGCACGTGGCGGCAATCGGGAGGTTGCGTCGAGGCAACGCTACGAGTTGTGCGGGCGTGGCCGTCGGATCCACCTACCATCGAGTTGGTCCAGAATAACCTTAGGGTTTAGCTGGTTCGCTCTGTAAGTAGTTAGGGGTAGAGTGGGAATTAGGAATAGTTAGAATTAGGATAAGTAGGGGGAGACACCCACCTCCCCATCTATCTCAGTCATTTGCTCTTTGCTCCTAGGGTTTCCTGCTCTCCCAATCCCCTGCTGCAGCAAACTGAGATCCATAGAGAAGAGAACAATACCTCTGTGCCCGTGAGATTTTGAGGAAGTGAGACCGTAATCTCACTGTTGTAGCGTGTGGTAGCCACACGGTTGCAAATTCGTGGTAGTGATTCGCGTTTTGTTCGAGTTCTTCACGGATTGCTTTTCTCCACGTTCTTCCCATCGTCCGATCTCTTTGTTCGTTGCGACTCTTGCAATTCCGTTTGAACATAGATGTTCTAGATCGTGAGGCACTTCTTTCCACCGAAGGAATTTACCTCTAACCTCACGGTCTAGGAGATCGATCGATTTTGGTTTTGGGTTAAGTTTTTCTCCCTTCCCCCGAAATTCTTCGATTCATCGATTTGGAGATAGGTTCGAGCCATGATGTCTTAGAGATAGCTCACTATCCTCCTTGTGACTCTTCTCACCAAGTTTGATCCCTAGTGGATTCGTTTTGGGTGAGATCGAGTTAAATCGGTGGACGAGCAGAGCAAAATCGGGGTGACCGGACGCTGACCCCGAGTCCGGTTGATGAACAACTTCTCTGACTTGGCGCTGTGATCTTGACCGGACGCACGAGTCTTTGCATGACCGGACGCACTGAAGTCACTGTTCACTGCTTTGTTTGTGCCTGACCGGACGCTACAGGGTTGTGACCGGACGCTCCTCACTGTGAGTCCGGTCCAACTCAGAGAGCTCCCAGATCGCTCTTGAGCTGACCGGACGCGTCCGATCCAACCTGACCGGACGCACATCAGAGTCCGGTCAGTGAGGGTTTGCGCGTTTTCGTCCGCAGTTTGTTCGTCCGACTTACGATTTGAGATATGACTTTTGCGTTTCTAGAGTCGTAGAGTGTCTCGCTGTGCTTCGTGGAAGCATCCACCCTACATCTAGGGCCGAGGACACTTACGAGCTCTAGGGTCTGCTCTTGGGGTTGAGTTTCGGGAGAGAGGCCACAAGTTGCCGAAAGGAATTTTGAAGCTTCCATTCACCCCCCCTCTGATCGCTTTCTGGTAGCACTTTCGGTCCTTCAATTGGTATCGGAGCGGGTTAAGGATCTTCCACCTTAGATGGTTCCAGATCCACAGAAGGCGACATGGATCGCGGTGTGGGCAAACTGCCATTTTTCGATGGGACGAACTATGCGTATTGGAAGATACGCATGTCAGCCTATCTGCAGAGTTTGGGTGCTTCCATTTGGGATATTTGCAACTCTACTGATTACGTTGTCTTGGCTGCTCGTGTGACTCAGCATCAGATCGATGAGCACGATGCCAATAGCCGAGCACGTAATGCTCTTTTCTCATGTTTGAGCATGAGTGAGTTTGATCGTGTTTCTCACCTCGCTACGGCTCGGGAGATTTGGGCTACCCTCATGCGCTTTCATGAGGGAACCTCTCAAGTCAAAACCCATCTCTATGAGTCATTCAAGCGGGAGTATGAGAACTTTCGACATATGCCTGGCGAGAGCATAGAAAGTTTATTCGCTCGCTTTCAGGTGATTGTCAACAGGATGAGGGCTAACAAGGAGCTGTTGCCTTTCAACGATCATGAGAGGGCTTTGAAGCTTTTGCATACTCTTGATTGGTCGGTGTGGGATTCCAAGGTTCAGGCGATCATCGAATCGCCTAACTATGAGACCCTCACGTGCGACGAGCTCTTCAGTAAGCTCAAGTCCAGTGAGATCGATGCCATGGTGAGGGCTTCTTATGAAAATCCTTCTGGCCCGTCGATAGCTTTGCTTTCTAGCTCTTCTGCTAACCCCTCTGGAGGATTTGCACTCTCTTCAATCTTTTCTGTCACAGAGGACCAGCTGGAGTCTTGGGGGGATGACGAGTTGGCGATGCTCGCCAACCAGTTCTCGCGGTTCCACAACAACCGCATAAACCATCGCCGCGGAGGAGGACGCTCAGGATGCTTTGAGCGCGGCGACCCCGACCACTTCATCGCCAATTGTCCCAAGAAGAAGAACACATCTGGGAATGGCGATCATGGGCACAGGTACGACTCCAGCAAGTGCAAGGAGAAGTACGTCCCCGCGAGGCCCAAGCGGAGGGGCGGCTTCGACAAGGAGTACATCAAGAAGAAGTACTTGGAGAAGGCCCAGGCTGAGCAGCGTGCGTTCTTTGCCACGCTCAGCGACATCGACGGCTCGGATGACGACTCCGCTTGCTCAAGCGATGACGAGTCCGAGAATAAGAAGAGGATCGAGGACAAGCTGAACGGCCTCTGCTTCTTCGCCGACGATGATGGCTTCTGCACCATGGCCCTTGGCAAGGAGGCCGACGGCGAGCTGGTGGACACCCCTCGGAACGACGATGATGACGACGACACCTCCCAGGTAAAACGATTGGAGAACGTTTGGTTGGTGGATTCCGGGTGTTCGAGGCACATGACCGGGAACGCCAAGTGGTTCTCCAGTCTTAGTCCGGTCGCCGGAAAGGAGTATATCACCTTCGGCGACAATAGCAAAGGTAAAGTGTTGTCTCGTGGGTCGGTGCGAGTTAATGAGCACTTTGTGTTGCACGATGTTGCTCTTGTTTCTAACTTGCATTTTAACCTTCTTTCTGTTTCGTAACTCTTTGACGACGACTATGAGATTCGTTTTAAGCCGAATCTCAGTCGTATTTTGGATCCTCAGGGCAATCTTGTTTGTGTGATTTCGCCCTTTGGAAAAGTCTTTTGTGCGGATTTCTCGGAGTCGTTCGGAATTTCTCGTTGTCTTTTGGCTGGACCTTCCTCCTCTGATCTTTGGAAGTGGCATAGGAGGCTCGGTCACTTAAGCTTCGACTTGCTTGCAAGACTTAGCTCACTTGGCCTAATCCGAGGATTGCCCAAGTTGTCGATGGAGAAGGATCTTGTTTGCCATTCTTGTAGACATGGGAAGATGGTTGCCGCTCCCCACCATCCAGTGACTCAGGTCATGACTTCACGCCCTGGAGAGCTTTTACACATGGACCTTGTTGGTCCGGCTCGGGTGAGCTTGGTTGGGGGGAAGTGGTATGTGCTTGTTGTTGTTGATGACTTTTTGAGATATTCATGGGTCTTCTTTTTAGCTGAGAAGACCGAGACTTTCTCCTTTGCTCGCAATCTGATTTTGCGTCTTCAGAACGAGTTCCCTTTGAACTCGATGCGAGCTATTAGGAGTGATAATGGTTCTGAATTCAAGAATTCAGATTTTGAGAAGTTTTGTAACTCTTTGGGCTTGGAGCATCAGTTTTCTTCTCCCTACACACCGCCTCAGAATGGTGTTGTAGAGAGGAAAAATCGGACCCTTGTAGAGATGGCCAGGACGATGCTCGATGAGCATAGGACTCCTAGGCGATATTGGGCCGAAGCTATGAGCACTTCATGCTATATTTCCAATCGCATTTTTCATCGAGCTTTCTTGAAAAAGACTTCTTATGAGTTGCGTTTTGGAAAACTGCCCAAGGTGAGTTATTTTTGAGTTTTTGGTTGCCATTGTTTTATACTCAAAAAGGGCAACTTGGACAAATTTGAGTCTCGTTCTTCTGACGGTGTGTTTTTGGGTTATGGCACTCACACTCGAGCTTATCGTGTACTTAACCTTGACACTAACCGAGTCATGGAGACATCCGATGTCACCTTCGACGAGACCATGGTTTGTCCTTCTTCTCGTTTTGAGCGTGCAGGTGATCATGAGGTTGGTGAGCCTCTTTTTGATGACGAGGACGAGGGTGCTGAAGGTATGGATGATCCAGCACCCCCTCCACCTGCTGTGCCGCAAGGAGCGGGTTCTACGACGACTCACGACCCCGACACTTCTTCTTCCTGGGGGCGTGGGATCCGCCACCCCGAACAGTACCTTTCGTACCCGGGGAGGCACCAGCTGATGTTGAGGGGGAGATTACTTCTGCACGGGAGGCGCCATGACACATCCAGTGCCAACACCCCCCTCAGCAGATGATCGGCAACATTGACAAATGGGTCACTCGGTCCAGGTCTCAAATCTCTCACTTTGCTCATTCTGCTTTTGTTGCTGATTTTGAGCCCCGAGATGTTGGACACGCTTTGACGGATCCAGATTGGGTCAATGCCATGCATGAGGAGTTAGAAAACTTTGAGAGAAATCGGGTTTGGGTTCTAGTGTCTCCACCTTCTGAGTGTCACCCAATTGGGACAAAATGGGTTTTCAAAAACAAATAGGGAGAAGATGGCTATGTTGTGAGAAACAAGGCCAGACTCGTAGCTCAGGGCTATAGTCAGAAGGAGGGGATAGACTATGAGGAGACGTTTGCTCCTGTAGCTCGTTTGGAGGCAATTAGGATACTCTTGGCTTTTGCTGCATCCAAAGGTTTCAAACTTTTTCAAATGGATGTCAAGAGTGCCTTCTTAAACGGTTACATAGAAGAAGAGGTGTATGTTAGACAACCCCCCGGTTTTGAAAATCCCAAGTTTCCAAACCATGTCTTTAAACTCCACAAAGCTTTGTATGGTTTGAAACAAGCTCCTAGAGCCTGGTATGATAGGTTAAAAACATTTTTGCTTGCTAAGGGTTTTAAAATGGGAAGTGTAGATAAAACGCTCTTTCTCCTCAAGCAAGGCACTGATACTCTCTTGGTCCAAATTTACGTGGATGATATCATTTTCGGTGGTTCTTCTCACGCTTTGGTTGCCAAGTTTGCAGATACTATGAGCAGAGAATTTGAGATGAGCATGATGGGTGAGTTGACGTTTTTCCTCGGGTTGCAAATCAAGCAATCCCGGGAAGGGACGTTCGTGCACCAGGGCAAGTACACCCGGGACATTCTGAAGAAATTCGATATGGGTGAGGCCAAGCCTCTTCCAACACCCATGTCGACCACGACGGCCCTGGATGCGGACAAGGAGGGAGAAGCAGTGGACCAGAAGGAGTACCGGAGTATGATCGGGTCGCTGCTGTACCTGACGGCGACACGCCCGGACATTCAGTTCGCGGTATGTCTTTGCGCGCGATTTCAGTCTTCGCCGCGCACCTCTCACCGTCAGGCAGTCAAGCGCATTATGAGGTACTTATGCTTCACTCCTGAGTTTGGGATTTGGTATTCTGCTTCCTCCACCCTTTCCCTTTGTGGTTATTCCGATGCCGATTTTGCTGGTTGCCGCATTGAGCGCAAGTCCACTTCTAGGACTTGTCAATTTATTGGTTCTTCTCTTGTATCGTGATCTTCTCGCAAGCAGTCTAGTGTTGTCCAGTCTACCACGGAGGCTGAGTATGTTGCTGCGGCTAGCTGCTGTTCCCAGTTACTCTGGATGATGGCCACTTTGCGTGATTTTGGTCTGAGCTTTTCTCGTGTTCCTTTGCTTTGTGACAACACGAGTGCTATTAGCATTGCTAAGAACCCCGTGCTTCACTCGAAGACCAAACACATTGATGTGCGCTTTCATTTTCTGCGAGACCACTATGAGAAGGGTGATATCGATCTTCGCCATGTCGATACTCATCATCAGTTGGCTGATATTTTCACCAAGCCTTTGGACCAATCAACCTCTAATCGGTTGAGAGGTGAGCTTGGTGTGTGTTTCCCCTTTTAGATGGAGGAAACATTTTGGTTCTTGTACGATAGACTGACTCTTTTTCGTTTGTCTTCGTTTTTCTTTTGCATTTCAGCATACGCTATTACATTCTGAGCTTCATGTATATATTCTTGGGAATGTGACTATGCTCTGTTTAGTATGCTCTGATGCTTATGTTGATGCTATGTAGCTTATGCTCCTTCTGATCACTGATACATGAAAGCTGAGCTATTTTTGAATGGCGAATCTGCTTAACAAACATAAAACTTGAGAATGTTCACCATTGAGATATGCAACTAGCATGTGTAGGATGTGTTGAATTCACTCGTGCTTTTCATATATGCTAGGTTGCTATGTCTCTAGTTCTAAGTCATTCACTTGCTTGGTATGTTCATATTCTGGTTAAAATCTGAACCAAGTTAAGTGAATTGGAAAGATCGAGATGGGATTGCTTGTCAACACATCACAGTTTCGAGACTGTTTCTCATTGCACTTTGAGTTAAACTTGAGCTGTGTAGTGTATGACCGAAACTGTTGCTTTAAGCTTCTGATTGCTTCTGCATAGGCTTCGCACAGTTGGAAAGTTAGGCAATGACAAGCTTTCAACCTCTCGCAGTCACATGCTGGATTCTGCACTTGTGTGATTTCACCGCTGCAACTCCGATTAAAACTTGAAAACACAAGTCTATGTTTCATTCTGCAGCATGATGACTGAACTTTGCTAGGGGTAGTTCACCTTGTATACATGTTTAGCACTTGTTCGAATTCCTGTCTATACATGTTGTGTGCTATTTTGATGGTGAATACCTTTTTGGCCAAAAACTGTTCACTGTGCTATCATGTTCATATTTCATATTTGGTGATCAGTTTGAGCATTCGCTATCTTGTATGCTTTCCAGTGAGTCATTAGAGCTATACTGCTTAGAGCATCTTTGCATTTTCTTGACTATATTCCTGAAGCTGCTAACTTGCATTTTGACTCATATGCATGTTGGAAGGGGAAGAACTTCTCTTGTTGGCACTTTTGATGGTGCATTTTCTGAGGGGGAGAAAATTTGCTTTCAGTTCTTTCTGCTTGATGGTGCATTTTCAACTAAGGGGGAGAATTAGGACAAATCATACTTCCCATGTTCAAAGGGGAGAGGAATCGGTTGTGTGCACCATGCAAGGGGGAGCTTACTCATGATGACTTTTTGAAATTTCCAATTGGTTCAGAGTGTTTTTGCTAGTTGTGTTGAGCCTTTGCCTCTTTCTTGAGGAACTAGCATTCGCCTTTCAGATTTTCAATTGGTGTCAAGCTTTCTTGCTAGTTGTGTTGAGCCTCTGTGCCTCTATCTTGAGGAACTAGCATTTTGCTTCGCTTTTTCAATTGGTATTTGCTAGCGGTGTTGAGCCTGTTCTACCTCTTCTTGAGGGCTAGCTTTGTTTTGCTTGGTTGCGTCGAGCCGTTGCCCATGTCTTTGGGAACCAAGTTGTTTCGCTCTTTCCACTTGACCTTCTTTGGCTTTGCTATGCTTTTGGGTCATTTGGTCGAGTTCTCTCTCTCTCCTTCTTCCTCCTTCTATTTCCTTTATGATTTGTGTGAGTAGTTGACAATGCACTCATCAAGGGGGAGATTGCGGATACATGGGTGTATGCCGGGTCTCTAAGTGATGAGTGATTGTCAACTGGGATGATGTGCATGTTCTTTGGCTTGTGTTGTGCAGGTGTCGAGCACGGATACAGTGATCAGAGGCAAGGTGAAGGTCAAGTAGAGACGTGTCGTGCCGTGCCGATGGACCGAGAGTGGCGAAGGGCAGACGTGAGGCTTGGACTGAGGGACCGGTGGCCCGAGGATCAGCTGTGGTGGCTGACAGCCTGGGACAGCGACGAGCGAAGACTTGCGGGACATGGTGTTGCTCGGGTCGAGGACCTGGGGACACGTGTCGGTGGACGGGGTGCACGGGCGGTGCATCCCCTCTACAGCTTCGGTTTGGTGGTAGAGCCAGAGAAAAACCATCGGGTGGACGGTTTCCAGGTTTGGGCCTCAAAACCTGGGCGCTGATGGTTTCCGAGTTTGGCCCCAAAACTCGGGCTGAGGATGGTTTCCAGGTTTGGGCCTCAAAACCTGGGTGCTTCGGGTTTGCTGAGTTTGGGCCACAAAACTCAGGCGCTTGGTGAGCTGGTTTCCCGGTTTGGGCCTCAAAATCGGGGGTTGGATGTGAAGGCTGGTTTCCCGGTTTGGGCCACAAAACCGGGGGTGCGACGTTCAGGAAAAGAACGCAGAGCGGTGGCGGCACGTGGCGGCAATCGGGAGGTTGCGTCGAGGCTACGCTACAGTTGTGCGGGCGTGGCCGTCGGATCCACCAACCATCGAGTTGGTCCAGAATAACCTTAGGGTTTAGCTGGTTCGCTCTGTAAGTAGTTAGGGGTAGAGTGGGAATTAGGAATAGTTAGAATTAGGATAAGTAGGGGGAGACACTCACCTCCCCATCTATCTCAGTCATTTGCTCTTTGCTCCTAGGGTTTCCTGCTCTCCCAATCCCCTGCTGTAGCGAATTGAGATCCACAGAGAAGAGAACAATACCTTTGTGCCCATGAGATTTTGAGGAAGTGAGACCGTAATTTCACTGTTGTAGCGTGTGGTAGCCACACGGTTGCAAATTCGTGGTTGTGATTCGCGTTTTGTTCGAGTTCTTCATGGATTGCTTTTCTCCACGTTCTTCCTGTCGTCCGATCTCTTTGTTCGTTGCGACTCTTGCAATTCCGTTTGAACAGAGATGTTCTAGATCGTGAGGCACTTCTTTCCACCGAAGGAATTTACCTCTAACCTCATGGTCTAGGAGATCGATCGATTTTGGTTTCGGGTTAAGTTTTTCTCCCTTCCCCCGAAATTCTTCGATTCATCGATTTGGAGATAGGTTCGAGCCATGATCTCTTAGAGATAGCTCACTATCCTCCAAGTGACTCTTCTCACCAAGTTTGATCCCTAGTGGATTCGTTTTGGGTGAGATCGAGTTGAATTGGTGGACGAGCAGAGCAAAATCGGGGTGACCGGACGCTGCCGGTTCAACGACCGGACGCAGACCCTGAGTCCGGTCGATGAACAGCTTCTCTGACTTGGCGCTGTGATCTTGACCGGACGCACGAGTCTTTGCATGACCGGACGCACTGAAGTCACTGTTCACTGCTTTGTTTGTGCCTGACCGGACGCTACAGGGTTGTGACCGGACGCTCCTCACTGTGAGTCCGGTCCAACTCAGAGAGCTCCCAGATCGCTCTTGAGCTGACCGGACGCGTCCGATCCAACCTGACCGGACGCACATCAGAGTCCGGTCAGTGAGGGTTTGCGCGTTTTCGTCCGCAGTTTGTTCGCCCGACTTACGATTTGAGATCTGACTTTTGCGTTGGATTTCTAGAGTCGTAGAGTGTCTCGCTGTGCTTCGTGGAAGCATCCACCCTACATCTAGGGTCGAGGACACTTACGAGATCTAGGGTCTGCTCTTGGGGTTGAGTTTCGGGAGAGAGGCGATAAGTTGCCGAAAGGAATTTTGAAGCTTCCATTCACCCCCCCTCTAGTCGCTTTCTGGTAGCACTTTCGGTCCTTCAAGCCTCTTTTTGATGATGAGGACGAGGGTGCTGAAGGTATGGATGATCCAGCACCCCCTCCACCTGCTTTGCCGCAAGGAGCGGCTTCTATGATGACTCACGGCCCCGACACTTCTTCTTCCTAGGGGCCGTGGGATCTGCCACCCCGAGCGGTACCTTTTGTACCCGGGGAGGCACCAGCTGCTGTTGAGGGGGAGATCACCTCTGCACGGGAGGCGCCATGACACATCGAGCGCCAACACCCCCCTCAGCAGATGATCGGCAACATTGACGAATGGGTCACTCGGTCCAGGTCTCAAATCTCGCACTTTGCTCATTCTGCTTTTGTTGCTGATTTTGAGCCCCGAGATGTTTGACACGCTTTGACGGATCCGGATTGGGTCAATGCCATGCATGAGGAGATAGAGAACTTTGAGAGAAATCGGGTTTGGGTTCTAGTTCCACCTCCTTCCGACTGTAAGCCTTTTGGGACAAAATGGGTTTTCAAAAACAAGCAAGGAGAGGATGGCCACGTTTTTAGAAACAAGGCCAGGCTTGTAGCGAAAGGCAATAGTCAGAAGGAGGGGATAGACTATGAGGAGACTTTTGCTCCTGTAGCTCGTTTGGAGGCTATTAGGATACTCTTGGCTTTTGCAACATCCAAAGGTTTCAAACTTTTTCAAATGGATGTCAAGAGTGCCTTCTTAAACGGCTACACAGAAGAAGAGGTTTATGTTGAACAACCCCCCGGTTTTGAAAATCCCAAGTTTCCAAACCATGTTTTCAAACTCCACAAAGCTTTATATGGTTTGAATCAAGCCCCTAGAGCCTGGTATGATAGGTTGAAACCTTTTTGCTTGCTAAGGGTTTTAAAATGGGATGTGTGGATAAAACACTCTTTCTCCTCAAGCAAGGCAAAGACACTCTCTTGGTCCAGATTTACGTGGATGATATCATTTTCGGTGGTTCTTCTCACGCTTTGGTTGCCAAGTTTGCAGATACTATGAGCAGGGAGTTCAAGATGAGTATGATGGGCGAGCTGACTTTCTTTCTCGGATTGCAAATTAAGCAATCCCGAGAAGGGACGTTTGTGCACCAGGGCAAGTATACCAAGGACTTGCTGAAGAGGTTCGATATGGGTGAGGCCAAGCCTCTTCCAACACCCATGTCGACCACGATGGCCCTGGATGCGGACAAGGATGGAGAAGCTGTGAACCAGAAGGAGTACCGAAGCATGATCGGGTCGTTGCTCTACCTAACGGCGACACGCCCGGACATCCAGTTCGCGGTGTGTCTGTGCGTGCGCTTTCAGGCGTCGCCGCGCACTTCTCACCGTCAGGCGGTCAAGCGCATTTTCAGGTACCTTCGTTTCACACCTGAGTTCGGGATTTGGTATTCAGCTTCCTCCACCCTCTCCCTTTGCGGTTATTCCGATGCCGATTTTGCTGGTTGTCGCATTGAGCGCAAGTCCACTTCTGGGACTTGCCGATTTATTGGTTCTTCTCTTGTATCATGGTCTTCTTGCTAGCAGTCTAGTGTCGCCCAGTCTACCACGGAGGCTGAGTATGTTGTTGTGGCTAGCTGCTGTTCCTAGTTGCTTTGGATGATGGCCACTTTGCGTGATTTTGGTTTGAGCTTTTCTCGTGTTCTTTTGCTTTGTGACAGCACGAGTGCTATTAGCGTTGCTAAGAACCACGTGCTTCACTCGAAGACCAAACACATTGATGTGTGCTTTCATTTTCTGCGAGACCACTATGAGAAGGGTGATATCGACCTTCGCCATGTCGATACTCATCATCAGTTGGTTGATATTTTCACCAAGCCTTTGGACGAATCAACCTTTAATCGGTTGAGGGGTGAGCTTGGTGTGTGTTTCCCCTTTTAGATGGGGAAACATTTTTTGGATCTTGTATCATAAACTGACTATTTTCTCGTTTGTTTTGTTTTTCTTTTGCATTTCAGCATACACTTTTACATTCTGAGCTGCATGTATATAATCTTTAGAATGTAATTATTCTCTGTTTAGTATGCTTCGATGCTATATGTTGATGCTTGTAGCTTATGCTCTTTCTGATCACTAATACATGTTGTGAGCTGAGCTATTTTTGAATGGTGAACCTGCTTAGCAAACATAAAACTTGAAAATGTTCACCATTAAGATATGCAACTAGCATGTGTAGGATGTGTTGAATTCACTCGTGCTTTTCATATATGCTAAGTTGCTATGTCTCTAGTTCTGAGTCTGTCACTTGCTTGGTCTATTCATTTTCTGTCAATAAAATCTGAACCAAGTTTTAAGTGAATTGAAAAGATTGAGATGGGATTGCTTGTCAACACATCATAGTTTCAAGACTGTTTCTCATTGCACTTTGAGTTAAACTTGAGCTGTGTAGTGTATGACCGAAACTGTTGCTTTAAGCTTCTGATTGCTTCTGCATAGGCTTCGCACAGTTGAAAAGTTGGGCAATGACAAGCTTTCAACCTCTCGCAATCACATGCTGAAATTATAACTTGTGTAATCTTAACCGCTGCAATTCCGATAAAATTTGGATACACAAGTCTATGTTTCATTCTATAGCATGATGGTTGAACTTTGCTAGGGGTAGTTCACCTTGTATACATGTTTAGCACTTGTCTGATTTCCTGTCTATACATGTTTAGTGCTAATTTTGATGGTGAATACCTTTTTGGCGAAAAACTGCTCACTTTGCTCATATGTTCATATTTCATATTTGGTGATCAGTTTGAGCTTTTGCTGGCTTGTATGCTTTCCAGTAAGTCATTGGAGCTATACTGTTTAGAGCATCTTTGCATTTTCTTGACTATATTCCTGAAGCTTCTAACTTGCATTCTGACTCATATGCATTTTGGAAGGGGGAGCACTGCTCTTGTTGGCACATTTGATGGTGCATTTTCTAAGGGGGAGAAAATCGTTTTCTGTTCCTTTTGCTTGATGGTGCATTTTCAACTAAGGGGGAGAAAATTTGGACAAATCATGTCTCCCATGTTGGCGGTTGTGTGCACCATGCAAGGGGGAGTTTGCTCGTGCTGAATAACCAATTGGTTCGGAGCGCTTTGCTAGTTGTGTTGAGCCCTTGCCTTTATCTTGAGGAACTAGCATTTTGCTTCGATTTTTGGTTTTCAATTGGTATCGAACCTTTTCTTGCTAGCGGTGTTGAGCCTGTTCTACCTCTTATTGAGGGCTAGCTTTGCTTTGCTTGGTTGCGTCGAGCCGTTGCCCATGTCTTTGGGAACCAAGTTGTTTCGCTCTTTCCACTTGACCTTCTTCGGCTTTGCTATGCTTTTGGGTCATCTGGTCGAGTTCTCTCTTCTCCTTCTTGCTCCTTCTATTTTTATTATGATTTGTGTGTGTACTTGACAATGCACTCATCAAGGGGGAGATTGCGGATACATAGGTGTATGCCGGGTCTCTGAGTGATGAGTGATTGTCAACGGGTTTGATCGCAGGTTCTTTGGCTTGTGTTGTGCAGGTGTCGAGCACAGAGATAGTGATCGAGGGCAAGGTGAAGGTCAAGTAGAGACGTGCCGTGCCAACGGACCAGGAGCGGTGAAGGGCGGACATGAGGCTTGGACTGAGGGACCGGTGGCCTGAGGATCAGCTGTGGTGGCTGGCAGCCTGGGACAGCGACGAGCGAAGACTTGCGGGACATGGTGTTGCTCGGGTTGAGGACTTGGGGACACATGTCGGTGGACGGGGTGCACGGGCGGTGCATCCCCTCTACAGCTTCGGTTTGATGGTAGATCCAGAGAAAAACCATCGGGTGGACGGTTTCCAGGTTTGGGCCTCAAAACCTGGGCGCTGATGGTTTCCGAGTTTGGCCACAAAACTCGGGCTGAGGATGGTTTCCAGGTTTGGGCCTCAAAACCTGGGTGCTTCGGGTTTGCTGAGTTTGGGCCACAAAACTCAGGTGCTTGGTGGGCTGGTTTCCCGGTTTGGGCCTCAAAACCGGAGGTTGGATGTGAAGACAGGTTTCCCGGTTTGGGCCACAAAACCGGGGGTGCGACGTCCAGGAAAAGGACGCAGAGCGGTAGCGGCACGTGGCGGCAATCGGGAGGTTGCGTCGAGGCAATGCTACGAGTTGTGCGGGCGTGGCCGTCGGATCCACCTACCATCGAGTTGGTCCAGAATAACCTTAGGGTTTAGCTGGTTCGCTCTATAAGTTGTTAGGGGTAGAGTGGGAATTAGGAATAGTTAGAATTAGGATAAGTAGGGGGAGACACCCACCTCCCTAGCCATCTCAGTCATTTGCTCTTTGTTTCTAGGGTTTCCTGCTCTCCCAATCCCCTGCTGTAGCTAGCTGAGATCCGCAGAGAACCATACCTCTGTGTACTTGAGATTTTGAGGAAGTGAGGCCGTAACCTCACTGTTGTAGCGTGTGGTAGCCACACGGTTGCAGATCGATGTGTTGATTCGCGTTTTGGTTCGTGTTCTTCGCGTTCTTCGTTTCTCTGTGATTTTCCCGTCACTCGATCTCCCTCTCTAGTGCGTCTTTGCGAAATCCGTTTGAATCAACTTGTTCTTTGTAGTGAGGAGGTCATTTCCACCAAAGGAATTTATCTAACTCCTCATGAACAAGTAGATCGGGTCGATTTCATTTTTGTGGCGCTTTTTCGGTTCATACACCTTCCCCTTCGATTTCTCGTTGATTGAGTTGATTTGAGCGGATGATTTCTTGGGGATAGTCTCCTAACTACCTCGTGATCATCCTCTCCAAGTTTGGGATCAAGAGATTTTGGGTCGAATCGATTTGGAGGATATTTGGGTGAAGGGCGACCGAAATTGCCCTCACTGGGTGTTGGCGGACAGTCCGCCACCCCAGGCGCGGACAGTCCGCGCATCGGGGCTGGTCCAGTCCAGCCGCTGGCTGCCTCTGCTGTTTTGGCTCGGGACACCGGCGGACAGTCCGCCGTGCTAAAGCGCGGACAGACCAGGACCGAGCAGGGGGACTTCAGCAGCCGTGTGTTTTTGCACACTTGACTGGCGGACAGTCCGCCACCAGAGTGCAGACAGTCCGCAGTAGGCGCGGACAGTCCGGGACCCCAGGTTCGGACAATCCGGAAATCGCCTGAAGCTTCCGGTTTTGTGCGTTTGCTCTCCCGGCTTCTTCGCTTGGTTTTCGGACTTCTCGTTTGGCCTTGTAGTTGACCAAGGAACCTCTCTAGGTATCTTTGCTACTTGTTAGTATCGGTATTTGGGGATTTCTCGACGTAGCCATCTATCTACGTTCGAGACTTGGTTTTTGAGGGTTGAACTTGAGCCGGTACCTTAGACGTTTGGTTTGCTATCGCTTTGTGGTGCCTCGCTGTGATCCAAGGGATCCTCCACCCTCTTCCAAGGGTCGTGGGCATGACAGTTTTGGTCGTAGCTTTCGGGAAGTGATTTTGGGACATTTGGCCAAAGTTTCGAGAGAAATTTTATTGGCTCCCATTCACCCCCCTCTGGTCGCCTTGCTAGTGCTTTCTCGGTCCTTCAGTTTGAAGTTTTCAAAATTAAAATTTTGGAGATTCATTGAAACTAAGAACAAGATAAATAGCAGCTTAGACTTTTTCGTCTCTAATTCTCAACTATCCAAACTTTTGTTAAGATTATTGTTTTGAGATTTTTCAATTAAAAATTTGAAAGGAATTGTCTTGCAGTTGAGGCTATGTAAAGCAACTCTTTTTTATATATTCTACTTAAATACTAAACAGATACTAGCTAACAATACGAGACACAAACAAAAAGCAAACAGAGGGGTACCGCATACTTACCTCGGGAATAGGGGTCCTCCCCCAAGCTAGTTTCACTCGTACGGTGGTGGCGGCTGAGGTGGATTAATTCCTCTTCTTTATGAGATGTGCTTGACTGAAGAAGTAGAAACCTATTATTGGTCGTGGAGCGGAGATGTACATAATATTTCCATTTAAGTTCAAATTTCCAGCAAGACGAGTAACCCAAGAAGTGATAGATATGGGGCCTTGTAGAGTGTGAATGTAAGGCCAGTAGTCTACCAGGAGTTTTACGGGTGAGATTTTAGTTTTCTTAACCATAGCATACATAAGCTTTAACTCCTCAATTCTAACAATACGACCCTCTTGCCTAGGAAAGAGAGTGAAACCTAGCCACTTGTGCATCACCCTTAATGTGGGGTTGTGTATATCATTAGTGCAAGGGTGATGATCTGTTTTCTTGCCAGTAATGTCCTCCCAAAAGCTATCTCTATCAAAGTTTCTTAAGGCGACATCTATGTCTATTGCGCAGTTTTCAAGAAAACCCAAATTTAGGCTGAATTGTTTCCATGAGTGAAAGGTTCATTATACAGCCTGAAGTAGACATATGTGTCATCCGAAGAGAGAGTGCAAATAAATTCTAGAGTGAGTAATCTACAACCCTCTTCGGAGAGCTCCCAAGTGTTCTCCCACCCAATATTATGAAAGACTAGATCGAACTCAGAGTCCATACCTGTGTCTCGGAGAAATTGTGAATCAAAGGTAGGAGTATGGGTGTACTCTTTGTCTCGGTAATGCCTGAACAGGTCCTTCTCGTAGGCTGTCTAAAGCTTGATGTGCCTTTCATGAAGAAGATCACGTGGCTCGGACCGGCTCGTGGTAGAGCATCGAGGCAGGGATGAGGTATCCATGTCCGAGCCTCCTTGTGATGAACCAGCTCGCGAACGGCTTCTCGTTGATCAGAAAGTGAGCGTGTTCTTTGCCTTTCTCAAGAAGTTGCTCATCTTTGCTGCAAAAACAAGAGAGGACACGGACAAAACTAGTGGAACAAGTGAGGGTTAGAGCAAATAAATATCGGAGAGTTAGCGGTCCAAAAGTCAGTAGTCCAGGAGTCAGTTGTTCAAGTTGGCACTTTTATTTCAACTTCTCCTAGTTCATTAATTGGACAACACTTCCCTTCTCTTATTGATTTCTCTTGCTTGCTCTCACTATCCCTTTCTACTTGCTACTAGCTCAAAGCTTCCTACTCTATTCTATCGTATCTTCACTCACTCAGAAACTACCCCAAATGAAGTGCTAAGTGAACTCGAAATTGAAATTTTGAATTTTGAAGTGAGGCTGGTGTTTCTGAAGAGTGGAGTGTGTGGAGAGTGTGAGAGATGCTTGCCATTTTATAGGGGGAGATTGGGGAGGCCGGTCGGTCTAGTGGTGGGACCGATCGGTCCCCTCCTAGGCCCACTTCACTCAAATTTTTTCCCTCACCTACCTTGCTCAAGTCCCCACTCTTTGGAGTATATGCCGACGGTTACATGTGGTGGTAGGTGAGATGAGTGGTTGTGAGTGCATGTGATAATTTGAAGTGATATGATGCGGGTCCCAGGTGTCCGTGGGTCCGTATGTCTCCTGTATTTGTACAATGCAAGTGTAAAAGAAAATTGCTTTTATGAAACTATAGAAAACAAGGATTCTAATGATGAAATTCTTATATGTTTTTGTTGCCATAGTAAATAATACTTACGGGGTTCGTAAATATTAATTACATGGGGCCAATTTTATGATGCAATGTTGATGCTAATTTTTATTTTGTTTTCCTAAGCATGAGTAGATAAATATGAAGTGCGGATAAATACCGAGTTACCTCCGGCGAAGGTTCAGGTTTTAAAGTCCACCGAATTGGACTCTTCAATCTTCTTTATCCTTCTTGATGGGTCTCCACTTCCGAAAATAGCAGTTTTGTTTCTTGAGCTTTATGGTCTACTAGAGTTGAGAATTGTTCGGGCCGTGGTTTGAATGAGAACTTTTCTTCCTTTCCATTTATGGTGAATTTGATCTCTCCAGCTCTGACATCAATGTGGGCCTTGGCGGTGCTCAAAAATGGTCTTCCTAGAATGAGTGATACTTTTGAATCTGGGTGCATTTCTAGTACCACAAAGTCCACTGGTATACAGAACTCTCGAATCTTGACTGGGATGTTCTCAGCAATTCCTATTGGGTATCTGAGTGATTGATCAGCTAGCTGAAGACACATTGGTGTTGACACAAGTGCTGAATGGTTGAGCTTATAGTAGACTGATGCGGGCATCACGCTCACACTAGCTCCAAGATCACACAGTGCGTTGCTAAACCATTGATTTCCAATTGAGCACTCAATGCTAGGGCATCCTGGGTCCTTCTTCTTCTCTGGTATTTGATTGAGGATAGCCGCACTACATTCTTCTGTCAGCTCGATTACTTCAGTAGTTGGCAGTGGTCGTTTGTTGTTAAGTATATCCCTTACATACTTGGCATAGGTAGGTACCTGTAATGCATCTAGCAGAGGAATATTGATATATAGTTTCTGAATTACTTCAACAAACTTACTGAACTGCGCATCTAGCTTGGTGTTTCGATTTCTGCGTAACATTGGTGTCTTGAAAATCCATCTGTATTTCTTCATTTTGCACTTGAGTCTCCTGAACTTCGTCATTCCTTTCTTCTGCCCTCGGGAGTGTCACTAGTGCTGTCTGTTTTCTTTGTGCTCCTTCTGGGTATGGCGGATCTCGAGTGGTCCTCGAATGTCTAGTGGTGATCCCCTTAATCTACTCGTGGTTAGTGGTAACAGGCAAAACAGCAGCCAATTGTGATAGTTGAGTTTCTATTCTTTTATTATAATTGAGTTGATTCTTAATGGCAGAAGAAAATTTATCCATCTTAGTATTTATGTTTTCCAGAGTCTTATCATTTAAAGCAAGTCTTTTAGTAATGCTATCATTTATTCTGGCTTGTTCTAAAATTAGATCTCTTAAAGTAGGTTGCTTAAAATTGGAAGAATTGAAATTACTGGTGTACTTATCTGGTTTAGAAGGTTGTTGTTGACGCAATCCTTGTTTGTGTAGAGTGGCAGAGTTATTGATGATGTTAGCTTCTTCTTGATCTTTGGAAAATTCTATTCCCAAATACTCTCCACTTCTAGTTTGAGCATCAAATGTGTCTTGAATAGCTTGATGTTCTTCCTTGTAATTAGCTCTCTAAGTGAGCCGATCCATAAGTACATCCATCTTGGTTGACAGTGCACACACTTCTTCTGGAACTTCTTCGATCTGATGACAGTGTTGAATAGTACCTTGTTTATAGCTCTGATTCTCAGCTATCTTATCCATTAGACATTCTGCTTTTCCAAAAGTGAGTGACATAAATGATCCTTCAGCAGTGGCATCGAGTTGCTCTCGTGTTCTTGGTAATAATCCATGATAAAATAGTTGCTGAAACAATTCGTTCCCTATTCCATGATGTGGGCATCTTAAGATTTGCTCCTGAAAACGCTCCCATGTTTCTGGAATGGTTTCTCCTTTTTGTTGCTGAAAGTTGTAATTCTTTCCCCTTAAGGTATTGACTTTGCTAATTGGGAAAAATCTTGATAGAAAGGTCTCTGAACATGTCTCCCATGTCTTGATTTTGTCCATGTTTGTATAGAACCACTGCTTCGCTTTTCCTTTCAGTGAGAACGGAAAGAGATGAAGAAGTATAATATCTTGGGGAACGTCCTTGATGATGATAGTGCTTCCAATCTCCAAGAAATCTTATAGATGAGCAGTTGCATCTGAAGGATCGTGAAGCAATCAGAAAGCGACCAGAGGGGGGGTAAATGGGAGCTTCAAAATTTCCTTTCGGAAACTAGTAGCCACTGTCCCGAGAGTCACCCAAAAGGACAAATCCTAGAGCTTGCTAATTTCCACGACCCTAGATGTAGGGTGGATGCTTCCAAGAAGCACAGCGGGACACTACACAACTCTAGAAAGCCAACGCAGAAGACGGAAACCAAATCCGACAACGAACGAACAAGCTGCGGACGAAACAGCGCAAAACAGTCACGACCGGACTCTGGCCTGCGTCCGGTCAGTGAGCACCGGACGCGTCCGGTCTGAAAAATTCCTTTCTGGAACCTTACTGTTCCTGACCGGACTCACAAGCGAGGAGCGTCCGGTCGAGAGCAGTGCGTCCGGTCACTAGAGCCAAGACAGGTGAACAGTAGATCCTGAGTGTCCGGTCAATCCAACAATCCAGCGTCCGGTCACGAGCGTCCGGTCAATACTCAGAGAATCCCGCGACACATTCAACCACCGGACGCGTCCGGTCAGCCCGACCTAGCGTCCGGTCACCTCGTGACTTCACTGTTCACTCACCGATTCGACTCGATCTCACCCAAAACAAATCCTCTAGGGATCAAACTTGGTGAGAGGAGTCACAAGGAGGATAGTGAGCTATCTCTAAGAGATCATGGCTCGAACCTATCTCCAAATCGATGAATCGAAGAATTTCGGGGGAAGGGAGAAAACTTGACCCGTAACGAAAATCGATCGATCTCCTAGACCGTGAGGTTAGAAGTGAATTTCTTCGGTGGAAAGAAGTGCCTCACGATCTAGAACAACTTGGTTCAAACGGATTCGCAAAAGATGAACCGAGCAAAGAGATCAAATGACGGGAAAATCGTGGAGAAAAAGGATTCCACGAAAAACACAACCAAAACGCGAATCGACACCACGATCTTGCAGCCCAAGCGCAAACACATGCTACGACAAGGAGGTTACGGCCTCCTTTCCTCAAAATCAACAATACACAGAGGTGAGTCTCTCTGCGGATCTCAGCAAACTACAGCAGGGGATGGGAGAGCAGGAAACCCTAAGTGCGAAAGAGCAAATGACTGAGATAGATGGGAGAAGGGTGTCTCCCGACTACTTATCCTACTACTAGCCTAAGTCTATTTCCTACTCTACCCCTCTCTATTCTAATTACAGAGCGAACCAGCTAAACCCTAGGGTTATTCTGGACCAACTCGGTGGTAGGTGTATCCGACGGCCACGCCCGCTCGATTCGAAGCGTTGCCTCGACGCAACCTCCAGATCGCCGCCACGTGTCGCCCTCGCTCTGCACCCCCGGTTTTGTGGCCCAAACCGGAAAACCAGCCTTTTCCAGCCAACCCCCGATTTTGAGGCCCAAACCGGGAAACCAGCCCACCAGCATCTAAGTTTTGAGGCCAAACTCAGCAAACCCTCAGCGCCCAGGTTTTGAGGCCCAAACCTGGAAACCGTCCTCAGCCCGAGTCTTGTGGCCAAACTCGGAAACCGTCAGCTCGAGTTTTGTGGCCAAACTTGGAAACCGTCCAAGCCCAGGTTTTGAGGCCCAAACCTGGAAACCGTCCATCCGATGGTTTTTCTCTGGCTCTACCACCGAACCGACGTCGTGGACGGGATGCACAGCCCGTGCACCCCGTCCACCGACACATGTCCCTGAGTCCACGACTCAGGCAACACATGACCACACTTCTTCACTTGTCGTCGTCACAGGCTGCCAGCCACCACAGCTGATCCTCCGGCCTCTGGTCCCTCAGTCCAAGCCTCACGTCCGCCCTTCACCGCTCAGTACCTCGGCATGGCACGTCCGTCGCACGGCACGCCCATCCTTCACCGCACCCGGTCCATCAGCACGGCACGTCTCAACTTGACCTTCACCTCGCCGTCGATCACTGTATCCGTGCTCGACACCTGCACAACACAAGCCAAAGAACATGCGCATCATCCCAGTCGACAATCACTCAACACTCAGAGACCCGGCATACACCCATGTATCCGCAATCTCCCCCTTGATGAGTGCATTATCAACTACTCACACAAATCATAATGAAAAGAAGAATAAGGAAGAAGGAGGAAGGAGAAGGAGAAAACTCAACCAAATGACCCAAAAGCATAGCAAAGCCGAAGAAGGTCAAGTGGAAAGAGCGAAAGAACTTGGTCCCCAAAGACATGGGCAACGGCTCGACGCAACCAAGCAAAGCAAAGCTAGCCCTCAAGAAGAGGTAGAACAGGCTCAACACCGCTAGCAAATACCAATTGGGCAATCGAAGCAAAATGCTAGTCCCTCAAGATAGAGGCACGGAGGCTCAACACAACTAGCAAAGAAAGCTCGATACCAATGCCTTTCGGCCAGCAAGAGACATCAAAACTCCCCCTTAGATGAACATCCAGGAGACATGCAAACTCTCCTCCTGGGACCTCCCCCTCAAATGGACACTCGGGAAGCACAAATGATTTGCAAATTCTCCCCCTTAGTTGAAAATGCACCAATCAAGTAAAGGACTCTCCCCATCAGAAAAGGCACCAACAAAAAGTGCGAACATGGGAGATTCTCCCCCTTCCAACATGCATATGAGTCAAAATGCAAGTTAGCAGCTTCAGGCATATATTCAGGAGAATGCAAAGATGCTCTAAACAGTATAACTCCAAAGACTCAACAGCAGCATACAAGCTCAGCAAAGGCTCAAACTGATCACCAGATATGAAATATGAACATATGAGCAGAAATGAGCAGTTTTGAGTCAAAAGGTATTCACCATCAAAATAGCACTAGCAATGTATAAATAGGAGTCTGAGCAAGTGCTAAACATGTATACAAGGTGAACTACCCCTTGCAAAGTTCAATCATCATGCTTAAGAATGAAACATACACTTGTGAATTCAACTTTAGATCGGAGTTGCAGCGGTGAAATTACACAAGGTCAATTATTAGCATGTGATTGCGAGAGGTTGAAAGCTTGTCATTGCCTAACTTTTCAACCGAGCGAAGCCTATGCCGAAGCAATCAGAAGCTTAAAGCTACGGTTTTGGTCATACACTACACGACTCAAGTTTAACTCAAAGTGCAATGAGAAACAGTCTCGATACCATGATGTGTTGACAAGCAATCCCATCTCGATCTTTTCAATTTACTAAAACTTGGTTCAAATTTTATACATGATATGAACAGACCAAGCAAGTGAATGACTCAGAACTAGAGACATAGCAACCTAGCATATATGAAAAGCACGAGTGAACTCAACATATCCTACACATGCTAGTTGCATATCTCAATGGTGAACATTTTCAGATTGTAAGTTATTAAGCAAATTCACCATTTCAAAGTAGCTCAGCTCACAGCATGTACTAGTGATCAGAAGGAGCATAAGCTACAAGCATCAAAATAAGCATCAGAGCATACTACATAGAGCATAGTTATATTCTAGTGATTATAAACATGAAGCTTAGAATGTAAATGCGTATGCTGAAATGCAAAAGAAAAGAAGGACAAAAGAGTCAGTCAAATATACAAGATCCAAAATGTTTCCCCCATCTAAAAAGGGAAACACACACCAAGCTCACCCCTCAACCGACTAAAGGTTGATTCGTCTAAAGGCTTGGTGAAAATATCAGCCAGTTGATGATGAGTATCGACATGGCGAAGGTCGATATCACCCTTCTCCTGGTGGTCTCGCAAGAAATGAAAGCGCACATCAATGTGTTTGGTCTTCGAGTGAAGCACGGGGTTCTTAGCAACGCTAATGGCACTCGTGCTGTCACAAAGCAAAGGCACGCGAGAAAAGTTCAGACCAAAATCACGCAAAGTGGCCATCATCCAGAGCAACTGGTAACAGCAGCTAGCCGCAGCAACATACTCAGCCTCCGTAGTAGACTGGGCGACACTAGACTGCTTGCGAGAAGACCACGAAACAAGAGAAGAACCAATAAACTGGCAAGTCCCAGAAGTGGACTTGCGCTCAATACGGCAACCAGCAAAATCGGCATCCGAATAACCGCAAAGGGAAAGGGTGGAGGAAGCAGAATACCAAATCCCGAATTCAGGAGTGAAATGAAGGTACCTGAAAATCCGCTTCACCGCCTGACGGTGAGAGGTGCGCGGCGACGCCTGAAAGCGCGCACACAGACACACCGCGAACTGGATGTCCGGGCGTGTCGCCATCAGGTAAAGGAGCGACCCGATCATGCTTCAGTACTCCTTCTGGTCCACTGCTTCTCCATCAACATCCGCATCCAGGGCAGTCGTCGTCGACATGGGAGTTGGAAGAGGCTTGGCCTCTCCCATATCGAACCGCTTCAGCAAGTCCTTGGTGTACTTGCCCTGGTGCACAAACGTGCCCTCTCGGGATTGCTTAATTTGCAACCCGAGAAGGAATGTCAGCTCGCCCATCACGCTCATCTCGAACTCCCTGCTCATAGTATCTGCAAACTTGGCAACCAAAGCGTGAGAAGAACCACCGAAAATGATATCATCCACGTAAATCTGGACCAAGAGAGTGTCTTTGCCTTGCTTGAGGAGAAAGAGTGTTTTATCTACACATCCCATTTTAAAACCCTTAGCAAGCAAAAAGGTTTTCAACCTATCATACCAGGCTCTAGGGGCTTGTTTCAAACCATATAAAGCTTTGTGAAGTTTAAAAACATGGTTTGGAAACTTGGGATTTTCAAAACCGGGGGGTTGCTCAACATACACTTCCTCTTCTATGTAGCCGTTTAAGAAGGCACTCTTGACATCCATTTGAAAGAGTTTAAAGCCTTTGGATGCAGCAAAAGCCAAGAGTATCCTAATAGCCTCCAGACGAGCTACAGGAGCAAAAGTCTCCTCAAAGTCTATCCCCTCCTTCTGACTATAACCCTTGGCCACAAGACGCGCTTTGTTCCTCACAATGTGCCCATCCTCTCCTTGTTTGTTTTTGAAAACCCATTTTGTCCCTATAGGATTACAGTTAGGAGGAGGAGGAACTAGAACCCAAACCCGATTTCTCTCAAAATTTTCAAGCTCCTCATGCATGGCATTGACCCAGTCCGGATCCGTCAAAGCGTGTCCAACATCTCGGGGCTCAAATTTAGCAACAAAAGCAGAATGAGCGAAGTGAGAGATGTGCTGTGACCTGGACCGAGTAACCCATTCGTCGATGCTGTTGATCATCTGCTGAGGCGGGTGCTGGCGCTGGATGTGTCGTGGCGCCTCACGAGCTGAAGTAGCCTCCCCCTCAACAGCAGCTGGTGCCTCCCCGGGTACAAAAGGTACCGCTCGGGGTGGCGGATCCCACGGCCCCCAGGAAGAAGAGGTGTCGGGGCCATGAGTCGTCGTAGAAGCCGCTCTTTGCAGCACTGCAGGTGAAGGTGGTGCTGGGTCATCTTCAGCATCCTCGTCCTCATCATCGAAAAGAGGCTCACCAACCTCATGATCACTGCGGATACATGGGTGTATGCCGAGTCTCTGAGTGATGAGTGATTGTCAACGGGTTTGATGCGCATGTTCTTTGGCTTGTGTTGTGCAGGTGTCAAGCACGGAGACAGTGGTCGATGGCAGGTGAAGGTCAAGTTGAGACGTGCCGTGCCGATGGACTGGGCGCGATGAAGGATGGGCGTGCCGTGCGGCGGACGTGCCATGCCGATGTATCGGACAGTGAAGGGCGGACGTGAGGCTTGGTCTGAGGGACCAGAGGCCGGAGGATCAGCTGTGGTGGCTGGCAGCCTGTGGCGACGACAAGTGAAGAAATGCGGTCATCTCGGTGGACGGGGTGCACGGAGGTGCATCCTCTCTACGACGCCGGTTTGTTGGTTGAGCCAGAGAAAAACCAACGGGTGGACGGTTTCCAGGTTTGGGCCTCAAAACCTGGGTGCTGGGTTTCCAGGTTGAGCCACAAAACCTGGGCGCGACGGTTTCCAGGTTGAGCCTCAAAACCTGGGCGTGGGTCGGTTTCCGAGTTTGGGCCTCAAAACTCGGGCGCTGCGGGTTTCCGAGTTTGGGCCACAAAACTCGGGCTGGAGGCTGGTTTCCCGGTTTGGGCCTCAAAACCGGGGGCTGATGGAAAAGGCTGGTTTCCCGGTTTGGGCCACAAAACCGGGGGTGCAGAGCGAGGGCGGCACGTGGCGGCGATCCAGAGGTTGCGTCGAGGCAACGCTTCGGTTCGAGCGGGCGTGGCCGTCGGATCTACCTACCACCGCGGGTTGGACCAGAATAGCCTTAGGGTTTAGCTGGTTCGCTCTGTAATTAGCTTAGAGAGGGGTAGAGTAGGAAATAAGCTTAGTCTAGGTTAGTATAAGTAGTCCAGGGGAGACACCCTCCTCCCTATCTCAGTTAGTGCCTTCATTTGCTAGGGTTTCCTGCTCTCCCATCCCCTGCTTTAGCTAGTTGAGATCCGCAGAGAGACTCCACTCTGTGTACTGTTGAGTTGAGGAAGTGAGGCCGTATCCTCACCTTGGAGCACAGATCGATGGCTTGATTTGCGTCCTTAATTCGAGTTCGTGGCTGTGATTTCCGTTTTGCTTGTGTTCTTCACGAAATCCTTTTGCTCCACGATTTTCCCGTCGTTTGATCTCTTTGCTCGGTTCATCTTTTGCAATTCCGTTTGAACCAAGTTGTTCTAGATCGTGAGGCACTTCTTTCCTCCGAAGGAATCATCCTCTAACCTCACGGTCTAGGAGATCGATCGATTTTTCGTTTCGGGTCACTTTTTCTCACTTCCCCCAAAATTCTTCGATTCACCGATTTGGAGTTAGGTTCGAGCCATGATCTCTTAGAGATAGCTCACTAACCTCCTTGTGACTTCACTCACCAAGGTTGATCCCTAGAGGATGCGTTTTGGGTGAGTTTGAGTCGGATCGGTAGAAGAACAGAGGGGCTGCGGGGTGACCGGACGCTGGTCGCGAAGTGATCGGACGCTGACCAGTGCGTCCGGTCGTTGAGCGTTGCGTACAGAGTTTCTGTTTTGACCGGACACTCATGACCGGACCCTGTGTTTATCAATTGACCGGACGCGCCGAGGTTCCTGTTCATCGTGTTTGTTTGATCTGACCGGACGCTCTGTTCACAACCGGACGCTCCGTACTAGTGAGTCCGGTCGCGAACAGAGAGCTCCCAGAGCCGATTTCTGACGACCGGACGCGTCCGGTCCCAGCTGACCGGACGCAGGCAGAGTCCGGTCGTTGCTGTTTCGCGCCGTTTCGTTAGCGGTTCGTTCGCTCTTGATTGGATTCGAGTTCCGTCTTTTGCGTTGGCTTTCTAGGGTTGTCTAGTGTCCCGCTGTGCTTCGTGGGAGCATCCACCCTACATCTAGGGTCGTGGACATTAGCAAGCTCTAGGGTTCGCTTTTGGGGTTGATTTTGGGACAGTGGCATCTAGTTTCCGTAAGGAAATTTTGAAGCTCCCATTCACCCCCCCTCTGGTCGCTTTCAGGTAGCTTTTCGGTCCTTCAATTGGTATCAAAGCAGGTTAAGGATCTTCCACCTTAGCCGGTTCCAGATCCACCGAAGGCGACATGGATCGCGGCGTGGGCAAACCGCCGTTCTTTGATGGGACGAACTATGCGTATTGGAAAATACGCATGTCGGCCTATCTGCAGAGTTTGGGTGCTTCTATTTGGGATATTTGCAACTCTGCTGATTACGTGGTCTTGGCTGCTCGTGTTTCTCAGCAACAGATCGATGAGCACGATGCCAATAGCCGAGCCCGTAATGCTCTCTTTTCTTGTTTGAGCATGGGTGAGTTTGATCGTGTTTCTCACCTCGCTACGGCTCGGGAGATCTGGGACACCCTCATGCGTTTCCATGAGGGCACCTCTCAAGTTAAAACCCGACTCTACGAGTCGTTCAAGCGAGAGTATGAGAACTTTAGACATCAACCTGGCGAGAGCATACAAAGTTTATTCGCTCGCTTTCAGGTGATTGTCAACAGGATGAGGGCTAACAGAGAGCAGTTGCCATTTGACGATCATGAGCGTGCTTTGAAGCTTTTGCACACTCTTGACCGTTCGGTGTGGGACTCCAAGGTTCAGGCAATCATCGAATCACCGAACTATGAGACCCTCACCTGCGACGAGCTATTCAGTAAGCTCAAGTCCAGTGAGATTGATGCTATGGCAAGGGCTTCTTTTGAAAATCCTTCTCGCCCGTCCATGGCTTTGGTTTCCGGCTCTTCCTCTAACCCCTCAGCTGGCTTTGCGCTTTCGTCTCTCTTTTCTGTGACAGAGGACCAGCTGGAGTCTTTGGGAGACGACGAGTTGGCTTTGCTTGCCAACCGGTTCTCGCGGTTCCACAACAACCGCATGAACCGTCGTCGAGGAGGAGGACGCACGAGATGCTACGAGTGCGGCGACCCCGACCACTTCATCGCCGACTGCCCCAAGAAAAAGAACAAGCACTCGGGCAAGGGCGAACATGGGCGCAAGCACGACTCCAAGTACAAGGAGAAGCACGTCCCCCCAAGGCACAAGAAACGGGGCGGCTTCGACAAAGAGTACATCAAGAAGAAGTACTTGGAGAAGCAGCAAGCTGAGCAGCGTGCGTTCTTCGCCACGCTCAGCGACGTCGACGGCTCGGATGACGACTCCGCTGGCTCCAGCGATGATGAGTCCGTGAAGAAGAAGCTGGAAGACAAGTTCAACGGCTTGTGCTTCTTCGCCGGCGACGGAGGCCTGTGCACCATGGCGCTCGGAGATAAGGTCGACGGCGAGCCGGAGCGTACCCCTCAGAACGACGACGACGACGACACCTCCCAGGTATCTCTCACCTACGACGAGCTTTCCTCCGAGGTTGAGAAGTTGACTGCTGCCCTCCTTAGCCAAGATAAGTTGCTTAGGCGTGCCGCTAGAGAGCGCAAGGAGTTTAGGCAGAAGTGGGAGGACACGGTGAAGGAGCTTGAGTTCGCTCGGTCCACCGTGGTAGTGTCGGAGGAGGCGGAGTGCGAGTCGTGCACCGCGCACATGACTGACCTTCTCACTCTGAGAGGTAAGTATGCTGCGTTGGTTGGAGAGGTGGATGAGCTCCGTGCTAGGCCGCAGCTGTTGGGTGCGTGCAAGACTTGTCCTGTCTTGCAATCTGAGTTGGCAGAGAAAAATGCCAAGCTTGAGTCTTTAGAGAAGGCCAGCTCAGATAGCACTTGTGTCTCGAGGTGTGCTTTGTGTGAGGGCCTGGAGATGGAGATTGCCAATGTGAAGCATGGCAAGATGCAAACCGAGGAAGAAAACACATACCTTCGGTCCATCTTGTCATGGGTCTCCAGTAGTGAGCCACAGCTCGGGATGATGATCTCCCAATTCAAGCGAGCTGTTGGTGCCCCTGGTGTAGGTTTTGCTCAGAGTGTTGATCTCTCAGTTTTTGGGAAGATTGGAGAGTCTAGTGGTCTGAACCCATGTGAGAAGCCCAATTCCACCACTACTCCCAAACTTGCCAAGCTTCCACTCAAAGAGCCAGCCAAGCCTATCACCAAAGATGGTGTGGTTGAGGAACCCCCGAGAGCTCCTCCCAAGAACCAAATTTGGGCACCCAAGCCAAACCACCTCAAGAACAAGCTTGATGCTATGCCACCCATTAGAGAGGAGTGTTTGTCTCAGAAGGGCAAAGTGAACCACACCCACAGCCCTGGTCACCAACAACCCCCTTTGCGTGCGGTGAGGTACCAGTGTGATTTCTGTGGGAGGGATGGTCACTTGATCGAGTTCTGTTTCCGGCGCAAGCGAGAGGCGCGCCGTACTCGGGAGATGGAGAACCCGGACATGTACCATCCAACTCATGGTGGACATGTGCCGAAGGCTCAGGGGAGAGCTGCTAGGCCCGGACGTCAAGGTCCCCGGCCTAGGCAGGAGATGAGAGCCCCTAGGAGGCAGACTAGGCCTAGAGGTCCAGCACCTCAGTTTGTTAGGCCTAGGCAGGAGAGAGCTCCAAGGAGAGACGCTAGAGCAGTTGAGCCCCAGGCTCCTAGGCGTAGATCTCGTAGAGAGCGTGCTCGACGGGGTCCTGCTTTTGCAGGTAATGGACCCCGTGGCGGAGGCTTAGTTGAGCGCTTTCCCCCACCGCAATTTGAGTACCGCGGTGAGCGCTTCTTCCCCAGCGGACCACGTTTTCCCGTACGTGGTGATCGCTACCCCCGTAGACAAGCTAGGAATAGTTTTTACACTGACCGTTCTTTTGAGCAGCCGGCCCAACACTGGTATTCTCCTTACTTCACTAACCCCAGTGTTGGACCGTATGCTCACCCTATGTCTTTTTATTGATGTAGGTGAGACGGTTGGAGGACATTTGGTTGGTGGATTCTGGTTGCTCGAGGCATATGACCGGAAACGCCAAGTGGTTCTCCAGCCTTAGCCCGGTCGCCGGAAAGGAGTACATAACCTTCGGCGACAATAGTAAAGGTAAGGTATTGTCTCGTGGGACGGTGCGGGTTAATGAGCACTTTGTGTTGCGTGATGTTGCTCTTGTTTCTAACCTGCATTTTAACCTTCTTTCTGTTTCGCAACTTTTTGATGATGACTATGAGATTCGTTTTAAACCGAACCTTAGTCGCATCTTAGATCCTCAGGGCGATCTTGTATGTCTAATTTCGCCCTTTGGGAAAGTCTTTCGCGCGAATTTCTCGGAGTCGTTTGGTTCTTCTCGCTGTCTTTTGGCTAGTCCTTCTTCCTCCGATCTTTGGAAGTGGCATAGGAGGCTCGGTCATTTAAGCTTCGACTTGCTTGCAAGACTTAGCTCACTTGGCCTAATCCGAGGATTGCCCAAGCTTTCGATGGAGAAGGATCTAGTTTGCCATTCTTGCAGACATGGGAAGATGGTTGCCGCTCCCCACCATCCAGTAACTAAGGTCATGACCTCGCACCCCGGAGAGCTTTTACACATGGACCTTGTTGGTCCGGCTCGGGTGAGCTCGGTTGGTGGCAAGTGGTATGTTTTGGTTGTTGTTGACGACTTTTCGAGATATTCGTGGGTCTTCTTTTTGACTGAGAAGACTGAGACTTTCTCCTTCGCTCGCAATCTGATTTTGCGTCTTCAGAACGAGTTCCCTTTGAACTCGATGCGAGCTATTAGAAGTGATAATGGTTCCGAATTCAAAAATTCAGATTTTGAGAAGTTTTGTAACCGCCTTGGCTTGGAGCATCAGTTTTCTTCCCCCTACACACCGCCCCAAAATGGTGTTGTAGAGAGGAAGAATCGGACCCTTGTTGAGATGGCCAGGACGATGCTTGATGAGCATAGGACTCCTAGGCGCTATTGGGCCGAAGCTATGAACACTGCATGCTATATTTCCAATCGCATTTTTCTGAGAGCTTTCTTGAAAAAGACTTCTTATGAGTTGCGTTTTGGCAAACTGCCCAAGGTGAGTTATTTTCGAGTTTTTGGTTGCCATTGTTTTATACTCAAAAAGGGCAACTTGGACAAATTTGAATCTCGTTCTTCTGACGGTGTGTTTTTGGGTTATGGCACTCACACTCGAGCTTATCGTGTACTTAACCTTGACACTAACCGAGTCATGGAGACATCCGATGTCACCTTCGACGAGACCATGGTTTGTCCTTCTTCTCGTTTTGAGCGTGCAGGTGATCATGAGGTTGGTGAGCCTCTTTTTGATGACGAGGACGAGGGTGCTGAAGGTATGGATGATCCAGCACCCCCTCCACCTGCCGCGCCGCAAAGAGCGGCCTCGACGACGACTCACGGCCCTGTCACTTCTTCTTCCTGGGGGCCGTGGGATCCTCCACCTCGCGCGGTACCTTTTGTACCCGGGGTGGAACCAGCTGCTGTTGAGGGGGAGGTCACTTCTTCCCGGGAGGCGCCACGACATATCCAGCGCCAGCACCCCCCTGAGCAGATGATCGGCGACATCAGCGAGCGAGTCACTCGCTCCAGGTCACAGCACATCTCTCATTTCGCTCATTCTGCTTTTGTTGCTAATTTTGAGCCCCGAGATGTTGGACACGCATTGACGGATCCGGATTGGGTCAATGCCATGCATGAGGAGTTAGAGAACTTTGAGCGAAATCGGGTTTGGTTCTAGTTCCACCTCCACCTGACTGTAAGCCTATAGGGACAAAATGGGTATTTAAAAACAAGCAAGGAGAGGATGGCCACGTTGTTAGAAACAAGGCCCGGCTTGTAGCGAAAGGCTATAGTCAGAAGGAAGGGATAGATTATGAGGAAACCTTCGCTCCTGTAGCACGTTTGGAGGCTATTAGGATACTCTTGGCTTATGCTGCATCCAGGGGTTTCAAACTTTTTCAAATGGATGTCAAGAGTGCCTTTTTAAACGGCTACATAGAGGAGGAGGTTTATGTTGAGCAACCTCCCGGTTTTGAAAATCCCAAGTTTCCAAACCATGTCTTTAAACTTCACAAAGCTTTGTATGGTTTGAAACAAGCCCCTAGAGCCTGGTATGATAGGTTGAAAACCTTTTTGCTTGCTAAGGGTTTTAAAATGGGATGTGTAGATAAGACGCTCTTTCTCCTCCGGCAAGGCAAAGACACACTTTTGGTCCAGATTTACGTGGATGATATCATTTTCGGTGGTTCTTCTCACGCTTTGGTTGCCAAGTTTGCAGATACTATGAGCAGGGAGTTCGAGATGAGCATGATGGGCGAGCTGACATTCTTTCTCGGGTTGCAAATTAAGCAATCCCGAGAGGGGACGTTTGTGCACCAGGGCAAGTACACGAGGGACTTGCTGAAGCGGTTCGATATGGGTGAGGCCAAGCCTCTTCCAACACCCATGTCGACGACGACTGCCCTGGATGCGGATGTGGACGGAGAAGCAGTGGACCAGAAGGAGTACCGCAGTATGATCGGGTCGCTCCTCTACCTGACGGCGACACGCCCGGACATCCAGTTCGCGGTGTGTCTATGCGCGCGCTTTCAGGCGTCGCCGCGCACTTCTCACCGTCAGGCGGTGAAGCGCATCTTCAGGTACCTTCGTTTCACACCTGAGTTCGGGATTTGGTATTCTGCTTCCTCCACCCTCTCGCTTTGCGGTTATTCCGATGCCGATTTTGCTGGTTGTCGTATTGAGCGCAAGTCCACTTCTGGGACTTGTCAATTTATTGGATCTTCTCTTGTATCGTGGTCTTCTCGCAAGCAGTCTAGTGTCGCCCAGTCTACCACGGAGGCTGAGTATGTTGCTGCGGCTAGCTGCTGTTCCCAGTTACTCTGGATGATGGCCACTTTGCGTGATTTTGGTTTGAGCTTTTCTCGCGTGCCTTTGCTTTGTGACAGCACAAGTGCCATTAGCGTTGCTAAGAACCCCGTGCTTCACTCGAAGACCAAACACATTGATGTGCGCTTTCATTTCCTGCGAGACCACCAGGAGAAGGGTGATATCGACCTTCGCCATGTCGATACTCATCATCAACTGGCTGATATTTTCACCAAGCCTTTAGACGAATCAACCTTTAATCGGTTGAGGGGTGAGCTTGGTGTGTGTTTCCCCTTTTAGATGGGGGAAACATTTTGGATCTTGTATATTTGACTGACTCTTTTGTCTTTCTTTTCTTTTGCATTTTAGCATACGCATTTACATTCTGAGCTTCATGCTTATAATCACTAGAATGTAACTATGCTCTATTTAGTATGCTCCGATGCTTATATGGATGCTTGTAGCTTATGCTCTTCCTGATCACTAGTACATGTTATGAGCTGAGCTATTTTGGAATGGTGAATTTACTTAATAACTTACAATCTGAAAATGTTCACCATTGAGATATGCAACTAGCATGTGTAGGATATGTTGAGTTCACTCGTGCTTTTCATATATGCTAGGTTGCTATGTCTCTAGTTATGAGTCATTCACTTGCTTGGTCTGTTCATATCATGTATAAAATTTGAACCAAGTTTTAGTGAATTGAAAAGATCGAGATGGGATTGCTTGTCAACACCTCATGGTATCGAGACTGTTTCTCATTGCACTTTGAGTTAAACTTGAGCCATGTAGTGTATGACCGAAACCGTTGCTTTAAGCTTCCGATTGCATATGCATAGGCTTCGCACGGTTGAAAAGTTAGGCAATGACAAGCTTTCAACCTCTCGCAATCACATGCTAAAATTGAACTTGTGTAATTTCACCGCTGCAAACTCCGATATAAAACTGAAATAACAAGTATATGCTTCATTCCCATGCATGATGATTGAACTTTGCTAGGGGTAGTTCACCTTGTATACATGTTTAGCACTTGTCTGGATTCCTATCTATACATGTGTAGTGCTATTTTGATGGTGACTATCTTTTTGGCTAAAAAATGCTCACTTGCTCATATGCTTCATATTTCGTATGTGTGATCAGTTTGAGCCTTCGCTATGTGAGTGCTTAGTTGTGCCATTGGAGCTGTACCGATTAGAGCATCTTTGCACTCTTTTGATTATATGCCTGAAGCTGCTAACTTGCATTTCTGACTTCATATGCATTTTGGAAGGAGGAGTTGTGTTGACTCAAGGGAAGAGTTTGTGCTTGATAAGTGCATTTTCAACTAAGGGGGAGAGTTTTTGCAAATCATTTGTCTCCTGGCGTTCAATTAAGGGGGAGCTTTTGCTAAGGGGGAGATTTTCAGATCTTTATGCTCTTCTCTTGTTGGACCTAAGGGGGAGTCCCTGGTTGCTTGCACTTGTTCAGGGGGAGTTTGCTAGTTGTGTTGAGCCGTTGCCTCTGTCTTGAGGGACTAGCAAACATTTTCCTCATTTATCGTCAAGATGGATTTTGATTCGTTCGGAGACTTTTCGTTTGTCTTTCATTTGGTTCGGAGTGGTTTTTGTGCTAGTTGTGTTGAGCCTCTGTGCCTCTATCTTGAGGGACTAGTTGTGCTAGTTGTGTTGAGCCTCTGTGCCTCTATCTTGAGGGACTAGCATTTTGCCATTTTTAGCTCTGATTTTCAATTGGTGTTTTGCTAGCGGTGTTGAGCCTGTTCTACCTCTTATTGAGGGCTAGCTTTGCTTTGCTTGGTTGCGTCGAGCCGTTGCCCATGTCTTTGGGGACCAAGTTTTCACTTCTTCCACTTGACCTTCTTCGGCTTTGCTATGCTTTTGGGTCATTTGGTTGAGTTCTCTTCCTCTCCTTCCTCCTACCTTCTTCTTTCATTTTATGATTTGTGTGTGTAGTTGACAATGCACTCATCAAGGGGGAGATTGCGGATACATGGGTGTATGCCGAGTCTCTGAGTGATGAGTGATTGACAACGGGTTTGATGCGCATGTTCTTTGGCTTGTGTTGTGCAGGTGTCGAGCACGGAGACAGTGGTCGATGGCAGGTGAAGGTCAAGTTGAGACGTGCCGTGCCGATGGACTGGGCGCGATGAAGGATGGGCGTGCCGTGCGGCGGACGTGTCATGCCGATGTATCGGACAGTGAAGGGCGGACGTGAGGCTTGGACTGAGGGACCAGAGGCCGGAGGATCAGCTGTGGTGGCTGGCAGCCTGTGGCGACGACAAGTGAAGAAATGCGGTCATCTCGGTGGACGGGGTGCACGGAGGTGCATCCTCTCTACGACGCCGGTTTGTTGGTTGAGCCAGAGAAAAACCAACGGGTGGACGGTTTCCAGGTTTGGGCCTCAAAACCTGGGTGCTGGGTTTCCAGGTTGAGCCACAAAACCTGGGCGCGACGGTTTCCAGGTTGAGCCTCAAAACCTGGGCGTGGGCCGGTTTCCGAGTTTGGGCCTCAAAACTCGGGCGCTGCGGGTTTCCGAGTTTGGGCCACAAAACTCGGGCTGGAGGCTGGTTTCCCGGTTTGGGCCTCAAAACCGGGGGCTGATGGAAAAGGCTGGTTTCCCGGTTTGGGCCACAAAACCGGGGGTGCAGAGCGAGGGCGGCACGTGGCGGCGATCCAGAGGTTGCGTCGAGGCAACGCTTCGGTTCGAGTGGGCGTGGCCGTCGGATCTACCTACCACCGCGGGTTGGACCAGAATAGCCTTAGGGTTTAGCTGGTTCGCTCTGTAATTAGCTTAGAGAGGGGTAGAGTAGGAAATAGGCTTAGTCTAGGTTAGTATAAGTAGTCCAGGGGAGACACCCTCCTCCCTATCTCAGTTAGTGCCTTCATTTGCTAGGGTTTCCTGCTCTCCCATCCCCTGCTTTAGCTAGTTGAGATCCGCAGAGAGACTCCACTCTGTGTACTGTTGAGTTGAGGAAGTGAGGCCGTATCCTCACCTTGGAGCACAGATCGATGGCTTGATTTGCGTCCTTAATTCGAGTTCGTGGCTGTGATTTCCGTTTTGCTTGTGTTCTTCACGAAATCCTTTTGCTCCACGATTTTCCCGTCGCTTGATCTCTTTGCTCGGTTCATCTTTTGCAATTCCGTTTGAACCAAGTTGTTCTAGATCGTGAGGCACTTCTTTCCTCCGAAGGAATCATCCTCTAACCTCACGGTCTAGGAGATCGATCGATTTTTCGTTTCGGGTCACTTTTTCTCACTTCCCCCAAAATTCTTCGATTCACCGATTTGGAGTTAGGTTCGAGCCATGATCTCTTAGAGATAGCTCACTAACCTCCTTGTGACTTCACTCACCAAGGTTGATCCCTAGAGGATGCGTTTTGGGTGAGTTTGAGTCGGATCGGTAGAAGAACAGAGGGGCTGCGGGGTGACCGGACGCTGGTCGCGAAGTGATCGGACGCTGACCAGTGCGTCCGGTCGTTGAGCGTTGCGTACAGAGTTTCTGTTTTGACCGGACACTCATGACCGGACCCTGTGTTTATCAATTGACCGGACGCGCCGAGGTTCCTGTTCATCGTGTTTGTTTGATCTGACCGGACGCTCTGTTCACAACCGGACGCTCCGTACTAGTGAGTCCGGTCGCGAACAGAGAGCTCCCAGAGCCGATTTCTGACGACCGGACGCGTCCGGTCCCAGCTGACCGGACGCAGGCAGAGTCCGGTCGTTGTTGTTTCGCGCCGTTTCGTTAGCGGTTCGTTCGCTCTTGATTGGATTCGAGTTCCGTCTTTTGTGTTGGCTTTCTAGGGTTGTCTAGTGTCCCGCTGTGCTTCGTGGGAGCATCCACCCTACATCTAGGGTCGTGGACATTAGCAAGCTCTAGGGTTCGCTTTTGGGGTTGATTTTGGGACAGTGGCATCTAGTTTCCATAAGGAAATTTTGAAGCTCCCATTCACCCCCCCTCTGGTCGCTTTCGGGTAGCTTTTCGGTCCTTCAATCACCTGCACGCTCAAAACTAGAAGAAGGACAAACCATGGTCTCGTCGAAGGTGACATCTGATGTCTCCATGACTCGGTTAGTGTCAATGTTAAGTACACGATAGGCTCGAGTGTGAGTGCCATAACCCAAAAACACACCGTCTGAAGAACGAGACTCGAATTTGTCCAGGTTGCCTTTCTTCAATATAAAACAACGGCGACCGAAGACTCTAAAATAACTCACCTTGGGCTGTCTACCAAAACGCAACTCATAAGAAGTCTTTTTCAAGAGCACTCTCAGAAAAATGCGATTGGAAATATAGCACGCAGTGTTCATAGCTTCGGCCCAATAATGCCTAGGAGTCCTATGCTCATCGAGCATCGTCCTGGCCATCTCAACAAGGGTCCGATTCTTTCTCTCTACAACACCATTCTGAGGGGGTGTGTAGGGGGAAGAAAACTGATGCTCTAAACCCAAAGAGTTACAAAACTTCTCAAAATCCGAATTCTTGAATTCAGAACCATTATCACTCCGAATTGCTCGCATCGAGTTCAAAGGGAACTCGTTCTGAAGATGCAAAATCAGATTACAAGCAAAGGAGAAAGTCTCGGTCTTCTCAGCTAAAAAGAAGACCCACGAATATCTCGAAAAGTCATCAACAACAACAAGCACATACCACTTCCCCCCAACCGAGCTCACCCGAGCCGGACCAACAAGGTCCATGTGTAAAAGCTCTCCAGGGCGCTTGGTCATGACCTGAGTCACTGGATGGTGGGGAGCGGCAACCATCTTCCCGTGTCTACAAGAGTGGCAAACAAGATCCTTCTCCATATGCAACTTGGGCAATCCTCGGATTAGGCCAAGTGAACTAAGCCTTGCAAGCAAGTCGAAGCTCAAATGTCCAAGTCTCCTATGCCACTTCCAAAGATCAGAGGAGGAAGGTCCAGCCACAAGACAACGGGAAGTGCCAAAAGACTCCGAGAAATTCGCACGAAAGACTTTTCCAAAGGGCGAAATCAAACACACAAGATTGCCCTGAGGATCCAAAATACGACTGAGATTCGGTTTAAAACGAATCTCATAGTCGTCGTCAAAGAGTTGCGAAACAGAAAGAAGGTTAAAATGCAAGTTAGAAACAAGAGCAACATCGCGCAACACAAAATGCTCATTAACTCGCACCGACCCGCGAGACAATACCTTACCTTTGCTATTGTCGCCGAAGGTTATGTACTGCTTTCCGGCAACAGGGCTAAGGCTGGAGAACCACTCGGCGTTTTCGGTCATGTGCCTCGAGCAACCGGAATCCACCAACCAAATGTCCCCCAACCGTTTTACCTATATCAATAAAAAGACATAGGGTGAGCATACGGTCCAACACTAGGGTTAGTGAAGTAGGAAGAATACCAATGTTGGGCCAGCTGCTCAAAAGAACGGTTAGCAGAAAAACCATTCCTAGCACGTCTATGAGAGGAGCGATCACCAAGTAGAGGAAAACGTGGTCCGCTAAGGGAGGAGCGTCCATCGCGATACTCAAAACGCGGTGGGGGAAAACGCTCAACTACAAAGCCTCCGCCACGGGGTCCATAGCCTACAACTGCAGGCTTCCGTCGGGCACGCTCTCTACGAGGCCTAGGCCTAGGGACTTGAGGCTCAACACCTCTAGGCCTAGCGACTCTCCTCGGAGTTCTCTGCTGCCTAGGCCTCGGAACTTGAGGTTCTGGACCTCTGGGCCTAGCTGCTCTCCTCGGAGCACTCCTCTGAACATTCGGCACATGTACATCATGAAAAGGATGGTACATGTCCGTGTTGTTCATCTCCCTAGCACGGCGCACCTCTCTCTTGCGCCTAAAGCAGAACTCGCTCAAGTGTCCATCTCTCCCACAGAAATCACAATGGTACCTCACCGCACGCAAAGGGGGTTGTTGGTAGTCATGGCTGTGGGTGTGGATCACTCTACCCTTCTGTGGCAACTCCTCCTGGATAGGTGGCATTGTGTCCAGCTTGTTCTTTAGGTGGTTGGGTTTGGGATGCCACACTTGGTTCTTGGGTGGAGCTCTCGGAGATTCCTCAATCACCCCATCCTTGGTGATAGGCTTGACCGGCTCTTTGGATGGAAGCTTGGTCAGTTTGGGAGTAGTGGTGGAGTTGGGCTTCTCACTAGGATTCAGACCACTCGACTCTCCAATCTTCCCAAAAGCAGAAAGATCAACACCGTGAGCAAGACCTACACCAGAACCTCCAGCAGCTCGCTTAAAATGGGAGATCATCATCCCGAGCTGCGGCTCACTACAAGAGACCCATGACAAGATGGTCCGAAGGTATGTGTTTTCCTCCTCGGTTTGCATCTTGCCATGCTTGACATTCGCAATCTCCATCTCCAAACCCTCACACAAAGCACACTTAGCCACACAAGTGCTACCTGAGTTGGCCTCCTCAAGAGACACAATCTTGGCATTCTTCTCTGCCAACTCAGATTGCAAGACAGGACAAGTCTTGCACGCACCCAACAGAGAAGGTCTAGCCTTCAACTCATCCACCTCTCCTACCAACGCAGCATACTTACCTCTCAAAGTGAGAAGGTCAGTCATGTGCGTGGTGCACATCTCACACTCAACCTCCTCCGACACGACCACGGTGGACTTGGCAAACTCAAGCTCCCTCACCGTGTCCTCCCACTTCTGCCTAAACTCCTTGCACTCTCTAGCGGTACGCCTAAGCAACTTGTCCTGACTAAGGAGCGCGGCAGTAAGCTTCTCGACCTCAGCAGAAAGCTCGTCGTGGGTGAGAGATACCTGGGAGATGTTGTCGTCGTCGTCGTCGTTCCGAGGGGTGTGCTCCAGCTTGTCGTCGACCTCATCACCAAGCGCCATGGTGCAGAAGCCGTCGTTGTCGGCGAAGAAGCAGAGACCGTTCAGCTTGTCCTCGATCCTCTTCTTCTTCTCGGACTCGTCATCGCTTGAGCAAGCGGAGTCGTCATTCGAGCCGTCGACGTCGCTGAGCGTGGCGAAGAACGCACGCTGCTCAGCCTGGGCCTTCTCCAAGTACTTCTTCTTGATGTACTCCTTGTCGAAGCCGCCCCTCCGCTTGTGCCTCGGGGGAACGTACTTCTCCTTGCGCTTGCCGGAGTCGTACTTGTGCCCATGATCGCCCTTCCCCGAATGCTTGTTCTTCTTGGGGTAGTTGGCGATGAAGTGATCGGGGTCGCCGCACTAATAGCATCCTGAGCGTCCTCCTCCGCGGCGACGGTTCATGCGGTTGTTGTGAAACCGCGAGAACCGGTTGGCGAGCATCGCTAGGTCGTCATCCCCCAATGACTCAAGCTGGTCCTCTGTGACAGAAAAGAGAGATGAAAGAGCAAAACCTCCAGAGGGGTTAGAAGAGCCAGAAACCAAAGCCATAGTCGGGCCAGAAGGATTCTCATAAGAAGCCCTCGACATGGCGTCAATCTCACTAGACTTGAGCTTACTAAAGAGCTCGTCGCAGGTGAGGGTCTCATAGTTAGATGATTCGATGATCGCCTGGACCTTTGAGTCCCACACTGACCGATCAAGAGTGTGCAAAAGCTTCAAAACCCTCTCATGATCGTCAAAAGGCAACAGCTCCTTGTTCGCTCTCATCTTGTCGACAATAACCTGAAAGCGAGCGAATAAACTCTCTATGCTCTCGCCAGGCATATGTCGAAAGTTCTCATACTCCCGCTTGTGCGACTCATAGAGGCGGGATTTGACCTGAGTGGTTCCCTCATGGAAGCGCATGAGGGTCGCCCAAATCTCGCGAGCCGTGGGGAGATGAGAAACGCGATCAAACTCGGACATGCTCAAACAGGAGAACAAGGCGTTACGTGCCCGGCTATTGGCCTCGTGCTCATCGATCTGGAGCTGAGTGACACGAGCAGCCAAGACAACGTAATCATCCCTATTGCAAATCTCCCAAACAGAAGAGCCCATGCTCTGGAGATAGGCCGACATGCGTATCTTCCAATACGCATAGTTCGTCCCATCAAACAACGGCGGTTTGCCCACGCCGCGATCCATGTCGCCTTCCGTGGATCTAGAACCGGCTAAGGTGAAAGATCCTTAACCCGCTCCGATACCAATTAAAGGACCGTGAAGCAACCAGAAAGCGACCAGAGGGGGGGTGAATGGGAGCTTCAAAATTTCCTTTCGGAAACTAGTAGCCACTGTCCCGAGAGTCACCCAAAAGGACAAATCCTAGAGCTTGCTAATGTCCACGACCCTAGATAGGGTGGATGCTTCCAAGAAGCACAGCGGGACACTACACAACTCTAGAAAGCCAATGCAGAAGACGGAAACCAAATCCGACAATGAACGAACAAACTGCGGACGAAACAGCGCAAAACAGTCACGATCGGACTCTGGCCTGCGTCCGGTTAGTGAGCACTGGACGCGTCCGGTCTGAAAAATTCCTTTCTGGAACCTTACTGTTCCTGACCGGACTCACAAGCGAGGAGCGTCCGGTCGAGAGCAGTGCGTCCGGTCACTAGAGCCAAGATAGGTGAACAGTAGATCCTGAGCGTTCGGTGAATCCAACAATCCAGCGTCCGGTCACGAGCGTCCGGTCAATACTCAGAGAATCCCGCGACACATTCAACCACCGGACGCGTCCGGTCAGCCCGACCTAGCGTCCGGTCACCTCGTGACTTCACTGTTCACTCACCGATTCGACTCGATCTCACCCAAAACAAATCCTCTAGGGATCAAACTTGGTGAGAGGAGTCACAAGGAGGATAGTGAGCTATCTCTAAGAGATCATGGCTTGAACCTATCTCCAAATCGATGAATCGAAGAATTTCGGGGGAAGGGAGAAAACTTGACCCGAAACGAAAATCGATCGATCTCCTAGACCGTGAGGTTAGAAGTGAATTTCTTCGGTGGAAAGAAGTGCCTCACGATCTAGAACAACTTGGTTCAAACGGATTCGCAAAAGATGAACCGAGCAAAGAGATCAAACGACGGGAAAATCGTGGAGAAAAAGGATTCCGCGAAGAACACAACCAAAACGCGAATCGACACCACGATCTTGCAGCCCAAGCGCAAACACACGCTACGACAAGGAGGTTACGGCCTCCTTTCCTCAAAATCAACAATACACAGAGGTGAGTCTCTCTGCGGATCTCAGCAAGCTACAGCAGGGGATGGGAGAGCAGGAAACCCTAAGTGCGAAAGAGCAAATGACTGAGATAGATAGGAGGAGGGTGTCTCCCGACTACTTATCCTACTACTAGCCTAAGTCAATTTCCTACTCTACCCCTCTCTATTCTAATTACAGAGCGAACCAGCTAAACCTAGGGTTATTCTGGACCAACTCGGTGGTAGGTGTATCCGACGGCCACGCCTGCTCGATTCGAAGCGTTGCCTCGACGCAACCTCCAGATCGCTGCCACGTGCCGCCCTCGCTCTGCACCCCCGGTTTTGTGGCCCAAACCGGGAAACCAGCCTTTTCCAGCCAACCCCCGGTTTTGAGGCCCAAACTGGGAAACCAGCCCACCAGCATCTGAGTTTTGAGGCCAAACTCAGCAAACCCTCAGCGCCCAGGTTTTGAGGCCCAAACCTGGAAACCGTCCTCAGCCCGAGTTTTGTGGCCAAACTCGGAAACCGTCAGCCCGAGTTTTGTGGCCAAACTCGGAAACCGTCCACGCCCAGGTTTTGAGGCCCAAACCTGGAAACCGTCCATCCGATGGTTTTTCTCTGGCTCTACCACCAAACCGACGTCGTGGAGGGGATGCACAGCCCGTGCACCCCGTCCACCGACACGTGTCCCTGAGTCCACGACTCAGGCAACACATGACTGCACTTCTTCACTTGTCATCGTCACAGGCTGCCAGCCACCACAGCTGATCCTCGGGCCTCTGGTCCCTCAGTCCAAGCCTCACGTCCTCCCTTCACCGCTCAGTACCTCGGCATGGCACGTCCATCGCACGGCACGCCCATCCTTCACCGCACCCGGTCCATCGGCACGGCACGTCTCAACTTGACCATCACCTCGCCGTCGATCACTGTATCCGTGCTCGACACCTGCACAACACAAGCCAAAGAACATGCGCATCATCCCAGTCGACAATCACTCAACACTCAGAGACCCGGCATACACCCATGTATCCACAACATCTTCTTCCTCCTTTCCACCAAATGTAGTAGCTTGTACCATGTTGATAAGACTTGGCTTGAGCTCGAGCTCAAGGTTGTTCGTCTGGAATGTAGGTCCGGTACGAATGTTCCTGACACTTGGAGTAGAGAACTCCAGCAGAGTCTTGTTGGCCATGGCTTGACTACTAATGTTGATCTCCCACACGATCTAGTTGATTGTTGATTTGTAAGTGATGAATTACAACCAAACCTGTGTTACCCTGTATATGATATAAACAAAGAAAGACAAGGGTAAGCCTGCCAAGATAGAGGTACAAGTTAATGAATGAATAGTAATAATCTCCTTTGCCATGTTAAATTCCTAATAAGTTTTGTTTTCACTGATTTACTTATTTCCATTTAGTTCCCGGTGGCTTCCGCTGCTTAGTTCCCCGACAACGGCGCCAGAAATGCTTGTTGACACTTCTTAAAGCAATTGCCTATAATAAACTTTAATGAACTGATTCTAGCAAAAGCCCTCAGAAATGTATAGGACACTCCTAGCATCACTTAATGTCAAGTTGTCATCCCCAACATGATACTAGAAATGTAATTCATTTGTGACACTAGCTCAAAAGATATAAACAAATATTTATCCGCAAGCGCACAGATAAATATACCTGCTGTAGCCGCATTTCACCCAGGTTGTCTAGGTATCGTTATTTATATTTTACCGAAGAAAACAGTGAAGCGGGGAACAGATGGATATAAATGTGATTCAAAGGTAGTGGAGATTACTGTTCATTCATCACTACTCACATGTCTAAACAGGGGTAAGACAAGATAAAGATAAATATTGAATAATGATAATGATAACGAGAATTCTAGAGATAAAGCGAACTACATAGATCAAGTAGAGAAGTCAGGAGATTAATTAAGACATTCGAAACCTAAGTTACTTCACATTTACTAAGCCTAGTGGTTACTCTAGTTAAAATACAATCATTTATAGCTAATTAATCTATCATCCATAATCAAGGGACATTACTAAATTAGAATCAAGAACGAAGTAATGAATTCTAAATTGCAACCGCGTCCTACTAAGGTCTACACTCGGGGGGAGGACTACAAAGGACTCAACAGGACTGCCACTCCTGCGATCTACCTCTCGACCCGGAGCATAGGATGTATTCGCAGGTAAACTTAGTCTAAACACCATGTCTACACTAGTTTGACCACTTAACTCTATCCGGAGTAAAGTTAAGTACTTTAAGAACATGATCATAAACTCTATCATAATCAGATCTATATGAAATATATAACTAGAATAAACTCCAAAACTGAATAAACTGAAATATATTAAAGTAGCACAAAGTCGAATAAAGATACAAATTACCGAGTCTTCGACAATGATCTGGAGACTCAGACGAAGCTTCCAGCCGGATATGCCGACGAAGTCGCCTGCCTCTACTTGAACCTAGCTAGACTAAACTCTAACCTTGATGTAGAGCTTTAACTCTCTCTCTAGAAACCCTAGTTCTACTGAACTTCTCCTCTTTGTCTCCTGTCTCTTCTTCTGCTTCTGCCTCCCTCAGGGGGGGTCAGGGGTCTGGTTATATAGCCCTAGGCATGGAACCGTGGCCGTTGGATCAAACCGACTTAAGGTACGACCGAGATGCATCCTAGAGGTCGGTGGAGGAAGATTCTGGAAGGAGGAGACGTGGGGGCCCTAGACCAGACCGACCGGTAGGCCCAGGGGACCGGTCGGTCCCACAGGTCAGACTCCTGGGGTGCCTCGCCTCGTGGTGTCCTCAGGTGTCCTCTGGAGTCTTCTAGAGACTTCTTGATGTGGCGGTGGAGTAATCTACGTCGGGTTCCTTCTTGGGGAAGCAATGTAGTCCAGTTTTCCTATTTAATCCCTAGAAAATATAGAATCACCAAAACTCGTGGAATTTGTTAGTTTAAACCTCCTATTTCTGAGTTGACAATTCTTTCTGACATTTATTCAAGTATTGTTGACAGTAAATAATGATAGTTAATAGGTGTCAACAAGGTGTGAGGGACAGTGTTGCTATTTGTGTGAGAGAGAAGAGAGAATAGAAAGAATAACCCTTCGCTGGCCTGGGGTTTCTTTAAGTCACGTTCATACCGGACACACCGGACACGTCCGATATGTGCTGACTTTGTCCAATTAATCCAGATTTCATTTTGTCTCTTTCTATCTCTTTCTCTGACCTTTCTTAATCCAAATTTAAACACAGTCCTTTGATCCAAGTATTTTACAAACATACTTAATCCAATATTCTCAAATTCTTATACTCTTTTCCAAAAAAAACATATGAGAGACTTGAACGATGAGAGACAAAGCGGGTTATGAACTTGAGAGAATCATGCCATATGTGATTAGCCAAACAATCAACCAAGGGGAACAATAATCACATTATGACATGACAAGGTCACAAAGACCAAAAGGATTAAAGAATTTATAAATCCACACCACCTATGCATGCTAGTAAGGGGTATTTGAAAAGATCTATCCAATCACACTCAAATGCACACACTAGCATGTTATAGGGCCTATTATGCACTTTCAATGCATATATTTAAATTCATACCTTTGCCTTGAGCCCACGAATTCCACTAAGCATAATTGTGACATGGTGATGATTTTGTTGACCTTTCATGTCAAGTAGCCATGTCTTTACTAAGGAATCCATTTAATCATGATGAACTACAACATATACTAGATAAATCACATTAGTTCACAGAAGGCACAAAATAGAAATTGAGCTCCCCCTCAATTAGTGCTTCAAGTGATTTGAATTCCTTTTCAAGCACTTTCATTCTATTAAGAATGTGAGAGTCAAAATCTCAATTTTGGCCAATACAAAGTAATTTGCCATAAAGTAAAGGATGTTAAGTTGTATGCACAAATTACTTGAGAAACAACATGTGAGATCTGAGTTAAGGAGAAACATAACATAAATGAAATTAGGCTCGAATCTCTTGTAGTCAAAGATGGGCAGCTCCCTGCCATACCAGAATTATTCTGTGTCAGCAACGCTGGCACTAGGTCAGAAGTTCCGACAGTCAACACTTCCGACATAGGTCAGCACTTCCGGCAGAGAATGATTTGAAGTTATTTTGCCAATACCAACTTTTTACATATAAATCAAATTATGAAATAGTAAGCATGAATGGTGAAAAGATGGCTATCCTACCAAGTTTAGGTACTCTAAGTCATGGTAAAGATGAAGTAGTAGATAAGACACACATAGATTACCAACGGGTCAACCATATAAGCAATTATGATGAACATAGGTTGACAGGTTGAGTTAGAGCATCTCCAATAGTTTGGTAAAAATCACTTGCCAAATGTTGTGTTTTGGCAAGTTACAAAAATAGTATACCAAGTGGAAAAGATTGCATCTCCAACAATTCCCTATTTTTAGCTTGGCAAAAAAAAGGAGGACCCACCAATTGAGGTGGTTGACCGGTACAATCTCCACCCGCGACCCCCATCGATTCCTGAGAATGTCCGACAAGAAACCTTCTCCTTCAATCTCCATGAGTCTAAAAAATATATAAACACAAACGTGCGGCATGATCAGGAACCACACAAAGAAGGAAATCTATATTTGTTGCATAAAAATGTAGACTATCCTATTCAGATTAAACACATCATCTTCAGATTAACAACATGAATGAGATGATGGAGATCAGTACCAACATGAACTAGTACGCATGATGATATTAATCAACTTGATTCAGATGATGGATCAGAATCAGATGAACTAGTATACACATGATATTAATCAACATGAACTAGTAACTTGAATCAGTACGCATAGATCAGAATCAACTTGACAACTTGCATCAGTACCAAGATGAACTACCAGGCATGGCTCAGTAAAAAAACATGAAGTACGTACAGGCAGTCTTGGAGATCGACGGGAAGAGGAATAGGAAGATGAAGGACGATGTACATGATACTCACGGCCGACGAGATCGCGATGACGTCCGGATCGAGGTCGTGACATCCAGCCTTGGCTGCGCGATGAACGTGCAGACTTGGTGACCGACGACCTCGCGGCAAGGAAGAAGGACGGCCGACTTCATGACGTCCAGCGTTGCTGATCGACGACCTCGCGACGACGCTCCAGAACGGGCGGCCTCAACGACCTCGCGACGACGGAGGACGCAGCAGGACCAACGACCTCGCGATGAAGATGGGATCGCGACCATATACGGTCCTGGGCAGCGCGGGAAACGCCAATTATCCTCGGTGGCCAGGGATGGGATCGTGGGAACAGAGCAGGAATTTTCCATCGTAGCGCGGGAAAAGTAGCGTTGGCCACCGCGCGAGGGATAGCAACTCGTATCCGCGCGCAGAAAGATGCGTGCGCGGCTCGAGGATTTGGCAAGCAGCGTTTTTTGGCAAGTGACTTTGGCAAACTGTTGGAGATTGATTTTGCCTTGTTTTGCTAAATTTTAAAGGATGACAAGTCATTTAACAAACTGTTGGAGATGCTCTTAGAATTTCAAATTGACTTGCTCAACCACCCCGATGGCTTTCATCTCACCATTGGTACCTATATCAACATCCTAGGCACATTTTGGTACCCAACTCTTGTTGGATCCTCCAATGTTAGTCAACAAGTGCCTAGGCACCCAAATGGCCTTAGTGCTAGTATGTGGTGAACACATCACCTTACTAGTGCTAAGTTCCTGTGTGGCCTTCCTAAGCACATTATCATTTCCAAATGTGTTCGACTTAGGATGCATACCATTCGGGCAATCATAGCTTAGATGCCCCTTTCTCCTAGCTACAAGCATAGCAAATACGCTCATTGTTTGCTTTTTGCTTGTCTTGCTTGTTTGGGCATTGGTTCATCAAGTGGTCTTCTTGATTGCACCCATAGCACCTTCTTGATGCAACTAAAGCCCTCTTTCTTGAATCTTGGGCTAGGGTGTATTTCTTGCTTGAATGACATGAAGTGTGACACTTCACACCACCACTTGGACCATCTTTGTTCACTTGATTTGCCAACTTGGTGGCTGCCCTCTTCTCGGTCGCTTCACATTTATCGGCCCATGTCTTGTGTGGACACATGGCACTTTCATGACCATATGACCCGCAACCATAGCAAAGCCTTTTCTCGCTTTTCTTGCTCTTGGTTGCTTTCTCTTTGAATGGGATGAGATTATTTTGTTGGACTTTGGAGGAAGCAAGGTTTGAACCCTTCTCAAGCTTCTTCACCATGTAATCACGGTTATCTTGAGAAGGTTGTGCTTTCTCCTCATCCTTCAATCTAATCACATCCTTCTTTAGATTTTCCACTTCTTCGATGAGTCTAGCATTTTCTTTAAGAGTTTGCTCAATCGAAGATTGGCTTGCTTGAGAGGCACACTTATTAGCACAAATAATAGTTGATTGAGATGGTGCACTAGTGAGTGTAGTAGTGTGAGGTTGAGAAGATTTTACCATAGCAATGATAACCTCATGTGCTATCTCAAGCATGGCATTTGATTCTACTAGCTTCTCATGTGAGCACTTGAGATGGGTGAAGTCCTCTTGTAGGAACTTGTGCTCAAATGAGAGATCACTCAATCTTGCTTTGAGCTTGTAATTTTCCTTCTCTAGTCTTTCAACATTAGAGAGAGTTAGTAGCTAAAGCATGCTCAATTGACAATTTTTCATACCTTTAATTTAATGCCTTTAGCTCTTCTAATTTGGAGATGAGGAACTTTTCATGATTTTGAAGGGATTGCTCTTGTTCCTCCACTTCCTTCTCTAGCTCATCATTTTTCTTCAAAAATTTGATGAACAAGAGCTTGTCTTCACACTTGAGGTAATCAAGACAGTCATCATCTTTATCACTCTCTACTTGATTATCTCTTGATGTCTTCTCCTTGATTTCACCAAGAATTTCTCTTGATCCTTCTTGGTTGTTTTCTTCTTGTTCTTGTTGGCCATGAGACATAAGTGATGAGTATAATGAGATGCTGAGGTTGACTCATCACTTGGTCGCCACTGGGCTTGGGGTTTGCTGCTGTCTGCCCCTAGATCCCTATCTGCTGGGGAGATACTGGACACGTCCGGTATGTGCAGACATGGTCCAGAGCAGCAACAATGTGTGCCTCTCGATCTAGTCCGTCCTTGAGGCTTCTTCACATGATGATGATTGAATGCACTTCATTTCTGATGAATCATAACCATGTGCTTCATCACATTTGGACTTTCCATATAAATCGGCAAATCTAGTCCAAATGACATGAGCACTCTCTAGCGGAGATTTTCCATTGTAGATAGCCTCCTCAAGAACCTCTGCACTCAATGAGTTTAACAAGATTAAACACGCATGAGCATTGAGTTGCACACATATCTCTTCCACTTTTGTCAAGTTTTTATAGTTGCTCCAATCAACTATAGAAAGAGATATGCTCACATCCACAATATGCTCAATAATGGGGCTAATAGCCCGAAATGCATTGAGTACATAAGATGACCAAGATAGAAAATTTGAACCGTCATTTTGGAGAAGCACCAATGTTGACACTATCAAAATAAATATGAAAAGGGCATGAATTCAATCACCAATAAAGGTTTAGGGTTTTAATTAACAATATTCCATGAGTCTTGGTGAATTGTGATTCTACAGGGACTAAACAGGAACACCAGCATCAATTGCTTCCCCTACAAGGAAACCGACTGGAGATAACGCAACCGCCAAGTCAGGAATACGCCAGAAGATTCTAGAGAACACCTGAAGACTCCACGAGGCGGGGCCCACCAGTCTGGTGGGCCCACCAGTCGGTTGGCCTAGGGCACCGCTGGCCTCCATCTTCTGGAAGCTTCCTCCACCGCCTTTGAGGATCCATCTCAGCCCTACGTGATGTCGGTTTGATCTAACGGCCGCGGTTGATCCCTCAGGGCTATATAAACAGGCCCCCAGGCCCCAGGGTAGAACAAGTCCCTGTTCAGAAAAGGCTATGCCTCATTCAGAAACCCTAGAAGAGACTTCAAGAGCCAGCTTTCAAGTAGAAGACTAGTTACCCCTCTAGTTTAGGTTTAGAACCTAGTCTTATACTAGAACTAGAAGAGAGAGAGAGAGAGGAAGAGATCAAGAAGGAGCTCCGGCCTGTCGGATCAACTTCTTCATCTTGTACCTACGGATTCAAGTTTATCTTCAACTTGCTTCAGCGATTGTTTCGGTAATCAACGTCTATATTTAAGTTTGAACCATTGTTCTTGTTATTCTTAAGGTTTATGACTCTCTTTTGAGTACTTTAATTCTAGTCATTCTAGAGTTAGAGTAGTTGGATAGTGTAAGCGTGGTGCTTAGACTTGATAGCTCATAAATGCCTCCTATAACGCCGGTAGTAGTGGTTGTTCGCAAGGGTGACTCTTATAGCCTTGTTGATTCTTCTATAGTCCACTTACCCGTGTGTAGGCTCGGTAGGAGTATACATTTGCATAAAAGACTCATACTCTGTTGTGACCTTTTATGGCAACTTCCCCACTAAGAATAATATAAACATATCACTCTTAAATTGGAATTAGACAAGCTTAGTGATCCCCTCTTTACTTCTAGATTCTCCGTCCTTGTTAGCTACTCAGGGGTTAGACTTTAAGACTTAACACTACCTGTTCCTTTGGGTTCGATATTAAAATTGGGTTACTCCGGTGAAGTGCTACATCGGTATATTTTATCTGTGCGCTTGCGGATAAAGTAGAGTATGCGTTAATTTATACCAACAAGCATTTCTGGCGTCGTTGCCGGGGAACAGTAAATCATCTTAAGTCTTAGTTTAACCTTGTAATCATACTTTTATCTTTTTCCTTTTTGTCCCAGTCTTTTCATTATTTTTGTTTTCATTCTTATGAATGTTGTTTTTGAATTCCACTCTTATCTATCACTACCCCATGAGCAAGCTATAACCAGTAGAATCCTTATACCCCATCATAATACCTGGTTATAAGCTATGCCTACCTTTCTGCTGCACTATCCTTGTAATGAGCATAGAAATATAATTATGAAAATATTCCTTCGGGTATTCTTGTCACTAACCTTTCCATGTCTGGAGTAGAAAAGAACGAAGGAACAACAAACACAAGGTATGTCCCACCAATCATCATGCAACATTGAATTACATTCATCCAATCTTGATTTGTGCAAAATCCAAGCTTGGGGAATAGATTTTCTAAGAATATTTCTTGCCATGTTGCTATGTTGTCCCTACCTTTAGGATACACTCATATACTAATCATACTCTTTCATCACCATCTGAATAAATCTCTACAATGCTTTCATGTTATCTTTATTTGCTATAGTATATACTTTGGTTTTGAAGTATTATCATACACCTTTTAAATTAGGCATGGAGCTTAGTTTAACTGTTTTCATGAATTAAAATTAGACATGGTGTCTGGTTTGATTCTTGAGCTAAATGGTGTGCTGATTTTACCTCTGAAGGCTTTTAAATTAAGTATGTTGCTTAGGTTAAAATGTCTTCCTAGATCAAATTAGACGTGGTGTCTAGGTTGATTTCTGAACTGATAGTATGCTATAGTAGATATTGGATATTTTGTTGGACAAACCCCTGTAGGAAAACTTTCAAAATCAATTTGGAAAAGTCCAGGAGATGAACTCACACTGGAGATGAACCAAGGTGTACAATAAACTTCAACAACTTTACACAATGAAGACTCAGCTCAGTCATCATGGATGAAAGAACTGTGAGTATCAAAGTTTATTTATTTTGTCTTCTACTGCAAGTTATCTTTTGCCTTGAATCATGTTAAAGTGCGGCCAACACATAAAATACTAGTCTATGCTAAAATAATCCTAAAAACATCTTTTTATTAGCATAGATGCAAAATACATAAGTTGTGGATAATAACCCATCCTTCAAATTCTTGCAATCCTTCGGGTATATGTCCACTAACATTACGTAGGAGAGAGATTTTGTTCATCCATGGTTTGACCTGAACATTGAAGATCCAAAACACAAACCATAGACACACAAACCTACTCTCAGATCACAAATGGTGCTAGCCTAGCTTTGAGTCTTGCTTGGGCACTGATGACAAACACGATGCAACTTACCTCATATGAGACAACCTATGCCTGCAACCATCATTGCCAAAGACATCAAGACAAGAAGTGGGAAGTTATCCTCTTTTCTAATCAAGAGCTAGCTTGGGAGACAAGATGGTACCACTACAACAATAGCAAGATCTACAAGTCAAACACATGAACATGTTATTGGGAGTCCATCTACATCACAAGCTAGCCTGGGAGAGACAATTATGTTGTCTAGATGTGTTTCACAATCAAAGGGGGGAAAGAGAAAACCAGCTTCAAGACATATTGATCTCCTACCTATCACTTCGATCAATACAAACCACTAGATGCTATCCCATTCGAGAAGAAAAATATGATCCACCACTCATTCTTGGAAGATTGTTCTTGAACACCATCAATGTTATCATCTTTGCCGGACCTAGAGAAGTCAACTTTTGGATCTTTCGCTGCATCTTCAACATTTATATCACTTATGAGCATCCACAGAGAACCAAGAGAAGACGTCGAAGGGAGAACCAACTGCCAAGAATTGAGGAGGGCATCATGAAGGATGAAGCCACTGCGCCACAAGAGTTAGAAGATGAAGAGATAGTACCTGAACCAGCAAATCAAGAGGAATAGTCGATAAGATCTCCATCATCTAGACACTGTTGAGAGGACAAGACTCAGTTGTGACATTACAAGACAAAGGACTATCATAGAGGCACTCGAGTAGCAGCTCTAATTTCAAGTCTCTTGTCAACCCAATAATTAAAGGGAAAACAAGAAAGGTTGACAAGAGAAGAATGTGGAACTATCCCTACACCCTCATAGTATAGAATTAATACAAGAAAGAGAGAGGATCCTAGTCAGCATACTCGAGGAACAATGTGCCTTCACTGATAAGTCGACACAAGAGAAGGAAGGTCGATACCTCTGTCACACCCCAATTTTAAGGATAAAACTGAGGCGGAATACTCATGTGTGCCCAGGAAACAATCACACACATAAGTAGACAAATTACAAGAGTGGCATCATCACATTGTTTATTACATCACGATAGTATTTAAAACAGAGTCTTACAACATGCTGAAACACAGATCGCTGAACTGGTACACAAACTAAACCACAGGGAAACGTCGACTGGGGGAACAGCTAGCCTAGAAGTCTTCAGGAAAGTCGCCAACAGCACCCTCATCTGTTACCCATCCGGGATTTTGCCCAAAAAGAAGATAAACAACAAGCGTAAGTACTCCACGTACTTAGCAAGCTAACATAGGGTTCATGAGGCTCAAAAAGGCAGACGCTGTCTGACTGCAGTAGCTTTTAAGTTGGCAAAGTTTTAACATTAAGGTAAACGAATATTGTGCTTAACCCTTAACCCATGATCCATTTGTCCAACAAAGGTAAGATATGACATCATAATGTACCAACAACATAAAGTAACAATTGTTAAGTTTCATAGTTCCGCTAGTTTTCCGGGCCGCTCGTGACCGTGAGCACGGCTGTTATAACAGTTTTACACTCTGCAGAGGTGGTGCATCTTTACCCACAAGCCGTGTTACCCTTGTGCCCGAGGCGGCCAACCTCTTGATCCACTTCCGAGGTAGATCGGCAGGGCACACTATGAAGCCTTTCGCTGGTTCGTCTAACAGGTCAGGGCCGCTAGGTTTCCTTGGCAGGCAGATGTAGCAACCCCCCTTTTCTATGGCACAAGGCCATCGCAGCTATACACATAGAAACAGGAGCAGCCCTACACCCAAAGTGGCAAGCCCCTTTTTCGCCCTTTCGGGTCACCGCTGCCATATTAGACAAGATCCAGTTTACTGAGCTAAAACCAGAGCCATATAGCACTCATGGTAGCACTGTCAATCCCAGCTTTTGCTAACAGCAAGTTTTATTAACCGTTTAACAATGTATCATCATGAGAAACAAATTCATCATTGGACTGGATCAATTATAAGTCAGTTAGCACTAGCAAAGCTACCCACATGCATATATCCCACGGGAACAAAAACATCACCGATCAAAAACTAAGTGGGTTTTCTAAGGTTGCTCAGTTGGACACATGCATAAATGAGTGATTAAAGTAAAGTGTATAGGTAAACAAGGAGATCCCATGCTAACTTGCCTTGGTTGTCGAAAGGTTGATCCTCCTGCTGGTCACTGAACGCGGGGTCCTGGTCGTACCACACCGACTCACCGTCTACTCGAACACAACATCACCACGCATTCCAGGTGCAAACATACACGATGCAAACAGAGCTATTATTAGAACAATACACCAAACAGTATTAAACTGAAATAAAACTTTGATAAAACAGAAGTACGCATCTATACGATCACAACAAGTTTTGGTTCATCGAAAACGGAGTCACGGTGTGAAAGCTACGATCGAAACAGTATATAAAAAGCCCTAAACAAGATTAACTTGGACCCTACATCTAAACTGTCCAAAACCGACCAACAGGAACATAAACGGGTAGAGCACTAAATTACGAAGCTAACGCAATTTGAATGGATCAAATCGGAGCTAAAACGTGGATTTTATAAGCAAAACAAAGCAGTGGCATTTCTGTAAATACACTGAAAAGCATTTGAATTGAAATCGGAAATTTTAATTGAATTTAAATCAAAATTACAGACGGCTGGACCGCGCCTCGTTTTCACCGAAACACAGGGGCCTGGTTACAAGTTTTATAAGGCACAGGGAATAGTGGAAAAGGGAGTGCGGGTTGGTTCCCGGCTTCTCCAGGGGCTCTTTAGCAAAGATGCCACCGAAGGGGTACGGGTGATCCTCGGCCGCCGGATCGGAGATGGGCGGCTCGGATTAAAACCAGGGGCGGGTGCGCGCGCGGGCGGCCGACGGCGCGCACTGGCCGCGGCGTCACGGCGCTCCGCGACGTCGTGCGCGGCTCCGCCATGGTCGAAGTCACGGAGCTCGCGGGTTCGGGCATAGGGTCCATCACAGGCCAAACCAAGCGGTCGGAGAGCTAGAGGGAGGCACGGGAGTCTCACCGAGGCGGAATGGAGAGGAGGAGGCGGCTCGGGGGAGGCGGTCCGCGGCGAACGGCGGAGCACGGCGACCGGCAGGGCACCTGCTCACGGAGTACGGCGGTCAGGGCGAAACTGAGCACTAAAGAGAGAGGGAGGAGGTTCGGAGGCTTCACCACGACGCGGCGGAGCTTGGAGATGGATCGAATCGGCCCGGGCGGCGCCGAATCGGCAGATCGACGGCGGCGGACGACGGCAAGGCGGCGGGGTGCTCGGCACGGACGCTCGGGAGCTCGGTTGTGCGACGCTGCGGGAGTGGGAGAGGAGAAAGAAGGAGCGGGGCGCGGCCGCATCTACTAAAAGCGCGAGGGCGAGGGCGAGGTCGTGGGAGCGGACTCCGCACGACGCGCGGACGAAGCGGAGCTCGGCGGTTGTGCTCGGGACGGCGCGCGAGGAGGGGAAGAAAGGCGCTGACAGGTGGGGACGGCGTGTCAGAGAGAGAGGAGGGGAGAGCGCGCGCGCGGGCCGACGGTTGCGCGGGCGCGGCGAGCAGGCCGGCCCACGGGCCGCGCGGAGAGAAGAGGGAGGAGGAGGGAGCGCGCGCGGGTGCCGCCGAGCGGTTGGGCCGCCAGGGCGGTTGGGCCGAAAACCAGGAAAGGAGAGAGGGAGAGGAATAAATCCTTTTCATTAAATTTTCAAAGCAATCCAAGTCATTTCCAAAAGAGTTTGAATTCAAAACAAATTTTGGCAAAAACCAGTCACTCCAATAAATCCAGTGCATCAGCATGAGTGCATAAACATGTTGCCACAATAATTTTAATTCAACAAAAAATTATTTAACCCTAGGTTAAAAGCTCACAAATTCATTATTAAATCATTTTCACCTATTTTGTTTTGGAGAAAATTTTAGGGTGTTACAACTCTACCCCCCTTAAGATGAATCTCGCCCTCGAGATTCGACTGGAGCTTACTCAAACAACTGGGGATAAGATTTCCGAAGATCTTCTTCTCTTTCCCAGGTAGCCTCTTCTTCTGTGTACCGGTTCCACTGAACTTTGCACATCTTGATAGCTCGGCTCCTGGTAACTCTTTCTGCTGTTTCCACGATCTTGACAGGGTACTCTTCATAAGTGAGACCTTCTCCTATCTTGATCTCTTCCAGGGGAACCTGCTCTTCAGGCACTCTCAGGCATTTCTTTAACTGTGAAACATGGAACACATCATGCACACCTGACAGTCTCTCCGGTAACTCAAGCTGATAGGCCACTTCTCCACGTCTGGCCAAGATCCGGAAAGGACCTATGTATCTGGGTGCCAACTTTCCTTTCATGTTAAACCTCTTTACGCTTCTCATGGGTGACACTTTCAAATACACATAGTCTCCCACTTTAAAAACTAAGTCCCTCCTGCGAGTATCTGCATAACTCTTCTGTCGGGATTGAGCTATCCTTAGGTTATCTCGGATCATCCTTACTTGTTCTTCAGCATTCCTAAGGACATCCGGTCCGAACACTTGAGTTTCTCCTGTCTGATTCCAGAACAAAGGAGTTCTACACTTTCGCCCATACAAAGCTTCGAAAGGAGCCATTTTCAGACTCTTCTGGTGACTGTTGTTGTATGAGAATTCCGCATATGGCAGGCTTTTATCCCAACTAGTCCCATGTTGAAGGGCACATGCTCTCAACATGTCCTCCAAGATCTGATTTATCCTTTCAGTCTGCCCATCTGTCTGTGGGTGATATGCAGAACTGAAAGTCAGCTCAGTTCCCAAGGATTGATGTACTTGATGCCAAAAGTGAGAAGTGAACTGTGTCCCTCTGTCAGACACTATTTTCTTTGGAACACCATGCAGAGACACAATCCTCTCCATGTACAGTTCTGCTAACCTTGCCCCAGAATAAGTGGTCTTAACTGGTAGGAAGTGAGCGACCTTAGTGAGACGGTCGACTATTACCCATATAGAGTCATAGCCTCTTTGTGTACGGGGTAATCCAGTGATAAGGTCCATTCCCACTTCTTCCCATTTCCACTCGGGTATCTGCATAGGCTGTAACAGTCCTGCTGGCCTTTGATGTTCAGCTTTGACCTTCTGACAGGTGTCACATAGAGCCACATATTCTGCTACATCTCGTTTCATACCATACCACCAGTATTTTTCTTTCAGGTCCAAGTACATTTTGGTGCTACCGGGGTGAATGGAATAGGCAGATTCATGTGCATCCCGCAAAATGGCATCACGGATAGCTTTCACATCGGGCACACAAATCCTCTTTCCAAACCAAAGAGTCCCATTATCATCCATCCGGAATCCTGGTGCCTTTCCAAGCACCATGTTTTCTGCTATCTCTTTCAACTTCTCATCTTTCAACTGACCCTCACGGATTTCTTTCTCCAAGGTAGGTTCAACTGACATTTCCACCACATTGTTGGCAAAACATAGATTAAGGTATGCCATTTCAGCTCTCAACTCTGCTGACATGCGTTCCACTTGCAGACAGATTCTGTCTCCCTTAGGTGTAGTTACAACAACTGACCTTTCTTGACACTGAATGACAGCCCCATGTTGCTTCATCCAGTCCATACCCAAGATGAGATCTATACCTGCTGTTCTTAGCACTATAGGCTTTACTTTAAAGTCTACCCCCCTTAGGTTGACACTAGAGGTGGGGCTCCAAAAACTTGCAGGCATACTACCCCCTGGTGAGTTTACTATGATTGTTTCTTTCATTGCACATAAAGGCACACCATGCATTCTAACAAACGACTGTGAAATGAAAGAATGCGAAGCACCAGAATCAAAAAGTATGGTTGCTGGGATTGAGTTGATGCTGAACGTACCCATCATAACATCCGGTGCATCCAGGGCAGTATCGGCAGCTACATGATTCACCCGTCCAGTGTGAGGTGGGCGAGCATTCTGCTTCTGAGCTCCTGCCTGGTTCTGTGGGGCCTGGGGGTTCTGTTTCTTGGGGCACTGGTGAGCGTAGTGTCCTGGCTCCCCGCAACGGTAGCAGGCGTTGGGGTTCTGCTGAGCTACATTCTTCATGGGGGCGGAGTTGGGTGCTCCCTGGCGTGATGCTTGGCCGCTCTGCTGTTGCTGGTACCTCTGACCTCCTGGCTGCTGCTGGTAGCGCTGACCACCTGACTGCTGCTGATGTGGAAGGCGCTGCTGGTTCTGGTCGCCCTGGGGGTACTGTCCTCTGTTCCACTGGTTGCCTTGACTCCTCTGGGGGTAACCTTGCTGTGGGTTGATTCGGGGACGAGTGCTGCTCCCCGATGACTGGCCTTGGAAGCTTCTTTTCTTTGCTTCCATTTCCTTCCTCTTGTTGTCAATAACTATCGCCCTATTGACCAGGGCCTGATAGTTCGGGTAGGTGTTGGACATCAACTGGAGTTGCAACCCATCATACAGACCATTCAGGAAACGGCGCTGTTTGTCCTTGTCATTGACCACATCTTGGGGGGCATATCGCGATAGCTGAGCAAACTTGTCGCGGTACTGCGCCACTGACATGGACCCTTGCTTCAGAGAGCGGAACTCCTCTTGCTTCAATTCTATGAGACCATCAGGGATGTGATAGGATCGGAAGTTCTCCTTGAACTCCTGCCATGAAACAACTGGGGCATCTTGGGGACGGCCGAACATGAACGCATCCCACCAGTCCTGTGCAGCTCCCTGCAGTTGCCCAGAAGCGTAGAGCACCTTCTCATAATCGGTGCACTGGGCGATGTTCAGCTGTTTTTCCACTGCACGGAGCCAGTCATCCGCCTCCAGTGGTTCAGAGGCGTGAGAGAACACAGGTGGATGGCCCTTCAGGAACTCCCCTCGACGGTCCCTGACTTGAAGAGGTTGAGGTGCGGCAGCGGGCGCCTGATCCAGGCGGTTCATCATGGCATGCATAAGTTGATTCTGCGTGGCCATCAACTGCTCGATGGTCACCGGCGGCGGTGGCGGCGGCGGGTCCATAGGAGCACCACGCCCACGGCCACGACCTCTCCCGCGTCCACCCCTTGCTGCCATCTGCTCACCAACAAATGCGCAAGAGTTAGACCTTTATATCCAACATAGAAAGTATATATGACATAAATGAACATTGCTGAAATTTTCGGTGCACATTCTTGTCAACAGCAGCACACTAAAACGGGCATAACTCGAGCTACAGAAATCCAACGGGGATGAACCAGACATCGTTGGAAAGTTTAAGAAACCAGCTACAACTTTCATATAGAACACTTTTTCAGATTCGGCCAGATTCTAGGCCGAAAACAGCATTGATCAGAAACTGTTCTGGATGTCAGACTGCGCAGAAACATCGACTTTAAACAGGCATATCTCCTAGATCCGAACAGAAAAAGACTTGGTTCCAGATTTGTTTGAAAGGTACATCAGTCTAGATACTCCCACAAAAATTTCACAATTTTTGGGGTCACGGATTAAGAGATACACAGATTTAAACACAGGCTGCTCCAGAAAACAGCAACACAGACAAAGGAGGTAAGCAACTTTATATAACATAAGAAGATGTTAACTTGGAGAAGCACGGACATAACCCATACTTCACATCACACAGACAAAGATCCGAACAAACATAGTTCACTAACATAAGCAACACAAACACCACAGGTTCACATAACACAAACTGAATTTAAAACAACGTGTCTAAACGAGATAACTGATCCTGGTAGGCAAGCTACTGGGCTCCACCGGGGGCATCGTTGGCTCTATACTTCTTCTTGTAAACAGCTGCATAGTCTAGCTCACCGCGAAGGTAATCCACTTCGCGCTCCAAACGCCTTATCACCTTCTGAGCCGCACGCAGGTCATCTTGCACCTTGTCGGCCTTCCTATGCACCTCGTAGGCATGCTGAGCAGTAGAGACCAGAACCGGGTACTCCACTGGTGGTAGCAGGGTTCGCCACGAGCCCTCCATGTCACTTTGGGGCAGGTAGCGGTAGCGATCATTCCTCATCATCTGGAAGCGAAGGCCATGGTAGTGCAGGTAAGCATCCTGCGCCGCGTCCTCCATACTTGCGAGGGCATCACTACGCTTGGTGGTAGTCCTGTGAGCTGACTCTATGACATGGGCTTGATCATCAGCTTTCCAACCTGTAACCATCAGGTCGGACTTCCAGTATGTAGCTTCCAACGGGTGGGTGTACTCTCCGCAGTGGTATTGGAGTTTAGCCTCCATGTCCGGGTAGTACTCCTCCAGCAGACGAACCAGCATACTATGGTAGTACGCTGTCTCGTCGGGCTTCTTAAACATGAAGCGACGATCCCAACCAAGGTCTTCCACCACCTGCGCTGCTGGGGAGGCAGGGGGTGCTGGTGCCGAAGCTGACGAAGCGGCGGGAGAGTGTACCACCGGGTACACTGGCACGAAGGCTGGCGCCGCAGGAGCTGGTGGAGCGTCAGGTGCTGCAGGAGCGGGTGCCTCTGGAGCAGGGACCTCAGGCGCTGGCGCCTCAGGCTCAGGCTCCACTGGGACTGGCACCTCCGGAGCAGGCACCTCCGGAGCCGGAGACTCGGGAACTGCTGCAGGGGGCGGGGATGGCGCTGCTAGCTCCTCAGAAACTGCTGGAGTAACGGTCAACTCTTCATCCTCCGCGAAGACGTCGTTGGAGGAGCTGGAGGACCCATCACTGTCGGGGATGTGAACCACAGGGGGAGCAGGCTGGCTGGTGAAAAGAGCACGGTAGGCACGGGCGTTCATGCGAGGCATCCTGATGTTAAAAACAGGGTAAGATAAGCGGAAACAATTAGTTTTATGCAATAGAATAAGAATAAGAAGCAGGTATAAATTTTAATAAAGTAACGAGTTAATAAAATAAGCATGAACAAGTAACAAAAAGATGTTAGACGTCCATTTCCTAACTAGGCTTGCGTCCTACAGTCAACAAAGCTTTGATACCAATTTGTCACACCCCAATTTTAAGGATAAAACTGAGGCGGAATACTCATGTGTGCCCAGGAAACAATCACACACATAAGTAGACAAATTACAAGAGTGGCATCATCACATTGTTTATTACATCACGATAGTATTTAAAACAGAGTCTTACAACATGCTGAAACACAGATCGCTGAACTGGTACACAAACTAAACCACAGGGAAACGTCGACTGGGGGAACAGCTAGCCTAGAAGTCTTCAGGAAAGTCGCCAACAGCACCCTCATCTGTTACCCATCCGGGATTTTGCCCAAAAAGAAGATAAACAACAAGCGTAAGTACTCCACGTACTTAGCAAGCTAACATAGGGTTCATGAGGCTCAAAAAGGCAGACGCTGTCTGACTGCAGTAGCTTTTAAGTTGGCAAAGTTTTAACATTAAGGTAAACGAATATTGTGCTTAACCCTTAACCCATGATCCATTTGTCCAACAAAGGTAAGATATGACATCATAATGTACCAACAACATAAAGTAACAATTGTTAAGTTTCATAGTTCCGCTAGTTTTCCGGGCCGCTCGTGACCGTGAGCACGGCTGTTATAACAGTTTTACACTCTGCAGAGGTGGTGCATCTTTACCCACAAGCCGTGTTACCCTTGTGCCCGAGGCGGCCAACCTCTTGATCCACTTCCGAGGTAGATCGGCAGGGCACACTATGAAGCCTTTCGCTGGTTCGTCTAACAGGTCAGGGCCGCTAGGTTTCCTTGGCAGGCAGATGTAGCAACCCCCCTTTTCTATGGCACAAGGCCATCGCAGCTATACACATAGAAACAGGAGCAGCCCTACACCCAAAGTGGCAAGCCCCTTTTTCGCCCTTTCGGGTCACCGCTGCCATATTAGACAAGATCCAGTTTACTGAGCTAAAACCAGAGCCATATAGCACTCATGGTAGCACTGTCAATCCCAGCTTTTGCTAACAGCAAGTTTTATTAACCGTTTAACAATGTATCATCATGAGAAACAAATTCATCATTGGACTGGATCAATTATAAGTCAGTTAGCACTAGCAAAGCTACCCACATGCATATATCCCACGGGAACAAAAACATCACCGATCAAAAACTAAGTGGGTTTTCTAAGGTTGCTCAGTTGGACACATGCATAAATGAGTGATTAAAGTAAAGTGTATAGGTAAACAAGGAGATCCCATGCTAACTTGCCTTGGTTGTCGAAAGGTTGATCCTCCTGCTGGTCACTGAACGCGGGGTCCTGGTCGTACCACACCGACTCACCGTCTACTCGAACACAACATCACCACGCATTCCAGGTGCAAACATACACGATGCAAACAGAGCTATTATTAGAACAATACACCAAACAGTATTAAACTGAAATAAAACTTTGATAAAACAGAAGTACGCATCTATACGATCACAACAAGTTTTGGTTCATCGAAAACGGAGTCACGGTGTGAAAGCTACGATCGAAACAGTATATAAAAAGCCCTAAACAAGATTAACTTGGACCCTACATCTAAACTGTCCAAAACCGACCAACAGGAACATAAACGGGTAGAGCACTAAATTACGAAGCTAACGCAATTTGAATGGATCAAATCGGAGCTAAAACGTGGATTTTATAAGCAAAACAAAGCAGTGGCATTTCTGTAAATACACTGAAAAGCATTTGAATTGAAATCGGAAATTTTAATTGAATTTAAATCAAAATTACAGACGGCTGGACCGCGCCTCGTTTTCACCGAAACACAGGGGCCTGGTTACAAGTTTTATAAGGCACAGGGAATAGTGGAAAAGGGAGTGCGGGTTGGTTCCCGGCTTCTCCAGGGGCTCTTTAGCAAAGATGCCACCGAAGGGGTACGGGTGATCCTCGGCCGCCGGATCGGAGATGGGCGGCTCGGATTAAAACCAGGGGCGGGTGCGCGCGCGGGCGGCCGACGGCGCGCACTGGCCGCGGCGTCACGGCGCTCCGCGACGTCGTGCGCGGCTCCGCCATGGTCGAAGTCACGGAGCTCGCGGGTTCGGGCATAGGGTCCATCACAGGCCAAACCAAGCGGTCGGAGAGCTAGAGGGAGGCACGGGAGTCTCACCGAGGCGGAATGGAGAGGAGGAGGCGGCTCGGGGGAGGCGGTCCGCGGCGAACGGCGGAGCACGGCGACCGGCAGGGCACCTGCTCACGGAGTACGGCGGTCAGGGCGAAACTGAGCACTAAAGAGAGAGGGAGGAGGTTCGGAGGCTTCACCACGACGCGGCGGAGCTTGGAGATGGATCGAATCGGCCCGGGCGGCGCCGAATCGGCAGATCGACGGCGGCGGAGGACGGCAAGGCGGCGGGGTGCTCGGCACGGACGCTCGGGAGCTCGGTTGTGCGACGCTGCGGGAGTGGGAGAGGAGAAAGAAGGAGCGGGGCGCGGCCGCATCTACTAAAAGCGCGAGGGCGAGGGCGAGGTCGTGGGAGCGGACTCCGCACGACGCGCGGACGAAGCGGAGCTCGGCGGTTGTGCTCGGGACGGCGCGCGAGGAGGGGAAGAAAGGCGCTGACAGGTGGGGACGGCGTGTCAGAGAGAGAGGAGGGGAGAGCGCGCGCGCGGGCCGACGGTTGCGCGGGCGCGGCGAGCAGGCCGGCCCACGGGCCGCGCGGAGAGAAGAGGGAGGAGGAGGGAGCGCGCGCGGGTGCCGCCGAGCGGTTGGGCCGCCAGGGCGGTTGGGCCGAAAACCAGGAAAGGAGAGAGGGAGAGGAATAAATCCTTTTCATTAAATTTTCAAAGCAATCCAAGTCATTTCCAAAAGAGTTTGAATTCAAAACAAATTTTGGCAAAAACCAGTCACTCCAATAAATCCAGTGCATCAGCATGAGTGCATAAACATGTTGCCACAATAATTTTAATTCAACAAAAAATTATTTAACCCTAGGTTAAAAGCTCACAAATTCATTATTAAATCATTTTCACCTATTTTGTTTTGGAGAAAATTTTAGGGTGTTACAACCTCTAAAGATGATTCCACTGTGATCTTCTTCCTCTCAAGCACACTGTGAGACAAGCAAGAGAAGACAAACCAGCTAGACAAGAGGAGCTTCCACAAGGTGGTCCAGCACAATCACTCTCCAATGACGAAGTAACATTTCAAGGTAAGTAACCATCACTTTAAAAGCTTCTTCTTAATTCTAGTATGAACATAAATAAAGAACTAAACATGTTTAAGTTGCACCTCATTTGATCCAACCTAATCAACTCAACATGTTCAGTCCTTTGATCTTTGTTCTTAGCTTTACTCTCTTGAATCTCACTGTCTTAACTAAATGAGCTAAAATGTTGTGCATCTAACCTTTGGAAGATGATATATGTCAATCATGAAAAGATCGACACTTTATGCATAGATTATCCTTCCTTGGGTTAAGTAATTTGATCTGTTAAATATTTTAAGATGCTACTTTCATGCTCATCCTCTGATCCTATCACTCATGTTAAGATCGAACATATAAACAACAAGTTTGTTTTGTGCAATGTGCCTAAGGTTAGATGGGAATAAACAAAACTTTTGGTTCTGTTGGTGTTTTTCCACCAACAGAGCCCATGCACTTGATCTCTACATTGTCTTTATGAGCAGGACACACTCTTGAGCAAAACATGGAGAAGTCACTCCCAAATTCTACAGAGTGAAGGTCCTAGATCTACAAGAACATGCACACTGAGCAAGATGCTGCCAGCGTCCATAATTAACGCTTCACTTCAAACTGCTGGACGAACAAATGACATGAGTGACACCATATCAAGAGGCATAAACAAGAAGGAATGATGGAAGACGTCGTAGTCAGAATTAGAGGTCATGAAGTCCCCACAGACTTCTTGATCCTCGACATGAGAAGACGATGATGTCCACCTCATCCTAGGAAGACCATTCCTCTATGCTAAATCCATTTTTCACTTTCCTGGAGAAAAGGCACGATGCAACTTCATCAACTAAATGCCCAATAAAGAACCCAAGAAGAATAGAAGTGAAAGACGCTACTCTCAAAGCCAAAGAAGACAAGCTATCGAGAATACAGAGGCCAATCACGAAGAAGAAACTATCGACACTGTCCCAGAAAACAAAGGAGAGAAATCTCAAGACAGTGAACCACAGGAAGTGAAGACTCAGACCAAGAAAGTATGGGAGAAAATATCTGCACCTAAGAGGTACAATCAATGAGAACTTTCCAAACGTCTGACATACCTTGGGAGGTCTGAACCAAGGGAAGGTCCGGTTCGTCGAACCTAAATATCCGAACCTTCACCAAAAAGTAAAAATCGGTAGATATCTTTATATTTACTTTGCTGCATATTTCTCATATTTAATCCATAATCATTTCTTGCATCATCATATTTAATTCATAACACATTTTAATTTCTGCATTACATTAGAAAACAAAATAAAAATATTTCACTGCATCATAAAGCCCCATGTGAATAATTCTATGGCGTGTAAAAACCCATAGGAATGTTCACCGTGGTGGCACAAAAATAAATAATAATAAAAATAAATATGCATGCATTCATCCTGGGCATTTTCTCTTGCATCATAAAAATATAAAATACAAAAATATTGAGAAAGAGATCTTACTGAAATTCTAGACAACTGTTGACACTTCTTAATGCAACCACTAGAACTAGACTATGGAGCCTAATCCTCGGCAGCGGCACCAGAGATGCCTGTTGACACCAGAAGTGGCAAACGGATATACCGCAAGCGCACGGTAGTCAATTGTAGCTTTTCATCGGGAGTATTCCAGGTATCGTATTTCCACAGGGAACGTGAAGTGGATTAACTAGAAGTAGGGTCGTCAAAGGATGATCAAAGGGTATATGATAACTGGGATAGAGAGGTCTTCCTAATATCAATATCTGGTTCTGGTTTTCTAAGAGCACTGAGGTTGACCACCTCATTCCTTACTGGGGGCGAAGGACGAAACAGTAGTTGATTAAAAGGTTCTCCACCTAACAACTACTGAGGCGGCAATGCTGCTACCCAACTATTATTTTCAACTTGCCTACAACACTTGAGAGGAACTCCAAGCACTGGCTGTGTCTGTCACCCTACCACCAGACGTCTACACAAGTGCGACAAGAAGTCCACACTGGCAAGATATAGCCTAGACACCACGTCTACACTAATCTTACTACTCTAAAGATAAGCTTAATAGGCCTAGAACACTTCAACAAAGTAAAGCAATGTGCCAAGTAAAAGAACTGTAAACTTAAATAATGAGACCAGAATATTAAATACTAGAAGGACTCAGATGTAACACTTACAAGAAGAATCGCATCCGCTGAGGCGCACCTTGGAGAAGATTCCTGACAGGCCGGGACTCCTCCGTGGAACTCCTCACTCCCTTCCCTCTCTTCTAACACTAAAGCTACTAAGTAGGCTTTCTCTCCTTGGATGCATATAAATGAAGAGCTCTAGGGGGGTATTTATAGCTTGGAGGTGGAGTAGCGGCTACTCCGGTGCCACATCAGCGATCCGCGTGCTCTCCTTCCTTGGCCATTGGATCAAACCGCCATAGTAACCGTCATGGATGGATGGCCAGCATATTGTTCACGTGTGAAACATGTGCAAGCAACCGACTTTGGATGGGATTCACCCCAGGGTCGGCCGACCCCAGCCAATGATAGGTGGGCCCACCACTTTGCTTCTAGAAGGTGCTGATGTCACTAGGCTGAACAGTGTAGCCAGGGCCCACCAAGGGGGGATCGGCCGACCCCCCTATGACAGGGCTGGCCCACCATCTTTTCTCCCTTGGTGACCCCACATGTCATGGAGCAAGTCTTGTGAAGTTGGTTGCATTTGGTTTCGGTGTGGACCCATGAATCCATGTGCTTCTCATCTTGCACCATTGAGTAAAAGCACAAGTTTGATCCAAGGGATGATATTGGCCTGAGCATGCTTCTCTTGGATCGTGCCATGTCACCTTGGCCGAGGTGGCCACCAAGGTGGGGTCGGCCGACCCCCTTGGTGGGCCCACCTGGCCTCATTTTGTTCATTTTGGCATCTCCTACATGTTCACAAGCTAAGAGTACAAGTGGAACTTATTAGTGATAAATATGCTCATGATATGCTATACTTCCTTGAAACCGAGGCTTGTTGACGGTATTTTGGTAAGGTAAAACATGCTATAACTTCCGTCAACAAGATCCCCCACACTTGAATCTTTGCTCGTCCTCGAGTAAAGGTTAGAGAAAGTGAACAAGTGATTATTACATGCTTAAAATGATAATGATCATAAAGCATCATTCCTAACATAGTTTATACAAATGGGTTATGTGGTGCTGTCTATCATATATCCTTTAGATGTTGAGAAAAGGAACAAATCTCAAAGCAAAGTCATCTCCCTGAATTCTTGTTCTTGGTACTTAGAGTTTTTAGGACAGTTTGAAAGGAAAACACATAGTTCATGCTTACTCCTCATATAGTACTCTCAAGACACTCTTATAGGTGTTTGGTTCCTCACCAAGGCATAGCATGTGATTGCCTTATTTTTGTTTTATCCTAATCTATCAGGCTTATGTGGAGCTTGGTAGGGATAAACAAAGTAGCATACTTGTTTTGCATATATTGTAAAGTCAAAACAAGGATCCAAGGAGAAGAATGTCATAATCCTAGATCAAGATGTGCATGTGTGTGGAAAGTATGTGGACTAGAATGCTCCTTTAATATAATCTCTCTTTCTACTTTATTTTACTTTGAGACATGGCTAGCATTTTTCAACAATGGACCTTCATGTGTCCATATATATATATATATTTTAGTGGACCTTCATGTGTCCAATTTTTTTTTGTACTGGACCTTCATGTGTCCACATTTTTTTTTGCTTAGCCTTAATGTCTCTTTTTTTTACTAACCAGAGTTAGAGAGAGAGATATTGTAGAACTTTAATGTACGGAGCATCTATAGAGTGGAAATGAATGGCATGTGCAGGCATACTTCCAATGTAGATGGTGTGTACGTGATCTTGATCTTGGGATTATAACAAAATTCTCGACTAGGGTCCACAAGGTTTGACCAAACTCAAGACAAAAACAAGTAGCATGTGTGTAAAAGGTTTTGATCATATATGCATATGTATGGTTTTAGTAGGTATTTCTCACTATAGAGGAGTAAATGATACTATGGTTTTGAGATATTTTCAAAAACAAATCTCTAAGCACCTTAAACAAAAACAGGTTTGAGTCTTAAGCCAAGATTTATCTCACTTTTAACAACAACTTAGTCAATACGGTTTCCTAATTCAGTTTACCCATGAGTATAAACATATGTAAGAACATGGTTTTATGTCATTAACATTCTTAGCATATCATAAGTCAAGTCACTTTGTAGCTTTTTATTTTATTTTATTCAGAATATGGAATGATTGTGAAACTGCTTGAATCGAGAGGAGAAAAGGGGAAACGAACCAGACAACAGTGTTGAGCTTACTGTGCAGAGGCGAGCTGGTGGGCCCAGGTCACCATGGTGGGGTCGGCCGAACCCACCAAATGGTGGTTTTCGTTGCCATTTGCCTTTTCCTCCATTCAGTTTTACATCTGCAAAGACACTTTTCAAAAATTCAAGAAAACGGGGGTCGCCCGACCCCCTTGCTTACCTCTGTTTTGTGCACTGCAGTGTGTCAGACTGTGCTCAGCAGTTCAGTGTGGTCCAATGATGAAATCTGGGGGTCGTCAGACCCCCCACACTTGAATCTTTCCATCAATGAACTCTGAACATGACGCAAAGGTAAAATGCAAAGCGCTCTACTGGTGGCAAACACACCAGTAGAGACGATATAAATTTTATTTATTCTTTAGGAAGGGAAATACATTGGAAATTAAAAAGAGAAATTCAAAAGAAATAAATCTAAGATGAAACTTGGAAATTCAAAATAAATCTAACATGGAGCTTTTAGGATTTGGTTCAAGCAATGAAGAGAAGAGACTTGTAGGTTTTAGGTTGTGTATAGTTTGAACTCTACCATGTCTACTTCATTTTCTACGGGATCATGTTCATGAAAAACTTTAAGACGGTGGCCATTTACCTTAAAGATATTGCCGTCGGTGTCCTGAAGCGTGACAGCTCCATGCGTTGCGGCATCGATCACGAGGAATGGTCCTTCCCATTTGCTTTTTAGTTTTCCATGGCCAAAGAGCTTGATCCTTGAGTTGAACATAAGAACCTTGTCTCCCGGATGGAATTCCTTTTGCTTGATCCTCTTGTCATGCCATTTCTTGGTTCTCTCTTTATAGATCCTAGCGTTGTGATAGGCTTTCTCTCTCCATTCTTCCAGTTCAAAGATCTGCATTCTCCTATTTCTTCCAGCTGTAGGCAAATCCATATTCCATCTCTTTATTGCCCAGTGTGCTCTATGCTCCAATTCCACGGGCAGATGGCATGTCTTGCCGTATACTAGTTGGTATGGGGTCATACCAATTGGAGTCCTGTATGCGGTCCTGTATGCCCACAGTGCATCTGATAGCATGCTTCTCCATGATGTCCCCATTTCATTGACAGTCTTTTGCAGAATATTCTTGATTTGCTTGTTCGATGTTTCTGCTTGTCCACTTGTTTGTGGGTGATAAGGTGTTCCAATATTGTGCCTTATCCCTCTTTCTGTTAAGTAGCGTCGGAATTTTCTATCAATGAAGTGGCTTCCTCCATCGCTGATTACTAACCTTGGGGTGCCAAACCGTGGGAATATTATTTCCTTGAACATCTTCGTTGTGTGCAACAAATCCACTGACTTGCACGGCATGGCTTCAACCCATTTGGATACGTAGTCTACCGCCACCAGAATATACTCACAGCCTTGAGACGGGGGGAAAGGACCCATGTAGTCAATTCCCCAGGCGTCGAACAACTCTACTTGTAGGTTGTTTGTGAGTGGCATTGCATCACGGGCATTGATGTTCCCATGTTTCTGACACCTCACACACTTCTTCACGAAGTCCTTGGTGTCTTCATACATGGTAGGCCAATAGAATCCACTTTGCCAAATCTTGGCATGGGTTTGGAATGTTCCATAATGGCCTCCATACTCTGCTCCATGACACTTCTCCATGATCTTAACTGCTTCGTTCATGGGCACACACCTTCTTAGTATGTCGTCTTGGCATACTCTATAGAGATACGGGTCATCCCATAGATGCACCGAGCTCTCCTTGATAAGCTTCTTTTTGTCTACTCCAGGTGGTACGTAGCCTGAGACTATGTAGTTGACGATGTTTGCATACCACGGGTAGGTGTCTGAAACTTTGAGGAGTGTGTCGTCCCGAAGATAGTCGTTGATGGGCAGGTCCTGTTTATCCTCAGTTTGCATTCTAGACAAGTGGTCGGCTACAGAGTTCTTGCTCCCTTTTTATCTCAAATTTCTAGATCAAATTCTTGGAGGAGTAGGATCCATCTTATTAGCCGTGGTTTGGCATCTTTCTTAGTAGGTAGGTATTTCAAGGCCGCGTGATCGGTGTAGACGATCACCTTGGCTCCTACCAAGTAAGATCTAAACTTGTCTATAGCAAACACCACAGCTAAAAGTTCTTTTTCTGTTGTTGCATAGTTTAGTTGTGGTCCGGTTAGCGTTTTACTAGCATAGGAAATGGCATAGTGTTTCTTATCCTGGGTCTGTCCTAGGACAGCTCCTACAACATAGTCACTAGCATCGCACATTATCTCAAAAGGTAGCGACCAGTCAGGGGGTTGAATGACTGGTGCAGAGATAAGTGCTTTCTTTAGATGGTAAAAAGAGTCTAAGCATCTGTCGTCAAAGTCAAAGGGTGCGTCTTTAGCTAGCAGGTTTGTTAAAGGTCTAGCAATTTGAGAAAAATCTTTTATAAACCTTCTATAAAAACCGGCATGGCCAAGGAAACTGCGAACGCCTTTAACATTCGTGGGACGTGGGAGTTGTTCTATAACTTCTATTTTAGCTCTATCTACCTCTATTCCACGTTCAGATACTCTATGTCCTAGCACTATCCCTTCTCGAACCATGAAGTGGCATTTCTCCCTATTCAAGATCAAGTGCTTTTCTTGACAATGTTGTAAGACACGGCCCAGATTCTCTAAGCAGTGATCAAAGGTTGTTCCATAGACTGAAAAGTCATCCATGAAAACTTCCATGATTTCTTCTATCATATTTGAGAAGATGGACATCATGCACCTCTGAAATGAAGCAGGGGCATTGCACAGGCCAAATGACATGCGCCTGTATGCATATGTCCCATAGGGGCATGTGAACGTGGTCTTACTTTGGTCATCGGGATGGATTGGAATTTGATGGTACCCCGAATACCCATCAAGGAAATAAAAGAAGGAATGTTTGGCTAGCCGTTCCAACATCTCATCGATGAATGGCAACGGAAAGTGGTCTTTCTTTGTGGCCTTGTTAAGTTTTCGGTAGTCTATGCACATTCTCCATCCCGTGACGGTTCGTTGTGGAATCAATTTGTTGTTTTGATTTTTAACGACCGTCATCCCTCCTTTCTTAGGAACTACTTGGACGGGGCTGACCCACTCGCTGTTTGGAACAGGGTAGATTATGCCCGCGTGTAAGAGCTTCAAGACCTCCTTCTTTACTACTTCTCTCATCGCATTGTTGAGCCTCCTTTGTGGCTCTCTAGAAGGTGTAGCATCGGGTTCGATCGGAATGCGATGTGTGCAAAGAGCGGGACTAATTCCCTTGAGATCTTGCAACGAATATCCTAAGACGGATCGGTGTTTTTCTAGGATGGTGATGAGTTTAGAAACTTCTTCCGTTGTAAGTCGATCACTAAGGATCACGGGAGTCTCTCTGTCACCATTAAGGAAGGCATACTTAAGCCCAGAAGGAAGTGGCTTAAGCTCTATAGAGGGTTTTGGTGGAGGTTCAAACTCATCCAAGTCTAACGGTTCATCTAAATCAATGTCTTCTTCTTGGATAAAGTCATGGGCGTCTTCTTCTAGATCGGGTTGAGAAGTTTCTAGCGAAGATACCGACATCACCTCCTTTATTGGATCAGGCTCGGGTTTTGGTTCGGCTATCGAATTAACGGAGCCGGCAAAAGGAACTGAAAGATCTAGATCCTTCCCAAGGTGACCCTTAAGGCTCCCTTCACGAAATCCCTCAATGAATCTCATGAGTGGGTGCCCAATTAACAAGTCGATCTCGTCTACGTCAAAGACATAGAAGTTTGCGAGGAAGCTAGCCTTGTTAATTGTGATAGAAATACTCTGTGCAATCCCGCAACTCTCGACCAAATTTCCAGAAGGAAGTTAAGGAATTTATTGGTCGGGTTTAGCGGTTCCTCACCTAGGAGTGTTAACATCAATGATTTAGACATTAAATTTACTCCTACAGCGGGATCATAGAGGGAATCTACAGTCGTCTTGTTTATGGCACACGGTATGGATGTGAAACAGGACAGAAGCTTAACGACATCTGATGATGCTTCAGCCTCCCTGAACCATTCGTTGCTCATAATAGACATGAGCTCTTGGGCAGTCGCCTTAAGGTAACTTGCCTCAAACTGGGTTGGCATGTGGTTATTAGGAGCTCTACGGGCTGTGGATCTCTTCTGCACAGGTTGTTTCGAGACATTGCCATAATCGGCGAAAATGTCTGTCTCAATATTTAGAGGATAATCCAAAGGATGAATTACTTCTTCCTTTGGAGGAGTAGGTGGTTGTGGTTCAGGTTTGACAGCTTGGGGTATAGGTGAAGGAGTTTCGGCTATCGTGGGTTCGTCCCTAGGAGTTTGATCTTCCTCTAGAGTTTCACCATGGTCATCGGTGTAGGGGGTGTTCTTGAGAATGGTCGCAAGGACTTCCTTACCTTCACTAATGGGTAAATGGAGGAAAGCTCCTTTAGAGGCTAAATCAAGGAATTGTGTGGAGTTTTGGCTAAGACCGAGATAGAAATGTTGCATAAGGGTTGGCTCGGTTATAGCTAAATCTGGGCCAGAGGATGCTAAGTCTGTAAGTCGTGCCCAGGCCGCACCTAGAGATTCCTTCTCATCTTGTTTGAAGTTTAGCACATCTCTACGAAGACGAGCTACGCAGGATATGGGAAAGTACGTTAAGCAGAACATGGCTTGCAGTTTCTCCCATTCTCCGTTCACACTACCAACGTAGCGAGTATACCAGCGTCTAGCTTTTCCCGTTAACGAGAACGGAAATAGCTTCCACTTAAGAGTGACTCGCCTCATCCCTTGGATGTGAATACACGAACAAAGTTGTTCGAAATCACGTAGGTGGGTATAAGGATTCTCATCTACTTCTCCTGAAAAGGGATTCTCCTGAACCATCGCTATAAGGCTGGGGCGAAGCTCATAGCGAACTGCCAAAACGGCAAGAGATGAACTAGGCGGCTCCAACTCAGCGCCCGATGGAGCAGCGTAGTCAAAAAGGGTTGTTTGATCCATATTGATTTATGAAATAAAAGTTCTAATCAAACTACGATAACTTTAACGACTTTGTTCTAGCTAACACAGCTACCGTTCCCCAGCAACGGCGCCAGAAAAGCTTGTTGACACTTCTTAATGCAACCACTAGAACTAGACTATGGAGCCTAATCCCTGGCAGCGGCACCAGAGATGCTTGTTGACACCAGAAGTGGCAAACGGATATACCACAAGTGCACAGTAGTCAATTATAGCTTTTCACCGGGAGTATTCCAGGTATCGTATTTCCACAGGGAACGTGAAGTGGATTAACTAGAAGTAGGGTCGTCAAAGGATGATCAAAGGGTATATGATAACTAGGATAGAGAGGTCTTCCTAATATCAATATCTGGTTCTGGTTTTCTAAGAGCACTGAGGTTTACCACCTCATTCCTTACTGGGGGCGAAGGACGAAACAGTAGTTGATTAAAAGGTTCTCCACCTAACAACTACTGAGGCGGCAATGCTGCTACCCAACTATTATTTTCAACTTGCCTACAACACTTGAGAGGAACTCCAAGCACTGGCTGTGTCTGTCACCCTACCACCAGGCGTGTACACAAGTGCGACAAGAAGTCCACACTGGCAAGATATAGCCTAGACACCACGTCTACACTAATCTTACTACTCTAAAGATAAGCTTAATAGGCCTAGAACACTTCAACAAAGTAAAGCAATGTGCCAAGTAAAAGAACTGTAAACTTAAATAACCAGACCAGAATATTAAATACTAGAAGGACTCAGATGTAACACTTACAAGAAGAATCGCATCTGCTGAGGCGCACCTTGGAGAAGATTCCCGACAGGCCGGGACTCCTCCGTGGAACTCCTCACTCCCTTCCCTCTCTTCTAACACTAAAGCTACTAAGTAGGCTTTCTCTCCTTGGATACATATAAATGAAGAGCTCTAGGGGGGTATTTATAGCTTGGAGGTGGAGTAGCGGCTACTCCGGTGCCACGTCAGCGATCCGCGTGCTCTCCTTCCTTGGCCATTGGATCAAACCGCCATAGTAACCGTCATGGATGGATGGCCAGGATATTGTTCACATGTGAAACATGTGCAAGCAACCGACTTTGGATGGGATTCACCCCGGGGTCGGCCGACCCCAGCCAATAACAGGTGGGCCCACCACTTTGCTTCTAGAAGGTGCTGATGTCACCAGGCTGAACAGTGTAGCCAGGGCCCACCAAGGGGGGATCGGCCGACCCCCCTATGACAGGGATGGCCCACCATCTTTTCTCCCTTGGTGACCCCACATGTCATGGAGCAAGTCTTGTGAAGTTGGTTGCATTTGGTTTCGCTGTGGACCCATGAATCCATGTGCTTCTCATCTTGCACCATTGAGTAAAAGCACATGTTTGATCCAAGGGATGATGTTGGCCTGAGCATGCTTCTCTTGGAACGTGCCATGTCACCTTGGCCGAGGTGGCCACCAAGGTGGGGTCGGCCTACCCCCTTGGTGGGCCCACCTGGCATCATTTTGTTCATTTTGGCATCTCCTACATGTTCACAAGCTAAGAGTACAAGTGGAACTTATTAGTGATAAATATGCTCATGATATGCTATACTTCCTTGAAACCGAGGCTTGTTGATGGTATTTTGGTAAGGTAAAACATGCTATAACTTCCGTCAACAACAACTAAGGCTTAAGTGGCCAACCACTAACGCTTAATCTGTTCCACAAGTTTTGTTGTCTATTTGAGTTTCACAGGATTTGAAAGGCCAAGAAAAGCTGACGAGCAAGTGAATGCGCCATCCTCTGTTGGAGCACTGTCTCAACAAACATCGATATCAATCAAAGTTCTAATAGAGGAGGAAGGACATATCCACTGCCAGTTTGCTACATAGCAAGATCGAACGACTACGTTAACATTCAGCTTGGGGGAAGGCACCCCCATGTATTCACGTAAGTATCTTTATCCTCTTAAGTTTTTCATTCTATAAACAAATTCAAAAAAAATGTGAGCACATGAAGGCTCACCATTAATTAAAAAAGAACAAAAAAATGTGAGCACATTAAGGCTCGCCATTAATTAAAAAAGAGACAAAAATATATGGGCACATGAAGGCTCAACGCTATTAAGGGAACCAGCTTGGGGGAGACGCACCGCCGTTATCTTCGCGATTCAGGTATGTCTTTATTATTATTACTACTACCACTATTATTATTAGCTTTTATATTATATCTTAAAATGTGTTAGATTAAATAAAAAAAATAGTGTGTTTTAAGAAGTTGATGTCTAAAAGAGAACCCTCTCTCTCTAATCTTTTGCATGGAAATGATGAATAGTTGCTCTATCTAATTTCTTTCATGTACCTAGTCTTCAAAGCATGAGTTCTCCTCATTAACAATGATGCCTTAAAATAAAATTAAATGCATGGTTGGCAAATACTTAATCTAAGGTCTAGGTAATTGGGATATGACATGTGATGATCTAAGCTGCTATTATCTTGTTCTAAACAACACTAAAGTTTCGGAGATTTCTAAATATGAATATGACTAATAATTGCATTGAGTTAAATTAAGCTTTGTGACCCTGTGAGTAGTTTATCATGCCATTGAATTGAGATCACTTACACATTTCATCCATCTTCCGCATAAATGCTCATAATTATCTATTGCTACCCTCTTAGAAGTTTGTTGGAAGCATGTGGCTATTAAAAAAGAGAGAAAAAAAAGAAAAAAAAAGAGAGAAAGATTCGAGGAAATAAAAAAGGGACAAATGTCTGAAACCTCAAAAAGATAGATCCCGAGGAAATAAAAAGGGACAAGTGTCCGAAACCTCGAAGAAAAAAAAATCAGAAAAAAATGGGCACGTGCCCGACAGTAGAATTAGCCTAATAGCCATATGTCTCTGATAAACAGAAGAGAGTGATATATTCAAAAGAGCATCTGACTCCATTTTCCATACACCTGCACTTCTTGATTCAGTGGTTGGTTGACTTTCTCTTTGGATCCATTGTTTAATTTGACAACATATGTATTAATACTTCTGAAAATTAATTAAAACTCCGGGATAAAGGTGAAGTGAAGGAACTAGAGACATAGTGCTTGATTTGATCGTTCAATCTTTCAATTACTCAAGATCTAAGGTAAAAGTAATAAGCCCCATGAAGAATAACATAATATATTTTGGAGAATTTTTGTTTAACAGCAGGTATACTTGTTGAAGTGAAGATATAGTAGCAACTCCTAATCCATTGTTAAGTTTTAGTTTTGCTAAGGGTCTTGCAAAGGGTAAGCTTGGGGGAGTTATTGACACTGGTTATCTATCAAAATTAAAGGATAAATAAATATGAAAAGGGCATGAATTCAATCACCAATAAAGTTTTAGGGTTTTAATTGACAATATTCCATGAGATTTGGTGAATTGTGATTCTGCAGGGACTAAATAGGAAAACCAGCTTCAATTGCTTCCCCTAGAAGGAAACCGACGGGAGATAACGCAACCGCCAAGTCAGGAATACGCCAGAAGATTCTAGAGAACACCTGAAGACTCCACGAGGCGGGGCACCCCGAGCCACCTCCAGGTGGGACCAACCGGTCTGGTGGGCCCACCGGTCGGTCGGCCCAGGGCGCCGCTGGCCTCTGTCTTCTGGAAGCTTCCTCCACCGCCTTTGAGGATCCATCTCAGCCCTACGTGAAGTCGGTTTGATCTAACGACCGCGGTTGATCCCTCAGGGCTATATAAACAGGCTCCCAGGCCCCAGGGTAGAACAAGTCCCTGTTCAGAAAAGGCTACGCCTCATTCAGAAACCCTAGAAGAGACTTCAAGAGCCAGCTTTCAAGTAGAAGACTAGTTACCCCTCTAGTTTAGGTTTAGAACCTAGTCTTATACTAGAACTAGAAGAGAGAGAGAGAGGAATTGATCAAGAAGGAGCTCCGGCCTGTCGGATCAACTTCTTCATCTTGTACCTGCGGATTCAAGTTTACCTTCAACTTGCTTCAGCGATTGTTTCGGTAATCAACGTCTATATTTAAGTTTGAACCATTGTTCTTGTTATTCTTAAGGTTTATGACTCTCTTTTGAGTACTTTAATTCTAGTGATTCTAGAGTTAGAGTAGTTGGATAGTGTAAGCGTGGTGCTTAGACTTGATAGCTCATAAATGCCTCCTATAACGCCGGTTGTAGTGGTTGTTCGCAAGGGTGACTCTTATAGCCTTGTTGATTCTTCTATAGTCCACTTACCCGTGTGTAGGCTCGGTAGGAGTATACATTTGCATAAAAGACTCATACTCTGTTGTGACCTTTTATGGCAACTTCCCCACTAAGAATAATATAAACATATCACTCTTAAATTGGAATTAGACAACCTTAGTGATCCCCTCTTTACTTCTAGATTCTCCGTCCTTGTTAGCTACTCAGGGGTTAGACTTTAAGACTTAACACAACCTATTCCTTTGGGTTCGATATTAAAACTGGATTACTCCGGTGAAGTGCTACATTGGTAGATTTTATCTGTGCGCTTGCGGATAAAGTAGAGTGTGCATTAATTTATACCAACAACCAACTCCGTCTCCATAGGTGAATCCATCCATTCTCAGAAGCGGTGAAGCTCAAACGTGAGTCCAAGCTTTGATACCAATTGAAAGGACCTAAGATGCCGCCTAGAGGGGGGTGAATAGGTGTTTCTGAAAAATAACACCTTAAAATGTGGAAGCAATTAGTAAGTGAGCTTCCAATTACTTGGAAACTCTCAATCCGAGTAAATCAACCCCTCAAGAGACAAACATACAGAATATGAAAGATAAACAATTAATATAGAGTCATGTCCCTGCACCACAAATGATTAGAGCAACATATAAAAGTTTCTGCACATGAGACAAATACCGGACACGTCTGGTAAACCCTAACTCGCTGAACCCACAAGCAATACCGGACACATCCGATAGCAATACCGGACACGTCTGATAATTGCAAAATCAGCGCTGGGCTTCAAATTGACTCTGGTTTCTTCTCAACTTTGTCACACCCTGCAGAGATACAATCTATATATATGCACAACACACAAAACCTACAGAGAAAGCTCGAGCCACACAAATATCAAAAGTAATAAAGAGCGAAGACATGATGAAGGACCGAGAACTCTACGAGAAAGCGACCAGAGTGGGGTGAATGGGAGCCTAAAAATTTCTCTCGAAACTTTGGCCTCTGTCCCGAAAATCAACCCCCAAAAACATCGATCGAAACGTGATGCCCACGACCCTTGGAAGAGGGTGGATGATCCCTAGGATCACAACGAGGCACCACCAAACGAGAGCAAGCCAAACGCCTAAAGCTCCGGCTCAAGTTTGACCCCAAAAACCGACTTCCGAACGTAGATGGAAGGCTACGTCGGGAAATCTCCAAATACCAATGCTAACAAGTAGCAAAGATACCTAGAGAGGTTCCTTGATGAACTCTAGGGCCAAACGAGAAGTTCGGAAACCAAGCGGAAAAGCCGGGAGAGCAAACGCACTAAAAACCAACACACAGCGAGTTCCTGGACTGTCCGCGGGTACGAACCCGGACTGTCCGCGGTACTGCCGGACTGTCCGCGAGAGAAGGGCGGACTGTCCGCTGGCAAAATCCGCAAAACAGTACTGCTATTAAATAGCCCCTAGATAGTCGCAGACTGTCCGTGGGTTACAACGGCAGCCTGTCCGCCGGTCAACCTGGACTCAAACAGCCGAGACTCGCGGCCACTGATCTGGCCAACTACTGATGCGCGGACTGTCCGTGGGCACAGCGGCGGACTGTCCGCGAGTGCCCAGAGAGGGCGATTTCGGTCACCCTTCACCCAAATCTCCCCAAATCCGATCCAAATCAAAATCCCTTGATCCCAAAATTGGAGAAGATGATCACGAGGTAGTTGGGAGACTATCCCCAAGAAATCATCCGCTCAATTCGACTCCATCAACGAGAAATCAAAAGGGAAGGTGTAGGAACAAAAAAGTTGCGACGAAACATGAATCGACCCGATCTACTTGTTCGTGAGGGTACAGTTAAATTCCTTCGGTGGAAATGTTCTCCTCACATCAAGGAACAAGTTGATTCAAGTGGATTCGAGAAAGACGCAGCGAGGAGGGAGATCGAGTGACGGGAAAACCGTGAAGAAAAGAAGAACGCGAAGAACAAGTTCAAAACGCGAATCACAATCACGATTGCCAGCCGAAATTCATCCCCACGAGGAGACAACGGGAATTCGGTCCCGTTTCCGCAAAATCCAAATACACAGAGGTATTGTTCACCGTCTCTGCGGATCTCAGTGGCTACAACAGGGAATGGGAAGCAGGAAACCCTAGAATTAAAATAGCAATGGCTGAGATAGGATGGGAGGTGGGTGTCTCCCTCTACTTATCCTAATCCTATTTCCGCTCTACCCCTAATTATACACAGAGCAAACCAGCTAAACCCTAAGGTTATTCTGGACCAACTCGAAGTAGATGGTGATCCGACGGCCACGCCCGCACAACTGGTAGCTTCGCCTCGACGTGACCTCACCAAAACCAGAAAACCTGGGCCCACCCCCGATTTTGAGGCCGAAACCGAGAAACCCGTCGTCCATCGCCTGAGTTTTGTGGCCCAAACTCAGAAACCCGCTAGCACCCAGGTTTTGAGGCCCAAACCTGGAAACCGTCCTCAGCCCGAGTTTTGTGGCCCAAACTCGGAAACCGGCCGCACCCAGGTTTTGAGGCCCAAACCTGGAAACCGTCCACTCGGTGGTTTTTCTGTGGCTCAACCACCAAACCAAGCCATAGAGGGGATGCACCGCCCGTGCACCCCGTCCACACGCAAGTCTTCACTTGTCGTTGTCCCATGCTGTCAGCCACCACGGCCGATCCTCAGGCCACCGGTCCGTCAGTCCAAGCCTCACGTCTGCCCTTCACCGCTCAGGTGAAAGTCCCTGTTTGGTTTTGGATAATTGATGTCACCTAGAGTACTAACCTTGTCATGAAGTGTTTATGAGCTAGGTTGGTACATTCCAAGTACGGGAGTCAAATGATGATCATGGTATTGGTGGTGATGACCAAAAGATAGATCAAGTGCTCCACATTTGGAAGAAGAAGAAGAGAAAAACAAAACCCTATGGAGATCAAGGCAAAGGTATAAATAGGAATTTTGTTTTGGCACTCAAGACACCATAGAGGGTGTGAGTACATTTAGGATAGATAGCCGTACTATTAAGAGGGGAATATCTCAGTGATCACGGTTATCAAGTGCCACTAGGTGAATTCATACATGCATATGCATTAGGACCTAGTGTGCGAACTCGAATCCTTTGAATATGTTTGTGAAAATGCTAACACACATGCACATGAGGTTGTACACTTGTTGGTGTTAGCACATTTGCAAAGGAGAAGTTGCTGGAGTTGGTTTGGATCAACACAGAGAAGAAAATGGAGTTTTCTGTGTATGGTCGGTGGTACCGACCAGGGTGGTCGGTGGTACCGCCCATAGGTGCTGCGTGCAGCCCTCTCTGTGTTGGGGCGTTTTTGGCCTGGCGGTGGTACCGCTATTACCTCGGTACTACCGCCGGCGGTGGTACCGACCGGATGGTCGGTGGTACCGTGGCCCTGAGGAGTTTCGCGAGGCTCTCTGTAGTTTTTGAAAATGGCTTGCCGGTAGTACCGCCATTACCTCGGTACTACCGCCCACGGTGGTACCGACGCAAGGTCGGTAGTGGCTGGTTTTTCGCGAGGCTCTCTGGAGTTTTTGAAAAAGGCTTGCCGGTAGTACCGCCATTACCTCGGTACTACCGCCCACGGTGGTACCGACGCAAGGTCGGTAGTGGCTGGTTTTTTCGCAGAGCTCTCTGTTCGCGGCGTTTTTGGCCTGGCGGTAGTACCGCCATTACCTCGGTACTACCGACCTCGGAGGTACCGACCAGAGTCGGTGCCTCGCCTAAATCAGCGGGACGTGTGTTAAACGGCTAGTTTGACTCTGTCGGTACTACCGCCCAGGAGGGGTCGGTACTACCGACCAAGCGCAGAAAGGTAGGGTTCGGGCCGTCGCCCTCCCTTCCCTATAAATGGGACGTGGCCGCCTTTGGGGTTTTCTTCTTGACTCTTTGACTTCTTGAACATCCTCTTGGGCAAGATCTAATCCCTCTCTCCGATCTCTTTGCTTGTTAGTGCGAATCCAAGTGAGATCGAGAGATCCAAGTGCATTTGCTTGTGAGTTTGCATCTAGTGGCACTTGGCGATTGTGGTTGCTGTGGATATTCTTATTACTCTTGGTGGTTGCCGCCACCTAGACGGTTTGGAGCAGCGGAGGAGATTAGGCACGAGTGGTGATTGTTCGTGGCCATCTCCCGGTGATTTGTAAGGGGTTTCTTGTACCTTCCCCGGCGGAGCGCCAAAGGTAACTCTAGTGGATTGCTCGTAGCTTGTGGATCCCCATCTTGTGTTGGTTGTGCGGCACCCTATTGAGGGTTAGGCGTGTGATGCCTATTAGCGCGTGAACCTCCAAGTGGGTGTATCGCTACAACGGGGACGTAGCTTGCCGGCAAGCAAGTGAACCTCGGAGGAAAAATTATTGTGTCAACTCGTCTCCGTGGTATTCTTTGATATTCATTTATTAATCTCTTGCCGGATCGGTATACACACTTCTATCTCTTGTACTTACATTTGTTACTTTCTTACAAGTTAATGTTACACCTTGTTATTAGTTACAGTCTCATATCTCGTGTAGTGATATACATTATTGCTTATTTAGTTGTTGGATAGTTCCTTTGATATTGTGTGACTTAGAGTTTGTGGTTACCTAGAATTGTGAATAGGTGGCTTGCATCTGTGTAGAGCTAGCGCAAACTTCGCTTCGCCATTTAGTTGTCTAACTAGTTTGTTTAAGTGTTGTTGTAGAAATTTTTATAGGCTATTCACCCCCCCCCCCCCTCTAGCCATTTAGGACCTTTCAATTGGTATCAGAGCAAGGTCACCGTTTATTTGAGGCTTAACAACCTTCGGTGTCAAAATGGCTCATATCAACAACACCAAAAGGCCACCCCAATTTGATGGCACAAACTATGGCTATTGGAAGGCAAAAATGACCACTCATTTAAAGTCAATCAATAGAAAGATATGGCAAGTTGTGGATGTCAAGATTGAGATAGTTGATCCGGAGAATCTCACCAATGCCGAAGAAGAGAAGATGCAGAACAATGACATTGCTCTCAGTGCTATTCATGATGCTGTCGATGAGAGGGTGTTTGAGCAAATAAAAAATTTGGATATGGCATATGATGCTTGGAAGAAATTGGAAGAATCATTTGAGGGCACTCAAGCAGTGAAAGGAGCAAAAGCATACATTCTCAAAGAAAAGTTTGCTAGCTTCAAGATGAATGAAAATGAAAGTGTTCCAGAGATGTTCCATAGGCTTCAAGTGCTTGTCAATGATCTCAAAGCACTCGGAGAAGAGGTGAAGGACAAAGACTTCTCTCATAAATTCTTGAGATGTCTTCCAAACAGATTTGGCATGTTAGTCACGTTGCTTGTAAGAAGCGGCTTGGACACTATGACACCAAACCAAGTTCTTGGAGATGTAATGACCGATGACACCTATAGAGATGAGAATGATCAAGAAGTGAAGAAGGATGAGAAGAAGAAGAGTGTGGCATTCAAAGCCACAACATCATCATCAAAGAACAAGGGCAAAGCAAAGAAAGAAGATTCTAGCGAAGATAACTGCTCAAATGACAGTGATGACGATGATGAAGAGATGGCTCTATTTGTCAAAAGGTTTGGCAAATTCATGAAGAAGAAGGGCTACCGGGCAAGGAGGAAGAAGACTTCATACAAGAACAAGGATGAACCAAGAAGGTGCTTCAAGTGCGGTAGCAAGGACCATCTTGTTGCTCAATGTCCGTACAACAGTGAGAATGATGATAATGACAACAAGAAGGACAAGAAGAAGGAGAAGAAAGAAAAGAAGAATTACACAAAGAAGAAGAAGGGGCAATCATATATGGTCACTTGGGATAATGATGCATCCACAAGTGATAGTGATGAAGATAGTGATAATGAAGATCGCAAGACAAGCAAGAAGAAGGCACTTGCAAGTATTGCTATCAACAACAAGCCTTCAATCTTCGATACTCCATCATGCTTCATGGCTAAGGCCACAAAGGTACTATCTGATGATGATGAGAGTGATAGTGATGATAGTGATGATGATGAACCCACTAAAGATGAATTAATTGAAATGCTTGATGATGCTAGAGAACATTTTGATAAAAAGAGAAAGGAGTGCAAAGAATTGCAAAAGAGACTAAAAGCTCTTGAGCAATCCTTTGAGGAGCTCAATGCTACTCATGAGAGGCTAGTGGAAGCCCATGAGGAGCTTGGCAATGCTCACACTAAGCTTAAGGAAGCTCACTCCTCACTTGTTGATCAAGCTAAAACTGAAAAAGTGGTTAAAACATGTGACATAGGCATAACTTGTGATATAATCGATGAATCTTTCTATAAGCCTATTGTTATTGCTGCTACTAACCCTTCATGTAGCTCATCATCTACCACTACTACTTCATCTATGGATGATGGTTTCACTTGTGATGCCTCACTCATGGTTGAAAATGAGACATTGAAGAAGGAGGTAAATGAGCTCACTCACGCCTTAGGTAAAGCCTATGGTGGTGAGGCCCGCTTGCTTAAGTGCTTGGGTAGCCAACGTTTTTCTCTCAACAAAGAGGGATTGGGCTATACCCCCAAGAATGGCAAGGCGGCTTTTGCTACTCACAAGACTAGTTTTGTGAAGAGCAATGGGCGGTTTTGCACTCGATGCAAGCAAAGTGGGCATGTAGAGCAATATTGCAAGAACAAGAACAAGAACGCTAATGTATCCTCTATTAAATTTGATTCTTGTTATTTGCTTACCAAGGGTGTTAATGGCATAAAAGCTAAATTCATTGGTACACCAATTGTGGGCTCAAAGAAGAAAGCTATTTGGGTACCAAAGAGTTTGGTCACTAATCTTGGAGGACCCAAAAAGGTTTGGGTACCTAAAAGGGATTGATTTGTTCTTGTAGGTCAACTATAAAGCCGGAGGGAGGCATTGGGTGCTTGATAGTGGGTGCACTCAACATATGACCGGGGATTCAAGAATGTTCAATTCAATCAATTCAAGCGGCAATCATGGTTTTGATTCTATCACATTTGGTGACAGTGGCAAAGGCAAGGTTAAAGGGCTTGGTAAGATCGCAATATCCAATGACATGAGCATTTCCAATGTGTTGCTAGTTGAGAGCTTGAACTTCAATTTACTGTCAGTCGCTCAGTTGTGTGATCTTGGTTTCAAATGCATTTTTGGAGTTGATGATGTAGAAATCATAAGTGTAGATGGTTCTAATTTGATATTCAAAGGATTTAGATATGAGAACCTATACTTGGTTGATTTCAATGCTAGTGAAACCCAGCTGTCAACATGCTTGTTCACTAAATCTGGTTTGGGTTGGTTATGGCATAGAAGGCTTGGTCATGTTGGAATGAAACAGTTAAACAAAATAGTGAAGCATGATTTAGTTAGAGGCTTGAAAGATGTCACTTTTGAGAAAGATAAACTTTGTAGCTCTTGTCAAGCTGGCAAACAAGTTGGTAACTCCCATCCTAAGAAAAGCATAATGAGTACTAGCAAAGCATTTGAGTTATTGCACATGGATTTATTTGGACCAACAACATACACTAGCATCGGTGGAAGTAAATATGGCTTTGTGATAGTGGATGATTACACTAGATACACATGGGTCTTCTTTCTTAGTGATAAAAGTGAAACTTTTGATATCTTCAAAACTTTTGTCAAGAAATGTCAGAATGAGTTTGAAACAACAATCAAGAAAGTTAGAAGTGACAATGGGAGTGAATTTAAGAATACAAGAATTGATGAGTTGTGTGATGACTTTGGCATTAGACATCAATTCTCACCCAAGTATACTCCTCAATCAAATGGGATTGTTGAAAGGAAGAACAGAACTTTGATTGATATGGCAAGGTCTATGCTCAGTGAATACAATGTCAGTCATTCCTTTTGGGCCGAAGCTATCAATACGGCTTGCTATTGTAGCAACCGTCTCTATTGCCATGGCATGCTAGAAAAGACACCATATGAGCTATTAAATGGAAGAAAGCCAAATATCGCTTACTTTAGAGTTTTTGGTTGCAAATGTTATATATTGAAGAAAGGTGCAAGATTGAGCAAATTTGAGAAGAAATGTGATGAAGGATTCTTACTTGGATATTCAACAACAAGCAAAGCATATAGAGTTTGGAACTTGGCTAGTGGTATTATGGAAGAAGTGCATGATGTTGAATTTGATGAAACTAAGGGCTCTCAAGAAGGAAATGAAAATCTTAATGATGTGAGAGGCACTCAATTGTCAAATGCAATGAAGAATATGGATATTGGTGATATTAGGCCAAGACAAGTGGATGATAATGAAGATGACCAAATGTTCTCCTCAAATGTGCAAGTTGATGCAAATCAAGCTAGTGGTTCTCATGATCAATCAAGTGCTAGTGAAGATCAACAAGCTAGTTCATCTCAACCAAGCAATCAAGTGCAAATCCTCCAACCAACCAATATTGCAAGAGATCATCCCATAGATCAAATTGTTGGGGATATTAGAAGTGGTGTGCAAACAAGATCAAGATTGGCATCATTTTGTGAGCATTTTTCTTTTGTGTCATCATTCGAGCCAACCAAGATAGAAGATGCATTGATGGATGTTGATTGGGTAAACGCTATGCATGAAGAGCTAAACAACTTCACCCGCAACCAAGTTTGGGAACTTGTTGAGAGACCAAAGAATTACAATGTAATTGGAACCAAATGGGTATTTCGAAATAAGCAAGATCAAGATGGGATAGTAGTAAGAAACAAAGCAAGATTGGTAGCTCAAGGTTACACTCAAGTTGAAGGTCTTGATTTTGGAGAAACATATGCACCGGTTGCAAGAATGGAAGCAATTAGAATTCTAGTGGCTTATGCATGTGCTCATAATATCAAGTTGTATCAAATGGATGTCAAAAGTGCATTTCTCAATGGGTATATCAATGAGTTAGTATTTGTAGAACAACCTCCCGGTTTTGAAGATGACAAGAAGCCCAACCATGTTTACAAGCTCAAGAAGGCGTTGTATGGTTTGAAGCAAGCACCAAGAGCATGGTACGAGAGGTTGAGAGATTTCCTACTCTCTAAAGGGTTCAAGATGGGCAAGGTTGATACTACTCTCTTCACCAAGAAGATTGACAAAGACTTGTTTGTGTTGCAAATATATGTTGATGATATTATCTTTGGGTCAACCAACCAAGAGTTTTGTGAAGAGTTTGGGAATATGATGGCAAATGAGTTTGAGATGTCTATGATTGGAGAGCTTAGTTACTTCCTTGGTCTTCAAATCAAGCAAATGAAGAATGGCACTTTTGTGAGTCAAGGCAAGTACATCAAAGATATGCTCAAGAAGTTTGGTCTAAATGATGCAAAAGCTATTAGTACACCTATGGGAACAAATGGACATTTGGATAGTGATGCTAGTGGCAACATGGTGGATCAAAAGTTGTATCGGTCTATGATTGGAAGCTTACTCTATGTGACCGCTTCTAGGCCGGACGTCATGTTTAGTGTATGCATGTGTGCAAGATTTCAAGCTTCACCAAGAGAGAGTCACTTGAAGGCAACTAAAAGAATATTGAGATATTTGAAGCATACACAAAATGTTGGATTGTGGTATCCCAAGGGGTCAAACTTTGAGTTGATTGGATATTCGGACTCCGACTATGCAGGATGCAAAGTTGATAGAAAAAGCACATCGGGCACATGTCAATTACTTGGAAGATCACTTGTATCATGGTCATCGAAAAAGCAAAACAGTGTTGCACTTTCAACCGCCGAAGCAGAATACATATCCGCAGGAAGTTGTTGTGCTCAATTACTTTGGATGAAAGCAACTTTGGATGACTTTGGAATTAAATTCAAACAAGTACCATTGCTATGTGACAATGAGAGTGCAGTGAAGCTCACCAACAATCCAGTACAACATTCAAGAACAAAGCACATTGACATTCGCCATCACTTCATAAGAGACCATCAACAAAAGGGTGATATTTCTATTGAGAATGTTGGTACCGAGGATCAACTTGCCGATATATTCACCAAGCCACTTGATGAAAAGAGATTTTGCAAGCTAAGGAATGAATTGAATATACTTGATTTCTCAAATATGAGTTGATGCACCCTCCGTTATATGACATGCCTCTCCTTCGACAAAGCAAAGGTAAAATTGTGTGGCATGACATTCATTCTTGCTAAGGATATGTTTAGTGCATTTAGTCATTCGTTGCATCTTATAGGCTCATTCATGAAAATAAAATACTTTGGATGTACATATGGTACCACTATTGCTTCTATGTTTGATATGATCTAATGGTAGCATATGACATGTTTATGGGCTTGTGAACCTAGTGTTTGATCTTGAAAACAAGCATTCAAGGGTTTAACCGACGTGAGTAAGATAACCATTGAAAGATGTGTGAAGAAGCTTACTCTAGAGCAAACCGTGTTAAATATCTTATGTTTGTTTGCTAGGTTGAACCATACTATGAACTTGATCACCCTATTGATTAACTTCACTTCTACTAAAATTGGTGTGCCTTTTATGGTACTTAATGACAAAGGGGGAGAAATGGTTAAGATAGATGTATATAACAAAGGGAGGATCAATTAAAATTTGAGCATATAAGTCGGGGGAGCAAGCTCATGAACTGATTGTTGCATTTGAATGTGCATATTCATATGAGTGATTGCATTGTAAAAATTTAAATTCAATATACGCTTGTGTGATGTATGCTAGAAATAAATTTTGAATAATGATTTGTGAACTAGCATGCATAAGTGGTAGCTAGATGTAATCTGTTTTTGCAAAGTGGTACTAGAACCTTTTATATAATGTTGATCTCATAAGGTATCTAGTGTTTTTGTAAGTCTAGCTAATCAAGATGCTAAGGATGGTGTACATTGGCAACTCCGATTGGTATCACGCTTCAAAGGTCTAGTATTTATACCTTAGCATCATTTGATAGTATTACTCTCCCACATTTTATATCTATGCATATGTGCCGAACTTGAACCAAACACTATAGCACATATGTAGGGGGAGCTAATACTAACAAAGTGGAGACTCAAATTTTAAAACATATATCTTTGTGAAAGGTTGTCATCAATTACCAAAAAGGGGGAGATTGAAAGTCCCTGTTTGGTTTTGGATAATTGATGTCACCTAGAGTACTAACCTTGTCATGAAGTGTTTATGAGCTAGGTTGGTACATTCCAAGTACGGGAGTCAAATGATGATCATGGTATTGGTGGTGATGACCAAAAGATAGATCAAGTGCTCCACATTTGGAAGAAGAAGAAGAGAAAAACAAAACCCTATGGAGATCAAGGCAAAGGTATAAATAGGAATTTTGTTTTGGCACTCAAGACACCATAGAGGGTGTGAGTGCATTTAGGATAGATAGCCGTACTATTAAGAGGGGAATATCTCAGTGATCACGGTTATCAAGTGCCACTAGGTGAATTCATACATGCATATGCATTAGGACCTAGTGTGCGAACTCGAATCCTTTGAATATGTTTGTGAAAATGCTAACACACATGCACATGAGGTTGTACACTTGTTGGTGTTAGCACATTTGCAAAGGAGAAGTTGCTGGAGTTGGTTTGGATCAACACAGAGAAGAAAATGGAGTTTTCTGTGTATGGTCGGTGGTACCGACCAGGGTGGTCGGTGGTACCGCCCATAGGTGCTGCGTGCAGCCCTCTCTGTGTTGGGGCGTTTTTGGCCTGGCGGTGGTACCGCTATTACCTCGGTACTACCGCCGGCGGTGGTACCGACCGGATGGTCGGTGGTACCGTGGCCCTGAGGAGTTTCGTGAGGCTCTCTGTAGTTTTTGAAAATGGCTTGCCGGTAGTACCGCCATTACCTCGGTACTACCGCCCACGGTGGTACCGACGCAAGGTCGGTAGTGGCTGGTTTTTCGCGAGGCTCTCTGGAGTTTTTGAAAAAGGCTTGCCGGTAGTACCGCCATTACCTCGGTACTACCGCCCACGGTGGTACCGACGCAAGGTCGGTAGTGGCTGGTTTTTTCGCAGAGCTCTCTGTTCGCGGCGTTTTTGGCCTGGCAGTAGTACCGCCATTACCTCGGTACTACCGACCTCGGAGGTACCGACCAGAGTCGGTGCCTCGCCTAAATCAGCGGGACGTGTGTTAAACGGCTAGTTTGACTCTGTCGGTACTACCGCCCAGGAGGGGTCGGTACTACCGACCAAGCGCAGAAAGGTAGGGTTCGGGCCGTCGCCCTCCCTTCCCTATAAATGGGACGTGGCCGCCTTTGGGGTTTTCTTCTTGACTCTTTGACTTCTTGAACATCCTCTTGGGCAAGATCTAATCCCTCTCTCCGATCTCTTTGCTTGTTAGTGCGAATCCAAGTGAGATCGAGAGATCCAAGTGCATTTGCTTGTGAGTTTGCATCTAGTGGCACTTGGCGATTGTGGTTGCTGTGGATATTCTTATTACTCTTGGTGGTTGCCGCCACCTAGACGGTTTGGAGCAGCGGAGGAGATTAGGCACGAGTGGTGATTGTTCGTGGCCATCTCCCGGTGATTTGTAAGGGGTTTCTTGTACCTTCCCCGGCGGAGCGCCAAAGGTAACTCTAGTGGATTGCTCGTAGCTTGTGGATCCCCATCTTGTGTTGGTTGTGCGGCACCCTATTGAGGGTTAGGCGTGTGATGCCTATTAGCGCGTGAACCTCCAAGTGGGTGTATCGCTACAACGGGGACGTAGCTTGCCGGCAAGCAAGTGAACCTCGGAGGAAAAATTATTGTGTCAACTCGTCTCCGTGGTATTCTTTGATATTCATTTATTAATCTCTTGCCGGATCGGTATACACACTTCTATCTCTTGTACTTACATTTGTTACTTTCTTACAAGTTAATGTTACACCTTGTTGTTAGTTACAGTCTCATATCTCGTGTAGTGATATACATTATTGCTTATTTAGTTGTTGGATAGTTCCTTTGATATTGTGTGACTTAGAGTTTGTGGTTACCTAGAATTGTGAATAGGTGGCTTGCATCTGTGTAGAGCTAGCGCAAACTTCGCTTCGCCATTTAGTTGTCTAACTAGTTTGTTTAAGTGTTGTTGTAGAAATTTTTATAGGCTATTCACCCCCCCCCCTCTAGCCATTTAGGACCTTTCATCAGGGTCCATCGGCACAGCACGTCTCTACTTGACCTTCACCTTGCCCTTGATCACCATATCCGAGCTCGACACCTGCACAACACAAGCCAAAGAACATGCGCATCATCCCACTTGACAATCACTCATCATCTCAAGATTCGGCATACACCCATGTATCCGCAATCTCCCCCTTGATGAGTGCATTGTCATCTACCAACACAAATCATATGAAGATAGAAGAAGGAAGGAAGAAGAAGTAAGCGAGCTCAACCAGTCGACTAAAAGCGAAGCAAAGCCAGGAAAAGTCGAATGGAGTGAGCAAGATAACTTGGTTCCCAAAGACATGGGCAACAGCTCGACGCAACCAAGTAAAGGAAAGCTAGCCCTCAAGAAGAGGTAGAACAGGCTCAACACCGCTAGCGAGAAGGTCGGAGCAAGAAAGACAAAGACAAGCTAGTCCCTCCAGAAAAAGCAAAGGCTCAACACAACTAGCAGAACCGCTCCAAACCAATTGAAAAACCACACAAGCTGAAAATCGCTCCAAACCAATTGAAAAACTGCTTCGAACCAATTGACCAACAAAACTTGTTAAATAAAACAAGCATGCAAACTCCCCCAACAATAGTGCACACAACTAGGGACATGATTTGTCAAATTTCTCCCCATTAGTTGAAAATGCACACAACAAGACAAATGCATATGAGTTACAAATACAGGTTAACAGCTTCAGGTATATAGTCGATAGAAAGAATAGATGCTCTAAAGAGTGCTGATCCAATGATTCAACAACAAGCATAAATGCCAGCAGAGCCTCAAACTGATCACAGAATACGAAATATGAACATATGAGCAAAGTGAGCAGTTTTGAAGCCATTCAGAAAGGGTTTCACCATCAAAATAGCACTACACATGTATAGACAGGAGGTTACACAAGTGCTAAACATGTATACAAGGTGAACTACCCCTAGAAAAGTTCAATCATCATGCTATAGAATGAACCATAGATTTGTGTTTTCAAAATTTATCGGAGTTGTAGCGGTTTTTACACAAGTTTAAGATTTCAGCGTGTGATTGCGAGAGGTTGAAAACTTGACATTGGCTAACTTTTCAACCGAGCTAAGCCTATGTATAAGCAATCAGAAGCTTGAAGCAACGGTTTCGGTCTTACACTACACGGCTCAAGTTTAACTCAATGTGCAATGAGAAACAGTCTCGATACCGTGTTGTGCTGTCAAGTGATCCCATCTCGATTTTTTCAATTCACTTAGACTTGGTTCAAATTTAGCAGAATATGAACATACCAAGCAAGTGAAAGACTCAGAACTAGAGACATAGCAACCTAGCATATATGAAAAGCACAAATGACTTCAACACATTCTACACATGCTAGTTGCCAAACTCAATGGTGAACATGTTTCAATTTTAATGTTGAATTAACCATATTCACAGTTCTGAAAAGTAGCTGAGCTCACAATATGTATCAGTGATCAAAAAGAGCCTAAGCTACAAGCATCATCATATATCATCAGAGCATACACTAATTAGAGCATTGATTCATTCTACAGATTATAGACATGAAGTTTGTGAAGATGCAAAGATGATGAAAAGAAAAGACTAAATAAAAACAAAGAAAAAAAAGAAGTCAGTCTATGATACAAGAACCAAAATGTTTCCCCCAACTAAAAGGGGAAACATACACCAAGATCACCTCTCAACCTAGGAAAGGTTGATTGGTCCAAAGACTTGGTGAAAATATCTGCCAACTGAAGATGAGTATCAACATGGTGAAGGTCGATATCACCCTTCTCATAGTGGTCTCGCAAGAAATGAAAGCACACGTCAATGTGTTTGGTCTTAGAATGCAGCACGGGGTTCTTAGCAACGCTAATCGCACTCGTGCTGTCACAAAGCAATGGAACTCGAGAAAAACTCAGACCAAAATCACGCAAAGTGGCCATCATCCATAACAACTGAGAACAGCAGCTAGCCGTAGCAACATATTCAGCCTCTGTGGTAGACTGAGCGACAATAGTCTTCTTGCGAGAAGACCAAGACACAAGAGAAGAACCTAAAAACTGACAAGTCCCAGAAGAGGACTTGCGCTCAAGTCGGCAACCAGGAAAATCAGCATCTGAGTAACCGCAAAGGGAGACGGTGGAAGAAGCAGAATACCAAATTCCGAACTCAGGTGTGAAATAGAGATACCTAATAATGCGCTTGACCGCCTGACGGTGAGAAGTGCGCGGCGATGACTGAAATCGCGCGCAAAGACATACCGCGAACAAAATGTCCGAGCGTGTCGCCGTCAGGTACAGCAGCGACCCGATCATACTCCGGTACTCCTTCTGGTCCACAGCTTCTCCATCCTTGTCCGCATTCAGGGCCGTCGTAGTCGACATGGGTGTTGGAAGAGGCTTGGCCTCACCCATATCGAACTTCTTCAATATGTCCTTGGTATACTTGCCTTGGTGCACAAACGTCCCCTCTTGGGATTGCTTGATTTGCAACCCGAGGAAACATGTCAACTCGCCCATCATGCTCATCTCAAATTCCCTGCTCACAGTATCTGCAAACTTGACAACCAAAGCATGAGAAGAACCACCGAAAATGATATCATCCATGTAAATCTGAACCAACAAAGTGTCATTGCCTTGCTTGAGGAGAGAAAGAGTTTTATCCACACATCCCATTTATAACCCTTAGCAAGGAAAAAGGTTTTCAACCTATCCTACCAGGCCCTAGGGGCTTGTTTCAAACCATACAAGGCTTTATGAAGTTTAAAAACATGGTTTGGAAACTTGGAATTTTCGAAACCGGGATGTTGTTTCAGATACACCTCTTCTTCTATGTAGCCGTTTAGAAAGGCAGTCTTGACATCCATTTGAAAGAGTTTGAAACCTTTGGATGCAGCAAAAGCCAAGAGGATCCTAATTGTCTCCAAACGAGCTATAGGAGCAAAAGTCTCCTCATAGTCTATCCCCTCCTTCTGACTATACCCCTGGGCTACAAGTCTGGCCTTGTTTCTCACAACATGGCCATCTTCTCCTTGTTTGTTTTTGAAAAACCATTTTGTCCCAATAGGGTGACACTCAGGAGGAAGAGAGACAAGAACCCAAACCCGATTTCTCTCAAAATTCTCAAGCTCCTCATGCATGGCATTGACCCAATCCGGATCAGATAAAGCGTGTCCAACATCTCAGGGTTCAAAATCAGCAACAAATGTAGAATGAGCAAAGTGAGAGATTTGTTGTGACCTTGACCGAGTGACGCATTCGTGGATGTCGTCGATCATCTGTTGAGGAGGGTGTTGGCGCTGCATGTGTCATGGCGCCTCCCTTGCTGAAGTAACCTCCCCCTCAACAGTAACTGGTGCCTCCTCAGGTACAAGCGGTACAGCCCGAGGTGGTGGATCACACGGCCCCCATGTAGTAGAGGAAGAAGGATCGGGGCCGCGTGCAGTGGTGGTCGAAGTCGACCCAATTGGCACAGCAGGTGGAGGAAGTGCTGGATCATCAATCCCTTGAGCACCTTCTTCCTCATCAACAAAAAGAGGTTCTCCGACCTCATGATCACCTGCACGCTCAAAACTAGAAGAAAGACAAAGCACGGTCTCATCGAAGGTGACATCGGATGTCTCCATGACTCGGTTAGTATCAAGGTTAAGTACACGATATGCACGAGTGTGATTACCTTAACCCAAAAATACACCGTCAGAAGAACGAGACTCAAACTTGTCCAAATTGCCCTTTTTTAGTATAAAACAGTGGCAACCAAAAACTCTAAAATAGCTCACTTTGGGTTGCATCCCAAATCGCAACTCATAAGAAGTTTTCTTCAAGAAAGCACGGAGAAAAATGTGATTGGAAATATAGCATGTAGTGTTTACAGCCTCAGCCCAATACCGCCTAGGACTCCTATGCTCATCGAGCATCATCCTGGCCATCTCTACAAGGGTCCAATTTTTCCTCTCTACAACACCATTTTGTGGCGGTGTGTAGGGGGGAGAAAACTGATGCTCCAAACCCAAAGAGTTACAAAACTTTTCAAAATCTGAGTTCTTAAACTCGGAACCATTATCGCTATGAATAGCTCTCATTGAGTTCTTAGGGAACTCGTTCTGAAGTCGCAAGATCAAATTGCGAACAAACGTGAAAGTCTCAGTTTTCTTAGCTAAAAACAAAACCCAGGAATATCTCGAAAAGTCGTCAACAACAACAAGCACATACCACTTCCCACCAACCGAGCTCACCCGAGCCAGACCTACACGGTCCATATGCAAAAGCTCTCCAGGGTGCTTGGTCATAACTTAGATCACATGATGGTGGGGAGCGGCTACCATTTTCCCATGTGACGGACCAGAATGTCAGAGACATCATCAAAAAATGATTACTCGAACCAGCTCTGGATGTCGCGAGAGGATTCGAACACATGCTACAAAGTAGACATGGATTAGGACTCTCATTGTAACATAGTTGAGTTCTAAAGGAAGTCTTGTAATTAGAATAGGACTCCTCTATTGTTACCGACTAGGACTCGGTTGGTGCTAAGCTTCACCCGATTATCTAAGGGGAAGCGGGCGCCGACCCCTATCATTGAATCTCATATCATAACACAAGGCACACGCCGACACTGGACGTAAGGTATTACGCTATTAAGCGGCCTAAACCAGTATAAATTGTTGTCCCTGTGTGCTCGCCGAGTTCTACGAACGCCGATCCCCACCGAACAAATCATCTGGGAATCCCCAAGACGAGTTGCCGGTTAACAAACACCGACAGCTGGCGCGCCAGGTAGGGGCTCTCGGCGATTCCACGATCAAGAGCTCGACGAACCACTTCAACATGTTCTCGGCGGGAACAATTTTCGTTTTTGGCTCGTGGATGTGCATCGCAGATGATCAAGGGAAGCCGCATCGACAACTTCAAACTGAATCAGAAGCACAAGCCACGCCAAACACAGATCATCTCACCCGAGACCTAGCAAAACTCATGATCCAAGAATCGCAAGAATATGGGGACCAGGTAGAATCATCCGACTCCTACTCGGATACGAACTCTCGATCCAAGAAGGACTCGGATTCCATACACCGTATCCCCTTTGGACTACATAACTCAGCTAAAAGCTTTCAAGAATTGATTGGATCAAATTCCCAAAAGCTTCAACAGATCCCGCTGACAGGAGCTCAGCAGGGACTCGTTTTCAGCTCAACCGAGGAGGGTAACATCGTCCATTGGCCAATACAACCAGCTCTGGCTAGGCTGGTTGGCACAATCAACCAACAACTCCCTTATCAACATGGACATCAGCTCCCCTTTGCGGAGCACGATACCCCAACAGAGCTAATCTCCAGTGCTTCTACCCTAGCATCGGTTACACCGGGATCAATAAACCAAGGCTACACTCGCGAAGTCTTCATGCTAGTACACCAGTCATCTCTACGACCTCCGACTCCCCCAGATGTCTTTCGAGATTATGAGACCTTGAGTATGATATCTGATGACTATCCAGTAGGACCCGGTGAAACCGAGACCCTAAAAACAGAGAGACTAAGGAGAAATTTGGCAAAAGACGCCCGTAGAAGGCGAGCAACTCATTGTAAGGAGGCCGTGGAGCGCTACCAAGTCCGACTTGAAGACTATAATAGTCGAAGGCATCTGGAAGAGGAAGCTGAACGTCAAGCTCCTAATCTACGTGATCAGGAGATCCAGTCCCAGAATGACCACAATCGACGATGAGCTCACTGTTCACGCAACCTCGAACCTGAATTCATGAGGGTCGCTGGTCACAAGGTATATCAAACACCCTACCAAAACATCATGGCTTTAGCCACGGTGATGGGATCCAAAGACAACCGCACCCCTGATGAAGAACGATGATTGATCATGCTTTAGACTACAGCGCTACAACTCAAAGGTAGAAACCTTGAGTCTTTAGCTGATGATCAGGACTCATCTCATCCAAGCCAGAGGCAACCTATTCATGAACGACTCGGCCGAGTCCCGGCCAGGAGTCATCTGGGCAACCGAGTCCCTGACTAAGCTGAAGGAGGAGCTGAATCATCTTATCGAGGAGTCGACATCTTAGCATCTGACGCAGTCGATCGCTTCCCCTGCTTTTCCCAGAGGCTCCGAGCAGTCCCGTTCCCACAAAAATTCAAACCCGGGAACTACTCAAAGTACGACGGGAAAACAGAACCTAAACAGTGGCTCAGGCTGTATGCTCAAGCAGTCGAGTTAGCTGGAGGAAGCAATGATGTCAAATCATTATTTCTCCCCATGGCTCTAGAGACAATGTCTCTTGCATGGTTCGACAGACTTAAGCCCTGGTCCATTGACTCCTGGGAACAACTTCACCGCATTTTCATAGAGAACTTTGCAGGTGTCCCTGAGAGATCAGACCCTCGGACTAAACTTAGAACCTGCAAGCAGCAGAAAAATGAGACCATGTGAGAGTACTACAGATGTTTCTCTGAGATCCGCTCCACAGTCTCAAATATAACAGATAGAGAAGTAATCGACCTTTTCGGCAATGGAATCTGCGAAAGGTACAATTACAAGGATTTCATCAAACATGACCCGACCACTGCCGACGAGTTCCATCAGGCAGTAAACTCTATGATGGCAACAGAAGAACGCACACAGGAGCGTTTCCTCAAGAGGAACACGTAGGGGGATCGAGGAAATAACCAAAGAGGGATCCAGACTGCTCAGCAAAACACCCGCAAAAGAACCGGGGACAACACTGTTGCAGCCATGGAACCTCAGAAGAAAGGGAACAAACCTTCAAGCTTTGATGACCTCCTAGACGGCCCATGTACTTTCCATCCAAAAGGAGGACACCAGGCTAGGCATTGTCGACAACTTAAAGAGCGAGGTTTGAATTCCGACTTCAACAAAAACAGAAATGACAAGGGGAAGAAAGTAGCCGAAGACCGTCAGCAGGACGCCGGTGGTTTCCAACACCCCAAAGGTACCATCAATGTTATATTTGGGGGAGTCACCACCAGTGATAACAAGCGCCTTCTGAAGCTTTCTTTGCAGGAAATCATGTCAACTAAACCAGCAACCCCCAGATACCTCGATTGGTCTGAGCATCTGATCAATTTCTCTCGAGCAGACCAATGGACCAGCATCTCAAATGCAGGGCATTACCCATTAGTACTGGATCCTACGGTCGCCGGATTCAAATTGGGAAGAGTACTCATTGATAGAGGAGCAGGATTCAACGTCATCTTCGCAAGTACCCTACGCAAGATGAACTTGGACCTAGCAACTCAGCTCACACCATCAAGCGCTCCCTTTTACGGCATAGTACCCGGAAAGGCGGTCATACCACTCGGAAGAATAATACTACCCGTCACTTTTGGAACTCAGGTCAACTATCGCACCGAGTACATCAGTTTCGAGGTAGCCGACTTCGAATCATCATACCACGCCATATTTGGACGTCCAGCTATCGCCAAATTTATGACAGTACCACACTATCCATACCTTCTACTGAAGATGTCGGGTCCTAAAGGTATTCTAACTTTCAAGGGCGACTTGAAGCGATCCTTCGAATGCGACACAGAAGCTGTCCAAATCACAGAAAAGGCTCAACTCGCCCTAGAAGTACATAAACTCACGCAGATGGTACATAATGCCAAGCCTGGAAATTCAGAAATCCCAACCAAGACGGCGGGTACTATCCAACGACCACCAGCAGTCTCTACAAAATCTATTGATCTGGAAACCGGTGATCCCTCAAAGACGGCGGTTATCAGCGCTCACCTATCTGAGGAATAGGAACTCGCGCTCACCAAGTTCCTCAGAGCAAACAAAGATATATTTTCTTAGAAGCCGGCTGACATGCCAGGCATTCCAAGGAACTTGGCTGAGCACAAGTTAGAATTAAAAGAGGGCTCTAGACCCATCAAGCAAAGACTGCGACGATTCTCACCAGAGAAGAAAGAGACAATCAAGAAGGAAATAGCTAAGCTACTCGCAGCCGGGTTCATCAAAGAAATTCTCCACCCTGAGTGGTTAGCTAACCCAGTACTAGTAAAGAAGAAGAACTCCGCAGAGTGGCGCATGTGTGTCGACTACACGAACCTCAATAAGCATTGTCCATAGGATCCCTTCGGATTACCAAGGATAGATCAAATAGTTGACGCCACCGCAGGTTCAGCTCTATTATCTTTTCTGGATTGTTACTCAGGGTACCATCAGATTGCTCTCAAGGAAGAAGACCAACCAAAGACATCGTTTATAACTCCCTTCGGTGCCTACTGTTATAAAACTATGTCCTTTGGATTGAAGAATGCACGAGCCACTTATTAGCGAGCTATCTAAGACTGCCTAGGCGACCAAATTGGCCGCAACGCGGAAGCCTACGTTGATGATGTGGTTATAAAGACAAAAGATCTGACTACCCTCATATCAGACTTAGAGGAAACTTTTACCCGACTACGCACTTATAAATGGAGGCTCAACCCCATAAAATGTGTATTCAGAGTACCCTCAGGCCAACTACTCGGTTTCCTAGTTAGCCATCAAGGCATCGAGGCTAGCCAAAAGCATATCAAGGCTATCACCAGCATGAAGCCACCAAACTCGGTCAAGGACGTTCAAAAGCTCACTGGGTGTATGGCTGCACTTAACAGATTTATCTCACGGTTGGGAGAAAAGGGACTACCTTTCTTCAAATTACTCAAAGCCGGTGATAAATTTCAGTGGACGAAAGAACCGGATAGGGCCTTTGAACAACTCAAAGGATACCTCACCAATTCTCCTATACTAACACCACCAGAACCCAGGGAACCAATGATGTTATACATTGCGGCTACCACACATGTTGTAAGTACAACAATAGTAGTGGAACGGAAACATGAGCAGCACATCTACAATACTCAACGACTAATATACTACATCAGCGAGGTACTTTCCGACTCAAAAGTCAGGTACCCATAGGTTCAAACAGTGCTTTATGCTTTACTCGTATCATCAAGGAAGCTACGACACTACTTCAAAGCCCAAGAAATCACAATTGTCACGGACATTCCATTGGGGGAAATCCTCCACAACCGTGATGCCACAGGAAGAATTTCCAAATGGGCAGTCGAGTTGGGGGCACTCAATATTAAGTTCACTCCAAGGAAGGCAATCAAGTCGCAAGCCTTGTGAAGGACCGAGAATGCAATAGCAAGGCGACCAGAGGGGGGGGTGAATGGGAGCTCTAAAATTTCTCTCGAAACTTTGGCCTTATGTTCCCAAAATCAACCCCCGAAAGCTTCGATCGAAACCGTGGTGCCCACGACCCTTGGAAGAGGGTGGATGATCCCTAGGATCACAGCGAGGCACCACAAAGCGATAGCAAACCAAAACGCCAAAGACACCGACACAAGTTCGACCCTCAAAAACAAGTCCCGAACGTAGATGGAAGACTACGTCGAGAAATCCTCAAATACCAATGCTAACAAGTAGCAAAGATACCTAGAGAGGTTCCTTGATCAACTCTAGGGTCAAACGAGAGGTCCAGAAACCAAGCGGAGAAGTCGGGACAGCAAACGCACTAAACCGGACGCTTCAGTCGATTCGCGGACTGTCCGCCGGTACAGTCCCGGACTGTCCGGGCTTACTGCGGACTGTCCGCCACAGAAGCTCGGACTGTCCACCGGCCAAATGGACAAAACAGCAAGGTTGCTGAACGTCCCTGGTCGACTCCCTGACTGTCCGCGAAATTCAACTGCGGACTGTCCGCAGGTCAAAAATCGCCAAGGCAGCCGAGGAACGCAGCCACTGATCTGGCTCACCCCCGATGCCCGGACTGTCCGCGGTACCAGGCGCGGACTGTCCGCGACCTTGCAGAGAGGGCGATTTTGGTCGCCCTTCTCCCAAAACTTCTCCAAATCGAATCAACTCACGATCCCACGTTCCCAAACTTGGAGAGGATGATCATGGAGTAGTTAGGAGACTATCCCCAAGAAATCATCCCCTCAAATCAACTCAAACACCGGGAAATCGAAAGGGGAGGAGTATGAACCGAAAAAGGGCCACGAAAATGAAATCGACCCAATCTACTTGTTCGTGAGGAGTTAGATGAATTCCTTTGGTCGAGGTATTGTTCTCTTCTCTGTGGATCTCAGTTTGCTACAGCAGAGGAGAGGGAGAGCAGGAAAACCTAGAAGGCAAAGAGCAAATGGCTGAGATAAATGGGGAGGTGGGTGTCTCCCCCTACTTATCCTAATTCTAACTATTCCTAATTCCCACTCTACCCCTAGCTACTTACAGAGCGAACCAGCTAAACCCTAAGGTTATTCTGGACCAACTCGTGGTAGGTGGTGATCCGACGGCCACACCCGCACAATAGGTAGCGTTGCCTCGACGCAACCTCACCGATTGCCGCCACGTGCCGCCACCGCTCTGCGTCCTTTTCACAGACTCCGCCCCCGGTTTTGTGGTCCAAACCAGGAAACCAGCCTTCACAGCCAACCCCCGGTTTTGAGGCCCAAACCGGGAAACCAGCCTTCAAGTCCATCCCCTGGTTTGGAGGCCAAAACCAGGAAACCCGCTAGCACCCAGGTTTTGAGGCCCAAACCTGGAAACCGTCCTCAGCCCGAGTTTTGTGGCCCAAACTCGGAAACCCGCAGCACGCCCAGGTTTTGTGGCCCAAACCTGGAAACCGTCCACACCTGATGGTTTTTCTCTGGCTCTACCACCAAACCGAACCTGTAGAGGGGATGCACCGCCCGTGCACCCCGTCCACCGACACATGTCCCCAGGTCCTCGACCCGAGCAACACCATGTCCCGCAAGTCTTCGCTCGTCGCTGTCCCAGGCTACCAGCCACCACAGCTGATCCTCAGGCCACCGGTCCCTCAGTCCAAGCCTCACGTCCGCCATTCACCGCTCTCGGTCCGTCGGCACGGCACGTCTCTACTTGACCTTCACCTTGCCCTCGATCACTGTCTCTGTGCTCGACACCTGCACAACACAAGCCAAAGAACCTGCGATCAAACCCATTGACAATCACTCATCACTCGAGGCACACATTCTTCGCCACGCTCAGCGACGTCGACGGCTAGGATGACGACTCTGCTTGCTCAAGCGACGATGAGTCCGAGAAGAAGAAGAGGATCGAGGACAAGCTGAACGGCCTCTGCCTCTTCGCCGACGATGATGGCCTCTGCACCATGGCCCTTGGTGATGAGGTCGACAGCAAGCTGGAGGACATCGCTCGGAACGACGACGATGACGACGACACCTCTCAGGTATCTCTCACCCACGACGAGCTTTCTGCTGAGGTCGAGAAGCTTACTGCCGCCTTGCTTAGTCAAGATAAGTTTCTTAGGCGTGCTGCTAGAGAGCGCAAGGAGTTTAGGCAGAAGTGGGAGGACATGGTGAGGGAGCTTGAGTTCGCTAAGTCCACCATGGTCATGTCTGAGGAGGGTGAGTGTGAGATGTGCACCAAGCACATGACTGACCTTCTCACCTTGAGAGGTAAGTATGCTGCTTTGGTTGGAGAGGTGGATGAGCTCCGGGCTAGACCCCTGTTGTTGGGTGCGTGCAAGTCTTGTCCAGTCATGCAAACTGAGTTGGCAGAGAAGGATGCCAAGATTGAGTCTCTTGAGAAGGCCAGCTTGGGTAGCACTTGTGTGACTAGGTGCGCTTTGTGTGAGGGTTTGGAGATGGAGGTCGCTAATGTGAAGCATGACAAGATGCAAACCGAGGAGGAAAACACATACCTTCGGACCATCTTGTCATGGGTGTCTAGCGGTGAGCCACAGCTCAGGACGATGATCTCCCAATTCAAGCGAGCTGCTGGAGGTCCTGGTGTAGGCTTTGCTCCGGACGCTGATGTTTCTACTTTTGGGAAGATTGGAGAGTCGAGTGGTTTGAACCCAAGTGAGAAGCCCAACTCCACCACTACTCCCAAACTTACCAAGCTTCCACCCAAAGAGCCTCTCAAGCCTAACACCAAGGATGGGGTGTTTGAAGAACCTCCACGAGCTCCACCCAAGAACGAACAATGGGCTCCTAAACCCAATCACCTGAAAAACAAGCTGGACACAATGCCACCTATCCAGGAGGAGCTTATGCCACAGAAGAGCAAAGTGATCCACACCCACAACCGTGTGTACCAACAACCCCCTTTGAGAGCGGTGAGGTACCATTGTGAGCACTGTGGGAGAGATGGACACTTGAGTGAGTTCTGCTTTCGGCGCAAGAGAGAGGCGCGCCGTGCTAGGGAGATGAACAATGTGGACATGTACCATCCTTTCCATGATGTACATGCGCCGAATGTTCAGAGGCGTGCTGCTAGGCCCAGAGGTCCAGAACCTCAAGTTCCCGGGCCTAGGCAGCAGAGAGGACGTGCCCGGCGGGAGCCTGCAGTTGTAGGCTATGGACCCCATGGCGGTGGCTTTGTTGTAGAGCGTTTTCCTCCACCGCGTTTTGAGTATCGCGATGGACGCTCTTCCCTTAGCGGACCACATTTTCCTCAACGTGGTGATCGCTTCCCCCGTAGGCGTGCTAGGAATGGTTTTTCTTCTAACCGTTCTTTTGAGCAGCCGGCCCAACACTGGTATTCTTCCTACTTCACTAACCCCAGTGTTGGACCGTATGCTCACCCTATGTCTTTTTATTGATGTAGGTAAAACGATTGGAGGACGTTTGGTTGGTGGATTCCGGTTGCTCGAGGCACATGACCGGAAATGCCAAGTGGTTCTCCAGTCTTAGCGCTGTCGCCAGAAAGGAGTTTATCACCTTCGGCGACAATAGCAAAGGTAAAGTGTTGTCTCGTGGGTCGGTGCGAGTTAATGAGCACTTTGTGTTGCGTGATGTTGCTCTTGTTTCTAACTTGCATTTTAACCTTCTTTCTGTTTCGCAACTCTTTGATGACGACTATGAGATTCGTTTTAAGCTGAATCTCAATCGTATTTTGGATCCTCAGGGCAATCTTGTTTGTCTGATTTCGCCCTTTGGGAAAGTCTTTCGTGCGGATTTCTCAGAATCGTTTGGAGTTTCTCGTTGTCTTTTGGCTGGACCTCCCTCCTCTGATCATTGGAAGTGGCATAGGAGACTAGGACATTTGAGCTTCGACTTGCTTACAAGACTTAGCTCACTTGGCCTAATCCGAGGATTGCCCAAGTTGTCGATGGAGAAGGATCTTCTTTGCCATTCTTGTAGACATGGGAAGATGGTCGCCGCTCCCCACCATCCAGTGACTCAGGTCATGACACAGCGCCCTGGAGAGCTTTTACACATAGACCTTGTTGGTCTGGCTCGGGTGAGCTTGGTTGGGGGAAGTGGTATGTGCTTGTTGTTGTTGATGACTTTTCGAGGTATTCGTGGGTCTTCTTTTTGTCTGAGAAGACTGAGACTTTCTCTTTTGCTGACAATCTGATTTTGTGTCTTCAGAACGAGTTCCCTTTGAACTCAATGCGAGCTATTAGAAGTGATAATGGTTCCGAATTCAAGAATTCGGATTTTGAGAAGTTTTGTAACTCTTTGGGTTTGGAGCATCAGTTTTCTTCCCCCTACACACCGCCCCTGGTGTTGTAGAGAGGAAAAATCGGACCCTTGTAGAGATGGCCAGGACGATGCCCGATGAGCATAGGACTCCTAGGCGATATTGGGCCGAAGCTATGAACACTGCATGCTATATTTCCAATCGCATTTTTCTCCGAGCTTTCTTGAAAAAGACTTCTTATGAGTTGCGATTTGGGAGATAGCCCAAGGTGAGTTATTTTTGAGTCTTCGGTTGCCACTGTTTTATATTGAAGAAAGCCAACCTGGACAAATTTGAGTCTTGTTCTTCTGACGGTGTATTTTTGGGTTATGGCACTCACACTAGAGCTTATCGTGTACTTAACCTTGATACTAACCGAGTCATGGAGACATCCGATGTCACCTTCGACGAGACCATGGTTTGTCCTTCTTCTCGTTTTGAGCGTGCAGGTGATCATGAGGTTGGTGAGCCTCTTTTTGATGACGAGGATGAGGGTGCTGAAGGTATGGATGATCCAGCACCCCCTCCACCTGCTGTGTGGCAAGGAGCGGCTTCTACTACGACTCACGGCCCCGACACTTCTTCTTCCTTGGGGCCGTGGGATCCGCCACCCCGAGCGGTACCTTTTGTACCCGGGGAAGCACCAGCTGCTGTTGAGGGGGAGATCACTTCTGCACGGGAGGCGCCACGACACATCCAGCACCAACACCCCCCTCAGCAGATGATTGGCAACATTGACGAACGTGTCACTCGGTCCAGGTCTCAAATCTCTCACTTTGCTCATTCTGCTTTTGTTGCTGATTTTGAGCCCCGAGATGTTGGACACGCTTTGACGGATCCGGATTGGGTCAATGCCATGCATGAGGAGTTAGAGAACTTTGAGCGAAATCGGGTTTGGGTTTTAGTTCCACCTCCTCCAGACTGTAAGCCTATTGGGACAAAATGGGTTTACAAAAACAAGCAAGGAGAGGATGGCCACGTTGTTAGAAACAAGGCCAGGCTTGTAGCGAAGGGCTATAGTCAGAAGGAGGGGATAGACTATGAGGAGACTTTTGCTCCTGTAGCTCGTTTGGAGGCTATTAGAATACTCTTGGCATTTGCAGCATCCAAAGATTTCAAACTTTTTCAAATGGATGTCAAGAGTGCCTTCTTAAACGGCTACATAGAAGAAGAGGTTTATGTTGAACAACCCCCCAGTTTTGAAAATCCCATATTTCCAAACCATGCTTTCAAACTCTACAAAGCTTTATATGGTTTGAAACAAGCCCCTAGAGCCTGGTATGATAGGTTGAGAACCTTTTTGCTTGCTAAGGGTTTTAATATGGGATGTGTGGATAAAACGCTCTTTCTCCTCAAGCAAGGCAAAGACACTCTCTTGGTCCAGATTTACGTGGATGATATCATTTTCGGTGGTTCTTCTCACGCTTTGGTTGCCAAGTTTGCAGATACTATGAGCAGGGAGTTCGAGATGAGTATGATGGGCGAGCTGACTTTCTTTCTCGGATTGCAAATTAAGCAATCCCGAGAAGGGACGTTTGTGCACCAGGGCAAGTATACCAAGGAATTGCTGAAGAGGTTCGATATGGGTGAGGCCAAGCCTCTTCCAACACCCATGTCGACCACGACGGCCCTGGATGCAGACAAGGATGGAGAAGCTGTGGACCAGAAGGAGTACCGAAGCATGATCGAGTCGCTGCTCTACCTGACGGCGACACGCCCGGACATCCAGTTCGCGGTGTGCCTGTGCGCGCGCTTTCAGGTGTCGCCGCGCATTTCTCACCGTCAGGCGGTGAAGCGCATTTTCAGGTACCTTCGTTTCACACCTGAGTTTGGGATTTGGTATTCAGCTTCCTCCACCCTATCCCTTTGCGGTTATTCCGATGCTGATTTTGCTGGATGTCGCATTGAGCGCAAGTCCACTTCTGGGACTTGCCAATTTATTGGTTCTTCTCTTGTATCGTGGTCTTCTCGCAAGCAGTCTAGTGTCGCCCTGTCTACCACAGAGGTTGAGTATGTTGCTGCGGCTAGCTGCTGTTCCCAGTTGCTTTGGATGATGGCCACCTTATGTGATTTTGGTCTGAGCTTTTCTCGTGTTCCTTTGCTTTCTGACAGCACGAGTGCGATTAGCGTTGCTAAGAACCCCGTGCTTCACTCGAAGACCAAAAACATTGATGTGCGCTTTCACTTTTTGCGAGACCACTATGAGAAAGGTGATATCAACCTTTGCCATGTCGATACTCGTCATCAGTTAGCTGATATTATCACCAAGCCTTTGGACGAATCAACCTTTAATCGGTTGAGGGGTGAGCTTGGTGTGTGTTTCACCTTTTAGATGGGGGAAACATTTTGGATCTTGTATCATAGACTGACTATTTTCTCGTTTGCTTTGTTTTTCTTTTGCATTTCAGCATACGCTTTTACATTCTGAGCTTCATGTATATAATCTTTAAAATGTAATTATGCTCTGTTTAGTGAGCTTCGATGTCATATGCGGATGCTAGTAGCTTATGCTCTTTCTGATCACTAATACATGTTGTGAGCTGAGCTATTTTTTGAATGGTGAATCTGCTTAACAAACATAAAACTTGAAAATGTTCACCATTGAGATATGCAACTAGCATGTGTAGGATGTGTTGAACTCACTCGTGCTTTTCATATATGCTAGGTTGCTATGTCTCTAGCTCTGAGTCTGTCACTTGCTTGGTCTGTTCATATTCTGTCAATAAAATCTGAACCAAGTCTTAAGTGAATTGAAAAGATCGAGATGGGATCGCTTGTCAACACATCACAGTTTCGAGACTGTTTCTCATTGCACTTTGAGTTAAACTTGAGATGTGTAGTGTATGACCGAAACTGTTGCTTTAAGCTTCTGATTGCTTCTGCATAGGCTTCGCACAGTTGAAAAGTTAGGCAATGACAAGCTTTCAACCTCTCGCAATCACATGCTGAAATTTTAACTTGTGTAATCTTTACCGCTGCAACTCCGATAAAATTTGGATACACAAGACTATGTTTCACTCTATAGCATGATGATTGAACTGTGCTAGGGGTAGTTCACCTTGTATACATGTTTAGCACTTGTCTGATTTCCTGTCTATACATGTTTTGTGCTATTTTGATGGTGAATACCTTTTTGGCTAAAAACTGCTCACTTTGCTCGTGTGTTCATAATTCATATTTGGTGATCAGTTTGAGCCCTTGCTAGCCTGTATGCTTTCCAGTGAATCATTGGAGCTATACTGTTTAGAGCATCTTTGCATTTTCTTGACTATATTCCTGAAGCTGCTAACTTGCACTATGACTCATATGCATTTAGGAAGGGGGAGAACTTCTCTTGTTGGCACATTTCATGGTGCATTTTCCCAGGGGGAGACCTTGCTTGCGACTTCTTGTTGCATTTTTCACTTGATGGTGCATTTTCAACTAAGGGGGAGAATTTGGACAAATCATGCCTCCCATGTTCAACTAAGGGGAGAGGAATTGGTTGTGTGCGCCATGCAAGGGGGAGTTTGCTCGTGATAAATTTTTGAAATTTCCAATTGGTTTGGAGCGCTTTGCTAGATGTGTTGAGCTTTTGCCTCTATCTTGAGGGACTAGCAGTCGCATCTTTGCTTCAGTTGGTTTTGGGTTTTTCTATTGATATCAAGCTTTCCGCTAGTTGTGTTGAGCCTTTGTGCCTCTGTCTTGAGGGACTAGTATTTTTGCTTTGATTTTTCAATTGGTATCTGCTAGCGGTGTTGAGCCTATTCTACCTCTTCTTGAGGGCTAGATTTGCTTTGCTTGGATGCGTCGAGCCGTTGCCCATGTCTTTGGGGACCAAGTTGTCTTGCTCTTTCCACTTGACCTTCTTCGGCTTTGCAATGCTTTTGGGTCATTTGGTCGAGTTCTCTCCTCTCCTTTCTTCCTTCATTCTATTTCCATCATGATTTGTGTGTGTAGTTGACAATGCACTCATCAAGGGGGAGATTGCGGATACATGGGGGTATGTCGAGTCTCGAGTGATGAGTGATTGTCAACAGGTTTGATCGCAGGTTCTTTGGCTTGTGTTGTGCAGGTGTTGAGCACAGAGATAGTGATCGAGGGCAAGGTGAAGGTCAAGTAGAGACGTGCCGTGCCGACGGACCGGGAGCGGTGAAGGGCAGACGTGAGGCTTCGACTAAGGGACCGGTGGCCTAAGGATCAGCTGTGGTGGCTTGCAGCCTGGGACAGCGACGAGTGAAGACTTGCGGGACATGGTGTTGCTCAGGTCGAGGACCTGGGGACACGTGTCGGTGGACGGGGTGCACGGGCGGTGCATCCCCTCTACAGCTCGGTTTGGTGGTAGAGCCAGAGAAAAACCATCGGGTGGACGGTTTCCAGGTTTAGGCCACAAAACCTGGGCGTGCTGCGGGTTTCCGAGTTTGGGCCACAAAACAAAGGCTGAGGACGGTTTCCAGGTTTGGGCCTCAAAACCTGGGCGCGGGTGGGTTTCCTGGTTTCGGCCTCAAAACCAGAGGATGGACTTGAAGGCTGGTTTCCCGGTTTGGGCCTAAAAACCGAGGGTTGGCTGTGAAGGCTGGTTTCCTAGTTTGTGCCACAAAACTGGGGGCGGAGTCCGTGAAAAGGACGCAGAGCGGTGGCGGCACGTGGCAGCAATCGGTGAGGTTGCGTCGAGGCAACGCTACCTATTGTGCGGGCGTGGCCGTCGGATCACCACCTACCATGAGTTGGTCCAGAATAACCTTAGGGTTTAGCTGGTTCGCTCTGTAAGTAGCTAGGGGTGGAGTGGGAATTAGGAATAGTTAGAATTAGGATAAGTAGGGGGAGACACCCACCTCCCCATTTATCTCAGCCATTTGCTCTTTGCCTTCTAGGTTTTCCTGCTCTCCCTCTCCTCTGCTGTAGCAAACTGAGATCCACAGAGAAGAGAACAATACCTCTGTGCCCATGAGATTTTGAGGAAGTGAGACCGTAATCTCACTATTGTAACATGTGTTAGCCACACGGTTGCAAATTCGTGGTTGTAATTTGCGTTTTGCTTGTGTTCTTCGCGAATTGCTTTTCTCCATGATTTTCCGGTCGTTCGATCTCTCTGTTCATTGCATCGTTTGCGATTCCGTTTGAACAGAGATGTTCTAGACTGTGAGGCACTTCTTTTCTCTGAAGGAATTCACCTCTAACCTCATGAGCTAGTAGATCGATCGATTTTCGTTTCGGGCCAAGTTTTTCTCCTTTCCCCCGAGTTTCTTCGATTCGTCGATTTGGAGATAGGTTCGAGCCATGATCTCTTAGAGATAGCTCACTATCCTCCTTATGACTCTTCTCACCAAGTTTGATCCCTAGAGGATTTGTTTTGGGTGAGATAGAGTTGAATCGGTGGACAATCTACACAAGATCGGGGTGACCGGACGCTGTGATCGTGTCGACCGGACGCTTGCCCCTGAGTCCGGTCGATGAACGCCACGTGTGGATTTTCTTGATGAGTGACCGGACGCTCCTTCTCCTCAGTGACCGGACTCGTCCATTCCACTGTTCACTGCGTGGTTGCTGATTGACCGGACGCTGCAGACCTGACCGGACGCTCGTTCTCTCAGAGTCTGGTTAGAAACAGTAAGGTCCCAAATCCGTTTTTGCTCGACCGGACGTGTCCGGTGGGTGTTGACCGGACGCAGGGTGAGTCCAGTCAGTGTTGGTTCACGCTGTTTCATTCGCGGTTCGTTCGATCGTTGACAGATTTGGTTTTCGTCTTTTGCGTTGGGTTTCTAGGGTTGTGTAGTGTCCGGCTGTGCTTCTCGAAAGCATCCACCCTACATCTAGGGTCGTGGACACTTGCAAGCTCTAGGTTTCCTCTTGGGGTTGATTCTCGGGACAGTGGCAACAAGTTTCTGAAAGGAAAATTTGAAGCTCCCATTCACCCCCCCCCTCTGGTCGCTTTCTGGTAGCACTTTCGGTCCTTCAGTCTTTGAGTGAAGCACGGGGTTCTTAGCAACGCTAATTGCACTCGTGCTGTCACAAAGCAAAGGAACACGAGAAAAGCTCAGACCAAAATCACGTAAGGTGGCCATCATCCAAAGCAACTGGGAACAGCAGCTAGCCGCAGCAACATACTCAGCCTCCATGGTAGACTGGCGACACTAGACTGCTTGCGAGAAGATCACGATACAAGAGAAGAACCAATAAATTGGCAAGTCCCAGAAGTGGACTTGCGCTCAATGCGACAACCAGCAAAATCGGCATCGGAATAACCACAAAGGGAGAGGGTGGAGGAAGCTGAATACCAAATCCTGAACTCAGGTGTGAAACGAAGGTACCTGAAAATGCGCTTCATCGCCTGACGGTGAGAAGTGCGCGGCGACGCCTGAAAGCGCGCGCACAGGCACACCGCGAACTGGATGTCCGGGCGTGTCGCCGTCAGGTAGAGCAGCGACTCGATCATGCTTCGGTACTCCTTCTGGTCCACAGCTTCTCCATCCTTGTCTGCATCCAGGGCCGTCGTGGTCGACATGGGTGTTGGAAGAGGCTTGGCCTCACCCATATCGAACCTCTTCAGCAATTCCTTGGTATACTTGCCCTGGTGCACAAACGTCCCTTCTCGGGATTGCTTAATTTGCAATCCGAGAAAGAAAGTCAGCTCGCCCATCATACTCATCTCGAGCTCCCTGCTCATAGTATCTGCAAACTTGGCAACCAAAGCGTGAGAAGAACCACCGAAAATGATATCATCCACGTAAATCTGGACCAAGAGAGTGTCTTTGCCTTGCTTGAGGAGAAAGAGCGTTTTATCCACACATCCCATTTTAAAACCCTTAGCAAGCAAAAAGGTTCTCAACCTATCATTCCAGGCTCTAGGGGCTTGTTTCAAACCATATAAAGCTTTGTAGAGTTTGAAAGCATGGTTTGGAAATATGGGATTTTCAAAACCGGGGGGTTGTTCAACATAAACCTCTTCTTCTATGTAGTCGTTTAAGAAGGCACTCTTGACATCCATTTGAAAAAGTTTGAAACCTTTGGATGCTGCAAATGCCAAGAGTATCCTAATAGCCTCCAAACGAGCTATAGGAGCAAAAGTCTCCTCACAGTCTATCCCCTCCTTCTGACTATAGCCCTTCGCTACAAGCCTGGCCTTGTTTCTGACAACGTGGCCATCCTCTCCTTGCTTGTTTTTGAAAACCCATTTTGTCCCAATAGGCTTACAGTCTGGAGGAGGTGGAACTAAAACCCAAACCCGATTTCGCTCAAAGTTCTCTAACTCCTCATGCATGGCATTGACCCAATCCGGATCCGTCAAAGCGTGTCCAACATCTCGGGGCTCAAAATCAGCAACAAAAGCAGAATGAGCAAAGTGAGAGATTTGAGACCTGGACCGAGTGACACGTTCGTCAATGTTGCCAATCATCTGTTGAGGGGGGTGTTGGTGCTGGATGTGTCGTGGCGCCTCCCGTGCAGAAGTGATCTCCCCCTCAACAGCAGCTGGTGCTTCCCCGGGTACAAAAGGTACAGCTCGGGGTAGCGGATCCCACGGCCCCAAGGAAGAAGAAGTGTCGGGGCCGTGAGTCGTAGTAGAAGCCGCTCCTTGCCACACAGCAGGTGGAGGGGGTGCTGGATCATCCATACCTTCAGCACCCTCATCCTTGTCATCAAAAAGAGCCTCACCAACCTCATGATCACCTGCACGCTCAAAACGAGAAGAAGGACAAACCATGGTCTCGTCGAAGGTGACATCGGATGTCTCCATGACTCGGTTAGTATCAAGGTTAAGTACACGATAAGCTCTAGTGTGTGTGCCATAACCCAAAAATACACCGTCAAAAGAACGAGACTCAAATTTTTCCAGGTTGCCTTTCTTCAATATAAAATAGTGGCAACTGAAGACTCTAAAATAACTCACCTTGGGCTGTCTCCCAAATCGCAACTCATAAGTAGTCTTTTTCAAGAAAGCTCAGAGAAAAATGCGATTGGAAATATAGCATGCAGTGTTCATAGCTTCGGCCCAATATCGCCTAGGAGTCCTATGCTCATCGAGCATCGTCCTGGCCATCTCTACAAGGGTCCGATTTTTCCTCTCTACAACACCATTTTGGGGAGGTGTGTAGGGGGAAGAAAACTGATGCTCCAAACCCAAAGAGTTACAAAACTTCTCAAAATCCGAATTCTTGAATTCGGAACCATTATCACTTCTAATAGCTCGCATTGAGTTCAAAGGGAACTCGTTCTGAAGACGCAAAATCAGATTGCGAGCAAAAGAGAAAGTCTCGGTCTTCTCAGACAAAAAGAAGACCCACGAATACCTCGAAAAGTCATCAACAACAACAAGCACATACCACTTCCCCCCAACCGAGCTCACCCGAGCCGGACCAACAAGGTCCATGTGTAAAAGCTCTCCAGGGCGCTGTGTCATGACCTGAGTCACTGGATGGTGGGGAGCGGCAACCATCTTCCCATGTCTACAAGAATGGCAAACAAGATCCTTCTCCATCGACAACTTGGGCAATCCTCGGATTAGGCCAAGTGAGCTAAGTCTTGCAAGCAAGTCGAAGCTCAAATGTCCTAGTCTCCTATGCCACTTCCAAAGATCCGAGGAGGAAGGTCCAGCCAAAAGACAACGAGAAACTCCAAACGACTCTGAGAAATCCGCACGAAAGACTTTCCCAAAGGGCAAAATCACACAAACAAGATTGCCCTGAGGATCCAAAATACGACTAAGATTCGGCTTAAAACAAATCTCATAGTCATCATCAAAGAGTTGCGAAACAGAAAGAAGGTTAAAATGCAAGTTAGAAACAAGAGCAACATCACGCAACACAAAGTGCTCATTAACTCGCACCGACCCACGAGACAACACTTTACCCTTGCTATTATCGCCGAAGGTGATAAACTCCTTTTCGGCGACAGGGCTAAGACTGGAGAACCACTTGGCGTTTCCGGTCATGTGCCTCGAGCAACCGGAATCCACCAACCAAACGTCCTCCAATCGTTTTACCTGAGAGGTGTCGTTGTCATCGTCGTTCCGAGGGGTGTCCTCCAGCTTGCCGTCGACCTCATCACCAAGGGCCATGGTGCAGAGGCCGTCATCGTCGGCGAAGAAGCAGAGACCGTTCAGCTTGTCCTCGATCCTCTTCTTCTTCTCGGACTCGTCATCGCTTGAGCAAGCGGAGTCGTCATCCGAGCCGTTGACGTCGCTGAGCGTGGCGAAGAACACACGCTGCTCAGCCTGGGCCTTCTCCAAGTACTTCTTCTTGATGTACTCCTTGTCGAAGCCGCCCCTCCGCTTGTGCCTCGCGGGGACGTACTTCTCCTTGCGCTTGCCGGAGTCATACTTGTGCCCATGATTGCCCTTCCCAGATGTGTGCTTCTTCTTAGGACAGTTGGCGATGAAGTGGTCGGGGTCGCCGCACTCAAAGCATCCTGAGCATCCTCCTCCGCGGCGACGGTTCATGCGGTTGTTGTGGAACCACGAGAACCGGTTGGCGAGCAATGCCAACTCGTCATCCCCCAAAGACTCCAGCTGGTCCTCTATGACAGAAAAGAGTGAAGAAAGTGCAAATCCTCCAGAGGGGTTAGCAGAAGAACCAGAAACCAAAGCCATAGTCAGGCCGGAAGGATTTTCATAAGAAGCCCTCGACATGGCATCAAACTCACTAGACTTGAGCTTACTAAAGAGCTCGTCGCAAGTGAGGGTCTCATAGTTAGACGATTTGATGATCGCCTAGACCTTTGAGTCCCACACCGACCGATCAAGAGTGTGCAAAAGCTTCAAAGCCCTCTCATGATCGTCAAAAGGCAACAACTCTTTGTTCGCTCTCATCTTGTTGACAATGACCTGAAAACGAGCGAATAAACTCTCTATGCTCTCGCCAGGCATGTGTCGAAAGTTCTCATACTCCCGCTTGTGCGACTCGAAGAGACGGGATTTGACTTGAGTGGTTCCCTCATGGAAGCGCATGAGGGTTGCCCGAATCTCCCGAGCCGTGGGAAGGTGAGAAATGCGATCAAACTCAGACATGCTCAAACAGTAGAAAAGAGCGTTACGAGCTCGGCTATTTGCTTCGTGCTCATCGATCTAAAGCTGAGTGACATGAGCATCCAAGACAACGTAATCGGCCCTATTGCAAATCTCCCAAACAGAAGAGCCCATGCTCTGGAGATAGGCGGACATGCGTATCTTCCAATACGCATAGTTCGTCCCATCATAGAACGGTGGTTTGCCCACGCCGCGATCCATGTCGCCTTCTGTGGATCTGGAACCGGCTAAGGTGGAAGATCCTTAACCCGCTCCGATACCAATTAAAGGACCGAGAATGCAATAGCAAGGCGACCAGAGGGGGGGTGAATGGGAGCTCTAAAATTTCTCTCAAAACTATGGCCTTATGTTCCCAAAATCAACCCCCGAAAGCTTCGATCGAAACCGTGATGCCCATGACCCTTGGAAGAGGGTGGATGATCCCTAGGATCACAGCGAGGCACCACAAAGCGATAGCAAACCAAAACGCCAAAGACACCAACACAAGTTCGACCCTCAAAAACAAGTCCCGAACGTAGATGGAAGACTACGTCGAGAAATCCTCAAATACCAATGCTAACAAGTAGCAAAGATACCTAGAGAGGTTCCTTGATCAACTCTAGGGTCAAACGAGAGGTCTGGAAACCAAAAGGAGAAGTCGGGAGAGCAAACGCACTAAACCGGAAGCTTCAGTCGATTCGCGGACTGTCCGCCGGTAGAGTCCCAAACTGTCCGGGCTTACTGCGGACTGTCCGCCACAGAAGCTCGGACTGTCCGCCGGCCAAATGGACAAAACAACAAGGTTGTTGAACGTCCCTGGTCGACTCCCGGACTGTCCGTGAAATTCAACTGCGGACTGTCCGCAGATCAAAAATCGCCAAGGCAGCCAAGGAACGCAGCCACTGATCTAGCTCACCCCCGATGCCCGGACTGTCCGCGGTACCAGGCGCGGACTGTCCGCGACCTTGCAGAGAGGGCGATTTTGGTCGCCCTTCTCCCAAAACTTCTCCAAATCGAATCAACTCACAATCCCACGTTCCCAAACTTGGAGAGGATGATCATGGAGTAGTTAGGAGACTATCCCCAAGAAATCATCCGCTCAAATCAACTCAAACACCGGGAAATTGAAAGGGGAGGAGTATGAACCGAAAAAGCGCCACGAAAACAAAATCGACCCGATCTACTTGTTCGTGAGGAGTTAGATGAATTCCTTTGGTCGAAATGACCTCCTCACAATAACGAACAAGATGATTCAAGTGGATTTCGAAAAGACGCAGTATAGAGAGAGATCGAGTGACGGGAAAATCGTGGAGAAACGAAGAACGCGAAGAACACGAACCAAAACCTGAATCAACACATCGATCTGCAACCGTGTGGCTACCACACGCTACAACAGTGAGGTTACGGCCTCACTTCCTCAAAATCTCCGGTACACAGAGGTATGGTTCTCTGCGGATCTCAGCTAGCTACAGCAGGGGATTGGGAGAGCAGGAAACCCTAGAAGCAAAGAGCAAATGACTGAGATAAGTGGGGAGGTGGGTGTCTCCCCCTACTTATCCTAATTCTAACTATTCCTAATTCCCACTCTACCCCTAACTACTTACAGAGCGAACCAGCTAAACCCTAAGGTTATTCTGGACCAACTCGTGGTAGGTGGTGATCCGACGGCCACGCCCGCACAATAGGTAGCTTTGCCTCGACGCAACCTCACCGATTGCCGCCACGTGCCGCCACCGCTCTGTGTCCTTTTCACGGACTCCGCCCCGGTTTTGTGGCCTAAACTGGGAAACCAACCTTCACAGCCAACCCCCGGTTTTGAGGCCCAAACCGGGAAACCAGCCTTCAAGTCCATCCCCTGGTTTTGAGGCCGAAACCAGGAAACCCGCCAGCGCCTAGGTTTTGAGGCCCAAACCTGGAAACCGTCCTCAGCCCGAGTTTTGTGGCCCAAACTCAGAAACCCACAGCAAACCCAGGTTTTGTGGCCCAAACCTGGAAATCGTCCACACCCGATGGTTTTTCTCTAGCTCTACCACCAAACCGAACCTGTAGAGGGGATGCACCGCCCGTGCACCCCGTCCACCGACACATGTCCCCAGGTCCTCGACCCGAGCAACACCATGTCTCGCAAGTCTTCGCTCGTCGCTGTCCCAGGCTACCAGCCACCACAGCTGATCCTCAGGCCACCGGTCCCTCAGTCCAAGCCTCACGTCCGCCCTTCACCGCTCCCGGTCCGTCGGCATGACACGTCTATACTTGACCTTCACCTTGCCCTCGATCACTGTCTCTGTGCTCGACACCTGCACAACACAAGCCAAAGAACCTGCGATCAAACCCGTTGACAATCACTCATCACTCGAGACTCGGCATACACCCATGTATCCGCACCCTGGCTGATTTCATCGCCGAGTGGATAGAATTTCAGCAGGATCAAGACATAGCTATTCTGGAACATTGGAAGATGTACTTCGATGGGTCCCTAAAACTCAGAGGCACAGGTGCCGGAGTTCTACTTGTATCTCCCGCAGGAGAGCAACTCAAGTACGTCCTGCAGATCATGTGGCGAGCCACCAATAATGAAGCAGAGTACGAAGCGCTACTACACGGGTTAAGACTAGCAGCCACATTGGGAATCAAATGACTACTAGTCTATGGCGACTCCTCCGTGGTGATTCATCAAGTCAACAAAGACTGGGATTGCACCAAGGAAACTATGGACGCCTACTGCGCTGAAGTCCGCAAACTAGAGAAAAATTTCTCGGGATTGGAACTCATCCATATTAACAGAGACCTCAATGTTGCTGCCGACGTTCTAGCAAAATTGGGATCCGACAGAGCCTCTGTTCCTAGCGGCATCTTCATACATGAGTTAGCTAAACCCTCTATTCATCAGAAGGAAGAATCCGACCCAACACCTTTCGCGCAAATATTAACAATATCACCCGACTGGACTAAAGTTTTCATTGACTACTTCAAGGAGCACAAATTGCCAAGTGACAAAACTGTAGCAGAGCAAGTCACCAGAGGTAGCAAAAACTATGTTCTAGTCAGGGACAAGTTATATCGACGCGGCGCCTCTTCGGGAGTCCTCCTCAAGTGCATTTCACCAGAAGAAGGCAAAGAAATACTACATGAAGTTCATTCTGGGTGTTGTGGCAACCACGCAGCATCAAGGACATTAGTCGGAAAAATCTTCAAATCCGAGTACTATTGGCCCTCTGCCCTGAAAGATGCAGAAGACTTAGTCCACCGCTGTCAATCATGTCAGTTCTTCGCTAAGCAACAACATGTCCCAGCTCATGAGTTGATTTGTATCCCACCATCGTGGCCCTTCTCATGTTGGGGACTCGACATGGTGGGCCCTCTCAAGCGTGCTCTGGGTGGATTCGGATACATTTACATGGCGATAGACAAATTCACCAAATGGATTGAGTACATGCCCTTGGTCAAATTCAACGCATCAAAATCAGTACAATTCATGCAGAGCATCTTCCACCACTTTGGGATGCCTCACAGAATTATCACTGACCTTGGTTCTCCCTTCACGGCAATTGAGTTCAATACATGGGCCAGCGACTGCGGAATAAAAATAGACTATGCATCAGTGGCACATCCGCAGTCAAACGACCAAGTTGAAAGAGCAAACGCCATCATCCTAGCCGGCCTAAAACCAAGATTATTTGATCTTCTAAAGGACCACGGTGGCAAGTGGGTAGAAGAATTACCTAAAGTAGTCTGGGGGCTAAGGACACAGCGAAGCAGAGCAACAGGATAGACTCCCTTCTTCCTGGTCTACGGCACAGAAGCAATTCTCCTGGTAGACTTAATTTGGAATTCTCCACGAATAGAGAAATATAGTGAAGGAGAAGCTGATGATACAAGGCGATTAAAAGTCGACAGCCTCGAAGAGGCCCGAATAAACGCGCGTTTTCAATCAGCAAGATATCTCCAAGGGATGAGGCGTTACTATGACAAGAACGTCCATCACCGCACTTTCCAAGTAGGCGACATGGTCCTCAAGAAGATTCAGAACACCACAGGACGCCACAAGCTTATGAGTCCATGGGAAGGACCCTACATAGTATCTAAAGTAACAAGACCCGGGTCATTTGAGCTAGTCACTGAGGATGGTTCTCCATTGCCAAATTCATGGAATATTGAGCATCTGAAGAAATTCCATACCTAAGGACTATACTGCAGTTTCGACTCAGGGCAAATGTATCTATCTCCCGGATGTTAATAAAGTTTGGATTTCATCAGAAACAAGAACTTTATGAGTTTTTCTCTTTTAAGCAATCACATTTATCACGACTATTTAGTCAGATAAAATTTCTAAAGAGCACACATAAAGCTCTAATTATCACATTCCACCGACTAATATATAATATTACTCGAATGGATCTTCTTTGGTTCAAAGGTAACCATACTTGAGTTACGAGCTTCAAGCTCAACAAAACTCAACTGCTAGTACGGCTTAAAAACCCGGCTACAAACCTATAGGGAATACGATATCTTGTAGAGAAGATATTGGTTCCTATAAGGCGCAACAAGGCGAGAACCCCCCACCTTGTTGTTTACTATTCGGATAAAGGGTAAATCCGATTTCGCACTCAAGCTGCTACTACCAAGAGGGTATGATTCACCCAATAGGAACCATCGTACTGGTCCTCAAGAGGTGCTTGATCAAATTTATCCCTTAGAACAGGGTACTAAGAGTAGTACTCGGGCAGACTAAGTCCTCTAACAAGTGGCTAAAGACTGTAAGAGAAACAGAGTCATATGACCCAATCTCATGTGCTAGAGAGCACTCGGATAGACTCGTCTAGTAAGACGCCTGGTCATACATCCACTACAAACAAAACGACCCATTGACAAGACACTCCTTGCAATGACGAGTCGCCAACATACGGAATCAACAAGACTCAAAAGCAAATTATACTGTGATTCTTTACCCATAATAAAATTTGTTTACAGGAGATACAAATTCTAGTCAAAGGACCAAGGCAAATATACTACTCTACAAGGTCTAATATCTGGGAGTACTCTTCCGCGACGGGCTTCACTTCTTCCTGCATGGCTGCATGATCTTCATCGCTCTTGCCGTCAGGAAGCGTCATGATGGATGATCCGAGGTAGCATGCTTGGCGAGTAGTTCAATTTCCCGGTTATTGGCCGCATCACGCTCATCAACAACAACATTGAGATTGTTCTGAAGCTCGTTGATGCGGTTATGAAGCGTTTGGGTGGCTACCTTCTGGCTAATCTGATCCTGAGCAATGTAATCCTTGAGCTGTTGATTTTCAAGAGAAAGCTCTTGGCGGATCCAAGTGATCTTCTCGGCCACCTTTACATCAAAGCCATGCGCAGAAATAGCAACCTAAGTACTCGGATGTGATAACCAAAGACACAGAGGATTTTAAAAGAGCTACCTCAACAAATTCTCGAAGCGCCACGGCAGGCGCCATCACCTGCTCACTCAACTCCTTCAGTCGGACGAGATTCGGGTTGTATCCCACAACTTCAAGTCTTGAGCCCTGGCAAGAGGACTCGGGGACACCATCGGACTCATTCCATGAAGGAACCGAAGTTTCAACTCCCCCTCCAGCACCGATCTCAGCTCAGACCATCTCCATAGTGGGCTCATCAGGCTGTCGGGTACGAAAATACCACTCGTTCATCACCCGGTCAAACTCCAATTGAGCGGGAGAGTGAAAGATTGAATAACGAACACCAACCTGAGGCAAGGGAGGTGCATCCACTTCATGAGCTATGTTGACTTGGGTACCAGATGGGGAGGAGTCTGGCAGGGTATTCACCTGACTGCTGATAGGAGGGACGCTTGATTCACTTTTCTCCTGCGCCTCTGACTTCTCCACCGCCCGAGTCTCAATCACACCACTTGAAGATGCACTGATCAGCTTCACCTTCCTACAACGGACGAGTGTTTATATCAATAACAAAAAACGTGCAAGCATCGTAATGAAGAGTAATATGACTCACTTGGCCAGCTTCAACGCCCGCGGCAGTTTCAAGATTGGTTTCTTTGGCTGCGAGTCCGGGGCTGGAACTTCTTCAGGAGCAGCACTACCAGAGGTTCCTTGAGCTGCCTCAGCGTCTGTATCAAACAAAGATATAAGACAAGGGTTTATTAAATCCAAAGTGGGAAGCCTATAAAGTACTTGGGTATTCCCTTACCAAGAGCACCCATATTACAGTGCTTTTCAGCCAATTCTGTTGATAAAAGAATTTTTCGACAAGCCTTCTTCGGGACTGGACCTCCGGCTTCCTGTAGTGGACTCGGAGACCACTTCCGGCTACTCTCGGCTTCGGGATCTAGGAGTAGGACATCAGAGTCAGTTGAATCTGAGTCTAACCAGTCAAGATCACCAGGAGAGCTTGACTCATTATGAAGATCCTCTCTGCGGATAGGACCTTCAAGAACGATGCCTCCGCCTTCTTCAGTCGCTGGGGGCAAGGGTGGACAATCATTATTATTCCGCCCTTGGGTCTATTAAAAAGAGGAAGAAGATAATGTTCAGTTAGAAGTGATATCTATTAAGAAACCAAACGACGGATATTACAAACTTCTTACCTCTAGAGGGGGATTGATGGCGGAGAAAGTCGTCATCATCGGAACCAGATGTTCACGGCTCTTCAAAAGCCGGTTCATTCTCCTCAAAATCTCCTAATTAGACAACTGCTCAGCAGAATGTCGGATCGGGTCCTTCACGCCAAGATATTCGAAGCCAAAATTGGCTCGTTGTTGCAGCGGATGGACTCGGCGCGCAATGAAGTCTAGGACGACGGTATATCCAGTCAGTCCACTCAGCTTCAAAGCCGCTATCATATCGATCAATGGTCGGACGACCTCTACCTCTTCGGGCAAAATCTTGTCCTTCCACTCTCGGGTCTTCTGGGGTGGCCACCCATCATGATGACGAAGGGCCGGTGGTGGATTGGCTATATAAAACCATCCGCTAGCCCATTCCCGGACGGACTCCAACAAGACTACAGAAATATATTGAGAAGCTACTTCTATCCTAAGCTAGATACTAGCTCTGCCGACTAATTCTACACTCGCATCACTGGGCTGACATTTTACCCAGAAGAAATAGCGAGAGAGGGTAAAAGAGGGGCAAATCCCCATAAAAGCCTCACAAAGATGGGAGAAAATTGCGATATGGAAGCAGGCATTTGGAGTAATGTGATTGAGGGTCACACCATAGTAATGCAGTAGTCCCCTCAAGAAATCCGATGCCGGAAGTCCCAGCCCGCGCTCGACGAAGGACTTGAACATCACGATCTCCGTCATGTTGGGGGCTGGAGCGCGATGATCAATGGGCACCCTCCACCCGTCCATCGGCTGTGACCAAAGCAACCCAAGCTGTGCCAAGTAGGCCAACTCCGATTCCCTAGTGTCCGGCGCTTTCTAGGCGAGAAAATCTGTGGGAGGGCACGGGTGGCGTGGTCTTCCATCGGTGGTCCATTTCTTTTTCTTCTCCAGCTGCGACTGCTTCTTGGGACCCATGTCGCTAACAAGGGTTTTTCTACGCATCAACGACTGGATTGGCTATGGGATTCCTTGCATCGAAAGCTAGGGCTGGATGGAAGAGTGAAGAAATTGTAAGTTCAATGGTGGCTTATTATAGATCTGTTTCGGCAACCGTTCACCTTTTCCAAATGGCGTTATGGAACTGTCCGAAACCCTAACGGCTGGGGGATGTTTCAGACGGCGTCAGGAACAATGAACAGGAAACCCATAAAACAGACACATTATTCTTTCACAAGATACATTTAGTACTCAGAAGAAGGGACAAAGTACCCAGATCTTAGTTATTATTACTCGGAATTACAACAGAGATACTGTGGGACAGAGTCCCCGGGTACTCCGCAAGGAAGGGCAAAGACCTAGTCCAACTAGGACTCTCCATGTAATCCTAGTAGTATTGCTACCTTGTAATCCTACTAGGACTCCTAAGATTGTAACCGACTAGAACTCTGCCTCCTGGACTATATAAAGAGAGGCAGAGCTCCATAGATCGGCAAGCCAGAGACAGGGGTCATGGTACACAACCAGACACCCATAAGCGCAGGGCGCAATACTATTCCCCCAAACTGGATGTAGGGATGCTATTCAGCAGACCGAACCAGTATAAATCATTGTCTCTGCGTTTACCATCGAGTTCTGTATACATCGATCCCCACCGAACAAATCATCTGATATCCCTCAAGACGAGTTGCCGGTTAACAAACACCGACAGCTCGCGTGCCAGGTAGGGGAATTTTTGGCGCAATTGCGATCAAAAGCTCGCCGGACCATCAGACCCTAGACGAGGACTCGCTGTTGTTCTCGTCGGCTCTCGGCGACAGTCTGCGGCAGCCTTCGTCAACAACTCGCTGATGCACTCATCAACTTGTTATCGTGATCTCAGATCGATCTATTAGATCGTGCTCTTGAGACATCGATGCAATCTACACCAACATGAACTATTCATCCAAATCGGAAGCAGCAAGGCCACGAGGGTCATCAGCACATCCGAATTCTACTCCGACTCTGATGGAGCCAGCTTCAACTCTGACTGGCCGAGTCCGACTGCTACTATGCCAACTCCAACTCAAAGATCGTGCAAAACTATTGAGATTTGTATATATACATCCATACATATATCAGGCATGCACAACACAGAGCAAACGAAGCAAGGCCACCAAAAAAGGAGTCTGTACAAACTAATTACAACAGCCATGCAAGGCAAAGTGACCATGGTTTTCACGTTCACCTGAGGCGGACTCATATAGACCTGCTGCTGCTCGTCCGTAACCCGACTCCAATATCGGCGGGGACTCAGATCACACGAAAAGCAGCAAGCTGTCTAACTACATCGCGCTATTCAAGTCGAAGGCAAGTTGTCTGGGCTAAAAGCGAGCTGCAAGCAAATTATCCAAGCTGCAAGCAAGCCGAGCCACGGGCAGACTCCGCGCGTACTTTCGACTACCCGGACTCGACCGACTACTCCACTCGGATTCAACGTATTAGTCAGGAACGAGATCCAGATGATCAAGAATTACTCGGCAACAACCCGGCTCGATCAAGAATTTGCTGAAGAGTTGTTCTGACTAATCGACTTCATCAACAACCAACTACTCGTATATCCACAATGCCTGGGTACCGAGTCGTCGAGCTATCATGTTGTCGTTAGCCGCAAGTGAGCCATGAGCCACAAGCGAGCCGTCGAGCAGTCGTCAAGCCATCATGCTGTCGTAAACACGCAAGTGAGCCATAAGCCGCATGTGAGCCCTCGAGCTACTGTTGAGCTGCGAGCGAACCATCAAGCTGTCGTTGAGCCATAAGTAAGCAAGCCCTCAAGCTGTTGTTGAGCCGTGAGCGAGCCATCAAGCTGTCGTTGAGCCGCAAAAGCGAGCCTTCGAGCTGCTGTTGAGCCACAAGCGAGCCATCAAGCCGCTGTTGAGCTGCAAGCAAGCGAGCCCTCGAGTTGCTGATTGAACCGCAAGCAAGCCATCAAGTTGCCGTTGAGCCACGAGCAAGCCGTCGAGCCACAAGCGAGCAGTCGAGCAGGCGTTGAACCATCAAACGTTATCAAGCTGCAAACAAGTCGTCCAAGTAATAAGCGAGCCGTCCGAGTACCAAGTCATCCATTCCTCGGATATCTCGACGTTGTTGACTACTCCACTCGGCGGTGCTAACCACTCAACTCGGCATCAACTAAGCTAAGTCACGCTTTAATATTTTTAATATTTCCAAATGTTAATTGTGAGCCACTACGCCACATCATAATTGCATTCCCGACTACTCATATAGCTCCGAGCTTGTAGTCGGGACAACACCTCACGGGTGTGAAAGTCTTTGTTTGGTTTTGGTTAATTGATGTCACCTAGAGTACTAACCTTTGTCATGAAGTGTTCATAAGCTAGGTCGGTACACACCAAGTGTGGGAACTAGATGATGACCATGGTGTTGGTGATGATGACCAAAAGATGGATCAAGTGCTCCACATTTGGAAAGAGAAGAAGAGAAAAGCAAAACCCTATGGAGATCAAGGCAAAGGTATAAATAGGGATTTTGTTTTGACACTCAAGACACCATAGAGGGTGTGAGTGTGTTTAGGATCGATAGCCGTACTATTAAGAAGGGACTATCTCGGTGATTGCGGTTATCAAGTGCCACTAGGTGAATTCATACATGCATATGCATTAGGACCTAGTGTGCTAACCTCAAATCCTTTGAAAAATGTTTGGAAAATGCTAACACACTTGCACAAGGTGATGTACACTTGGTGGTGTTGGCACATTTGCAAAGGAGAAGAAACCGGAGTTGAAAACGTGTATTTCAGGCTTGACCGGACGCTGGAATAGCGACCGGACGCTATTGACGTGCGTCCGGTCACTAGTGAAACACTGACCGGACTCTGCTGAAACAAACGACCGGACTCGCCTGTTCCACTTTTCACGAGAGGCATCGGTTCAAATAGAGTGATCGGACGCTGAGTGAGTCCGGTCAATGGTGACCGGACGCGTCCGGTCGATGAAAAACCTCTCTGGAACCTCTCTGTGTTTGACCGGACGCTGAGTGAAAATCTGACCGGACGCTAGTGAACTAGAGTCCGGTCACTACTTAAACTTTGACCGGACGCTACTGAAATATTGACCGGACGCGTCCGGTCAGTACGAAAAATGCCCAGTGGAGGGGTAACGGCTCTATTTGATTGAGGGGGTATATAAATATGAGTTGGCCGGCTTTGGGAGGTCTCTCTTGGCACTCTAACATCTTGGACATCCCTTTGAGCTAAACATACTCCCTCCCACTCATCTCCTTGCTTGATAGCGCGAATCTAAGTGAGATCGAGTGGATCCAAGTGCATTTGCTTGTGAGTTTGCATCTAGTGGCACTTGGGGATTGTTGTTGCTGCGGGTATTCTCTTTACTCTTGGTGGTTGCTGTAACAGAACCGACCAATTTATAAGAGCACAAGTGCGAAAACCTCCGCCGAAGCAGCTGAATTAGCACACTTGAGCCCATATAAACCCGGTAGTCCGGAAATCTCGAAGGATTTCAAACATTTCAACACTCAGCCAAGATCGCATGGTCAAGCAAATACAAATCATGTCCACGGAGCTTGCAGCGGGAATAATATTACAATAGAGTTCACAAATAATGATACAAGTTGAGTTCCAATTAATTTAGAAGAAACAACATAGCTTTGAAATAAATATCATAACATAGGTTGAAATACTTTGCTAGCTTGAGTGACATCCTCCAACAACAGCATAAGAGAAGAAGTATGGAACTGCCGAGCCCACCAGCACTGGCCATCACCTTTCGGCAGGCCTAACCTTGAATTTAGTTCTTCATCATTGTTTGATATACCAAGTCTGTGCTCAACTAACGGCCTAACTGACGGCGAACACCTGGGGTGTTACAGCCCTCCCCCCTTAAAAGAATCTCGTCCCGAGATTCCGGACGAAAGATGTTTCAAGGGAAGAGAAGCATAGCACCCATCTTTAATCACAGGCTATGACAACTCAAGATACTGACTTCTTGGCAGGACAGAAACTGTTATGAATAGACCAACTTCCTGATCCTTCATGTCATTTTCCAATTACTAGCTCTTGTCAGAAGAATTTTCTTCACTGACTTCCATCGAGCATTGAGGTACAGTCACAATACCACTGTCGGATTAAAAGGGAACCCAACTGCATTATTACTTTGGGAGGAATCCAAGATAATATTACTGCCAATACTGGATCTTTGTCCGATTGAGACTATACAAACGACATCCTTCGATACTAGGAGGAACTGACTGACTGCAACCACTGTTTATACTACTGTGAACGTCTGATTGATCAGATACCAATCGATGGAAAGCTACATAAGGTTCCATGTGTGCAATTCTCTTTCTCTGATGATAACACTGTATTATCCGAATCTGATGAGAGAGCGGTGAATGTGATAGCTGACTCCAGCAATTCCACGTTTTCACTGATCCTTCTGTACATAAATTCTTATTTCTTAAGCTGTGACAGTTACTCAGGTTAAATTTGATGCAACCTCTTGGGTAAAAATACCAAGTCACTGAATTGCTATACTACAGAGCAGATCAACATCATTCTTCTTTCATGGTGTAGTTAGAACTCAAAGGAACTGACTTGTTGCACTACTTGGGTCATAGGGCGATCTTCTTAAATTCACTCAGCACTACAGGAACACAAACTGAAATCTGTCATTTGGCACTTCAATTGCCATCAATCTACACTTCCAAGGGTTGATTTTTGATAGGACGCCTTGACTGCTCAAGAATAAGAGACTGATTCTGAATGTCCATTCTAGATTGATCCAATATAACCTGGAATAACCCTTTCATAGTAGCCGAACGTATCACCAAGAAATCCTTATTCCAGGTATAATTCTGACTGAGTTACTAGGCTGGCGTACTGTCTTGTATGATCATTGAAGTTTTTCTGGGATAGAGCTGGCTGGAACATGTCAGAGACTTGGATGTACGAGTGTGACAAACAATATCAGTGGGTTTACAGACTTCGAGCATAACATTGTTCTGTGAGACATAGCCTTTATAGCTACCAAAGAGTCGTTTCTTAACTGAAGATTAGCTTTTCAATGACTGAAACTAATCAGTTGTCTCTCAACACTAAAAACTCCAAGGTTTCAACTTTTACTGCAAGCACTGTTGAATATCAATGCACATGGACACCACCAAAGTCAGCCGAGAATCAGACACCCCTGAGAAGATTGGGTTGACTACAAGATCACCATGCAGATAAGGTATTAGGTTCAGACATAAAGCTTCTGGACCTCAGGTATCTGGTTCAATAACATACCGTTTCCGTTACTCATCCATTAGCTGATACTTGTCCACCTTTAAGAATTCTATGTTACTCTGCTTTACTATGACCATATATGTTGCTCGGTCTTTTGTTGTTGATCCAACAGAGTCTTTTGTCTACCACCTCTTACAGTCTACTACTGCTTTTATCTTTGACCGATTCTTGAAAAGTCATCCTTCTTGCCATTTTTAGAAAGAAACGCTGCCTTATCCGAGCCGACATAAGGATTTTTCTGAAGGAATATGAGAGATAATCAAGGAGGAAGCTTCATGAAAGATAACACATTGGTGTAGTTCTATAATAGATCTTGATTAGAACCCACGGTACCAGCGCGTGCCGAGCAACACAACCATGTGTCTGCAGCCACAGGAGGCTCCCGGTTTCGTCGCGGCACCATTAGCTTTTAACCAAGACACCATTATTGAATCCACAACCAGTGAGAAATCGCACATGACGCAGATAAATCCTGCATGGATAGGCATCACATGCAAGGCATAAGCTAGCGAAACAAGGATGATCGCAAGGTTTGGAAATCAACAATGAGGTGATTTCAAGAACGGAACATGCCACAAGACAACAAGAATTCGTCTGGTGCACATCAAGGTCATGACAAGACGAAAGATTTCATGAGCTTGATTTGGCCAAGCAGCAACAAAGGAGCAACCGAGGGGATACATGGTTTTGGGCTTGGTCTCGACAACTGGGCAACACAAGCTATGGTCAAAGGCTGAGGTTAACAGGAACTAAACTTGGCTGGTCAAACAAACAAAAGTTGTTACAACAAAAAAAAAGGTACCAAACATCTATGGCTTTGGCAACACTTAAGACCAAACTTGGGTCTACAGGTTGGTTAAAGGCATGGCTACACAACAAGCATAGACATACCACGGTTCGGGAATCTAGGATTTGGAAGGTTAGCTAGGGCCAACTGGTCTAACAAAGGGCATGGACAGGCCTAGGTACAGGTTTTTGGCACAAGCATCCTAGGCCATCAATCTAGACACACAACATAAGCCTTTAAGCAACAAGGGTTCAACTAAAGGCATCTCGAAAGGTCAGGAGGGCTTGGGCACGATTCTAACCGAAGGCTGACAAACCACTCAGGCACTCACCGAGGACAAAGGGTTTGACTAACTAAAGCATTACTTAGATAACAGCACATCTACACACAGCCTTAACGAGCATTTGGAGCACACAACCAATCAGCTAAAGCAACCAACACTAACCAACAAGCTCAAACAAGACAAGCATCTGTCTCTGGCACACAAGCAAACATCGACATGCAAAACAGGGTGAACAAAGGTTGTCATTATTTTATTTCTTGTTTACTAGATTGGAGCACAACTCTATATCTATGAGCAAGCATACTAAGCAAACTAGAGAATACTTGTTTGTTAACTATAAGCAATTCAAAATTTTAAGATACAGCTCACTTATCTAGCACATGAAGCTATCCATCAAACAACAAGCTCATGCATAGTCTATATTCCAAAAAGGAGTAAACAGACACGAGGTAGCAACAACTAATAAGCAGCATGCAACAACTTGATTTTAGGGTACAATCAAGCGTAATCAACAGTTTAAACATTCTAATCATGTTAGAAAAGCTAAATTGCAGCCACTTCAATTAGTTGCAAGCTTTTAGTTTTAACAAGCATATAAGCTAATATAAATCAAAGCTAGATTAGAGAGCAATTACAAGGCATGGTGCACATGGAAACATAATTCTAGGCATAACCATGTATAAAAACAGTTTACATACATCCCGAATATGTTAGAGAGGTCCATGGGTTACCCAAATTAAATTTCTTACATGCACTTATTAATTTACCTACTTTAGCAAGGTGAGACATAGAGCTGTTTCAATCTATTCCCAGAGAATTTTAGGAAGATTATGGCGGCTCACTCATGTAGTTAGTAGGTTATTACTAGCATTTCACATATTTGAGCAAGTAAAATAGCCTACACAATTCTAGCAAGTAACATGCTCAAAACAACTTAAACAGGTTTATGCTATTTAATGTTGTCAAACAACAAGTTTTACATTTTTCTTGCAGCAACATGGATACTAGTGAGGTATGAAAATTGATTTCACAAACTTCTAAACCATATAACTCTAGTTCTCATGTTTGCAAGAACATAAGCCTGAACAAAATTTCATTATTATAGCATGAAAAGCAACTAACAACAGGTTTTAGTACATTCCATGCTAAAGTATACTAAAGCTAAACAAAACTAGAATTACATGTTTAGGAAGCACTTAGCGTACCCAAACAAAACTGCATACAACAGTCTCAAACAACAAGTTTTATTTGTTTCTTTAGATGGAGCATTTCAAAACAAAACTATCTTAATTGGCTTCACCCAAGGGGAGTTTCTTAGCTTAAAACATTGAACCTACAAGCTTAGCACAGTTTTGCCACACAAGCAGGATAACATTGCACAAGCCATTTAGTTACTACAAGACATTTAGACATAGGGGAAAACTTTCAACAGTTAGAAGCTTATTGTCTAACTACTCTTCTAACATTCAAGAAGCAGAGCAAGAGACCACACCATCATGTTGAGCAAGACCACACACAATCATGATGAGCTAGCAAGGTGATCTAAAGAACATCATACAGGTACTTACTTCTTGTCTAAACAAGCAATCACTTATCTAGACGATATGGAAACACTCATATAAAACCTTGCACACTACCAAACATCATAAGCAAGACCATATTACATCTAACTCAAGGCAACATACCTCATCAAACAGGAAATTTATTTCTAACTTTTACAAGCAATCTAGCACATCACATAGAAGCACTAGTTCACAACAACTTTACCATTACAGGAACAAAGGTGGGGAAGCATTTGATGCATAAACAACCATTATGTTTTATCATAACATTAGTCAACATGACAACAAGTTGTTCATTACTAGAACAAAGGTGAGAGAAGCATGTTTATGAGCAATGCACAACAAGATGTATGCTCGTCCTATACGTCCTCACAAATTGCCAACCTGAGGTAGCAATCACGTTCTAGGTCGGTGGCATAACACGCACTCTCGATATAACTAGTCGTCAACTATGCTTACGCATTCGAAGTTAGCGTACCTGCAGAAAATCTCATTTCAGCCCAGCCCACAGTATGAATATCATGCATTGCTGAAAGTAAATCTAATACTAACTTAGGCGCACACCCAGTATACACGTAAGTAGTATATGCACCCATCATAAAAGTATTACTCCCACAATTAAACACCTTCACCCGCATTCGTGTGCTTACGAGTACAGGTTCCAGTACCAAACTAGCTCTTCCCTAGACCAACGGTTGTTTGGTCATGCTCTCACAACTCACACTTACCTTAGCGTAGAGGCAATTGATCCATACATTACTATTCCGAAGAATAGCACCCATACAATTTCACCTTTGCCGTATGGACGACAGAAAACAACAGAAATTAAACATGATGCACGACCCCCAAGTTAGTACTTAAATAGCCACCTAAAAGTCCTAGTTGGGCATACCTGGAGGTTGTCGCTAGCACATAGTTTACAAATTAGGTTTTGTCAAACTTGCCTACTAGCTAAAGCTTTTTAGATAAAATAGGCTTTGCAAAACCAAAACTTTGTTTTAAAACCATGCACATGACAGTATTATGCTTAACCTTGCTCCGATGCCAACTGTAACAGAACCGACCAATTTATAAGAGCACAAGTGCGAAAACCTCCGCCGAAGCAGCTGAATTAGCACACTTGAGCCCATATAAACCCGGTAGTCCGGAAATCTCGAAGGATTTCAAACATTTCAACACTCAGCCAAGATCGCATGGTCAAGCAAATACAAATCATGTCCACGGAGCTTGCAGCGGGAATAATATTACAATAGAGTTCACAAATAATGATACAAGTTGAGTTCCAATTAATTTAGAAGAAACAACATAGCTTTGAAATAAATATCATAACATAGGTTGAAATACTTTGCTAGCTTGAGTGACATCCTCCAACAACAGCATAAGAGAAGAAGTATGGAACTGCCGAGCCCACCAGCACTGGCCATCACCTTTCGGCAGGCCTAACCTTGAATTTAGTTCTTCATCATTGTTTGATATACCAAGTCTGTGCTCAACTAACGGCCTAACTGACGGCGAACACCTGGGGTGTTACAGTTGTCGCCACCTAGACGGCTTGGAGCAGCGGAGGAGCATTGGCACGAGTTGGTGATTGTCCGTGGCCATCTCCCGGTGACTTGTGAGGGGTATTGTGCCTTCCCCGGCGAAGAGCCAAAAGGTAACTCTAGTAAATTGCGCGTGTCATTGAGTTACCTCCATTTGTGGGTCGGTTCTTGTGGCGCTCAAGTGTTGAGCTAGGTTTGTGAACACCTATTAGCCACCGAACCACCAAGTGGTTGGTCGACACAATGGGGAGTAGCGTGCCGGCAAGCACGTGAACCTCGGGAGAAAATCATTGTGTCTCTTGCCTCTTTGGACATCTCCCGGAGTTTCTTGGTATTCATATTATGATTGATCACCTCTTGCCGGTGTTGGTATATCTCTCTACCACTTGAATTACATTCTTTTCTTCTTGTGTAGTGGTAGTTTATCTTGCTAGTGCTAGCTCTCAAGTTCATTGTATTTAGCTCTTGCTAGCTCACTAGAATAGAGAGTAGTGACATAGATTTTGTGTGCCTTAGAGACCATACCATACTAGAATTGTTTTGTTAGGTGGCTTGCATCACTTAGTAGAGCTAGTGCAAAAGGCTTCGCTTTGTAATTGTGTAACAAGTCTCTCTAAGTGTTTTGTAGAAATTTTTATTAGGCTATTCACCCCCCCCTCTAGCCATTTAGGACCTTTCAAGTGGTATCGGAGCCGTGGTCACCGTTTGCATAAGGCTTAACAACCTTTGGTGTTGAAATGGCTCAAATTGTGTTTAACCATGTTGGGGGCAAACCACCGTTCTTTGATGGCACATCTTTTGATTATTGGAAGAGAAAGATGAGAATGTATTTGGGTTCAATCAATGACAAGGTGTGGGATGTGGTAGAAAATGAGTTTGTGATTCTTGATCCTACCAATCCAACACCAAATGACTCCATCAACAAGCAATGCAACACAATGGCGCTCAACACCATATACAATGCCATTGATCCAAAGGTGTTTGAGCAAATCAAAGATCTTGACAATGCAAGTGAGGTGTGGAAAAGATTAGAAGAAACATATGAGGGCACTTCAACGGTAAAGAGTGCCAAGTTGTACATGCTCAAGGACAAGCTCACCAACTTCAAGATGAAGGATGATGAATCAATTCCAGAAATGTTCTATAGATTGCAAGTCATCATCAATGATCTCAAGTCCTTGGGAGAAAAGGTGCAAGATGAAGACTTCACTCACCGGTTCTTGAGTTGCTTGCCCAGGAGATTCAAGACACTTCGCACCATCATCTTTAGAGGAGGCTTGAAGAATGTGACTCCAAATGAGGTGCTTGGTGATGTCATGACCGAGGATCAATACAATGAAGATAGTGAAGAAGTGATCAAGGAAGAGGACAAGAAGAAGAAAAGTGTGGCATTCAAAGCCACCTCGTCAAAGAGCAAGGGCAAGTCCAAGAAGGAAGAATCAAGTGACAATGAAGATGCTAGTGACATTGATGATGAGGCCTTAGCTCTCTTTGTGCGCAAATTTGGGAAATTCATGAAGAAGAAGGGCTATGGTGCAAGAAAGAGAAGAGATTACAACAAGAACAAAGACTATGTGAGAAGATGCTACAAGTGCAAGAGCAAGGATCACGTTGTAGCGAATTGTCCCTACAATAGTGACAATGATGAAGATGAAAAGAAGAAAGATAAGAAGGAGAAGAAAGAGAAGAAAATGAGCTTCAAGAAGAAGAAGGGTGGCTCATATGTTGTCACATGGGATAGTGATGCATCATCCGATAATGAAGACTCAAGTGATGATGACAACAAGAAGAGCACCAAGAAGAAGGCACTTGCAAGTATTGCTATCAACAACAAGCCTTCTCTATTTGACACTCCATCATGCTTCATGGCCAAGCCAACTAAGGTACAATCCGATGATGAGAGTGATAGTGAGAGTGATGAGGATGAGGAGCACTCAAAGTAGGACCTCATGGACATGTTGGAGCAAGCTCACACTTGCTTTGAGATGAAGAGGAAGGAGTGCAAGGATTTGCGCAAGAAGCTTAGTGCTCTTGAGCAAACCCTTAATGAGCTCAAGTCTACTCATGAGAGGCTAGAGGTAGCCCATGAGAAGCTTGTCAAGGCTCACACCAAGCTTGAAAAAGCTCACTCCTCCCTCCTTGATCAAGTCAAGGTTGAGGACATTGTTCCAACATGTAACATAGGAGTAACTTGTGATATTCTTGATGAATCATTTTATACTCCTATTGTTGTTGCTCCCACTAACTCCTCATGTAGCTCATCCACTACTACTTCTACTATGAGTGATGGTTTCACTTGTGATGCCTCACTAATGGTGGAGAATGAGACCTTGAAAAATGAGGTCAATGAGCTCACTCGTGCCTTAGGCAATGCCTATGGTGGAGATGCCCGCTTGCTTAAGTGCTTGGGTAGCCAACGGTTCTCTCTTAACAAAGAGGGATTGGGCTATACCCCCAAGAATGGCAAGGCGGCCTTTGTGACTCACAAGACTAGTTTTGTGAGAAGCAATGGACCGTTTTGCAAGAAATGCAAGCAATCCGGGCATATAGAGCAATATTGCAAGAACAAGAATAAAAATGCTAATGTATCCTCAATTCAATTTGATTCTTGTTATTTGCTTACCAAGGGTGTAAATGGTATAAAGGCTAAGTTTATTGGTGCTCCCATTGTTGGCCCAAAGAAGAAGGCAATTTGGGTGCCCAAGAGCTTAGTAACTAACCTTGGAGGACCCAAGCAAGTTTGGGTACTTAAGAAGAATTGATCATTTCTTGTAGGTCAATTATAAAGCCGGAGGAAAGCATTGGGTGCTTGATAGTGGGTGCACTCAACACATGACCGGAGATGCAAGAATGTTCAATTCAATCAACAAGAATGATGACAATGGGATTGATAATATTACATTTGGTGATAATGGCAAAGGCAAGGTCAAGGGGCTTGGTAAGATTGCTATATCAAATGACATGAGCATATCCAATGTATTGCTAGTAGAGAGCTTGAACTTCAATTTGCTATCCGTGGCTCAATTGTGTGATCTTGGATTCAAATGCATATTTGGGGTTGATGATGTAGAGATCATAAGTGTAGATGGCTCAAACTTGATCTTCAAAGGCTTTAGATATGAGAATCTATATTTGGTTGATTTCAATGCTAGTGAAGCTCAATTGTCAACTTGTTTGTTCACCAAATCTAGCATGGGTTGGTTATGGCATAGAAGACTTGGTCATGTTGGAATGAAACAATTGAATAGATTGATTAAGCATGATCTAGTTAGAGGCTTGAAAGATGTGGTGTTTGAGAAAGATAAACTTTGTAGCTCTTGTCAAGCCGGAAAGCAAGTTGGAAACACTCACCCTAAAAAGAGCATGATGAGCACTAGCAAAGCATTTGAGGTATTGCACATGGATCTATTTGGACCAACAACATACAGTAGCATTGGTGGAAACAAATATGGCTTTGTGATAGTGGATGATCTCACAAGATATACATGGGTGTTCTTTCTAAGTGACAAAAGTGATACATATGCTACATTCAAATCTTTTGTCAAGAGATGTCACAATGAGTTTGAAACAACCATCAAGAAAGTGAGAAGTGACAATGGTAGTGAATTTAGAAACACAAGAGTTGATGAGTTATGTGATGAATTTGGAATTAGACATCAATTCTCGGCCAAGTACACTCCACAATCAAATGGTCTTGTTGAAAGGAATAATAGAACTCTCATTGATATGGCAAGATCTATGCTTAGTGAGTACAATGTGAGTCATTCATTTTGGGCCGAAGCTATCAACACGGCTTGCTATTGTAGCAACCGCCTCTATTGTCACCCTATGATGGAGAAGACACCTTATGAGCTTTTGAATGGAAGAAAGCCCAACATTGCATACTTTGGAGTCTTTGGTTGCAAATGCTATATCTTGAAGAAAGGGACTAGATTGAGCAAGTTTGAGAAGAAATGTGATGAAGGCTTCTAGCTTGGTTACTCCACTACAAGCAAAGCATATAGAGTTTGGAATTTGGCTAGTGGTACTCTTGAGGAAGTGCATGATGTTGAATTTGATGAAACAAATGGCTCTCAAGATGAAGAAGAAAATCTAGATGATGTGAGAGGAACTCAATTGGTCAATGCAATGAAGAATATGGATATTGGTGATATTCGGCCTAGGGAAGTGATTGATGTTGAAGATGACAAAGATCAAGTGCTCACTTCTCCAATTATGCAAGCTAGTGGTTCTCAATTGCAAAATCAACAAGTGGCGTACATCTCAACCAAATGATCAAGCAAGTACAAGCAATCAAGTCCAAGTGCTCCAACCAACCAATGTTGCAAGAGATCATCCTTTAGATCAAATCATTGGTGGAATTCAAAGTGGTGTGCAAACTAGATCCAGATTGGCTTCATTTTGTGTGAACCTTATTTGCTTTGTATCATCCATGCGAGCCAACCACGATTGAAGAAGCATTACAAGATGTTGATTGGATCAATGCCAGGCATGAAGAGCTTAACAACTTCACAAGAATCAGATTGTATTGTGAATTGGTAAGACCTAAGAAACTACAATGTGATTGGCACTAGATTGGGTCTTTCGCAACAAACCTATCAAGAATGGCATCGTGGTGAGAAACAAAGCAAGATTAGTAGCACAAGGTTACACTCAAGTAGAGGGCTTGACTTTGGTGAAACATATGCCCGTTGCAAGATTAGAAGCAATAAGAATCTTATTAGCTTATGCTTGTTCCCACAACATCAAGTTATATCAAATGGATGTCAAGAGTACATTTCTCGATGGCTACATCAATGAGTTAGTATATGTTGAGCAACCACCCGGTTTTGAAGATGACAAGAAGCCCAACCATGTTTATAAGCTCAAGAAGGCACTTTATGGCTTGAAAACAAGAACCAAGAGCATGGTATGAGAGGTTAAGGGTTTCCTTCTCTATAAGGTTCAGATGGGAAAGGTTGATACTACTCTCTTCACTAAGAAGATTGGAAAAGACTTGTTTGTGTTGCAAATCTATTTTGATGATATCATTTTTGGTTCAACCAATCAAGATTTTTGTGAAGATTTTGTGGATTGATGGCAAATGAGTTTGAAATGTCCATGATTGGAGAGCTTAGCTACTTCCTTGGTCTACAAATCAAGCAATTGAAGGAAGGCACTTTTGTTAGTCAAGGTAAGTACATAAAGGACATGATCAAGAAGTTTGAGATCGCAAGATACAAAAGCCATTAGCACGCCTATGGGACAATGGTCAATTGGATAGTGATGCAAGTGGCAATAATGGTGGATCAAAAGTTGTATCGGTCTATGATTGGAAGCTTACTCTATGTGACCGCATCAAGACCGGATGTCATGTTTAGTGTATGCATGTGCGCAAGATTTCAAGCCTCACCAAGACAAGTCACTTGAAGGCAACCAAGAGAATATTGAGGTACTTGAAGCATACACAAGATATTGGTTTTGTGGTATCCAAAGGGGTCAAACTTTGAGTTGATTGGATATTCAGACTCTGATTATGCGGGTTGCAAGGTTGATAGAAAAGCACATCGGGCACATGTCAATTGTTGGGAAGATCACTTGTGTCTTGGTCATCAAAGAAGCAAAATAGTGTGGCACTTTCAACCGCCGAAGCTGAATACATATCCGCCGGTAGTTGTTGTGCTCAATTACTTTGGATGAAAGCAACTTTGGATGACTTTGGAATCAAATTCAAACAAGTGCCATTGCTATGTGACAATGAGAGTGCGGTGAAGCTCACAAACAACCCCGTGCAACATTCAAGGACAAAGCATATTGACATTAGGCACCACTTCATAAGAGACCATCAACAAAAGGGTGATATTTCAATTGAGAGTGTTGGTACCGATGATCAACTTGCCGACATATTCACCAAGCCACTTGATGAGAAGAGGTTTTGCAAGCTAAGAATGATTGAACATACTTGACTTCTCAAATATGTGTTGATGCACCCCACTTATATGACATCCTCTCCTTCGACAAAGCAAGGTAAAAGTTGATTGGCATACGCATTCATACTTTGGTAGAATATGTTTAGTGCATCTAGTCATTCCTCACAATCATTAGGCTCATTCATGGAAATAAATGATTATGATGCTCATATGATGCCACTATAGTTTCTATGCTTGATATGATCTAGTGGTAACATATGACATGTTTATGGGCTTGCAATCCTAGTGTTTAATCTAGAGAATGAGAATGGAATGTTTAACCAACGTGGTACGATAACCATTGCAAGATGTGTGAAGAAGCTTACTCTAGAGCAAACTGTGTTAAATGTTTCATGCAAATGATCTAGATTGAACCAAATATGAAAGAACTAACTCTCTCCTAAAATTTGAACCTTTTTAAAGCAAACCTTTTATGGAAATGGATGACAAAGGGGGAGAGAAAAGTCACAAAGATCAAATAAAGGGGATCAAAACTTTGAAAATGATTTTTGAGCACACAAGTAGGGGGAGCAAGCTCATGAACTTGGTTGTTAAATTGTTTTGTGCATGTTCATATGCTTGCTTGCATTGCACAAGTCGTTTAAACTTGATATTCATGCTTGTGTGGTGTATGCTAGAAATAGATTTTTGAATGATAATTTGCAAAACTAGCATGCATAGGTGGTAGCTAGATGTAATTTGTTTTTACATGTGATACTAGAGCCTCTCATATAATGTTGATCTCATGAGTATCTATTGTTTTTTGTAAAGTCTAGTTAACCATGGTGCTAAGGATGGTATACATTGGCAACTCCGATTGGTATCACGCTTCAAAGGTCCATTCTTTACACCTTAGCATCATTTGATAGTATTACTCTCCCACATTTCATATCTATGCATATGTGCCGAACTTGAACCAAACACTATAGCACATATGTAGGGGGGAGCTAATACTAACAAAGAGGTGACTTAAATTTTCAAATACATATCTTTGTGAAGGTTGTCATCAATTACCAAAAAGGGGGAGATTGAAAGTCCTTGTTTGGTTTTGGTTAATTGATGTCACCTAGAGTACTAACCTTTGTCATGAAGTGTTCATAAGCTAGGTCGGTACACACCAAGTGTGGGAACTAGATGATGACCATGGTGTTGGTGATGATGACCAAAAGATGGATCAAGTGCTCCACATTTGGAAAGAGAAGAAGAGAAAAGCAAAACCCTATGGAGATCAAGGCAAAGGTATAAATAGGGATTTTGTTTTGACACTCAAGACACCATAGAGGGTGTGAGTGTGTTTTAGGATCGATAGCCGTACTATTAAGAGGGAACAATCTCGGTGATTGCGGTTATCAAGTGCCACTAGGTGAATTCATACATGCATATGCATTAGGACCTAGTGTGCTAACCTCAAATCCTTTGAAAAATGTTGGAAAATGCTAACACACTTGCACAAGGTGATGTACACTTGGTGGTGTTGGCACATTTGCAAAGGAGAAGAAACCGGAGTTGAAAACGTGTATTTCAGGCTTGACCGGACGCTGGAATATAGCGACCGGACGCTATTGACGTGCGTCCGGTCACTAGTGAAACACTGACCGGACTCTGCTGAAACAAACGACCGGACTCACCTGTTCCACTTTTCACGAGAGGCATCGGTTCAAATAGAGTGATCGGACGCTGAGTGAGTCCGGTCAATGGTGACCGGACGCGTCCGGTCGATGAAAAACCTCTCTGGAACCTCTCTGTGTTTGACCGGACGCTGAGTGAAAATCTGACCGGACGCTAGTGAACTAGAGTCCGGTCACTACTTAAACTTCGACCGGACGCTACTGAAATATTGACCGGACACGTCCGGTCAGTACGAAAAATGCCCAGTGGAGGGGTAACGGCTCTATTTGATTGAGGGGGTATATAAATATGAGTTGGCCGGCTTTGGGAGGTCTCTCTTGGCACTCTAACATCTTGGACATCCCTTTGAGCTAAACATACTCCCTCCCACTCATCTCCTTGCTTGATAGCGCGAATCTAAGTGAGATCGAGTGGATCCAAGTGCATTTGCTTGTGAGTTTGCATCTAGTGGCACTTGGGGATTGTTGTTGCTGCGGGTATTCTCTTTACTCTTGGTGGTTGCCGCCACCTAGACGGCTTGGAGCAGCGGAGGAGCATTGGCACGAGTTGGTGATTGTCCGTGGCCATCTCCCGGTGACTTGTGAGGGGTATTGTGCCTTCCCCGGCGAAGAGCCAAAAGGTAACTCTAGTAAATTGCACGTGTCATTGAGTTACCTCCATTTGTGGGTCGGTTCTTGTGGCGCTCAAGTATTGAGCTAGGTTTGTGAACACCTATTAGCCACCGAACCACCAAGTGGTTGGTCGACACAACGGGGAGTAGCGTGCCGGCAAGCACGTGAACCTCGGGAGAAAATCATTGTGTCTCTTGCCTCTTTGGACATCTCCCGGAGTTTCTTGGTATTCATATTGTGATTGATCACCTCTTGCCGGTGTTGGTATATCTCTCTACCACTTGAATTACATTCTTTTCTTCTTGTGTAGTGGTAGTTTATCTTGCTAGTGTTAGCTCTCAAGTTCATTGTATTTAGCTCTTGCTAGCTCACTAGAATAGAGAGTAGTGACATAGATTTTGTGTGCCTTAGAGACCATACCATACTAGAATTGTTTTGTTAGGTGGCTTGCATCACTTAGTAGAGCTAGTGCAAAAGGCTTCGCTTTGTAATTGTGTAACAAGTCTCTCTAAGTGTTTTGTAGAAATTTTTATTAGGCTATTCACCCCCCCCCCTCTAGCCATTTAGGACCTTTCAGGGTGTACAATGTACACTCGGAGCGTGCTCTTTTTCGTGCAGCATGGCTGCTATAATCTTCTTTTAGCAAGTTGTTAAATTACTTGAGTAAGTGCAAGTCTTAATCCATGAAGCCTATACCTCACGCTCGACAAATAAAGCTTGACACGCAGGACAGGTGGTTAAACGTCACAGGCCCACTACTCGGGTGACTTAAACAACCTAGCAAGAGCAAGATGAGAAAAATTTCATATGCATTTGTTAATGCTGGGACATGCTCCCGACTTGATATCATAAATATCAGTTACTGCATATTTTTGTATGTCTTCTTTACAGGGAAAAGATATGGACAAAAACACCGCTGGGTGAGGAAGGCCCTAGAGGGCTGCCTCACTCGGACACCACGTCGCTGGGTTAGGTATGCCCCTGAGGGCTGCCTCACTCGGACACCATGATTATTGTGACGAGCCTTCAAACATGGTTATGATGATTTGGGAGTCGTGAGGTGGGGGTGATACGGGGTCTCCGGTGAGGAGACTACCCACCCGAAGCCTTGAGCTCACCAATATTCTACTTCCACTACTTCGATCAAGCTCCTTCTCCTCTATGGCTTAGTCCGCATTAAGCTCGGGGGCTCGGTCCTTGCCTCAGCTTAGTTGACTTCACTCCGATTACGCTCGGGGGCTAGGATTCAAGGATGAAAGGTCAAATTTACAAGCATTCAACTACTCGGCGACAAGCAGATGTTGATCCATGTCTTCGGGAGATTACTCGTTTGCACCCTTGAGGATGTCTACAAGATCCTACAATCGACTACGAGTAGTCGATTTTAGGCTCAGGGGCTGCGGGATACATATCCTCAAATGATGCATCCAAATTTCTTCGAAAGGAGTTGGAGCAATTTCAGACAAGACCCTCTAGCTCTTTATGCTAAACAACAAGAGGCTCGGGGGCTACACCCAATGGGTGCGCTTTTCAGAAAGCGCACACCATTAGAAGACTTCAAGAGCACTTTATGGTCTCTCTCAGAAGGTACTCGGATGACACTTGATCAAGGCCAAGGTCTCAAGATAACTTCACCGATAAACCAAGAAGAGCTCGGGGGCTTGTGGGACAAAGTCCCCGGGTACTCCGCAAGGAAGGGCGAAGACCTAGTCCAACTAGGACTCTCCATGTAATCCTAGTAGTATTTCTACCTTGTAATCCTACTAGGACTCCTAAGATTGTAACTGACTAGAACTCTGCCTCCTGGACTATGTAAAGAGAGGCAGAGCTCCATAGATCGGCAATCCAGAGACAGGGGTCATGGTACACAACCAGACACCCATAAGCGCAGGGCTCAATACTATTCCCCCAAACTGGATGTAGGGATACTATTTAGTAGACCGAACCAGTATAAATCATTGTCTTTGCGTTTACCATTGAGTTCTGCATATGTCGATCCCCACCGAACAAATCGTCTGAGATCCCTCAAGACGAGTTGTCGGTTAACAAACACCAACAGATACACAGTTACATCTTGAGATACAATAGTTTCCAGTACAAGATCAATCAGGATGTAAAACTCTACTCTAATGTAATCAAGGTACAAAGTCTTGATGCGTAGTGCATCAAGGCCTGGGTTCAGTGAGAAGCAATAAAGCAGACACAGAACCTTGGGTAGACACGATCTTCTCAGTGCATCCCAAGGTGGGTTAAGGCTCTACCCCAGTATACAAGGAACTCGAGAGTCAGCCTTAACCCCAACGCCTTTTGACAAACTGATGCGAACCCGTTAGGGTTTTTGCCCGATCTTTCGATGAGAAACGGGGATAACTCGATTGGTGGATGGAGATGACGTTCACGGCCCGACTATAGCCCTCAAGACCGCGCCTTAGCAACCGATACACCACGTCCAATAGCCGTCACGATCTTGTGGAGCGCGACAACCAGCCCCTAGGGCTCCCGTCCTGCAAGCAATCGAAGAACTAGCAAGAACGAGGAAACAAGCACTGAATTTGCAAGATGAAATTGAAGGCTTCAAACTGAATCTTAATCAACAATGGGGTTCCGAAGACAAGGAGACGGGCGGCAGATCCTGCACGCGCGCCTACAAGCAAGTAGCTAAGGCTAAACTTGATCTAAACAAAACCCAACCCGACCATGGCGGCTATAGAGGGATATAAGTAGATGGATTGACGACCAAAAGAGTGTTGGGGTCGTCCTCCAACCCTAGGACGCGTCCCTAATGGACCCAACTTGATACATGGGCCATAAGCCCAAAATGAGGTGACGCAGCACCCTGGACAGCAAGACCTGTCGACGGTAATTGGATCATTGCCGCTGCTGCCGAACAGATATTGACGTGGGACTTGATTCATATGAAAGTAAACTTGATAAGCTTTCCAACAAGTCCTGAAGCGCCTGAATCCGAATCCGTATGCAACCGTGGTGGCGGTCACAAGTTGGTGCTTTGCTGCAGTCCGAATCCAGCTAGCGCGAGTCCTTCTCCCTTTCGTTCTTCTCCTCGGTTCCTAATCAAAACAAGAGTGCACGCGTTTCCATTGTCTAAACAAGATGGACAAGAGCTTATCATGGAACTCACTTGATGATTAAGTTGACGAGCACGAGCACGAGTAAGAGGACCAGCTATAGGTTGTGTCGGAGAGGATGTATCGCTGGTGTTGATGTCCTCATCACAAACTGTGACCCCGAGGTTGCCCGCGATGCGGGGGTCACAAGAGTTCTTCTAGGCACACCTCTGTATCCCTCTGCTCGCGACCACTTGGAAACCACCCTGATAGATGATCCCTTCACTAGAGTTCTTCTGGGCACATCAACTATCCTACATAAGGAAGATACCCGGGGGCTCGGTCATTTTCGCTACAGATACTATAACAGACATGGGAGTAAGAGAAGTCATATACTCAGGAAGATGTGGCATCCCTGCTCCCCAGGCAGGGTATTTATAGGCGACTGCTCTTGGTCTATGGACTTAGTTCACGGATTGAATCAAGCAGAGTTCAATAATTGCGCCCTTGTACATACTGTTACACATGTGAAGCCTGGCATCACCAGTGATGGGTTCACTTCACGTGCATACTTCAAGCATAAACGGACAAAAGTGTTGCAGTTACACAAAACAACAAGAATCATCAATATGGACAGGTGATACAGTCACTGGTCAATTATTGTTATCCTGGCGATAAATTTTTATTCAGTGGGGGGTGAAAAGGGATGTTTGATGAAAACATTACCCACCTGAAGCCGAATATTTATTACTCGGATGGATTAAACAATGGTTCAGTGTCATGTTTTCGCCTCTTGCAACTGTTACGCATTACCGAGATGATATATTGAAGACCCCGTGTACCGACTACTCGAGTACTCGGAACTCAGGCTCGGGGGCTCCAAGGTACATATCATAAAGGAAATGTTTTTTCTTAACCAAGAAAAGGGTTCAAAGATCCTCAAAGTTATTAAAAATAACAAGAGGCTCGGGGGCTACACCCTATGGGTGCACTTTTTTGAGAAAAGTGCACAACATGGAGTTCTTTCATCTACAAAGCACTTCAAGATTTCTCAGGACATTACTCGGAGATTCCTGAAGGAAACCAGAAGATAACGTTTTTGAGAAATATTGAAGAGCTCGGGGGTTTGATGGACCAGAATGTCAGAGACATCATCAGAAGATGATTACTCGGACCAGCTCTGGTTGTCGCGAGAGGATTTGAAGACATGCTACAAAGTAGACATGGATTAGGACTCTCATTGTAACTTAGTTGAGTTCGAAAGGAAGTCTTGTAATTAGAATAGGACTCCTCTATTGTAACCGACTAGGACTCGGTTAGTGCTAAGCTTCACCCGATTATATAAGGGGAAGCGGGCGTCGACCCTTATCATTGAATCTCAGATCATAACACAAGGCACACACCGACACTGGACGTAAGGTATTACGCTATTAAGCGGCCTGAACCAGTATAAATCGTTGTCCCTGTGTGCTCGCCGAGTTCTACGAACGTCGATCCCTACCGAACAAATTGTCTGGGAATCCCCAAGATGAGTTGCCGGTTAACAAACACCCATACTCTGAAGATAGGCCGACATGCGTATCTTCCAATACGCATAGTTCGTCCCATCGAAAAATGGCGGTTTGCCCACGCCGCGATCCATGTCGCCTTCTATGGATCTGGAACCGGTTAAGGTGGAAGATCCTTAACCCGCTCCAATACCAATTGAAGGACCGAGAACTCTACCAGAAAGCGACCATAGGGGGGTGAATGGGAGCCTAAAAATTTCTCTAGAAACTTTGGCCTCTGTCCCAAAAATCAACCCCCAAAAACTTCGATCGAAACGTGATGCCTACGACCCTTGGAAGAGGGTGGATGATCCCTAGGATCACAGCGAGGCACCACCAAACGAGAGCAAGCCAAACGCCTAAAGCTCCGGCTCAAGTTTGACCCCAAAAACCGACTTCCGAACGTAGATGGAAGGCTATGTCGGGAAATCTCCAAATACCAATGCTAACAAGTAGCAAAGATACCTAGAGAGGTTCCTTGATGAACTCTAGGGCCAAACGAGAAGTTTGAAAACCAAGCGGAAAAGCCGGGAGAGCAAACGCACTCAAAACCAACACACAGCGAGTTCCCGGACTGTCCACGGGTACGGACCCGGACTGTCCGCGGTACTGCCGGACTGTCCGCGAGAGAAGAGCGGACTGTCCGCCGGCAAAATCCCCAAAACAGTACTGCTACTTAATAGCCCCTGGACAGTCTCGGACTGTCCGCGGGTTACAACGGAAGACTGTCCGCCGGTCAACCTGGACTCAAACAGCCGAGACTCGCGGCCACGTATCTGGCCAAGTCCCGATGCGCGGACTGTCCGCGGGCACAGCGGCGGACTGTCCGCGAGTGCCCAGAGAGGGCGATTTCTGTCGCCCTTCACCCAAATCTCCCCAAATCCAATCCAAATCCAAATCCCTTGATCCCAAAATTGGAGAAGATGATCACGAGGTAGTTTGGAGACTGTTGACACTGGTTATCTATCATAATTAAAGGATAAATAAATATGAAAAGGGCAAGAATTTGATCACCAACAAAGGTTTAGGGTTTTAATTGACAATATTCCACGAGTTTTGGTAAACTATGATTCTACAGGGACTAAACCAGGAAATCAACACCGATAGCTTCCCATAGAAGGAAACCGACGGGAGATAACTCCACTGCCACGTCAGGAAGTTTCTAGAAGACTCCAGAGGACACCAGAAGACACCAGGAGGTCGACCACCGCGAGAGTATGACAGGTGGGACCGACCGGTCCCACCTAGGGACCGACCGGTCCTCCCCGGGGCCTGCTGGACTCTATCTTCTGGAAGGTTCTCCCACCGCCTATGAGGATGCATCTTAGTTGTACCTTAAGTCGGTTTGATCTAACGGCCACGGTTCATCGCCCAGGGCTATATAAACAGCCCCAGACCCCCCTCTCTAGGGCATCAGGCATTACATTCATCATATCATCATCAGAATTACCAGAGAGGGAGATCAATCGGAAGCCCTAGAACTATATCCACCTAGAATAGTTAGATAGAATAGGATTAGAGGAGGCAAGCTTCGCTTGGATTCCTGATCTAGTCACGAGAAGGCTCGGTAAACCCAAGATCTTCTCTCTTGTATTAACATTATGGATCTATTTCATAATTGCTCTTCTAGTTCATCATTGTTCATCATTGTTTATGTTCTAGTTCATCGTCTAGTTCATGTTCATCGTCTAGTTCATCTTCTAGTTCATAATCATGTTCTAGTTCAAGATCTAGTTCGTACTTTAGTTCTTCTCGATGATCTAATTCACCTTATTGTTCATCTTTATGCTCTAGTTAGCAATACAATTGATATGACTAAGACATCAACTATTATATTCTTAATTATATGGCTTATAGTATGCTTTGATTATATATTTGGCATAGATAGTTCATTTTTATGTTTATACTCATGTTCGTATAGCGCTCATCTTAAAGTACAACGGGTGGGTGATAGATGCTATGTAGGCGTGGTGCCTATACATTATTTATCTGCGAATGCGTCCTATGTTCCGGATAGAGTGGTAGATCGCGGTTGTGATATTTCTGTTGAGTCCTTTGTATTCCACCTCCCGAATGTAGTGTTCAGTATGGCTCAGTTAACTCATGGTTTAGGGGTTACTCTGTTTGACACCTTTACTATGGAGTTGCCTCTTGATTATAAATATGATGTGACCTAGCCAATGATTGCCAAATATGTTTGCACTAATCAATGTATGCTATGACTTGTAATTAGAATAACTTAGGAATGTTTCTTAATTAATACATGTTCTAATCATCACTTGCTAGGTAGTACTGTTCTAGGATTATCTTTGATTGATCTGATCTCTGTTATCATTTATCATTATCATTTACTCTATAATCTGATCCCTGTTTGGAGTAATAAGTGTGTTATCAGTCTTTATCATAAGTGTGAGTCCCATCATGAATGATGTTAAGTCCTCATTAATATAATACCATCATGCTTTGAATTGATTAGTCTCTAGGCTAAATATAAATAACGATACCTGAGACTAGCTTGGGTGAAATACTTCTACAACGGGTGTATTTATCTGTGCGCTTGCAGGTAAATATCTATCTTTAAATCCAGTGCCCTGATATAATCACATTGCTAGCTTCATGTTGAGGATGACAACTTGACGTTAAGTGAAGTTAGTAGTGTCCCGTACACTCTTTAGTGCTTTCACTAGATTATTATTTATATGGTTCATTCTTAGTAGCGATGTTAAGAAATGTCAACAAGCATTTCTGGCGCCGTTGCCGGGGATAGATTAAAACTCTCTTCTTAGAGTGATTCCATTAAGGAGTGTCAACAAGCATTTCTGGCGCCGTTGCCGGGGAACACATCAATTCAATTAGGGATGGTACCTAGGTTTTTCATTAAAATCTTTATGAACACTGATAGAACATTGCATTAGCATCATTTTAAAACGGTAGCTAGAACATATCATTTTACTTACACACATGTGATAATGCACTGATTATTTATTTTTACTCAAACAGGCTTACCCTGGCTTTGTTTATCGTTTTATCTTATGCAGGGTGTATGTATGACTGGTTTTCAACTTCCAAAAAATTACGTTGAGGATCCCGAAGCTTTATTAAGAAAACAAGACGCAAACTCAAGAGACCCTCACTACCACTTCCAGAAGTTAGCCAGATAAGAAGAAGCTTAACACCAGTATTGGACACCATGGCCGACAATACACTCCGTGAGTTCTCTGCACCAACCACTGCCAACATCAGGACTGGACCAACAGTCAATGTAGGAGACAACGAATTTGAACTCAAGCCAGCTTTGATTAACATGGTGCAAGCTAATCAGTTTTGCGGAAAGGCACATGAAGACGCAAGCGCTCATCTCCAACACTTTCTGGAGATTTGTAGCACTTTCACCATCAAGGGAGTCGAAAGGGACGCCATTCTACTTCGCTTGTTCCCATTTTCACTCTTGGGAAAAGCAAAACAATGGTTCTACGCCAACAAAGACAAAAACACCTCGTGGGCGATCTGTTCAACCGCCTTCCTAGCAAAGTTCTTTCCAGTGGGCAAGACGAATGCCCTCCGTGGCAAGATTTCAACTTTCCAGCAACAATACGACGAATCAATCCCAGAGTCTTGGGAATGCTTTCAAGACTACATATCAGAATGGCCTCACCATGGGATGGAGAATTGGCTACTCATGCAGACCTTCTACCACGGGCTCACTTCGAGTACCCGTGAGAATGTGGATGCCGCTGCTGGAGGATCATTCTTATCACTCACTATCAACAATGCTACTACACTCATTGAGAAGATGGCCTCTAACCAAGGATGGAACGAGGAACGCTCTCAACCACGCAAGAGGGGAGGAATACATCAACTAAAGGATGTAGACATGCTGTCTGCCAAACTTGACCTACTCATGAAGAAGTTCTATGAACACACTCCCAAGAAAGAAGACGTCAAGCAAATCTACGAATCTCGCATGACATGTGAAGAGTGTGGAGGCACTGGTCATTCAGGGAGCAACTGCCCTGAGATTCAATAGGATGCAAAGTACATCAATAACAACGCCAACTATCGTCCTCAACAAGCTCAAGGATGGAACCAGCAATCAAGACCCAATTACTCAGGTAACTACTCAGGTAACTACCAAGGTAATACATTTAACCAACCACCTTTGAGAGAGATGATATCTAATCAAAACAAGATTATTGATAATATGTCTAAAAGATAGCTTCCAATGATAAACTGCTTGAAAATATTAATACTAGAATGGATAGCTTTACTTCTGCCATAAGGAATCAACATAGCTTTAATAAGATGATAGAATCTCAGTTAGCAGCTTCAGTCCCTATGGCTGAAAAAGGTAAGATTCTTGGAAGTCCAAAAGAATTAGAGACTACAAATCTTGTAGATATTTATGATATAGGACATCTCATACCTAGACCATCGAGGGAATGGATGGATGATTCCATTGCCCCGAAGAAAGGAGATCCAGGAAGACCTATCATTCCAATCCACATTGGACCTAACAGTTTTGAAGAAGCAGTCTGCGACCTTGGAGCAAGCATCAACATTATGCCAAAGGTAATATATGAACAAATTCATGGTGCACCTCTGTTATATACAAGTATGTGTTTGCAGCTTGCAGATCAGACACTGTGCTACCCATTGGGAATTCTAGAAGATGTCTGTGTACGAGTGGGACGCTCGTATGTGTGTGTAGACTTTATGATCGTCGAAACAAGTGGAGACATTAGAGCACCCATTATTCTTGGACGCTCATTCCTAAGCTCAACCAAAGCCATCATCTACGCGGACAGCGCCAAGATCTGTTTCACAATCACAGCAAAAGAAAGATTCAGCTTCAAGAGACGTACACTCACTACCTGAGTCCACCCTCAGATTCCCTATGAAGATGCAAACACTATATCAATCAAAGAAGAAGAATAGGACAAAGACGGAAGAACAGCTACACAACCACTCAAGACAAACAGTGTGGATGGTCAACTCTGTCCAACAGAGAGTGACCACCTTCTTCCATCACATACCTCGCCAAGAGAGATGACCCAGGCGTACCCACCATCTATTTGCAAGATCGAGGGAAGTACATTCCACAAGACGTCTTCGACATCGGTTTCAAGTGTCACATAATGTCTAAGGTAACATATGAATACTTTATAAAAATAGACCTATGTATCAAACATATGTGCAGCTGCAGCTGCGTACAAACTTAATCGATTTCCGGAGGGAATAGTAAAAGATGTGATGATCCAAATTGAAGACCACTATGTTCCCTCACCGATTTCATAGTACTAGACATGGGAAGAGAAGACATATTCACGTCATCCTAGGAAGACCCTTCCTTAACACCACTGGCGCCATCATCTACATGAGATCTGGAGAGATCCACTTCCAGTTCTAAGAGAGAAGGTACGATTATCTTACACTTCAATAGTTTGCCACTAATGTAACAGAAAGAAGACCACTCAAGGAGGAGCGCGCACACATCCCAACGCAACAAGAATCCCAATCAACAAGGATGGATGCTGACTATGAAGAAGAAGTCACTAGGAGTGAAGACATCCCATTAAAGGAAATGAAGGACAATGAAGTAAAGAGACAAGTCCACCAGTCAAACAAGTATGGAAAAAGAAAGAGAGTTCTACTGACGTGCAATCATCGAGGTCCTCCTCATGATCTGTTGATGCACCCAAGGAAGAATGAAGAGCGTACAAGGAGTCTTGTTGATATACTATAAACGTCAATCCTCGCCGAAAGGTAACTCGGTAGTTTATCCATATTCATTAGCATTAAATTCATCATTGCATATTTAGTAGATTTAGCATAATCATTTCACTATTAGTATCATATTTACTTCTTAGCAATCAAATCTGCATTAGAAACAAAAACAAAAAATACTCTAAAAAACTCCATAAGCCCCATAAGAGTAGTACACTTTCTGTGGAGGCGTAAAAATAAAATGATGCATTTGTATATTTACTTCTGCATTGGATACATCCATAAAATAAAAATCTAAAAGAGATACTACGAAACACGTTAAAACTCTGCTGTGAAAGGAAGAACATAATAATCTTAAGAGCTTTAAGGGCAACTAGACAAATGGAGGAATGTTTATCACTACGCTTAATCAAGTTCCACTAGTTGTGTTGTCTATCTTTGAATTCAGCGGAAGAGAAGAAGAGAAGGACTCAAGAAACCATTAACGGTCTACTCGAGAAAAAGACCACGTCAAGATCCAGCTTGGGGGAAGGCACCCTTAGTTATCATGATAAGTATCACGGCTTTTTATCTATTACTATTAGTTCAATTTAGTTAGATCAGGTTAATAATATAGCAACCCCTAAAAATATAAAAAACTACATTACAAAACCAAATAGACATTATATATGAATAAATGTCTAGGTGGATATAAACTTAATTTTGCTCATGATGAAAATGATGAACAATTGCTCTGCTGCATAATCTCTTTTAAGTACCCTACTGTTCGAACTTAAATTTTCTTGAGTTTTAGACAAAATTGTTCTGAGTAAACTCTGACCTGAACCTGTGGATTGCAAATCCTTGATCTAAAGTCTACATAATGGTGAGATATGAAATAAGGTTTGACCTGTTGTTTATATAATTTTCTAGAGATACTAGAGTTCTGGAGATTTACACTTTGAAAAGATTAAAACAATGATGAGATCCTGTATGACATAACATTAATTCCTACCCAGAGCCATTATATGATCTTAATAAGGCTACTTGCTTTGGTTCTAAGTTTTTAGTAATGGTTGAGAATTTATCATGCTCTAGAGATCAAGAATGTTTTATTAAAAGATTCACTCTTCCGCAGTATTATTGTGTTAGAGGCATGGGACTATGCAAAAATATAAAGAGGAATAAAAAGGACAAGTGTCCGACTACCTCAAAGAAAAAAGGGAGTTATGATAAAATATGAAAAAAAGAATGATAGCCCTGGTCCCTCTAATTACAATATGCCAGCAAGAGATGACAAATTTCCAAATGTTCTAAGATCTTGATCTATGAGTATGACATATTTCTCCCTAACTTTAAACTTTGACTTGGTAAGATATGTTTTTCACTTCTTAAAGCTCCAGATATATATTCATAGAAAAGAAGGAAAATGCATCAGTGAGGAATCATAAAATATAAAGAGCGATTTGAGAGTGTCATACTGTGGAATCTCTGATTTCTATTTGAAATATATAAAACTCCAGAATGAAGGTTGATCAAAGAGTTAGAGATATAGTGCTTAACTTGATTGTTCTATCTTTCAATTGTTTTAAAGATTCAGGTGAAGGCAAAAGCTCCATAGTTAAAGGCAATATTGAGAAAGTTCAGATAGTTAACTCTAATCCAAGGGAAGAATTTTGTTTGAACATATGTACCATGGAGGTATGAAAGCATAGTAGCAATTCCTGATTCATCATGATTATTTGCTAAGGGACTAGCAAAAGGTAAGCTTGGTGGAATTGTTGACACTGGTTATCTATCGATAATTAAACGATAAATAAATGAAAAGGGCAAGAATTTTGATCACCACAAAGGTTTAGGGTTTAAATGACAATATTCATGAGTTTTGGTGAACTATGATTCTGCAGGGACTAACCAGGAAATCAACACCGATAGCTTCCCATAGAAGGAAACGACGGGAGATAACTCCAGCCCACATCAGAAGTTTTTAGAAGGCTCCAGAGGACACCAGAAGACACCAGGAGGTCGACCACCCGCGAGAGCATGACAGGGGGACCGACCGGTCCCACCACCTAGGGACCGACCAGTCTTCCTCGGGGCCCGCTGGACTCTATCTTCTGGACGGTTCTCCCACCGCCTATGAGGATGCACCTTAGTCGTACCTTAAGTCGGTTTGATCTAACGGCCATGGTTCATCGCCCAGGGCTATATAAACAGCCCCAGACCCCCTCTCCAGGGCATCAGGCATTACATTCATCAGATCATCATCAGAATTACCAGAGAAGGAGACCAATCGGAAGCCCTAGAACTACATCAGACTAGAATAGTTAGATAGAATAGGATTAGAGGAGGCAAGCTTCGCTTGGATTCCTAATCTAGTCACTGTTGATGGTCCTAAACACCTGTTTTTTACCATCAACATTTGACCCTAAGTCCACCAAAAGGCATGAATGTAGTCAAATAGGTTTTCAAACTAACCAAATTCCACATGTCCAAATATCACCAGTTAGCATTAGTTATATCCATAGGTATATGTTAACTTAGCTAGAATAATAAAATAGGATAGTTTCCCTTTTCACAACATTAGATAGTTTCCCTTTTAATAAAATGAGAACAAGAGCTCCGACCGAGAAAAAAGACCCTTCACCAAGCAAGAAGCCAGCTTGGGGGAGACTCCCGCTCCAATAAGGTATGTCTCAAGCCTACACTTTACATTCAGTTCTTAAATTCTATATCTTTTGAATGTCACACGCTTGCCCTAATAACTATTCCATGAATAATATTGATAAAATTTGCTTAACAAGTTGAAACCTGAATAAGATTTGAAATATGTCATGCAAATGTTATTGTTATTGTTATGGTTTGAATAACTGGTCTTATCTAAGTTGTAGCTTTTGTGGGTTGCACATGCTTAAACTGAAATCATGCTTAGTGAATAAGTTAGTAAGACATGGAGTAATTCTTTAAACTTTCTAAGGTGAAATTAGGACCTAATCTGGAGGATTTCTTTAAAAATTATGAAAACCTTGCTAAAAAGTTCCTCCTAGATTTTCATCCCATCCCACCACCAGCCAAATATTTGTTAGTCATTAGTCAAAACCACAAAGAGCTTTGTTTGTGTTGAGCTTTGTTAGACCTCATAGATCTTAGTAGAGAAGCTTATCATATCTTTTGAATCAAGATTCACACACCAACCACCATAAATTGCCTACTCTCACTTTGAAGTTTGCAACCACCAAATAATTGCTTTATTCTACACCGGAGATATGCAATACCCTGCCAAACATCCCATTGCTAGCCTTATGCTTATCCTACACTAGAATAAACTCATTTCTTCCCCTCCTTCCCCTTTTTTCATTCTGAATCCTTTCCTATAGATGTCTGGGGAAATCTAAAGCTAAAAAAAGAGAGAGAGAAAAATGAGCAAGTAGCTCAAGAAAGGACTATGTCCTAAGAAAAAAAAGTGCGCAAAGTAGCTCAAGAGAGGACTATGTCCTAAGAAATGTGAGGACACATCTTTGGTCTACTCACTATGTATCCAAAAAAGAGAGAGAGAGAATTATCATTAGCTCTAGACCCCAGAAATTAACTAGGAGTTATAAAATATCTCTCTATACACTTCCACATAACCACACATGCACATCTTGATCAATTTTTATGATTTGCTACTCTTATGATCTGAGTGTCTAGCTTAGCAATAACATCAGGCAATTGCTCATGGTTCTTAGCCTACCTATAACTCCACAAATCATTCTTTAGAAATAGGAGAGGCTATATTTTGGCCTAAGTGAGGATTTAAACACCATTGAGTGATGAGTGAATCTTGGAGGACTTAGCAAGTTGTTATCTTTTGAAAACCTTGAAAACCTCCAGACAGAATCCTAGTCAAACCTAAGCAAGATAAAAGTTTCCTATCTACTGCTTTATTTCACTCTTGCATGTTTGAAGTGGAAAGCTATAAGCCCCACATTGCTATGATTAATGAATATGCTAAGTTATTTCTCACTATGCACATATGCACTTGCAGACATCTTAAGTTGCTATCCATTTCATGCTCAACGCTTAAACCTCATTGTTGCTCTCGAGGACGAGCAACAGTTAGCTTGGGGGAGCTTTTGATGGTCATTAAAACCTGTTTTACCATCAACATTTGACCCTAAAGTCCACCAAAAAGGCATGAATGTAGTCAAATAGAGTTTCAAACTAACCAAATTCCACATGTCCATAGATTTTTATTTGAATGCAGGAATTTGGACCAAATTTGTACATATGGACGCACCAGAGGCCAAGCCCACTCACCGAGGCCCAAATGGGCCTAGGGGGGTGGCGCCCGCCACCCCTAGGTGGCGCCCGCCACTTGGGTTGGCCCAAACCATCCCCCCTGCCACGTCACTGATCCATGTGACACCCCAAGGCCAAATCTTGGCCTTGGTCACTAGGTCAGTGGCATCGGACGGCTACCGAGGGGAGTGGCGTGGATCATGACCTAAGTCGGTTGCTAGGACATGCAATCGACTTCCAAACCGCCTTGGACAACCACCTGGAGGCCGTAGGATCAAAGACGGTGCATCCAACGGCCAGGGGACTGGCGGCCGCCAGTAGGGCGTGGCGCCCGCCACCTGACCTAACCCTAGGTCGGTGGGCTGCCCCCTATAAGTACCCCCCTCACTCCTCAAGACTATAAATACCCCCCTGAGGCATCAGTACCATCATATACCACACCAAGAAGCAACACAAGCAAGAGAAGCAAGTGAGAGTTAGGTTAGAAGCTCAGAGAGCTTAGGCAAGTAGGTAGCTAGTAGAGCAAGGCTCCTTGCCCTGTGGAAGCGCTGCTCAAGGCTTAGCTCAAGAGTAGAGGCATGCGAGTAATCGGTCCTGGAGCTGGGAAGAGTCTTCCTTCATCTCCAGTTCAGGTTTTGCTCTTGTTACTCAAGCACTTTACTATATTCTATTTTATCATTTCAAGTATTACTTTATTCTACTTATCAGTATTGAGTGGTATACTTGATTGATTGCTTTAGTGCCTAGCTATCCTACAGATCAATTCACTTAGCTATAGTAGTTAATCTCTAGTGAGCTTAGTGTTTGATCTTTGCCAATAGGTTGCTTAGTAGTTTAGTGTTTATCTTATTAAGTCAAGTATTTGCTCTGACGTCCGCAAGGGTGCATATTCAAAGCTATGATAGAGATAGTTAGAATATAGTTAAGCGTGGTGCTTATGTATAGAACTTACCTTCAGATACGGCTGGACCCCCGGATAGCTGTGTAGCAAGCAAGTGGTGACAGCCCTGTGCGCCTTAATTCCACCACGTAGTGGCCCAGTTTAACAGTAAGGCTCGTTGTGCTAGCGTTCAACCTAAGTAAGTGGTAAAGGCTAGTACGCCTCGATACTTGATAGATAGGAATAAAACTTACTCAACTTTTGCTTTATTGACTTTTGCCTGCCTGCTTCGTAACTATCTTGCTTTGTAGTTATCTTGCTTTGTAGTTATCTAGGAGTAGTTATTAGTTAGTAGTTAGTTATCTTTAGTTACCCTTAGTTACCCCTTATCTACCTATCCATCCACCTTACCTTAGCCATCCATTTCATCCTTACCTATCCACCCATATACTCTTTCTAGCCTTCCATCCCTTCTCTTCCCGTCTCCCCTTTTCTCTTTTCTCTTTTTTGACTCTCATCCCCTCCTTGACTTGACTCATACACCACCCTAGCCTTCCCTTGGGATCAAATAAATCGACACCTGGTACTCCCAGGCGAAGTGCTACTACGATAGTTCTGTGCGCTTGCAGAATCTCCTCCTGGTAGATTGCATTCTCTCTAGCTAGCTCCTACTAGTGTCGGGATTGACAACCCCGCTTGGCATTAGTAGATAGCTGCTTTAGCTCCACTCCTTTAGGTATAGTGACCGGTCTTGCTTCAAGCATTTCTGACGCCGTTTCCGGGATAACTCCATAGTCTACTCCTAGTAACAATGTTAGCAAGTGCCAACAAGCATTCCTGGGCCGTTATCGGGATAGTTGCCTAGCTCTATCTTTAGTGAAGCTAAGAACTACCAACAGTCACGAGAAGGCTTGGTAACCCAAGATCTTCTCTCTTGTATTAACATTATGGATCTATTTCATAATTGCTCTTCTAGTTCATCATTGTTTTGTTCTAGTTCATCGTCTAGTTCATGTTCATCGTCTAGTTCATCTTCTAGTTCATAATCCTGTTCTAGTTCATGATCTAGTTCGTAGTTTAGTTCTTCTCTCTCGTTGATCTAATTCACCTTATTGTTCATCTTTATGCTCTAGTTTCAATACAATTGATATGACTAAGACATCAACTATTATATTCTTAATTATATTGCTTATAGTATGCTTTGATTATATATTGGGCATAGATAGTTCATTTTTATGTTTATACTCATGTTTGTATAGCGCTCATCTTAAAGTACAACGGGTGGATGATAGATGTTGTGTAGGCGTGGTGCCTATACATTATTTATCTGCGAATGAGTCCTATGTAACGGATAGAGTGGTAGATCGCGGGTGTGATATCCTGTTGAGTCATTTGTATTCCACCTCCCGAATATAGTGTTTCAGTATGGCTCAGTTAACTCATGGTTTAGGGGTTACTCTGTTTGACACCTTTACTATGGAGTTGCCTCTTGATTATAAATATGATGTGACCTAGCCAATGATTGCCAATATGTTTGCACTAATCAATGTATGCTATATGACTTGTAATTAGAATAACTTAGGAATGTTTCTTAATTAATACCTTTTCTAATCATCACTTGCTAGGTAGTACTGTTCTAGGATATCTTTGATTGATCTGATCTCTGTTATCATTTATCATTTATCTTTATCATTTACTCTGTAATCTGATCCCTGTTTGGAGTAAAAGTGTGTTATCAGTCTTTATCATAAGTGTGAGTGCCATCATGAATGTTGTTAAGTCTCATTAATATAATATCATCATGCTTTGAATTGATTAGTCTCTAGGCTAAATATAAATAACGATACCTGAGACTAGCTTGGGTGAAATGCTTCTACAACGGTGTATTTATCTGTGCGCTTGCAGGTAATATCTATCTTTAAATCCAGTGCCCTGATATAATCACAACATTAAGTGAAGTTAGTAGTGTCCCGTACACTCTTTAGTGCTTTCACTAGATTATTATTTATATGGTTCATTCTTAGTAGCGATGTTAAGAAATGTCAACAAGCATTTCTGGCGCCGTTGCCGGGATAGATTAAAACTCTCTTCTAGAGTGATTCCATTAAGGTGTCAACAGAGACTATCCCAGAAATCATCCGCTCAATTCGACCCAATCAACGAGAAATAAAAAGGAAGGTGTAGGAATGAAAAGTTGCCACGAAACTTGAATCGACCTGATCTACTTTTGTTCGTGAGGGTAGAGTTAAATTCCTTCGGTGGAAATGTTCGCCTCACATCAAGGAACAAGTTGATTCAAGTGGATTCGAAAAAGACGCAGCGAGGAGGGAGATCGAGTGACGGGAATCGTGAAGAAAAGAAGACGCGAAGAACAAGTTCAAAACGCGAATCACAATCTGATTGTCAGCCGAAATTCATCCCCACGAGGAGACAACAGGAATCCGGTCCTATTTCCGCAATCCAAATACCATAGGTATTGTTTACTTTCTCTGCGGATCTCAGTGGCTACAGCAGGGAATGGGAAGCAGGAACCCTAGAATAAAAATAGCAATGGCTGAGATGGATGGGAGGTGGGTGTCTCCCTCTACTTATCCTAATTCTATTCCCACTCTACCCTAATTATACACAGAGTGAACTAGCTAAACCCTAAGGTTATTCTGGACCAACTCGAAGTAGATGGTGATCCGACGGCCACGCCGCACAACTGGTAGCTTCGCCTCGATGCGACCTCACCGATTGCCGCCACGTGCTGCCACCGCTCTGCTCGTCCTTTTCACGGACCTCCCCCCGGTTTTGAGGCCGAAACCGGGAAACCTGGGCCAACCCCCGATTTTGAGGCCGAAACCGGGAACCCGTCATCCGTCGCCTTAGTTTTGTGGCCCAAACTCAGAACCCGCCAGCACCCAGGTTTTGAGGCCCAACCTGGAAACCGTCCTCAGCCCGAGTTTTGTGGCCCAACTCAACTCGGCAATCGGCCGCACCCAGGTTTTGAGGCCAAACCTGGAAACCGTCCACTCGGTGGTTTTTCTGTGGCTCAAACACCAACCAAGCTGTAGAGGGGATGCACCGCCTGTGCACCCCGTCCACACGCAAGTCTTCACTTGTCGCTGTCCTAGGCTGTCAGCCACCACGACGATCCTCAGGCCACCGGTCCGTCAGTCCAAGCCTCACGTCTGCCCTTCACACGCTCCGGGTCCATCGGCACAACACGTCTCTACTTGACCTTCACCTTGCCCTTGATCACCATATCCGAGCTCGACACCTGCACAACACAAGCCAAAGAACATGCGCATCATCCCATTGACAATCACTCATCATCTCAAGATCCGGCATACATCCATGTATTCGCACATGATATTTGTTTTTATTAACGAGTTCAGCACCCCCTGGTGTCCTACTCTCCGTTGAGCCGGCTGTGAGCTACCACAAAGGTGGGCTCTAGAGGACACCACCGGTCACTCTAGTCGTGGTCTATTTCACCCGCAATGCTCCTTCAACTAGTTGATCTCTTTTGAGGAGAGATCGAACCTTCACAAACTTTTGAGGCACTCCACAAAGCTCTTTGGGTGCTCAACGGCGACGCCTAGCCGTTTTAGGACCGAAGAGTCCAAGAGTAACGAATGCACACAAGATCGACGATTTGCACAAGTGCTCAAGTGGTCTCAACCCACAATGAAATTTGGCAATTAGAGGTCAATCACTCACTAAGAGAGGGCTGGAAAGTGTTTTTGAGGCTCTAGAATGAGTATAGCAACAAACAGAATCAGCAGCCTTCAAAGAGAAGGCTTGGTGGTATTTATAGCCCACCCACGAAACTAGTCGTTGGCCTGTCAGGTCATACCGGTCACGTCCGATATGCATACCGGACACGTTCGGTACGACTATACTTCGTGAGAAAACACTTACCTAACCAACTAACAAAACTCTGTTAAAGGTCGGAACTTCCGACATGAAGCGTCTGAACTTCCAACGAGACCGAAAAAGAGATCTGGAGCCGGCTGTTTTGGAAAGATCAGAACTTCCGGTTAAATATCAGAACTTCTGATGTTCCACCACAGAGGGGAACTGAGAAGTTAGCAAATACTGGACACGTCCGGTATCCATATCGGATGTCCGGTATGGACCCTCAAAGACAGAAACGAAAGAACAAGGTAAAAGTTAGTTCTAGCTCTCTCATGTCTCACTTGGGTTGGTTTGAGCACTTAAGAAGAATCATCTACTATATGTTGCATCCCTCTTGATAGTACGACATTCCTATTTACTCAAGACAAATTGAAAAACAAGTTTTAAACCTCTTGAGTTGATCTTTATCGAACCCAACCGCTTGTCTTTCACCTTCTTCATTTAGAGGAATGCTTGTCATGTTTAGAAGTAGATATCCCTCGAGCGTAGCCATCTTGAGCAAGTGACTTGACTCCATACAAGTGATATGAAGAAATCCCAAAAGTGCCAAATCACTTCAATCAGTATTGTTGCTAGGAATGTTGATTCTCCACTCAATGTAATCTTCAAGCTTGATTGATCCTTCGACTAAATGCAAGTACTTTCTTCTTCACCCTAGCTAGGTTCTTTGGCCGCCAAGCCGTCGCTTAGCCTTCACCCTTGCTTAGTACCTCAAGACTCTTTCCTTGCTATCTTCACAAACTCAAGCCATTCAATCACACTTTGCTTTGAATCTTTTGTTAGCACACATATGAAATCATGATTATCCCACAATAGAGTAGTTTTTTCAATCAATATCATTTTCCATTATTGTCTTGTGCTTGTGACATGAATATCATACAACAATCCATCATTTTGGCTTTGCATTTTCATTTCAAACACATTGTGAGATAAGTTTTTTCCTGTGTCACACTAAAAGGTCCGAATGGCTAGAGGGGGTGAATAGCCTATTTAAAAATCTAGAATCCTAAAACTCCAAGCTCAAAAAGGATATTAGATCGCACAGTCGGTATACCGACTATAGGGGCCGGTACTACGGGGTCGGTACTACCGGCAACCTAGAGCAGCTATGAAATTGAGATGAACAAGATGCAAAATGGAATCTAGCTTATACCATAGATTTCCCTAGGAGATGTAGATGGAGTTTATACCTTATCCATGTAGTGGCTGCTCCTCCCCAAAGTGTAGATCGAGCCTTCCCACACCTAAGAATGAGAGAGGAGGGGAGGAAGAACACGAAGAACACGAGAGCAAACGAAATAACGAAGAAGCAAATCCAACAAGCACACGGGACACAAGATTTATCCCGAGGTTCGGCCACTTCACTAAGAAGTGCCTACGTCCTCGTTGTTGAGGTGACCACTAAAGTCGGAGTCTCTTTCACCTTCTTACCTCACTCAAGCAACCACAAAGGCTAGTCGAGTTTCTTCACTAAGAATCATGAGGGTATACAAACACTTCGGAGTGCCCTCACAAATGAGTCAATCATGGGCAACAACCGAAGAACACCTATCTGGCTAGGGTTCCAAGAACTCAAGAGTAAAGAACACAAATCAAGCGGAGAGATGTAAGATCCAAGAAGTGCTCAAGACGTAGATCGATGCTTCTCACTCTCTAATCTAACTTCCCAAGCTCAAAGCTTGCAAGAGATTAACTCTAGAATCAAAGGAGGGGGAGAGAGGAGCTTAGTCAACACTTGGAGCTCTCTTTCTTTTCTTAAGAAGAAGTCGAGAAAATCGTAGATGTACCTTGGAAACCGAACGAGCGGCTATTTACATCCTACCTACGTCTGTGCCAACGGTCAGTAGTACCCCGACCCCCTAGGTCGGTAGTATCGACTGCTTAAAAAACAGCCGTTACAAGAACCGTTGACCCCGATGGAGCCACCACGACCCTCTGGTCGTAACCACCGAGGTCGGTATACCCGGCCTTATGGCGGTACTACCGACAGGGCCAAACTCAAACCAAACCTAGAGAGCATCTCGAGCCACCTTCTGACCATGGTACTACCCGACCATGGGGTCGGTACTACCGACCTTATGGCGGTACAACCGAAAGCCATCTCAGACCTAACACAGAGAGGGTGTAAAAGACCCTGACCGTCGGTACTATAGACCTGAGGGTCGGTACTACCGAGGCCGGTAGTACCGGCTCTATAGCGGTACTACTGCTAGGTCAATTGAGACCCAGTCCGAGAGCATTGCACACAGCACCCTTGGGCGGTACTACCGACCCCCATGGTCGGTACTACGACCACACTCAGAAAACCTCTATGTGTTCGTGAGTGTGTGGTGTCTCTCAAGCGCTAGAAGTTAGACGTCATGAGCACTTTCTCCACATCTAGCTAGCCTCAAATGTATCCCTCTTGATAGTCCGGCTTGCCTATCACTCAAGATCAAAGATAAAACTAAAACCTCAACTTGAGCAATGGCATCTTTTCCCTTCTCCATTTCACCAAAGATGGAGCATACAACACTTGAGAACTTGTGGCCATCACCATCCATCATGGTTGCCATTTAGCTAGCTCCATCAAAGGCTTGGTCGTAATCCTTTCTCATCAGCTACACACATGCTTAGCAATAGGATTAGACCAAATAGGTTTCATCAATTAACCAAAATCAAACTAGGGCTTTCACACACTTAGCAAACATATTAGACCTTTAATCAATGTTTTCATTAAATCAACCAAAACATACTTAAGCGCAACATGCACTTTCAATGGTGAATTTGATTATTTGCACATAACTCTTGAAACTTGTTCACCATTGAGATTGGCAACTAGCATGTTTAGTATGTGTTGAGGTCACTTGTGCTATTTCATATATGCTAGGTTGCTATGTCTCTAGTTCTGAGTCATTCACTTGCTTGGTATGTTCATAATCTGCTTAATTTGAACCAAGTCTAAGTGAATTTGAAAAGATCGAGATGGGTTGCTTTATCAACACATAACAGTATCGAGACTGTTTCTCATTGCACTTTTTGAGTTAAACTTGAGCCGTGTAATGTAAGACCAAAACTGATGCTTTAAGCTTCTTATTGCTTTTTATGCATAGTGAAAGTCCAAATTGGCTAGAGGGGGGTGAATAGCCAAATTAAAAATCTACAAAATTACTTAGGAACACACTATTAGTAAAACAAATGGCAAAGGTTTTGCACTATCCTAATAGTGTGTTGCAAGCCACCTATCCAACAATTCTACCTAATATCTCTATGTCACACAAACAACAAGGTAAAACTAGAGATATACAAAATGGCACGATCAAAAAGAAATTAGAAGGATTGTCAAGAAAGGTCTACACAAGATGTATACTAAGAATGAGAGACAATGTAACTAATAACTATCTACTCAATATATATAGCAAATGAGTGAACAACAAATGAAAGTAATTTCATAAATGAAATAGCTCAAAGTAAATACACAAAGAAAATAAGCTAGATAGACGTGATTTCACCGAGCCTTTGGGTTCGCCTAGTAGAGAGCCAATCACCGGTGAAATCCACTTGTGAAGCCGATCACCAAAGATGTGAATATGAAGACCAATCACCAAGATGGAGACACAATCACAATAAGCACACGGGAGACAAAGATTTATCCCCGAGGTTCACGTTCTTGCCGACACGCTACTCCCCGTTGTGTCGACCAACACTAGGTGACTCGATGGCTAATTGCCACCAAGCCAAGATCACAAAGAGCGCCACAAGAATCTACCACTAGTGAGATAGCTCAATGACACGAGCAATCCGCTAAGGATTCCTCTTGCCGCTCCGGCGAGGTGAGACTCCAAAACCTCTCACAATCACGAACGGTGGTGGCCAAGAACAATCACCAATCTTGCCAAATCCACTTCAACGCCTCCAAGCCGTCTAGGCATCGGCAAATGCCAAGAGTAACAAGAAACTCAAAGCCGATGAAAAGAACTAGTGCCACTAGAATGAACTCTTTCAAATCTTAGCACTAGATCACTCAATCTCACTTGGTTTGATCAAAACAACACTAGAAATGAGTAGGGAGGCTTGGCTATGCTCACAAGGATGCTTAGGGATCAAAATGTGCAAGAGAGAGCCCATGTGAGCATAGCCAAGCCACTTATATAGGCCACACAAGACGGCCTAGCTGTTGGGTTGAAAATGCGACCATCAGATGCGCAGGTGTCGGGACCATCGGACGCTGCCCTAGCGTCAGATGCTCCGATGAGCACCACGTGTCCCCCCTGATACGAATTCGAGCCGCCCGATCCCATGGTCAAATCCCTTTGTGCCATGGTTAAAGTGACATAGGACGCGCTGATGCGAGGCATCGGACGCTCCGATGCCACTGCTCCTTTAAGATTAGATTAGCACCCCATCGGACGCACCAGCACCCTTGCATCGGACGCTCAACCCTGCGATCGATGACCATGCAGAGAGGTTCCAGAGAGTGCAGAAACACATCGGGCACGTCCGATGGTTCTACACATCGGATGCAGGCCAGCGTCTGATGCTCCATGGAAAGCTTGCTCGTGCCACGTCACCTGCATTGGGCCCTGCAATAGTGTTTTCCCAGTGTCCGTTGCCTACGTCTGATGCTCCTTCAACATTTGTCAGCAGTTAGGGTTTGCCATCGGACGCGCAGGCCAGCGTCCGATGTTGCCGCCTGCAGCATTCGATGCCCCTAACTCAGCATCTTTCGCTTTCTAACTTGCTTCCATGCGCCAACACCAAAGTGTTTCACCCACTTGTGCACGTGTTTAGCATTTTGCAAAGCGTTTTCCAAGGGTTTTGTTAGTCACTCACTAGGTCTATAGCATCAATATGTTAGAGAACTCCTAGTGGCACTTGAACACCGCATAATCCATGAATTGTCTCCTCTTAATAGTACGGCTATGTATCTTAAATGTGATCACACTCACTAAGTGTCTTGATCACTAAAACAAAGAGCCCTATAGGTTATACCTTTGCCTTCGGGCCTATTTGCTCCAACTCTTCTCTTCTTCATTTTACCATTGGTAGAGCACTTGATCACTTGAGTGCTTGCGGCCATCACCATCCTCCATGGTTGCCACCTTGCTAGCTCCACCACATGGCTTGGTCATAATCCTTTCTCATTAGCTACACATATGCTCAACAATAGGATTAGACCAAATAGGTTTCATCATCAATTAGCCAAAACCAAATTAGGGCTTTCAATCTCCCCCTTTTTGGTATTGATGACAACCTATACAAAGATATGTGAATTAAATTTGAGTACCACATTGATAGTATTATCTCTCCCCCTACATATGTGTTATAAGTTTGGTTCTAATTTGGACATATGTATGGATATGAAAATGTGAGTGAGCAATACTACCTGAGATGCTAAGGCATAAGAATGACCTTGAAGCGTGATACCAATCGAGTGCACATATTAACTTTCCTTAGCACCATTTATCACTACCATACATCAAAGCTTCAAGAACACGCGTGAGATCATAATTAGAACGGCTCTTGAACCCACTGAAAAATAATATGTCTAGTTGCCATTCTAAGCATGCTATTTAAAACAATTCATCAATCAATTTTCTATTACTAGATTCACCACATAACATGATTATCAAAAATAAAGCTTATGCAATGCAATTAACATATGAATATGCACATTTCAAATGCAACATACATGTTTATGAGCTTGATCCCTGTCACACCCCACCCCCATTTTAAGGATAAACTGAGGCGGAATACTCATGTGTGCCCAGGAAACAATCACACACATAAGTAGACAAATTACAAGAGTGGCATCATCACATTGTTTATTACATCACGATAGTATTTAAAACAGAGTCTTACAACATGCTGAAACACAGATCGCTGAACTGGTACACAAACTAAACCACAGGGAAACGTCGACTGGGGGAACAGCTAGCCTAGAAGTCTTCAGGAAAGTCGCCAACAGCACCCACATCTGTTACCCATCCGGGATTTTGCCCAAAAAGAAGATAAAACAAGCGTAAGTACTCCACGTACTTAGCAAGCTAACATAGGGTTCATGAGGCTCAAAAAGGCAGACGCTGTCTGACTGCAGTAGCTTTTAAGTTGGCAAAGTTTTAACATTAAGGTAAACGAATATTGTGCTTAACCCTTAACCCATGATCCATTTGTCCAACAAAGGTAAGATATGACATCATAATGTACCAACAACATAAAGTAACAATTGTTAAGTTTCATAGTTCCGCTAGTTTTCCGGGCCGCTCGTGACCGTGAGCACGGCTGTTATAACAGTTTTACACTCTGCAGAGGTGGTGCATCTTTACCCACAAGCCGTGTTACCCTTGTGCCCGAGGCGGCCAACCTCTTGATCCACTTCCGAGGTAGATCGGCAGGGCACACTATGAAGCCTTTCGCTGGTTCGTCTAACAGGTCAGGGCCGCTAGGTTTCCTTGGCAGGCAGATGTAGCAACCCCCCTTTTCTATGGCACAAGGCCATCGCAGCTATACACATAGAAACAGGAGCAGCCCTACACCCAAAGTGGCAAGCCCCTTTTTCGCCCTTTCGGGTCACCGCTGCCATATTAGACAAGATCCAGTTTACTGAGCTAAAACCAGAGCCATATAGCACTCATGGTAGCACTGTCAATCCCAGCTTTTGCTAACAGCAAGTTTTATTAACCGTTTAACAATGTCATCATGAGAAACAAATTCATCATTGGACTGGATCAATTATAAGTCAGTTAGCACTAGCAAAGCTACCCACATGCATATATCCCACGGGAACAAAAACATCACCGATCAAAAACTAAGTGGGTTTTCTAAGGTTGCTCAGTTGGACACATGCATAAATGAGTGATTAAAGTAAAGTGTATAGGTAAACAAGGAGATCCCATGCTAACTTGCCTTGGTTGTCGAAAGGTTGATCCTCCTGCTGGTCACTGAACGCGGGGTCCTGGTCGTACCACACCGACTCACCGTCTACTCGAACACAACATCACCACGCATTCCAGGTGCAAACATACACGATGCAAACAGAGCTATTATTAGAACAATACACCAAACAGTATTAAACTGAAATAAAACTTTGATAAAACAGAAGTACGCATCTATACGATCACAACAAGTTTTGGTTCATCGAAAACGGAGTCACGGTGTGAAAGCTACGATCGAAACAGTATATAAAAAGCCCTAAACAAGATTAACTTGGACCCTACATCTAAACTGTCCAAAACCGACCAACAGAACATAAACGGGTAGAGCACTAAATTACGAAGCTAACGCAATTTGAATGGATCAAATCGGAGCTAAAACGTGGATTTTATAAGCAAAACAAAGCAGTGGCATTTCTGTAAATACACTGAAAAGCATTTGAATTGAAATCGGAAATTTTAATTGAATTTAAATCAAAATTACAGACGGCTGGACCGCGCCTCGTTTTCACCGAAACACAGGGGCCTGGTTACAAGTTTTATAAGGCACAGGGAATAGTGGAAAAGGGAGTGCGGGTTGGTTCCCGGCTTCTCCAGGGGCTCTTTAGCAAAGATGCCACCGAAGGGGTACGGGTGATCCTCGGCCGCCGGATCGGAGATGGGCGGCTCGGATTAAAACCAGGGGCGGGTGCGCGCGCGGCGGCCGACGGCGCGCACTGGCCGCGGCGTCACGGCGCTCCGCGACGTCGTGCGCGGCTCCGCCGCCATGGTCGAAGTCACGGAGCTCGCGGGTTCGGGCATAGGGTCCATCACAGGCCAAACCAAGCGGTCGGAGAGCTAGAGGGAGGCACGGGTCTCACCGAGGCGGAATGGAGAGGAGGAGGCGGCTCGGGGGAGGCGGTCCGCGGCGAACGGCGGAGCACGGCGACCGGCAGGGCACCTGCTCACGGAGTACGGCGGTCAGGGCGAAACTGAGCACTAAAGAGAGAGGGAGGAGGTTCGGAGGCTTCACCACGACGCGGCGGAGCTTGGAGATGGATCGAATCGGCCCGGGCGGCGCCGAATCGGCAGATCGACGGCGGCGGACGACGGCAAGGCGGCGGGGTGCTCGGCACGGACGCTGGGAGCTCGGTTGTGCGACGCTGCGGGAGTGGGAGAGGAGAAAGAAGGAGCGGGGCGCGGCCGCATCTACTAAAAGCGCGAGGGCGAGGGCGAGGTCGTGGGAGCGGACTCCGCACGACGCGCGGACGAAGCGGAGCTCGGCGGTTGTGCTCGGGACGGCGCGCGAGGAGGGGAAGAAAGGCGCTGACAGGTGGGGACGGCGTGTCAGAGAGAGAGGAGGGGAGAGCGCGCGCGCGGGGCCGACGGTTGCGCGGGCGCGGCGAGCAGGCCGGCCCACGGGCCGCGCGGAGAGAAGAGGGAGGAGGAGGGAGCGCGCGCGGGTGCCGCCGAGCGGTTGGGCCCGCCAGGCGGTTGGGGGCCGAAAACCAGGAAAGGAGAGAGGGAGAGTAAATCCTTTTCATTTAATTTTCAAAGCAATCCAAGTCATTTCCAAAAGAGTTTGAATTCAAAACAAATTTTGGCAAAAACCAGTCACTCCAATAAATCCAGTGCATCAGCATGAGTGCATAAACATGTTGCCACAATAATTTTAATTCAACAAAAATTTATTTAACCCTAGGTTAAATGCTCACAAATTCATTATTAAATCATTTTCACCTATTTTGTTTTGGAGAAATTTTAGGGTGTTACAACTCTACCCCCCTTAAGATGAATCTCGTCCTCGAGATTCGACTGGAGCTTACTCAAACAACTGGGGATAAGATTTCCGAAGATCTTCTTCTCTTTCCCAGGTAGCCTCTTCTTCTGTGTACCGGTTCCACTGAACTTTGCACATCTTGATAGCTCGGCTCCTGGTAACTCTTTCTGCTGTTTCCACGATCTTGACAGGGTACTCTTCATAAGTGAGACCTTCTCCTATCTTGATCTCTTCCAGGGGAACCTGCTCTTCAGGCACTCTCAGGCATTTCTTTAACTGTGAAACATGGAACACATCATGCACACCTGACAGTCTCTCCGGTAACTCAGCTGATAGGCCACTTCTCCACGTCTGGCCAAGATCCGGAAAGGACCTATGTATCTGGGTGCCAACTTTCCTTTCATGTTAAACCTCTTTACGCTTCTCATGGGTGACACTTTCAAATACACATAGTCTCCCACTTTAAAAACTAAGTCCCTCCTGCGAGTATCTGCATAACTCTTCTGTCGGGATTGAGCTATCCTTAGGTTATCTCGGATCATCCTTACTTGTTCTTCAGCATTCCTAAGGACATCCGGTCCGAACACTTGAGTTTCTCCTGTCTGATTCCAGAACAAAGGAGTTCTACACTTTCGCCCATACAAAGCTTCGAAAGGAGCCATTTTCAGACTCTTCTGGTGACTGTTGTTGTATGAGAATTCCGCATATGGCAGGCTTTTATCCCAACTAGTCCCATGTTGAAGGGCACATGCTCTCAACATGTCCTCCAAGATCTGATTTATCCTTTCAGTCTGCCCATCTGTCTGTGGGTGATATGCAGAACTGAAAGTCAGCTCAGTTCCCAAGGATTGATGTACTTGATGCCAAAAGTGAGAAGTGAACTGTGTCCCCTGTCAGACACTATTTTCTTTGGAACACCATGCAGAGACACAATCCTCTCCATGTACAGTTCTGCTAACCTTGCCCCAGAATAAGTGGTCTTAACTGGTAGGAAGTGAGCGACCTTAGTGAGACGGTCGACTATTACCCATATAGAGTCATAGCCTCTTTGTGTACGGGTAATCCAGTGATAAAGTCCATTCCCACTTCTTCCCATTTCCACTCGGGTATCTGCATAGGCTGTAACAGTCCTGCTGGCCTTTGATGTTCAGCTTTGACCTTCTGACAGGTGTCACATAGAGCCACATATTCTGCTACATCTCGTTTCATACCATACCACCAGTATTTTTCTTTCAGGTCCAAGTACATTTTGGTGCTACCGGGGTGAATGGAATAGGCAGATTCATGTGCATCCCGCAAAATGGCATCACGGATAGCTTTCACATCGGGCACACAAATCCTCTTTCCAAACCAAAGAGTCCCATTATCATCCATCCGGAATCCTGGTGCCTTTCCAAGCACTATGTTTTCTGCTATCTCTTTCAACTTCTCATCTTTCAACTGACCCTCACGGATTTCTTTCTCCAAGGTAGGTTCAACTGACATTTCCACCACATTGTTGGCAAAACATAGATTAAGGTATGCCATTTCAGCTCTCAACTCTGCTGACATGCGTTCCACTTGCAGACCGTTTGCGTAGGTTTTTCTACTCAAGGCATCGGCCACGACATTGGCCTTTCCCGGGTGATAATGCACCTCTAGGTCATAGTCTTTGATCAGTTCTAGCCAACGGCGTTGCCTCAAGTTCAGATCTGACTGGGTGAATATATACTTCAGACTTTTATGATCCGTATACACGTCACACTTATGCCCAACCAGATAATGTCTCCATATCTTCAGAGCATGGACCACAGCTGCTAACTCCAAATCATGAGTTGGATAGTTCACCTCGTGTTTCCTCAGTTGTCTAGATGCGTAGGCCACTACTCTTCCTTCTTGCATTAGAACACATCCAAGTCCCAGACGAGATGCATCGCAATAGATGGAGAAGCTTTTATTCAAGTCTGGCAGAACTAGGACTGGTGCTGAGGTCAATCTCTTCTTAAACTCTTCAAAGTTTGCTTGGCATTTATCAGACCACACAAACTTAGCGTTCTTCTCTAACAAGGCAGTCATAGGCTTTGCGAGCTTGGAGAATCCTTCAATGAACCTCCTATAATACCCGCCGCCAACCCAGGAAACTTCGGATTTCACTGGCATTAGTTGGCGGATTCCAATCCAACACATCTTGCACACCTGCTAGGATCAACGGATATACCTCCGTTAGAGACAACATGCCCTAAGAAAGAGACTTCTTTCAGCCAAAATTCACACTTGCTCCTCTTGGCATAGAGCTGATGCTCTCTTAACTTCTGCAGAACCATCCTCAGATGTTCCGCGTGTTCCTCCTCTGTTTTAGAGAACACTAGAATGTCATCTATGAACACCACCACAAACTTATCTAGGTATTCCATGAACACTTTATTCATCAGATACATGAAGTAGGCTGGGGCATTGGTCAGACCAAAAGACATCACTGTATACTCATACAGTCCATACCGCGTGGTGAAGGCGGTCTTAGGAATGTCTGAGTTCCGGATTTTCAACTGGTGATACCCAGATCGGAGATCTATTTTAGAGAACACACATGCTCCTCTAAGTTGGTCAAATAGATCGTCTATCCGGGGTAGAGGGTATTTGTTTTTAATGGTAACCTCATTTAAAGACCTATATCCACACACACATCCTCTGGCTACCATCTTTCTTATCCACAAAGATCACTGGTGCTCCCCAAGGAGAAGCACTAGGACGTATATACCCTTTCTCTAACAACTCCTTAAGCTGTTTCTTAAGTTCTTCTAATTCATTTACCCCCATTCTATATGGTCTTTTTGATATTGGTGCAGTTCCAGGCAGTAATTCAATAATGAACTCAACATCGCGATCAGGTGGCATACCTGGCAGATCATCCGGAAAGACATCAGGGAACTCGTCCACCACCCGATCTTGCTCTGCACCACTAGCATCCATCTGGTTGACCGTGGCAGTTGGCTGCTCTTTTAACACCACTTGCACACAGATTCTGTCTCCCTTAGGTGTAGTTACAACAACTGACCTTTCTTGACACTGAATGACAGCCCCATGTTGCTTCATCCAGTCCATACCCAAGATGAGATCTATACCTGCTGTTCTTAGCACTATAGGCTTTACTTTAAAGTCTACCCCCCTTAGGTTGACACTAGAGGTGGGGCTCCAAAACTTGCAGGCATACTACCCCCTGGTGAGTTTACTATGATTGTTTCTTTCATTGCACATAAAGGCACACCATGCATTCTAACAAACGACTGTGAAATGAAAGAATGCGAAGCACCAGAATCAAAAAGTATGGTTGCTGGGATTGAGTTGATGCTGAACGTACCCATCATAACATCCGGTGCATCCAGGGCAGTATCGGCAGCTACATGATTCACCCGTCCAGTGTGAGGTGGGCGAGCATTCTGCTTCTGAGCTCCTGCCTGGTTCTGTGGGGCCTGGGGGTTCTGTTTCTTGGGGCACTGGTGAGCGTAGTGTCCTGGCTCCCCGCAACGGTAGCAGGCGTTGGGGTTCTGCTGAGCTACATTCTTCATGGGGGCGGAGTTGGGTGCTCCCTGGCGTGATGCTTGGCCGCTCTGCTGTTGCTGGACCTCTGACCTCCTGGCTGCTGCTGGTAGCGCTGACCACCTGACTGCTGCTGATGTGGAAGGCGCTGCTGGTTCTGGTTGCCCTGGGGGTACTGTCCTCTGTTCCACTGGTTGCCTTGACTCCTCTGGGGGTAACCTTGCTGTGGGTTGATTCGGGGACGAGTGCTTGCTCCCCGATGACTGGCCTTGGAAGCTTCTTTTCTTTGCTTCCATTTCCTTCCTCTTGTTGTCAATAACTATCGCCCTATTGACCAGGGCCTGATAGTTCGGGTAGGTGTTGGACATCAACTGGAGTTGCAACCCATCATACAGACCATTCAGGAAACGGCGCTGTTTGTCCTTGTCATTGACCACATCTTGGGGGGCATATCGCGATAGCTGAGCAAACTTGTCGCGGTACTGCGCCACTGACATGGACCCTTGCTTCAGAGAGCGGAACTCCTCTTGCTTCAATTCTACGAGACCATCAGGGATGTGATAGGATCGGAAGTTCTCCTTGAACTCCTGCCATGTAACAACTGGGGCATCTTGGGGACGGCCGAACATGAACGCATCCCACCAGTCCTGTGCAGCTCCCTGCAGTTGCCCAGAAGCGTAGAGCACCTTCTCATAATCGGTGCACTGGGCGATGTTCAGCTGTTTTTCCACTGCACGGAGCCAGTCATCCGCCTCCAGTGGTTCAGAGGCGTGAGAGAACACAGGTGGATGGCCCTTCAGGAACTCCCCTCGACGGTCCCTGACTTGAAGAGGTTGAGGTGCGGCAGCGGGCGCCTGATCCAGGCGGTTCATCATGGCATGCATAAGTTGATTCTGCGTGGCCATCAACTGCTCGATGGTCACCGGCGGCGGTGGCGGCGGCGGGTCCATAGGAGCACCACGCCCACGGCCACGACCTCTCCCGCGTCCACCCCTTGCTGCCATCTGCTCACCAACAAATGCGCAAGAGTTAGACCTTTATATCCAACATAGAAAGTATATATGACATAAATGAACATTGCTGAAATTTCGGTGCACATTCTTGTCAACAGCAGCACACTAAAACGGGCATAACTCGAGCTACAGAAATCCAACGGGGATGAACCAGACATCGTTGGAAAGTTTAAGAAACCAGCTACAACTTTCATATAGAACACTTTTTCAGATTCGGCCAGATTCTAGGCCGAAAACAGCATTGATCAGAAACTGTTCTGGATGTCAGACTGCGCAGAAACATCGACTTTAAACAGGCATATCTCCTAGATCCGAACAGATAAGACTTGGTTCCAGATTTGTTTGAAAGGTACATCAGTCTAGATACTCCCACAAAAATTTCACAATTTTTGGGGTCACGGATTAAGAGATACACAGATTTAAACACAGGCTGCTCCAGAAAACAGCAACACAGACAAAGGAGGTAAGCAACTTTATATAACATAAGAAGATGTTAACTTGGAGAAGCACGGACATAACCCATACTTCACATCACACAGACAAAGATCCGAACAAACATAGTTCACTAACATAAGCAACACAAACACCACAGGTTCACATAACACAAACTGAATTTAAAAAAACGTGTCTAAACGAGATAACTGATCCTGGTAGGCAAGCTACTGGGCTCCACCGGGGGCATCGTTGGCTCTATACTTCTTCTTGTAAACAGCTGCATAGTCTAGCTCACCGCGAAGGTAATCCACTTCGCGCTCCAAACGCCTTATCACCTTCTGAGCCGCACGCAGGTCATCTTGCACCTTGTCGGCCTTCCTATGCACCTCGTAGGCATGCTGAGCAGTAGAGACCAGAACCGGGTACTCCACTGGTGGTAGCAGGGTTCGCCACGAGCCCTCCATGTCACTTTGGGGCAGGTAGCGGTAGCGATCATTCCTCATCATCTGGAAGCGAAGGCCATGGTAGTGCAGGTAGCATCCTGCGCCGCGTCCTCCATACTTGCGAGGGCATCACTACGCTTGGTGGTAGTCCTGTGAGCTGACTCTATGACATGGGCTTGATCATCAGCTTTCCAACCTGTAACCATCAGGTCGGACTTCCAGTATGTAGCTTCCAACGGGTGGGTGTACTCTCCGCAGTGGTATTGGAGTTTAGCCTCCATGTCCGGGTAGTACTCCTCCAGCAGACGAACCAGCATACTATGGTAGTACGCTGTCTCGTCGGGCTTCTTAAACATGAAGCGACGATCCCAACCAAGGTCTTCCACCACCTGCGCTGCTGGGGAGGCAGGGGGTGCTGGTGCCGAAGCTGACGAAGCGGCGGGAGAGTGCCACCGGGTACACTGGCACGAAGGCTGGCGCCGCAGGAGCTGGTGGAGCGTCAGGTGCTGCAGGAGCGGGTGCCTCTGGAGCAGGGACCTCAGGCGCTGGCGCCTCAGGCTCAGGCTCCACTGGGACTGGCACCTCCGGAGCAGGCACCTCCGGAGCCGGAGACTCGGGAACTGCTGCAGGGGGCGGGGATGGCGCTGCTAGCTCCTCAGAAACTGCTGGAGTAACGGTCAACTCTTCATCCTCCGCGAAGACGTCGTTGGAGGAGCTGGAGGACCCATCACTGTCGGGATGTGAACCACAGGGGAGCAGGCTGGCTGGTGAAAAGAGCACGGTAGGCACGGGCGTTCATGCGAGGCATCCTGATGTTAAAAACAAGGTAAGATAAGCGGAAACAATTAGTTTTATGCAATAGAATAAGAATAAGAAGCAGGTATAAATTTTAATAAAGTAACGAGTTAATAAAATAAGCATGAACAAGTAACAAAAAGGTGTTAGACGTCCATTTCCTAACTAGGCTTGCGTCCTACAGTCAACAAAGCTCTGATACCAATTTGTCACACCCCAATTTTAAGGATAAAACTGAGGCGGAATACTCATGTGTGCCCAGGAAACAATCACACACATAAGTAGACAAATTACAAGAGTGGCATCATCACATTGTTTATTACATCACGATAGTATTTAAAACAGAGTCTTACAACATGCTGAAACACAGATCGCTGAACTGGTACACAAACTAAACCACAGGGAAACGTCGACTGGGGGAACAGCTAGCCTAGAAGTCTTCAGGAAAGTCGCCAACAGCACCCTCCATCTGTTACCCATCCGGGATTTTGCCCAAAAAGAAGATAAACAACAAGCGTAAGTACTCCACGTACTTAGCAAGCTAACATAGGGTTCATGAGGCTCAAAAAGGCAGACGCTGTCTGACTGCAGTAGCTTTTAAGTTGGCAAAGTTTTAACATTAAGGTAAACGAATATTGTGCTTAACCCTTAACCCATGATCCATTTGTCCAACAAAGGTAAGATATGACATCATAATGTACCAACAACATAAAGTAACAATTGTTAAGTTTCATAGTTCCGCTAGTTTTCCGGCCGCTCGTGACCGTGAGCACGGCTGTTATAACAGTTTTACACTCTGCAGAGGTGGTGCATCTTTACCCACAAGCCGTGTTACCCTTGTGCCCGAGGCGGCCAACCTCTTGATCCACTTCCGAGGTAGATCGGCAGGGCACACTATGAAGCCTTTCGCTGGTTCGTCTAACAGGTCAGGGCCGCTAGGTTTCCTTGGCAGGCAGATGTAGCAACCCCCCTTTTCTATGGCACAAGGCCATCGCAGCTATACACATAGAAACAGGAGCAGCCCTACACCCAAAGTGGCAAGCCCCTTTTTCGCCCTTTCGGGTCACCGCTGCCATATTAGACAAGATCCAGTTTACTGAGCTAAAACCAGAGCCATATAGCACTCATGGTAGCACTGTCAATCCCAGCTTTTGCTAACAGCAAGTTTTATTAACCGTTTAACAATGTATCATCATGAGAAACAAATTCATCATTGGACTGGATCATTATAAGTCAGTTAGCACTAGCAAAGCTACCCACATGCATATATCCCACGGGAACAAAACATCACCGATCAAAAACTAAGTGGGTTTTCTAAGGTTGCTCAGTTGGACACATGCATAAATGAGTGATTAAAGTAAAGTGTATAGGTAAACAAGGAGATCCCATGCTAACTTGCCTTGGTTGTCGAAAGGTTGATCCTCCTGCTGGTCACTGAACGCGGGGGTCCTGGTCGTACCACACCGACTCACCGTCTACTCGAACACAACATCACCACGCATTCCAGGTGCAAACATACACGATGCAAACAGAGCTATTATTAGAACAATACACCAAACAGTATTAAACTGAAATAAAACTTTGATAAAACAGAAGTACGCATCTATACGATCACAACAAGTTTTGGTTCATCGAAAACGGAGTCACGGTGTGAAAGCTACGATCGAAACAGTATATAAAAAGCCCTAAACAAGATTAACTTGGACCCTACATCTAAACTGTCCAAAACCGACCAACAGAACATAAACGGGTAGAGCACTAAATTACGAAGCTAACGCAATTTGAATGGATCAAATCGGAGCTAAAACGTGGATTTTATAAGCAAAACAAGCAGTGGCATTTCTGTAAATACACTGAAAAGCATTTGAAAAAATTTTTTTGTTTTTAATCAAAATTTGACTTTTGGACGACTGCTTGTTTTCACCGTTTTTTTGGTTGGTTTGTTTTATGGCACGGGTTTTGTGAAAGGGAGTGCGGGTTGGTTCCAGGCTTCTCCAGGGGGGGGGGTTTTGTGATGCCACGAAGGGGTAGGGTGATCTCGGCCGCCGGATCGGAGATGGGGGGGATTAAACGGGGCGGGCGCGCGCGCGGCGGGCGCGACGGCGCGCACTGGCCGCGGGGCGTTGGCGCGGCTGTCTTGGCTGCTGGGGTGTCATCATCAACCACCCAGGCCCCACCTCAAGAGCAAAGAAGGGGAGTCTCACCGAACGGCAGGAGAGAGGCAGGCAGGCGCCCGCACGAACACGGCGGTCCCAACCACCACTAAAGAGAGAGGATCCTAGGGCTAAAGAGCCTTGAGACCCAGGCTTCGGGCCGGGGGGCGGACCCAGATGGCGACCGGCCCCCCGGCCTCGGCCCCACGGCCGGCGGCGACCCGCACCTACCCAAAAAGGGCCCCCATCACCGCGCGAGCCAGGGGCCACGTCGCCAGGACTCCGCACACCGCACAGGCGAACCGACCCCAAGGAGAGCGGAGAACCCAGGGCCGCTAGGAGGGCGCTATCCCCCGCCCACAAGCAGCCCCCCCAGCCCCCAGTCCAAGCTCATCCTTTCGCCCCCCAGCGGCAGGAAACCCATCTTTTTTGAAATTTTTTGTTTTTTAAGTTTTTTTTGTTTTCATTTTATTTGGATTTTTTTTTTTAAATTGTCAGAGTCTTTCAGCTCGGACCCGCAAGCCCGTTTTCATGAAAATACACGACAAGCAGTGCTGGAATTGAAATCGGTTTTATAAAGTTTTTGTTTAATTGAATTTAAATCAAAAATTACAGACGGCTGGACCGCGCCTCGTTTTCACCGAAACACAGGGCCTGGTTACAAGTTTTATAGGCACAGGGAATAGTGGAAAAGGAGTGCGGTTGGTTCCCGGCTTCTCCAGGGGCTCTTTAGCAAAGATGCCACCGAAGGGGTACGGTGATCCTCGGCCGCCGGATCGGAGATGGGCGGCTCGGATTAAAACCAGGGGCGGGTGCGCGCGCGGGCGGCCGACGGCGCGCACTGGCCGCGGCGTCACGGCGCTCCGCGACGTCGTGCGCGGCTCCGCCATGGTCGAAGTCACGGAGCTCGCGGGTTCGGGCATAGGGTCCATCACAGGCCAAACCAAGCGGTCGGAGAGCTAGAGGGAGGCACGGGAGTCTCACCGAGGCGGAATGGAGAGGAGGAGGCGGCTCGGGGGAGGCGGTCCGCGGCGAACGGCGGAGCACGGCGACCGGCAGGGCACCTGCTCACGGAGTACGGCGGTCAGGGCGAAACTGAGCACTAAAGAGAGAGGGAGGAGGTTCGGAGGCTTCACCACGACGCGGCGGAGCTTGGAGATGGATCGAATCGGCCCGGGCGGCGCCGAATCGGCAGATCGACGGCGGCGGACGACGGCAAGGCGGCGGGGTGCTCGGCACGGACGCTCGGGAGCTCGGTTGTGCGACGCTGCGGGAGTAGGAGAGGAAAGAAGGAGCGGGGCGCGGCCGCATCTACTAAAAGCGCGAGGGCGAGGGCGAGGTCGTGGGAGCGGACTCCGCACGACGCGCGGACGAAGCGAGCTCGGCGGTTGTGCTCGGGACGGCGCGCGAGGAGGGGAAGAAAGGCGCTGACAGGTGGGGACGGCGTGTCAGAGAGAGAGGAGGGGAGAGCGCGGCGCGGGCCGACGGTTGCGCGGGCGCGGCGAGCAGGCCGGCCCACGGGCCGCGCGGAGAGAAGAGGGAGGAGGAGGGAGCGCGCGCGGGTGCCGCCGAGCGGTTGGGCCGCCAGGGCGGTTGGGCCGAAAACCAGGAAAGGAGAGAGGGAGAGGAATAAATCCTTTTCATTAAATTTTCAAAGCAATCCAAGTCATTTCCAAAAGAGTTTGAATTCAAAACAAATTTTGGCAAAAACCAGTCACTCCAATAAATCCAGTGCATCAGCATGAGTGCATAAACATGTTGCCACAATAATTTTATTCAACAAAAATTTATTTAACCCTAGGTAAAAAGCTCACAAATTCATTATTAAATCATTTTCACCTATTTTGTTTTGGAGAAAATTTTAGGGTGTTACAATCCCCCTATTTGTATGCTTAAATTTTCAATTCCCACCTGAAAAGCTACTTAGCATCTCCTTTATCTTTTACATTGTCCTCCCCCTTCTACTAGCATATCTTTGTAGTAGTTTCTCCCCCTTTGTTAACAAGAACCATAAAAAGGTGGGGCAAAATTTTAATGGAAGGAGGCAACTTTTAGCATGAGATGTACATAAGGAGATCAAACTACATCAAGTTGTGGCTTAAACTAGCGCATGATCATAAGATATTTAACATGGTTTGCTCTAGAGTAAGCTTCTTCACACATCTTGCAATGGTTATCTTACTCACATTGGTTAAATAATTATTGCTCACGTACTAGATTAAACACTAGAGTTAGAAGCTCACAAACGAGTTATATGCTATCACTAGATCAAGTCAAGCATAGAAGCAATAGTGATACCATATATACTCCAAATTCATTTGATTTACCATGAATGAGCCAAAATAAGCAATGTGATGGCTATATGAACTAGAATACAACCTAATAAGAATGAATGCACATGCCAAACAATTTCACATTTGCTTTCTTGGAGGAGAGGCATGTCGTATGTGGGGGTGCATTCAACTCATGTTGGAGAAGTCTAGGATATTCAATTCATTTCTTAGCTTGCAAAACCTTCTCTCATCTCGTGGCTTGGTGAACATGTCGGCAAGTTGATCATCGGTGCCTACACTCTCAATAGATATGTCTTTCTTGGCTTGATGATCTCTAATGAAGTGATGTCTTATGTCAATGTGCTTTGTCCTTGAATGTTGAACCGGGTTGGTGGCTATTTTGACGGTGCTCTCATTATCATAAAGCAATGGGACTTGTCCAAACTTGACCCCATCATCTTGCAATGTTGCTTTCATCTATAGAAATTGTGCACACAACTACCCCCGCGGATATGTATTCGGCTTCGGCGGTAGAGAGTGCAACACTATTTTGCTTCTTTGATGACCATGAGACAAGTGATCTTCCAAGCAATTGACAAGTGCCCGATGTGCTCTTCCTATCCACCTTGCATACCGCATAATCGGAATCCGAGTAGCCAATCAATTCAAATTGAGAGCCTTGCGATACCAAAGTCCAACATTTGGAGTGTGCTTCAAATATCTTAATATTCTTTTGGTTGCCTTCAAATGACTTTCTCTTGGTGAAGCTTGAAACCTTGCACACATACACACACTAAACATGATATCCGGCCTTGATGCGGTCACATAGAGTAAACTTCTAATCATTGACCGATATAACTTTTAATCCACCATGTCACCACTAGAGTCACTATCCAAATGTCCATTTGTTCCCATTGGAGTGCTTATTGCTTTAGCTTCATCTAACCCAAACTTCTTGAGCATGTCCTTGATGTGCATGCCTTGACTAACAAAAAGTGTCTTTCTTTATTTGCTTGATTTGTAGCCCAAGGAAGTAACTAAGCTCTCCAATCATAGACATCTTAATTCTTTAGCCATAATCTCTCCAAACTCTTCACAAAATCTTGGTTGGTTGATCCAAAGATAATGTCATCCACCTAGATTTGCAATGCAAACAAGTCACTTCCAATTTTCTGGTTGAAGAGAGTGGTGTCAACCTTCCCAATCTTGAACCCTTTAGCTAACAAGAAGTCTCTTAATCTTTCATATCAAGCTCTTGGTGCTTGCTTCAACCCATATAATGCCTTCTTGAGCTTGTAATTAACATCAGAGTGTGAAGACTCAAAGTTATTACAATACTAAGTTCAAATAGCGGAAGCATAAATAAGTCTTTGAAGTACGACCACTACACATGTGATCCAAATAAAACATTATTTTTGATAACTCACTCCTCCTTTTTGAGATATTGTGCCACTAGTAGTCTTAGTCCCGCAAAAAAAGCAAAGGAGAAGCTTTTAGACGACCAATGCCCTTGGGCCTACTCCTTATCAACCCTCCACGGGGGGTAGAGGCAGGGCAGTGCTACAATAGCCGAAGTAAACCTGGTCATCTGCAACACGGGATAAACCCTGAGTACGGGAATGTACTCAGCTAGACTTACCCGTCTAACTGAAAAGAAAGAGACCAAGGTTATGCAAGGCTTTCTGCTGGAGCTGGAATTTGGGAATTAGTTGCGGAAAAGCTCAAATTAAGAAGAGTAATATTTAATTAATAAATGAGCAGTTCACTTTTAACCTATTCCTTATTCTAGGTTTGCACCTGAACTACAACACTCACTTGATTCTAACCAGCAAATAAATAATACCATATTAGGTTTGCTTTATCCATTTTAGTTGAACCTTTAATCATTACATGGAGTTGTATCGTGGTGAAGCTCAACATAGTTTCCCACTAACCGGGGAGACGACGACTCAAATCGAATTACAAACCAGCTGGCGAGAAACCTTTAATACAAACCCACACTTTCCCCGTCGGGTCCATGCATTGGGTCACGGTCGATACTGTTTGTGGTGGTAATCGTCGCGGGTTCAAGCACGGACCACCCAATTGGAACCTGGTGATGGCCATTCCGAGGCAAATCACATTTCCATAGTAGAGGGCACGACTCGGGTTGAATCCGACCCGAACAACGTCTAACGGCTTCGGGGTTGGGAATACATCACCGGCACCCTAAGTAAAAGGGCGCTTTCAAAAATGAAGGAGGGCCAACATCGATACAAACCTACACGATCCAACGGACGAGCTGCCCCAAAGTTTCAACTTGGTGCCTTGCCTTCCAGTTGACCGTATTTCATTACTACTCAGGTTCTTTCCACGATAGCAAATATAGTTAATCGTGATCCGGTAACTACCCATTAGGGGTATTACGGGAACATCCTTTATTTACTATTTTATTAAGCAGGCTAAGCAGTTCTACTTATGAATAAGTAACAGGATAACAAGGCAGGTATAATCGATAACCAACGAAGGATAATGCAACAAGTAGGATTTAATCAACTCCTATACCTAATGCATCACAGTATAAAATACTTAATTAAATTAATTATAAATACGGAGACTTAGGATGCTCTGGGGCTTGCCTTGGGAGAAGACTGAGGCCTCGTGAGTGGGGCACTCAGGCAGGTTAGTGTTGAGGTCAGCTGGATCGATTCCTTCGCTCGGCGGCACCTCCTGGATCTCCAGCTCCTCGCTTGCTTCTGGCTCTGTGTTGGTCTCCTGAGCTACCGATCCTAGTTGCAATGTGGTAATAAATAATTAATAATGCATGGTGCATTACGATGGTATGCAAAAGCGAAATATCTTTACAAACCAATAAAACCAACTTGTTGAACAACTTTTGACACTGGGGAAAGCATTTATTTTTATTGTAGTCACAAAATTATCGACCCAATTACTTCCCAATTATTATTTCAAAATAACCCAAGTTGTACAGCAAGTGTGTTTCCTTTATTCAGAAAAATCTACAAAAATCACCGCAGCTAATTTGCGCTTACTGGACTTTACTGCACAAATTTCAGCAAGAAATAAAATACTGAACAGCAGATATAAAAAGATTAAATAAACTGCCAAAAAGGTGCTTTGAACTAAGTTTTCTTCTGAAAAGTGTCAAACAGCAGCAGATTTTATATTTTTCCTGGCTTCTTCTACCTAAAACAACCCTACTGCAGAAAAATAATTGCTAGATCATGCATACATAATTCTACACAAATTTCCAAAGTTTCAACCAGATTTAAAACTTTGAACTACAACCCTGCTCGAAAAGTATGAAACATTATTTTTTATACTTTTCTCAGATTCTAGACAACATTTCATATTATCCAGAAAGTTCCATGAATAGCAAAGGCATAATCTTTTCTGTATGAATGTTCTAAGAAAAACTCAGAAAAGCACATTTGTACTACAAGTACATTTTCTTCCATACAATTGACTATATACAACATTTTTCTAAGCTTCATTCAGATACACAAATGCTTCATAAATTTTCCCATATTTTATTTCTACATATATTTCTCTCAAGAAATATTCTAAGCAAACAGCTAAAACGACATTTAAATATGAATAGATACTTTTTGTTCAGAAATAGGCCCTCATAATTTTTTTCCAAATGCTATTCATGACAAAGAGCATACACAAATTTTACCATAATTTTATCTTACAATAAAATATAACAACACATTTATGTAACAGATTTCACATAAACTGAAATAAATAAAAACAGTGAAATAAACTTGAACCAAAAATACTTTCTTATTTTTCCCAGATAGCTTTACTTATGAACCTATTAACAAAACTTAAAGTATTTCATTTGGATCAATAAAACAAGCTATATAAAATAAACAAGCATCTCTGGAAAATAAAAAAAAAAGAAAAACATTTGAAATCCCCGGTCAGGGCTCATTGGGTTTGGTCTATGGGTCGACTGAGACTGATGCGCGGGGCCAGCGGAGTCAACGGGCCACATGCCAGCGATAGCAGAACAGGGGAGACGGTTTGACCGGCGAGAGCTCGTCAGCGGTGAGGTCGCCAGCGGTGAGAAGGGCATGGATGAGTTCGTCTCGACCAGGAGAACTCGATGGTGGTGATGGTTTGGCTAGAGCACGAACGGAGCTCATCGGCGACGAACAAAGGTGGACGGCGGCGGCGGTGCGGCTCGGCTGAGCCATCTCCGGCGGTCGCCGGCTCGATTGAGGTGCGTGTGAGGATCAGTGAACCCTAGGGAAGACGCTATGGGTGATGGTTTGGCCGGTGGAGCTTCGGAAAATCTCGACCTCGTGTTCGTGCCGTGGCGGCAGCCATGGTGTTCGGCCGTGCGAGACAGAGAGCTTGGGGGTGGTAGAGAATAGACGAATGGGTGTTCTCACCTTGCCTTCGCGCGGTGAGGCTCGTCGAAGAAGAAGAGGGCTTGGTGTGGCTCGGTGGTTGTGGAACGGCGGCGAGTACTCCTCGGCGGCGTTGACGACCGAAGAGGGCACCTCATGTTCCGGCGTCGGTGGAGCTCGGCTGAAGGCGCGTTCGTGCGCACGTGTGTGCGGGAATGAGGCGGAGCTTCGGGAGAGAGGAATCGGACAGCGGAGGTTCGGTTGAGGCTGGAACGCCGGTGGCGGTATGTGGTGGCGTGCGGTGGCAGGTGCGAGAGCTTCGGCTCGCGCTGTCATGCGAAGAAGAAGAGAGGGAGACGAGAGCGGGTGCGGAATAGCGAATGAGGGGGAGAGAGCGAACGGTGTTGCCGTTTTGCTCAGGCTCGACCGGGCAGGCGGTCGTGGCGGGGCCATGGCCGACGACAACAACTGGGTGTGCGCAGTCGGCGAGGCGAGCGCGGCAGGAGAGGCGAGCGTGAGTGGCTGCGGCGGATTTTGAAACGACGGGGCGAGGATGCAATCGCGCGGCGATAGGGCGAGCAGGATCTTGTCGGGCCAGCGGCGGCCACGCGGCGGTTGGCCGGCGTACGGCGCGGACGCGGGTCGGGGCGCCAACACGACGCGCGCGCGGAGCGGCTGGGCCGAGAAGGCCGAGTGCGCCGGATGTTTGGCGCCGGAGAAAAACAAACTTCTTTTCTTTTTCCCATTTCTTTTCTAAATTTTGCTAAATTCAAAACAGTTTCAAAAAATCAAAACTAGGGTTTGGCTCAAAAACAAAAGTTGCTCAAAATAATTTTCTCTACAACTTTCCTATAGGACATAATTTTTAAAAATCATTTCTTTAGCCTGCACATAATTAAAGCTAATATTAGGGCTAGAAATCATTTTGTTTCTATATTTTTAATTATGATTCTACCCTTAATTAGGGCAAAGTGTCTACATGAGAAATGTTATGCTCATTATTCTCTATTTATAAAACTAGCTGAAATGCACGTGCGACACGCACATGTCCAAAGAATTATATATATCACATATAATAATCCCTCCATCCTTAAATACCAAATCACGATCTTCTCTTGCAGTGACCATGCATGTCAAGCTTGAATCATGGACATTGCATACATATCGTTCTACATTGCTTATGGAAAATGAGGACAACCACAATGGTCTAAGTGAATTAGTGATGTAGCCAAAAAAAATATCAATCAATCAACATGCTTAGCCTAAGAATAATAGAAAACCGAGAACTTTCAAGGACGAACCCTCCTTTGCGATGATCGAGATGCTTTAGGTGCACGGGCGTAGCCTATCAACAAGTTTCGTGATCACGACAATATGCTAGGACAACAGAGATCTAAGATATAATAATCCAGAGAATATCTACGCCAAAATATTCTGCGGATACATGGGTGTATGCCGAGTCTCGAGTGATGAGTGATTGTCAACAGGTTTGATCGCATGTTCTTTGGCTTGTGTTGTGCAGGTGTCGAGCACGGAGACAGTGATCGAGGGAAAGGTGAAGGTCAAGTAGAGACGTGTCGTGCCGACGGACCGGGAGCGGTGAAGGGCGGACGTGAGGCTTGGACTGAGGGACCGGTGGCCTGAGGATCACCTGTGGTGGCTGGCAGCCTGGGACAGCGACGAGCGGAAGACTTGCGGGACATGGTGTTGCTCGGGTCAAGGACCTGGGGACACGTGTCGGTGGACGGGGTGCACGGGCGGTGCATCCCTCGACGGCTCGGTTTGGTGGTTGAGCCACAGAAAAAACCACCGAGTGGACGGTTTCCAGGTTTGGGCCTCAAAACCTGGGCGCTGATGGTTTCCGAGTTTGGGCCACAAAACTCGGACTGAGGACGGTTTCCAGGTTTGGGTCTCAAAACCTGGGTGCTGCGGGTTTCTGAGTTTGAGCCACAAAACTCAGGCGATGGACGGCTGGTTTTCCGGTTTGGGCCTCAAAACCGGGGTTAGTCGTGAAGGCTGGTTTCCCGGTTGGGCCTCAAAACCGGGGGACGGAGTCCGTGAAAAGGACAAGCGGAGCGGAGGCGGCACGTGGCGGCAATCGGTGAGGTTGCGTCGAGGCAACGCTACCAGTTGTGCGGGCGAGGCCGTCGGATCAGCATCTACCACGAGTTGGTCCAGGATAGCCTTAGGGTTTGGCTGGGTCGCTCTGTAAATAACTAGGGGTAGAGTGGGAATTAGAATTAGGATAAGTAGGGGAGACACCACCTCCCAAAGTACCTCAGTCATTTGCTCTTTTGCTTCTAGGTTTTCCTGCTCTCTCATTCCTGCTGTAGCGAACTGAGATCCACAGAGAAGAGAACAATACCTCTGTGCCCGTGAGATTTTGAGGAAGTGAGACCGTAATCTCACTATTGTAGCGTGTGGTAGCCACACGTTGCAAATTCATGGTTGTGATTCACGTTTTGTTCTTGTTCTTCGCGGGTTGCTTTTCTCCACGTTTTTCTCGTCGATCGATCTCTTTGCTTGGTGCGTCGTTTGCAAATCCTTGAACCAAGTTGTTCTAGATCGTGAGGCACTTCTTTCCACCGAAGGAATTCACCTCTAACCTCATGAGCCAGTAGATCGGTTGATTTTCATTTCGGGTCAAGTTTTTCTCTCTTCCCTCGAATTTCTTCGATTCATCGATTTAGAGATAGGTTCGAGCCATGATCTCTTAGAGATAGCTCATTATCCTCCTTGTGACTCCTCTCACCAAGTTAGATCCCTAGAGGATTCGTTTTGGGTGAGATCGAGTGGAATCGGTGGACGAACTGTGCATTTTCGGGGTGACCGGACGCTGGGCACGGGTTGACCGGACGCTGACCCCGTGCGACCGGTCGTTGAATGCACAGCGTGTGTACTTCGTAGCTTGACCGGACACTTGACGTGGAAGTGACCGGACGCGACCCTTACACTGTTCACTACACGTATCTTCTGACCGGACGCTGAGTTGTTTTTGACTGGACGCTCTCTATGTGAGTCCGGTCCGGAACAGTAAGGTCCCAAACTGGATTTTACATGACCGGACGCGTCCGGTGCTCACTGACCGGACGCTGACCAGAGTCCGGTCAATTGCAGTTTGCACGTTTTCGTCCGCAGTTTGTTCGTCCGACTTTCGATTTGAGATCTGCTTGTTGCGTTGGATTCCTAACTTCGTGCTCTACAGAAATTGGGCTTCTCGCTTTTCAAAATAGCCTGAATCCCCCTCGCGTTGCTCGGGGGAGGTTGAGGTTACCCAAAGTTCATCCTGTCACTAGTTGACCTGCGTGAACTTGGGTGAGGGAATTTTTGTGGTGTCCCGCTGTGTTCCTAGGGAACATCCACCCATTGTCTTGGGTCATGGACATCACGTGCATCGGTTTTGCTCTTGGGGTTGATTTTCGGGACAGAGGCTTCAAGTTTCCGAAAGAAAAATTTAAAGCTCTCATTCACCCCCCTCTGGTCGCTTTCTGCTAGCTCTCTCGGTCCTTCATATTCATAAGTAATTCGATAAATCACATTTATTAATTCCATAAATCATTATTAAATCTACACCGTAATTTTGTATATATATTGTATAACTCAACAAATTAAATACTATATATATTTAATAATTTGAAATAGGTTCAAGATATGCTATAGAATCATAGTTCACTGATGATGATGTGATTACACAAAGTGGTTTCACGGACTAAAATTTACTTCTTATCACATTTGATGTTTGAATGTTAATTAGGAGTATTAAATATGAGCTAATTAGAAAACTAATTGCAGAAACCATAGCTAATTCACGAGACGAGTCTATTAAGCTTAATTAATCCATCATTAACACATGTCTATTGTACCAATACATTGTCAAATTATAGACTAATTAGGCTAATAGATTTGTCTCATAAGTTAGTCCCAATATATGTCGTTAGTTTTATAATTAGTCTATGTTTAACACTATAAATTAGTGTCACTACTACAGATTGATTAACTGAGATGGACATTCCAACCGCCTTAGATTAAAGGTCTCCTTTTTTATTGACTCTTATATTGAGCTTTGTCAAAATCATTGACCTTATCGACACCTAATTTTTTGTAAAATAATTAAAGTGGAGAGTAGAAACCTAAAAATATTTAAAGTGAAGATTAGAAACCAAAGCAAAATACCTTTATTAGGGCTTGTCTAGTTAAAACTTGTGTGTTTTTAAGGCTACCAACACATGGGTGTTTTGTGCCAAAAAAACACACGAATTAAAGGAGCCAAAAATATGTGTTTTTTGGCACTTGACACCCAAATTTGGGCAGACTAGGAAACAACACATAAAAGAAAATCCATGTTTTTTTTCTTAAGTAGCACACAAATTTTGTCCAGAACAAAAACGTGTGTTCACATAAAATTACAATTGTTGTAATAGACGCAAGTACACATTTGTTCTGTATTTTTGAAACAAATCAATACTTAACTCAACTTCTTGTGGTTCAAACAATATAATCAGGAGGGATACACTACACGAAATTCAAAAACCAACATAATGCACTGACTACAAACAAGAGTTGCGCTAGTATTTAACTGAAATTTATATTATAACAAACTACAGCTATGTGATTCAATCTTTAATATTATTCCTTTGTCTAATCCAAACCTGATAATAGCCGAGAGAAGTACAAACTAGATCTTCAAAATGTACTGTATTTTTTCATGCAGCTTCTCATGAAAGTTTACAGAAATGACAAAAAACAAAGACAGATCTACTATGTTCATGTTGGCAAAAATCATAATTAATATATTAATGTGGTCTGTACTGTCACAAATCAAAAATAAAAGAATACAACTTCTATTCTATAAATGGACAAATACAAAATTATGAAATGTGCCGGCACAAAACAAAACCAACAATAAACAAATTTTTCTATGAAGAACAATGACAAAAAAACTGGCATGACCTTGCACAAATCACAATATACAAAGGAAGAGGTGTATTAGTACAAATCACCAAAAAAATCTATCAAATGACAAAGACGAAAAGTTGGTGTGGGCTTGCACAAATCATAATAGACAAAGGAATAGGTATGTTAACACAAATCACAAGAAACAATTATTTTCTATGAAAGGACAAAGACAAAAAGTTAGTGTGGGCTTGCACAAATCATAATAAACAATTTTATAATAGTTCTTTACTCGTGCATGTGTTGTCTGGTCACAAAGACAATTAAGGATTTACAAAACTTTCTATACTTGTGCTTGTGCTTAGTTGGCACAAATCACAGTGAAAAAATTTCAATTTTTCTCTATAGAAGGACAAGTTATTACAAATGTACTAAAACAAGTAAATTCCAATTATACTCATGAGGTAAATTAAAATTTCATATACTTAACATACTCAGAACTAACATTACAGTGTTAGATATTTACAATTTTCATCATGGTTGAGTGCAATTAATCAACTTTAATGGAGACGAGAGATTAATAGAAAAAGAACACTACAAAGCCAAAAGATCAGACTTTTAGTGTGAAAATTAAGAAACAAATGAACCTTACCATGGGGGTTCATTTCTTAAAAGAACATGAAAAATACATTCAATTGTGTTACAACAAAAGCACCATCTAAATGACCTAGCTTTTATAGATATATTGAATGGAGCATTTCCTTCACAAGATAACCAACACCAGCTAGAAGGCTCTAGACAGTAGGACAGTATAAAGGAATAGATCAATTACATACTAGTAGAGAGCAGTGACAAAATATCTTAAATTGAAAAAATGGGTCACAAAGCTAAGCATAACATGGTGATAAGGTGCAGGTATTAACAGTTTTACTAAAGTTAGAATCGTTGTAGTTCTCAAGGCTCAATCTTAAACAATCAGCGTAGAATTAGACATTCAAAGAAGAGGCGTTAACTTGGAGCCACTGACCAACCAAATTTGATTCACTCAAACCAGCAACAATTTCTACAGAAATACTATGTAACAGAGGAAAATACTTACTGGTAAAGCTTTATTTGAGAAAATATCCAAACTCTTTATTTCTCTCTAGTTTTGACTCAAAATGATAGGTTCTGAAACTAGTATCTACCTAATTAACTAAGTTTGTGCAGTAAATAGTCATTGCACACATCTCATGTTCATCATCAGACCACAAATCACAGCGAAGTGGCAAAATTTTTAGAGATCATAAGCATATACAAGCATGAATCTTGAGCTCTGAACTTAAGTTAAGCATGAACCTTGCACAGATTTCACGCTCATAAAAATTTCACATATTGCACATGCTCATAATTATAATTGCAATACTCGATACTTGCAATTTACATTATTGATGATTGCAATAAATTAAATTAATATTTTATTTGTGTGGTTTTCATGAACAGGACAACAACACATGAAAAGGGAAAATTGCAAAGCAAAATGAAACTTGTAGTCAGTTTTAATGGACAATTAATTTATGTGATAAACAAGTTGTTTGAAGCTTAAATTAATTTATGCAATAATTTTTATCACAAAAAAGATCACTTGAAGCATAGTTCTAGTATTCAAATTTCAATTTTATAGGAGGTGCACAGAAATGTTAATTGTTGATGCTTATGAATTTATCGGGTCTTAGCAGCAGTCACTAAGTCTTGCCTTACATATATTTGTACTCAACTTACAAAATAGTGCAATTTCTCTCTCCACATGAGTCCTATAGAGATCATGAGTCCTATAGAGATATGACAGATGCAGAGTATATGAAACAATTTGTTCAGTCATTTTGTTTCTAAAGATTCATATATCAGTTTGTTAAAATTTTGGACATATCAACAATGAACTGAACTGCAGGGTAGTTCATATGTCTGCATAACTTTATTTGACTGTGAATGTGTTCCTAGTTATTTACACATACTCCATACATACATAATTGGTACATAACTGCAGGCCATAACATATGTGAAAAGACGCAAAGAGATTGCTTCTACTCGACAAGGCTTATAGTTTTGACAGATTAATTCTAAGTAGTGTACAAAGTTTTTTTTCTAAAAAAAGAGGACCACTGTATAAAGTTAGATTTTTAACCCACAAATTTTAGAATCAGCATCATAAAAATCCATAAGTTCTTGTTGAATTTATTAAAACTAAACTCAGATTTGTGTTGGGTATATTTTAGAATCAGCACCATGAAAATGAATAAGAGAGTTCAACAAGAATTGGTTTGAATTCCAAGTAGTATTGAGCACTAGGAAAAATATACCTCAAGGAGTAAACATCAGTGCCCTAAAGCCAGGCATCGGAACCAACATCCCTAGATCCACATAAGTCATTGCTGCAGTCATTACCAGTACCATAGCTTCTTTAGGTTTCCCTCCTAATAGTCCGTAAGCCTTGTAGGGTCTGTATTTTCTGCTGCAACCTGGAAGTTGAGCAACATCCAAGGAAAAGAGTTTAAGAGAATAGTAGTAGGAAAACCACAGCTAAAGTTCAGAAACAAGCACATAAAATCGGCCAAGTTTCCAACCTCAGCACATACGACAACTGCATAAATCCAGTGGTCACATTCCAGTGTTTGTAAAATTAGTCGAAGACGAGTGTCAAAGATGGACACAACAGTTGTTTTGAAGAACCAGCCCTTCGTGAAGCCTCGAAAACAGGTCCAACATCTGCATCTGCGTTGGTACAGAGACAAAGAACATACTACAGTTGTTTCTATACTTAAACAAGGACAATTATCTGAACTGTGTCAGCACAAAGACAATTCACAATTTACAATTGTTTGTATAGTCAAACAAGGACAAAAAAAAATCTAATGTGTTGGCACACAGACAATCAACAATTTACAATTGTATATATAGTTAGACAAGGACAAAAAAATGATATGTGTTGGCACAGATACATGGATAAAAATCTGATATTTGTTCATATATAATTAATATGAGCAAGCTGGTTGTTCGAAGTTTGAAAATTAACATTGAAAGTTATTACAAAATTACTTCAAGCAATGTAAATACCAATTATACTCATATGGTAAGTTAAACTTTCAAACAATGTGATATGTTGTAGTTGAAGTGGCACATGACAAACAGATTCAGCAACAACAACTATTCGGCTCTTCTAGCCGTTTTCAACCAAAACAAGATAACATGGGTACTGGTGGGTTAGTTAGTGTCTTAGTGACAACTAGGTTACACTGTGTGTTTTGAGGAGTAGCATACAAAATTTTAGAATGTTAGAAGCAAAGGTAAAAAAATTCTTCATGACAAAAATAGAAGAAATGGTATTCCAAAATCAATTCGGTCATCTGATAGACTCTCGACCTGTGCCTGAAGCATACGACGTCGTTGCTTAGATATTCTAGAGCAGGCCTGGCGAGGGGCGAGGTGATGGACTTCCAGATGCAAGAGGGCTACAACGAGATAACAACAATAGAGCAAAAACATCACTCATCTCTAACCCTATGACCTCCTCATGCTAGAATGGGGATCAGATAAATCATACAACAGATGAGGAACACACCATGCTAGAGAGGGGATCAGATTACTCATGCAACAAATGAGAGACACATCGTGCTAGAAAGGGGATCAGATAAATTATGCTCTGTATGTTATTTGCCCCATTTCTAGTGGAATACAGTATGGGATTTCTCACATGCTTAGTCATCTAAAGGGAATCACAACTGATTTAAATGTAAAAAGGAAAACAAAATAATGGTAAAGCTACATATAAAGACTGGGTATTGCACATGTTAAACACCATAATTGTAGTATTTCAGGTGTGCAATTTACTACTTATAAATGTGCAAACAAGAAAATAGTGCTTCTATATAAAATCATAGTTCAATAGAATTCTAATACAGTTTGAAATAGAAATTCAACTAAGGAGAACTCACAAGCAATCAAAGTTTTGCATGATCAGTTGTGGACATTTGGAAACAACGCACACATATAGCACAAAAACTTGTATCCTGCTAACTATTTCCTAGCAGTAATGAAAAACCATATAAAAAAAGAAGATATACTAAAAATAATAGCTGAGACCAATAACAACCAGATTACTGGTGGTTAGCATTTTTTCCTACAAAAATATCACAGGGAGAATCTAAAGCTTGTCAGACCAATATTTCCCCACTAAAGGCTCGGTTAATTAGCTAGAGTAACTACCAGGCTATCCCTAGTTCTAGTTATTTCTGGTGGTATGCGACAGGTTACTGGAAAGACTGGGTCATATGATGTTAGCAGGATGCTAGTGAGGGGACTCTTGGTACTCCCAAAGAAAAAGAGCTCTTGAGGGTACAGACAAAACAAAGATGCAAAATATAAAATTAGAATATATAAATTTATTATTATGGATTTCATAGAACAGATAACCGGGGAGAAAATAAAATCCATACAAAAAATAAACATACTCCTATGAATGATATAACAAATTAGATTTTATGGATTACGGACAGCTAGAGTAGGCATACTTATGTCATATATCAGAGATAATATATCAGTAACATTGTATGTGAACCTTACATACCAGTATAAGTAGCACTCAAAAAGCACCACTGCACCAGTGCATAATATCCTAATTTATATTATATACAGATTAAATATACATTGTAGACTTAAGCACACACCAAACAGAACTCAAATGAAATGTTACTACAATTTATGATAAATTAGTATGCATAGCGAAACCTACAACCAAATATTTTTGCAAAAATTAAAGTGCAGCCACAAGTAATAAAAATAGGTTAAATCACATCAAGCAAAAATCATCATGAATATTCTACTACCATCAACGTGTTACTGTCCGAACAGAGAAACATGAGAAGCAAGCAGCAAAAACCATCATATAGGCTTGTGTATGTCCTTGACTCCCTGCAGATAGTTAGTGCCTGAAGCTCTAAACCTGCATGCAGGTTGCAAAGGAACAAGAAGGATGAGGGCGGTGATCAAACCAACACAGCACGAAAGGAAATGGAATTATTAGCAGAGGAGCAAGCAAGCATGTAGTAGGGAGAGCCAATGAAGAATAGTAAAAATTTTAACACGTACTTGTTCACCCCTGCGGGGACTACTGCAGTGCAGAGCAGAGGTGCAAAGGCAGCTGCTATTTGCAGGGTCCTCGCTGGGCAGATCTGTCCACCTGCTTTCTCACTGTTTGGCTGCTGTTATTCTCAGGAGGCGGGTTACCTTCAAGCAATGACATGCTGTTACTGTTAGCTCCATCCAGTGATGGACCAGATACAACCTGATTGTCGTGGTCGGGCTCGTGTCTAGGAGCCACCTCTGATGCCCTTGATGAGTGCCCACTGCTGACAAACAGGCAGCAGCATGGATCTGATCTCGATGATTCTGGGGAGCTTGGGGGGCTTATCACTATGCTGGATAGGGGAGGAGGTGGAGGAGGAGGTGCAGTGTGTTCTCTTTCAGGGTTATCAAGCACAAGCAGTGAGATCCTACGTACCGGGCAGGTTGAGTTCTGCTCCAGCCACAGATCGATACAGACCATGTGGAAATTATGGTTGCAGTAAGGCAGAATGAATGCATAGCAAATCTTTCTCTTCATATTCGGCAAGACAAATGATGCACCTGCCAATACGAACAAAGATGGTTCAGTTCAAGGGCCAGTAACAGGCAGTGGCTAAAAAATTGAAAAGGAAGAATAAATCTCATCTCAATAAGAAGAGTTATTAAAACTAGATATCTCAAACAACAGGATTCAGACTAAAACTGTGAAGGATAATTACGAACAAAGACGGTTCAGTTCAAGGGCTAGCAAATCAGGCAGTGGCTAAAAATAAAGAAAAAAAGGAATCGCAGTAAGAAGAGTTACTGAAACTAGATATGTCAAACAACATGGTGTCACCATTTTCACCTTTGATGCAACAAAAGGATGCGAAGGATAATTACTCATGGTTAAGAAAGGTAATGTGAGCAGCTTTTCTTCTTCCTTTAGTCAGACCTTCATACTGTATATCACCAGCCATGGATTTGAGGGGAAAATAGATGTGGCTAGCCTGAAGAGTCTCAGGGACCGGAAGCTGCGGTGGCCGTCCCACCTTGCCTGTAGGATGGGTTTGCACCTGTCATCGAGGTAGCATAGCGTATCATACCAGCAGATCTAACAAAGAACTATAAAGTGAAGCCTATGAATAGAGTGGAATCGACATGAATCAGATCAGCGCATTAGAGAACATGAAGCGACTCCATGGATAATCCATCGTCCAACAATAGAACACTGCCAAAAATCACTGAATCAAACCATAAAAACTGAACCAACGAATTGCTCCCTCTTCAAGTCAACTGGAGGTGGTTCGCGACCGAAGCTAATCAATGCAAAATGCACAAATCCAACAGGAATCAACAAGAACAACAACCAAGGTACCAAATACAACACAAATCCGACCTCCAAAAGAAGAGAAACCTGACAGGAAATAGCGATAAGAGACAATTAATCAGCAGGCTAGGCATACAGACATCAAATCGTACCTGTTGGGCTGCTGCTCGACGCCAGGTGAGAGGTGCCCATGACCACACCCGCCGCCGCTGCTGATTTGCGTGTCATGGCGGCGGCGGCCCATTCGATTGGCCAACTGCTCGCGAACCTAGAGAACATGAAGGGTCAAGGGGGCACGGTGCTGTGTGACCGCAGATGCGAAGGTGAAAGGCCGAGCAGCGGTACTATACATCTCGCGCAGGCATCTATGGACTTCGGTTGGTCCGAGCGTAGGAGGCAGCCCACACAGACCACCCTGTAGCTCCGCCGGTGTCGGTGGAGCCTCCGTCGCCGTCGCCGCAGCTCCCGCTCTCGCCGGCGGAGAAATCCATGCTGATTTGGGGGAGGAAATGGTGTGTGTGGTGACTGGTGAGGAGGCAGCTGAGCAGAGAGTTGCGAGGAGGAAGGAGATGGGGGAAATGAAACACTCAGAAGCAATGTGCGCAACAGTGGGCCCTCCAAATCAGAGAAATAAACAGTTGTGGTATGCTCGAACACACGATGTCTATCCAGCGGCCACAAAATTTGGGTGTCAGCAGACCACAAAACACATGGGTGTAGTATAGCAATTCTGCTTTATTATCAACTTGTGAAGCCGTGACATGTTTTCTCTTACAATAGTTGCCTTTATTATCCATTCCGATGCCAATTTCATCTATTTCCATATTTAAACATGGGACAGCTGATGCATTAGCCTCGGCCTTCAGACGAGCTCGACAACTACGTTGATACTCGCGATTTTTTATTCGGACTTCCTCCTCCTCTTGGTTAGTCAATATAGCCCGACGATCACGTTGATACTCAAGATTTTTGGCCCGAGCTTCCTCATTCTCATCGTTAGATAATGCAGCCCGATGACTATGTTGATAATCACGTTTTTTAGCCTGAGCTTCAACCTTCTCATGGTTAGGCAATGTAGCATATCTCTCTCCACGTTGTTGATTTCTGCGTTCTGAACTTAGCTTGCCAATATTTACTTTTGGTGAATCCATAATATTTTTTGGAGTTGTCGACAATCTCAATGTGTAGGTGACATGCAGTAAGAATAAACCATCCACGTGTACGGGAGGTTCAGGGAAAAAAAATAGGGTAGGGACCATCCCTATATGAATCATGTGTGGAGTGTGTGACTGTAGCGTGGGTCTATTTTAATTCTTTCCCCTCTCATGTTTGGTTATGACCCACTTGCCATACACTCAATCCCCACGGTGCTTCGTGCGGATGGTCCTCACCAGATTTGTTTCTGAGGTTCAGGCGTCGATGTATACGAGAGATTGTACGTGGGTGATGGGTATTAAATCTTAAGATGAGAAAAAAATAATACGAGGAGTCGTGAAAGGATGATCTCTTGCAATATGTGTTGGTTGAAGCACTTGTTGCGGTTGGGCATTTGCACTTGCACTTGGATGAGCCACTTGAGAGCTATTAGTATCTTGTTGATCATGAGAACCACTAGAGCTTGGAAGATCATTGTCATGCATGGTTCTAGGAGAGAGCACTTGATCTTTGTCATCTTCAATGTCAATCACTTGCTTTGGCCTAATATCACCAATGTCCATGTTCTTCATAGCATGTACCAATTGTGTTCCTCACATCATTTAAATTATCTTGTTCTTCATGAGAGCCATTGGTTTCATCAAACTCAACATCATGGACTTCTTAAACTATTTTTGTTGTGTTGTTCCACACTCTATATGCCTTACTTGTAGTGGAGTAACCAAGTAGAAACCCTTCATCACACTTCTTTTCAAACTTGCCAAGTCTTGTGCCCTTCTTCAATATGTAGCACTTGCACCCAAAGACCCAGAAATAAGCAATGTTGGGCTTTCTATCATTGAGGAGCTCATATGGTGTCTTCTTCAATAGAGGGTGACAATAGAGCCGGTTGCTATAATAGCATGTCGTGTTGATTGTTTCGGCCCAAAAAGAATCACTCACATTGTATTCACTAAGCATAGATCTTGACATATCAATGAGTGTCTTATTCTTCCTTTCAACTATCTCATTGGATTGAGGAGTGTACTTGGCCGAGAATTGATGCTTGATTCCAAACTCATCACATAGCTCATCCACTCTTTGTAACACCCAGTTTTAAAGAACAAAACCAGGTATGCCATATGTGTGCCCAGGAAGTCCACACATACAACAACAGAGGGAAAAGATATCAAAAACAGTGTTCTATATATAGAAAACATAGCTATAACTAAAACTTACATCAAAGTTAAGCGGAACGAATACTAATCTTCTCTTCAAGCTCCAATCTTCACAGGGACAGCTGACTGGGGGTACATATGCCTAGCACTTCCATCAGTCTTTTAGGAACTTCTCTATGTGTTCACCACGCTTCCGTTGCGCGACTCTGATGAAGACTGGGGTGTGGGGGAAAATAGCAAGGGTGAGCACATGTCGTACTCAGCAAAGACAACATGGGGTTATGAAACTCAGAAGGCCCGACACTGGTTTACTGCGGTTAGCACTTTTAGTTTAGTCAATATTTTAGCATTAGATAGCCATCAAGTTGTTCTTACATCCCATTCAAACCACATGAATAATATTATGAGCAACCACATCAAAGATTAACAAATTAACAGTAGTAATATGAACATAAAGTATATTTGGTTTAAGTTATTAGCCTGCAAGTTTTCCGAGCCGCTCATGACCGTGAGCACGGCTGATATATCAGTTTTAATACTCTGCAGAGTTTGTACAACTTTACCCGTGAGCCGTGATCCTCATGTGCCAGGGGTTGCAAAGCCCATATCACCTCTACCAAGGAAGTGTGGTAGGGTACACTATGAAGTCTTTCGAAGTTCCCCTAACCAGATAGTGGCCACTAGGTTTCCAATCGGCAAGCAGACATATGAACCCCCTTTCCGATGGCACATTCCCTCCCGGCTATACACATGAGACCAGAGGCTGTCTGTTGGGTATTTTAAACGCGCACAGAAAAATCCGCAAGCGCACGGATACCGATGTAGCTTTCACCCGAGAGTATTCCAGGGTATCGATTTCCACGGGGAACGTGAAGTGTACTAATCAAGGGGCAAGTCGTCCAAGAAAAGAACGATAATGTGGATAGAGAGAGATTTAGGGTTTCTATGTAGGTCTATCTAATTAAAGGCTTACAAAACTTTACTTACTTCGGGACATCAGAACACTAGCCACAGAAAGGGATGAGAAAGGGGCTAGGAAGCTCCGACTAAGGTCCTACAAACACCAACCCGAACGTGGTGGACTACGTCGGCCGTCAGGGCTGTCACCACCTGGGGCTACCACAACTATCCGTGGGGCTGGGTGCAAACTCAGGTAAACCCTAGTCTAGACGCCACGTCTACACTAACGTCTACAACTCTAATTATCTAGAATAATTAGAGCACTCGATACGAGCGGAGATCCAGTAAATGAAATAAAGCAAGAACTATAATTAAATATAATACTCAGAAATAGTAAATGAAGAACCTGGAGATTACTTGAAGACGAACTAGATGTTGCACCAATACAATGTCGAGGAAGATCCGACAGATCCGGCTTCTCCTCAGCTCTCTCCTTTCTCTCTCTCTAGATTACAACTAGATGATGAACTAGAACCAGAACTAGACGATCAACTAGAGGGATCTCTACTTCTAATTGAAACCCTAGTTTCTGATGTGGAGATGAATAATGAAGATGGAGATGCCTGGAGAGGGGGGTCTGGGGCTGGTTTTATAGCCCAGAGCGTGGAACGTGATCCCTTGGATCAAACCGACTTCAGGGACGGTGGAGATGCATCCTAGGAGGCGGTGGAAGAAGGTTCCAGAAGGCGGAGGTGAAAAGGGCTCCGTGGCCGACCGGTCGGTCTTGGGGTGGGACCGGTCGGTCTGGCCTAGTGGGCCCACGTGGTGGCCCGCCTCATGGTGTCTTCAGGTGTCTTCAAGATCCTTCTTTTGCAGATTTTGTTGCGAAATTAATATCTTTTCATCCGGGACTCCGAATATAGCAAATGATATGTCCGTTTCGATCGTCTCGACGAGCTCTTCGCAATGGTGCACTCCAATTCATCACTTGAGATGCTTTTATATGGTAAAAACATGGATGTCCTACAAAACAAGTGAGAGCACCAAAACTCATGGAACTTGTTAGTTTTCAACCCTACAACTATGCTTTGTGATTCATTTAATGTCATTTTATGCAATAGTTGATGGTTAATTATGAGCATTAGTGAGCGTCAACAAGTTCCCCCAAGCTTACCCTTTGCTAGTCCCTTAGCAAAGTCAAACTCAATAATGGATCAGGAGTTGCTGCAATATCTTCACTTCCAACAAGTACACATGTATTCAAACAAAAGTTCTCATAAAGATATCATATTATTTATCACGGGGCTTAGTACTTTACCTTGAATCTTGAGTAATTTGAAAGATAGAACGATCAAATCAAGTACCATGTCTCTTGCTCATTCACTTCACCATTATCCCAGAGTTTTATGAATTTTCAAAAGCTTAAAAACATATGTTGTAAAATTAAACAATGGATCCAATGAGAAAGTTAACCACACCATTGAATCGAGAAGTGCATGTGTATGGAAAATGGAGGCGGATGCTCTTTTGAATATATCACTCTTTTCTGTTTATCAGATACACATGGCTATCAGGCTAATTCTACTATCGGAAACGTACCCATTTTTTCTGATATTCATTTTTTTCATCATTTTTTCGAGGTTCCGGACACTTGTCCCTTTTTATTTCCTCGAGATCTTTTTTTTGAGGTTTCGGACACTTGTCCCTTTTTATTTCCTCGGATTTTTTTTCTCTTTTTTTTCAATAGCCACATGCATCCAACAACTTTTGAGAGGATCGGAACAAAGAATCATGAGCATTTATGCAGAAAATGGATGGAATGTGTAAGTGATCTCAATTCAATAGCATGATAACTTCTCATAGGGTCAACAAAGCTTAATTTAATACAATTATTAGTGCGGATACATGGGTGTATGCCAAATCTCAAGTGATGAGTGATTGTCAACGGGTTTGATCGCAGGTTCTTTGGCTTGTGTTGTGCAGGTGTCGAGCACAGAGACAGTGATCGAGGGCAAGGTGAAGGTCAAGTAGAGACGTGCCGTGCCGACGGACCGGGAGCGGTGAAGGGCGGACGTGAGGCTTGGACTAAGGGACCGGTGGCCTGAGGATCAGCTGTGGTGGCTGGCAGCCTGGGACAGCGACGAGCGAAGACTTACGGGACATGGTGTTGCTCGGGTCGAGGACCTGGGGACACGTGTCGGTGGACGGGGTGCACGGGCGCTGCATCCCCTCTACAGGTTCGGTTTGGTGGTTGAGCCACAGAAAAACCACCGAGTGGACGGTTTCCAGGTTTAGGCCTCAAAACCTGGGCGCTGATGGTTTCCGAGTTTGGGCCACAAAACTCGGGTTGTGGACGGTTTCCAGGTTTGGGCCTCAAAACCTGGGCGCTGATGGTTTCCGAGTTTGGGCCACAAAACTCGGGCTGAGGACGGTTTCCAGGTTTGGGCCTCAAAACCTGGGCGCGGCGGGTTTCTGAGTTTGGGCCACAAAACTCAGGCGTTGGACGGCTGGTTTCCCGGTTTGAGCCTCAAAACCGGGGGTGGACATCAAGGCCTGGTTTCCCGGTTTCGGCCACAAAACCGGGGGGGCGAAGTCCGGGAAAAGGACAAGCGGAGCGGTGGTGGCACATGGCGGCAATCGGTGAGGTTGCGTCGAGGCAACGCTACCAGTTGTGCGGGCGTGGCCGTCGGATCACCAGCTATCTTGAGTTGGTCCAGAATAACCCTAGGGTTTAGCTGGTTTGCTCTGTAATTAGAGAGGGGTAGAGTAGGAATTAGAATTAGGATAAGTACAGGGAGACACCCTCCTCCCAATTTATCTCAGTCATTTGCTATTTTGCCTTCTAGGTTTTCCTGCTCTCCCTCTCCTCTGCTGTAGCGAACTGAGATCCACAGAGAAGAGAACAATACCTCTATGCCCGTGAGATTTTGAGGAAGTGAGACCGTAATCTCACTATTGTAGCGTGTGGTAGCCACACGGTTGCAAATTCGTGGTTGTGATTCGCATTTTGTTCGTGTTCTTCGCGGGTTGCTTTTCTCCACGTTTTTCCCGTCGGTCGATCTCGTTGTTTGGTGCATCTCTTGCAAATTCGTTTGAACCAAGTTGTTCTAGATCGTGAGGCACTTCTTTCCACCGAAGGAATTCACCTCTAACCTCACGAGCTAGTAGATCGGTTGATTTTAGTTTTGGGTCAAGTATTTCTCCCTTCCCCCGAATTTCTTCGATTCATCGATTTGGTGATAGGTTCGAGCCATGATCTCTTAGAGATAGCTCACTATCCTCTTTGTGACTCTTCACACCAAGTTTGATCCCTAGAGGATTTGTTTTGGGTGAGATCGAGTTGAATCGGTGAACGAACAGTGCACTTTCGGGGTGACCGGACGCTGGTGTCGGGACGACCGGACGCTTGGTCAGAGTCCGGTCGATGAAGGTTTGACTCGCGCGTTTTCTGTTGACTTGACCGGACGCTGGTTCTTGGGAGTGACCGGACGCGCTTTTGTTACTGTTCCCGGTTTTTGTCTGAATCGACCGGACGCTGGTAGCCTGACCGGACGCATCTCCATCGAGAGTCCGGTCAGAAACAGTAAGGTCCAAAATCTGTTTTCCCACGACCGGACGCGTCCGGTGTGTGTTGACCGGACGCAGGGTGAGTCCGGTCAGTGTTGTCTCGCGCTGCTTCGTCTGCGGTTCGCCCGTCCGTTGTCGGTTTTGATTTCCGGTTTTTGCGTTGGGTTTCTAGAGTCGCGTAGTGTCTCACTGTGCTTCTTGGAAGCATCCACCCTACAATTAGGATCATGGACACTAGCGAGCTCTAGGGTTTGCCTTTGGGGTCGATTTTCGGGACAGTGGTGACAAGTTTCCGAAAGGAAAATTTGAAGCTCCCATTCACCCCCCCCCCCCCTCTGGTCGCTTTCTGGTAGCACTCTCGGTCCTTCAATTAGTCATATTAATATTGGAAACTCTCTAGAACTCTAGTGTTGTTCAGAACAAGATAACAGTAGTTCAGATCATCACATATCATATCTGTCAATTACCTAGACTCTAGATCAAGCATTTGATACTTATATATTTAATTTCATTTTTAAGGCATCATTATTAATTAGGAGAACTCATGCTTTGAAGGCTAGGTACTTGAAAGAAATTAGATAGAGCAACTATTCATCATTTCCATATAAAAGATTTGAGAGAGAGTTCTTCTTTTATTATTAACTTTCTTAAAACAAACTAAGCAAACTTAACACACTATTTATTTAACATAACACACACTTATTATAAATAACTGAGATAATAAATAAGACATACCTGGATTACGAAGATAACGGGGGTGCGTCTCCCCCAAGCCGGTTCCCTTAATAGCATTGAGCCTTCATGTGCCCATATATATATATATATATATATATATATATATATATATAATTTCTTTTTAATTAATGGTGTGCCTTCATGTGCTCACTTTTTTTTGCTTTTCTTTTTAAGGGTGAGCCTTCATGTGCTCACATATTTTTGGTCTTTTGAATTTGTTTATAGAATGAAAAACTTAAGATACTTACGGGGATACATGGGGGTGCCTTCTCCCAAGCTGAATGTTGACGTAGTCGTTCGATCTTGCCATGTAACGGACTGGCGCTGGAAATGTGTTTCCTCTGTCGGAGCTTTGATTGATGTTGATGGTTGTGGAAACAGTGCTCCAACAGTGAATAGAACATCCACTTGCTCGTCAGCTTTTCTTGGTCTTTTAATCCTGTGAAACTCAAATAGACAACAAGACTTATGGAACAGATTAAGCATTAGTGGTTGGCCACTTAGGCCTTAGTTGTCCAGAGTTTCAGTAAGATCTCTTTCTCAATATTTTTGTATTTTTATTTTTATGATGCATGATAGTCTAACAGAATGAATGCATGCATATTTATTTTATTATTTTTTTTATGCCACCACGGTCAACATTCCTGTGGGTTTTTACACACCATAGAATTATTCACATGGGGCTTTATGATGCAGTGTAATATTTTTATTTTCTTTTCTAATGTAATGCAGAAATTAAAATGTGTTGTGAATTAAATATGATGATACAAGAAATGGTTATGGATTAAATATGAGAAATATACAGCAAAGTAAATATAAAGATAACTACCGATTTTTACCTTTTGGTGAAGGTTCGGATATTTAGGTCCTCTGAACAGGACTTCTCACCATGTTTATTCCTGAGGTAAATCATTTGATCTCAATATGTAGACCTTGATAACTGCACCTCTTGATATGGTGTCACTCATGTTCTTCGTTTGCCCAGCAATTTGATGTGAAGCATTAATTGTGGAAGCTGGCAGCGTCTTGCTTAGTGTGTATGTTCTTGTAGATCTAGGACCTTCACTCTGTAGAATGTGAGAGTTGACAAACTCCTCTATGTTGAGAGTGTGTCCTACTCATAAAGACAAGGTAGAGATCAAGTGCATGGGCTCTGTTGGTGGAAAAACACCAATAGAACCAAAAAGTTTTGTTCATTCCTCTCTAAACTTAGGCACATCAAACAAGATAAACTTGCTGTTTATGTGTTCTATTCAATCTTAACATGAGTGATAGGATAAGAAGATGAGCATGAAAAGTAGCATCTTAAAATATTTAACAGATCAGATTACTTGACCCATGGAAGGATAATCTATGCATAGTGTATCGATCATTTCATGATTATGATATATCATCTTCCAAAGGTTGGATGCACAACATTTTAGCTCATTTGGTTAAGATAGCGAGATTCAAGAGAGTAAAGCTAAGAACAAGAAGTAAAGAACTGAACATGTTGAGTTGATTAGGTTGGATCATGTGAGGTGCAACTTAAACATGTTTGGTTCTTATTTATGCACATACTAGAATTAAGGAGAAGCTTTTAAAGTGATGATCACTTACCTTGAGATGTTGCTATACCATTGAAGAGTGATTGTGTTGAACCACCTTGTGGAAGCTTCTCTTGTCCAGCTGGTTGTTGTTCATGAATAACTTGTCTTCTCTTGCTTATCTCACAGTGGGCCAGCTGAGTCTTGTCTTCAACAGATCCAGATGATGGAGACTTTGTCAACTATTTTCTTGATTTATAGGCTTAGGTATTGTCTCTCCATCTTCTACTTCTTATGGTGCAGTGGCTTCACCCTTTATTATATTCCCTCAATTCCTGGCAGTTGGTTCTTCTTTTGTCGATTGAGTCATCGTCTTCTCTTGGTTTTCTTTAGCTGCTCATAAGTGGTGTAGTTGTTGAAGCAGCAAACCTTCTTGACAAAGATCCAAAAGTGGATTTCTCTAGTTCCGACATAGATGACAACATTGAAGGTTTTCAAGAACGATCTTCCAAGAATGAGTGGTGGATCATATTTTTCTTTTTGATTCGGATAGCGTCCAGTGGCCTGTACTGATCAAAGTGTTGAAGCTGGATTTCTCTGTCTCCCCCTTTGAGCAGATCTAGACAACGGAATTGTGTCTCCCCCAAGCTAGCTTGTGAGGAAGGTGGATGCCCAAATTTCTTCAACAATATGTTCATGTGTTGAATTTTGTAGACCTTGTTGTTGTTGAAGTCGTTCCACCTCATCCCCAAGCTAGCTCTTGATTAGAAGAGAGAATAACTTCCCACTGCTTGTGTTTGTACTGTTTGATCTGAGGGTTCAGAGACAAGTGCTCTCATGATGGTCTTTGTCTTCTAGTGGCCCAACTTAGACTTGTTCACCTATTTCCATGGAGTGAGTGCTTTGATTGTAGGTATTTTTTGTGGCACTCATCTTTTGTCTTGTTCTACAGATCTCATTTCTCCATGATCAGTGAGTTGTGTCTCCCTTGTGCAAGTTGTTGAAGTTCATGTGTATCTTCATCTCCAGTGTGAGTTCATCTCAGGACTTTCCCAAATTGATATTGAAAGTTTTCCTACAGGGGTTAGTCCAACAAAATATCCAACATCCACTATAGCATATTATCGGCTCAAAAACCAACCTAGACACCATGTCTAATTTGAGTTAAGAGGGCATTTTAACCTAAGCATGCTTAAATAAAGGCCTTTGAAAGCAAGATCTCCACTCTTAAACTAGGCACCATGCTTCATTTAAGAGATGTATGAAAGTACTTCAAACCTAAACATATACTATAGCAGATGAAGGTAGTATTAAAGCATTAAGGAGATTTACTCCAAATTGTGATGAGAGAGCATGATTAGTGTATAGCACATGAGCATGTCTTAAATGTAGGGGCAACATGGTAAGAGATGTTCTTACAAAGTCAATGTTGCATGATGATTGGTTCGACATACCTTATGTTTGTCATTCCTTTGAACATTTTTGCTCCAGACCTGCAAAGGTTAGTGACAAGAATACCCGAAGGAATATTTTAACAATTATATATCTATGCTCATTACACAAGGGCAGCAGAAAGGTGAACACTGATCTGAAAAGAATGCTTGTTTTAGGACACTGAGCTTGTCTTTGGGAAACCTTCAAGATGTGATTTGGTGAGTGGTTTCCCCTCCAACACCAACTTTAAGAGCACAATGAGATCTACAACATTTGTGATAAACATATGCATCTACAACCACCCTTTTGAAGTTTTTGTAAATAGAAAGTGTGACGGGGTTGAAATCTCGAGTGTGGCAATGTTACACAGACCAACTGAATCAGGAGATGTCTCATATGAGCATGGATTTAAAGAGGTGTTTATGAAGCAGCTTCCATGCTCTTTGATATCATCATCCTCGATTTCAGAGAAGAAACACCGAAGGATGGGGTTCATCATTTTCTAAAGTGTGGGGTGTTTTCTCTACGGAAGGTTTTGTGACAACCAAATTATTAGAAGGATTTGAATGAATTTCAAATTTGGTTGTGTGTTCCTCCTCGTGTTGGTCGGGGTTGGGCTCGACTTCATCTTCAGGGAATTCATCATAAATGCCAGTGTATGTGGTGTTTTCAAGGATTTTCTCAAGGATGGCTTTCCCTTCACTAACAATTTTATGAGTGAATGATCCTCCCGAAGAGGTATCAAGAAAAAGGGTAGCTTCTTTGCTAAGACCATAATGAAAATGTTGTAAAATAACGTCCTCAGTCAAAGAAAGATTTGGGCCATTGTTGACAAGGCTCATAAATTTGGGCCATTGTTGACAAGGCTCATAAATCTAACCCAAGCTGCTCCTATTGTCTCCTTCTCTCTTTGTTGAAAGGTAAGAATTTCTATTCGAAGGGCAGTGACTCGAGAAAGAGGGAAGAAAGCAAGACAAAATTTGTCCCGAAGTTCATCCCAATTTCCATCTACTCCTCTTACGTTTTGAGCATACCACTGTTTTGCTCTTCCAAAAAGGGAGAACGAAAATAATTTCCATTTAATGGTCTCTTGTGTCATGCCCGCAATAGACAAGCAAGAACACAATTGCTCAAATTCCCTAAGGTGGGTGTGAGGGTTTTCATCATCTAGCCCAGAGAAGGGTTGCTCCTGAACCATGGCTGTAAAGCCAGGACGAATTTGGTAGCCATCAGTAAGAATAGGATGTGATGATGGTGGTGGCTCCAACAATTCGCCCTTTGGAGCGGAGTATTTATAGATAGGAGTGGAATTCATGTGGTAAGAAGTGTGGTGGTGAGGTAAGGGTGGTGGTAAGAGAAAAAAGTGGTAAAAGAAAAGAAACACGGACGACTTGGTTCGAAACTAGCACAGCTACCGTTCCCCGGCTACGGCGCCAGAAAGCTTGTTGGGTATTTTAAACGCACACAGAAAAATCCGCAAGCGCACGGATACAGATGTAGCTTTCACCCGAGAGTATTCCAGGGTATCGATTTCCACGGGGAACGTGAAGTGTACTAATCAAGGGGCAAGTCGTCCAAGAAAAGAACGATAATGTGGATAGAGAGAGATTTAGGGTTTTCGAAGCAGGTCTATCTAATTAAAGGCTTATAAAACTTTACTTACTTCGGGACATCAGAACACTAGCCATAGAAAGGGATGAGAAAGGGGCTAGGAAGCTCCGACTACGGTCCTACAAACACCAACCCGAACGTGGTGGACTACGTCGGCCGTCAGGGCTGTCACCACCTGGGGCTACCACAACTATCCGTGGGGTTGGGTGCAAACTCAGGTAAACCCTAGTCTAGACGCCACGTCTACACTAACGTCTACTACTCTAATTATCTAGAATAATTAGAGCACTCGATACGAGCGAAGATCCAGTAAATGAAATAAAGCAAGAACTGTAATTAAATATAATACTCGGAAATAGTAAATGAAGAACCTGGAGATTACTTGAAGACGAACTAGATGTTGTACCAATACAATGTCGAGGAAGATCCGACAGATCCGGCTCCTCCTCAGCTCTCTCATTTCTCTCTCTCTAGATTACAACTAGATGATGAACTAGAACTAGATCTAGAACTAGAACTAGACGATCAACTAGAGGGATCTCTACTTCTAATTGAAACCCTAGTTTCTGATATGGAGATGAATAATGAAGATGGAGATGCCTGGAGAGGGGGGTCTGGGGCTGGTTTTATAGCCCAGAGCGTGGAACGTGAGCCCTTGGATCAAACCGACTTCAGGGACGGTGGAGATGCATCCTAGGAGGCGGTGGAAGAAGGTTCCAGAAGGCGGAGGCAAAAAGGGCTCCGTGGCCGACCGGTCGGTCTTGGGGTGGGACCGGTCGGTCTGGCCCAGTGGGCCCACGTGGTGGGCCGCCTCATGGTGTCTTCTGGTGTCTTCTACATCCTTCTTTTGTAGATTTCATTGCGAAATTAATATCTTTTCATCCGGGACTCCGAATATAGCAAATGATATGTCCGTTTCGATCGTCTCGACGAGCTCTTCTCAATGGTGCACTCCAATTCATCACTTGAGATGCTTTTATATGGTAAAAACATGGATGTCCTACAAAACAAGTGAGAGCACCAAAACTCATGGAACTTGTTAGTTTCAAACCCTACAACTATGCTTTGTGATTCATTTAATGTTATTTTATGCAATAGTTGATGGTTAATTATGAGCATTAGTGAGCGTCAACACTGTCCTATATCCATCTCGGCAAGCCCCTTTTGTGTCCTTTCGGGTAACCACCATCAAGCGAGGAGAAGTCCTCGAACCAACCAGAGCCATGTAGCCCTCACGGTTGTACTGTATGTCCCAGCTTTTTCCCGCAGAAGATCATTTAGGGGGGTCAGATATTCACATTACCATAAAAACAAGTTATCAGTATATGTTGCACATATTATTAGTCATCTTGTTTGTTCATATAGATTGGAGTTAAGCACTAGCAGATCTACCCATATGCACATATCCCACAGTAACAAGGTATAGAGTTGAATCATCTAGATAAACCTATGGCTTGCAAATTTGACATATGCACATGAATAGTTAATTATAAATGAGTAGGCAACCAGGATGGTCTCATGTTATACTTGCCGGTTACTCTCGATCAATTCTCACATCTTCAGCTCTGGGTCATCACCTTCTGATCTTCAGCGCGCACCACCGATCATCGTCTACTCGTAGCAAGCAACACGCATGGGCATACATACAAACAAACAACATAGACAACTAAGAACAACAACACGAGACAAAACAACGTACTAAAAGAGAGCTCGTACTACGGTCGCGGGATCGCACGAAACGACTAAAACAGAACTACTGTTGCAAGACACGTCTACCGGGAGTTTATATTATATAAAAGAAGAAAAAGATTAAAGTTGGTTTATTTTAATTGTGAAAACCATATAAAAGTATTTAATTCAGATTAGGCAAAATATATTTTTATTTGGAAGAATAGATTAAACTAATAAAATTATAATTATTAAAGACACCTTTAAGTTGTCATTAATCAAGTTATGTTTGCATTATAAAAGACCGAAGATTAACCCTAAGTTGCTTTTAATTAGAAAGACATTAAATAATTATTAACCAAATTAATAGGTTCAGATTTATAAACATATGACAAGATTAAGATTGAGCTTAAGATTGAGCTTATATCGGCACAGTCGCAACTAAAACGAATTTATAACCCTAGGTTACTTTTAATTAAGAAACAGTTAAATTAGCATTAATCAAATTAATAAATAATAATGAAAATTCACAATTTTGTAACGTAGGAAACACTAGAGCCAAAACGTAGAGCACGTTGACATAATTCTAAGGCAACTAAAACGGACTAAAACAGAGATTAGATGATTAAACGGCGAAGGATTAAAAAGCGGTGGCGAAACTATAAATATCTCATCTTGTACCTTGGGCTTCTTCTCGTACAGGACATGCGAAGCTGCTGCACCTGTGCTGGTCACACGCGGGAGGAGGAGAGGGCATCAGCAATCGGCTGCTGGCCGGTCCGGTGACGTAGTGGGCTCACGGCTGGCCCACACGGCCTCTGGGGTGGCCGGACAGCCACGTCCAGCGGCCGATCGGCCAGAGGGCGGCGGCGGTCTGCCCAGCAGAGCCACGCATGGTGCATCCAGGAGGACCGCAGGGCAGGCCAGGGCTCGCGCGGGGTGCCCAGTCCAGGACGACCGCGTGGTCTGGACACGGGGCCGAGGAGGAGCCGGTCAGACATGTTGGAACCCAGAAATGGAAGGTCTTTGATGGTGATGGTGAGTCCGCCGGAAAAGAGAAAATGGATCGGAAACGGTCTAATAGTGATGGATTCGTGAAAAGAAAGACATCACGGCATAGAGAACGAAGAGGGCTACCTTCTGGTGGCGGTGGTTTTCTCCGGAACGCGATGGTTTGACTGGAAAAGCTCGCCGGAGAGTTCGCCAGAGTTTAGAGATGCGAAACTTCGGCTTCAGATCTAGAACGATAGGAGCGGCGGCTCGCGAAACGGACCGTACTTTTGGACTCAGAGCGTCGATGGCTACGCCGGCATATATATAGTGTTAGGGTTTGGGGAAAACGAAAAATGAGATATTTTATTATTTTCCGAATTATTTAATTTCGGGATTAAAATAATTTCAGAAAAGTCCAGAATTGTTGTTCAAGCCACGAAAAATATTCAGGCGGCTCTGAAAATTTTGGGAAAATTCTCTGAGATATTTTGGAACATGATGAACCAAATAAAATATTTAGATCTCATGAAAAGATATTTTGGAGAATCTAAAATTTAGAATATGCTCATAGAAAAATTAGAAACTGTTCCGGAAAAGCCAGAAAAATTTCCGAGAAATTTATAGCGATATGCTGCTGGTTGATGAACTTAAAGAAGTGATTTGGGATATAAGAAAAAGAATTTTGGAAAAGTCCAACAAGACGATAGAGATGGAAACGATAAAATTAATTTTTGGAAAAAGATGGAAACAGACCGGATATAGATAGACGACCTACCAAACGCGTTTGAAACTCTACTGACTAACAACTCAATGTCAAACAACAAGCAACCATCACATCAAGCATAACCCATCAAATTAGTTTAGCAAAATTTAAAAACTCTTGATTTACTACAACTAAAGTGGCACAAGCTCCAGCTAAACTTGATCAATTTTATACAAATATTAAAATTATTTGTTTTATTTAGTATTTTCTACTCACAACCCAAAATCAGAAATTTGGGGTATGACACTCTTGTGTTCTTAATTCACTTCCATTGTCACTTCTCACTTTCTTGATTCTTCTATCAAATTCATTTTGGCTTCTCTTGACAAAAGGTTTGAATATACCAAACACTTCACTCTTGTCAACAAAAAAGAAGACTCATGTGTATCTTGTATAGTCATCTACTATCACAAAGTCATACTTGTTTTCGCCAATACTTGCGTATGTAGTTGGTCCAAACAAGTCCATGTGCAATAACTCAAGTGCATGTGTAGTGCTCATCATTCCTTTGTTTGGATGGGTGTTTCCAACTTGCTTTCTCATCTGGCATGCACTACAAAGCTTATCTTTCTCAAAGTGAACATATTTTAATTTAGCCCTCTCACCATGTCATGCTTTACTAGCCTCTTTAGTTGCTTCATTCCAACATGTCACAAGCGCCTATGCCATAGCCAGCCCATACTTGATTTGGTGAATAAGCATGTTGTCAATTGAGCTTCACTTGCATCAAAGTCCACCAAATAGAGATTCTCGTATCTAAATCTTTTGAACACCAAGTCACTTCCATCAACACTCACTATCTCCACATCATCAACACCAAATATGCATTTGAATTCCAAATCACACAATTGTGCCACTGACAACAAGTTGAAGTTGAGAGATTCCACCAATAGCACATTGGAGATGCTCAAGTCATTAGATATTGCAATCTTGCCCAAGCCTTTGACCTTGTCTTTCTTGTTGTCACCAAATGTGATGGCATTCGCATGATCATTTCCACTAGTGTTGATTGATTTGAACATTCTACCATCTCCGTTCATGTGTTGAGTGCACCCACTATCAAGCATCCAAAGCCTTCCTCCGGCTTTATAATTAACCTATAAAAAGATCAATTCTTTTTATGTACCCAAATCCTTTTGGGTCCTCCAAGGTTAGTAACCAAGCTCTTGGACACCCAAATTGCCTTCAACTTTGGGCCAACCATGGGTGCACCAATGTACTTAGCCTTCACACCATTAGTGCCCTTTGTAAGCATATAGCAAGAATCAAGACGAATAGATGAAACATGAACATGATTCTTGTTTTTATTCTTATTTCAGCAATATTGTTCTATGTGTCCGGATTGCTTGCAACTATGGCAAAATCGACCATTGCTCTTCACAAAATAAGTCTTGTGAGTAGCAAAGGCCGCCTTACCCTTCTTGGGCGTATAGCCAAGTCCCTATTTGTTGTGTGGGAATCTTTGACTACCCAAGCACTTAAGCAAGCGGGCATCTCCACCATAGGCATTGCCTAAAGCATGTGTGAGCTCATTTACATTGTTCTTAAGGTTCTCATTTTCTACCATAAATGATGAATCACAAGTAGTAGAAGTGGTATTTCTAGTTGAGCTAGATGATGATGATGCATTTGTGGAAGCAACAATAATAGGAGCATAAAATGATTCATCAAGTGTATCACATGTAACTCCTACATTGCATGTTTCAACAATATCCTCAATCTTACTTTGATCAAGGAGGGAGGAGTGGGCTTCTTTAAGCCTAGTGTGAGCTTGATCAAGCTTCTCATGGGCTTCCTCTAGCCTCTCATGAGTAGACTTGAGCTCATCAAAGGATTTCTCAAGAGCCTTATTGGTTTTGCGCAATTCTTTGCACTCCTTCCTCTTAGTCTCAATGTAGGAGTGAGCATATTGTAGCATGCTCATGATGTCCTCCTTTGAGTACTCCTCATCATCGTCACTCTCACTCTCACTCTCATCGGATGATACCTTAGTGGCTTTAGCCATGAAACATGTCGATGGAGTGTTGAAGATAGAAGGCTTGCTTGAAATAGCAAGGCTAGCCATAGCCTTTTTCTTAGTGGTATTCCTCTCATCATCACTAGAATCATCATCATCACTTGAGTAAGCATCACTATCCCAAGTCACAATATAGAAACCACCTTTCTTCTTTTCCTTGTTCTTCTCTTTCTTTTCTTTTCTTTCTTTCTTGTCCTTCTTCTTGTTCTTCTTGTAATCATCATCTTCATCACTAGAATATGGACAATCCGCACTAAAATGATCCGTGCTCTTGCATCGACATCACCTTTTAGTTGTGATTTTGGTTGCATCTCTTCTTTTTCTTGCTCCATAGCCCTTCTTCTTCATGAACTTGCCAAACCTCTTGACAAATAGAGTCATCTCATCATCATCCATCTCACTAAAGCTTGTGCTAGCTTCATCATCACTTTCTTCCTTCTTTGTTTTGCCCTTGCTCTTGCTCTTGGAGGATGAAGCCTTGAATGCCACGGTCTTCTTCTTCTGGGGTTCCCCATCCCGTTCCACACGGTATGTGTCTTCAGTGACCACATCACCTAGTACTTGGTTTGGGGTTACCATATCCAATCCTTCCCTCACTAGGATAGTCACCAAAGTATCAAACCTTGGTGGCAAGAATCTCAAGAACTTGTGAGAAAAGTCTTTGTCCTCCACCTTCTCTCCCAAAGCCTTCAAGTCATTGATAATCATTTGCAACCGATGAAACATCTCTGGTATGCTTTCTTCATCTTGCATCTTGAAGGTGGCAAGCTTGTCTTTGAGGATGTATAGCTTGGCACCCTTGACCGCCTTGGTGCCCTCATATGTCTCCTCCAATCTTTCCCATATCTCACTTGCTCATTCAAGATCCTTGATTTGCTCAAAGACTTTTGTATCAAATGCTTCATAGAACAAGTAGATGGCCACATCATTCCATTGAAGCTTCTCTTCTTCTCTTGGAGTTGGATCGGCGGTATCAATCACCGCAAAGTCATGTTTAGTTACTTCCCATATTTTCCTATTCATGCCTCTTGTGAATGTACACATCTTCCTCTTCCAACAATCAAAGTTGGTGTCGTCAAAATGTGGTGGCTTCCCCATGTTGGTTGATTTGAGCCATTTCAACACCGGAGGTTGTTAAGCCTCAAACAAATGGTGACCACGGCTCTGATACCACTTGAAAAGTCAAAATTGGCTAGAGGGGGGGTGAATAGCCTAATTAAAAATCTACAAAATTACTTAGGCAAACATTATTAGTAAAACAAATGGCGAAGCTTTTGCACTAGCCTAATAGTGTGTTGCAAGCCACCTATCCAACAATTCTACATAATATCTCTATGTCACACAAACAACAAGGTAAAACTAGAGATATACAAAATGGCACGATCAAAAAGAAATTAGAAGGATTATCAAGAAAGGTCTACACAAGATGTATACTAAGAATGAGAGACAATGTAACTAATAACTATCTACTCAAGATATATAGCAAATGAGTTGAACAACAAATGAAAGTAATTTCACAAATGAAATAGCTCAAAGTAAATACACAAAGAAAATAAGCTAGATAGAGGTGGTTTCACCGAGCCTTCGGGTTCGCCTAGTAGAGAGCCAATCACCGGTGAAATCCACTTGTGAAGCCGATCACCAAAAATGTGAATATGAAGACCAATCACCAAGATGGAGACACAATCACAATAAGCACACGGGAGACAAAGATTTATCCCCGAGGTTCACGTGCTTGCCGGCACGCTACTCCTCGTTGTGTCGACCAACACTAGGTGACTCGGTGGCTAATTGGCACCAAGTCAAGCTCACAAAGAGCGCCACAAGAATCTACTAGTGAGGTAGCTCAATGACAAGAGCAATCCACTAAGGATGCCTCTTGCCGCTCCGGTGAGGTGAGACTCCAAAACCTCTCACAATCACGAACAGTGGTGGCCAAGAACAATCACCAATCTTGCCAAATCCACCTCAACGCCTCCAAGCCGTCTAGGCACCGGCAAATGTCAAGAGTAACAAGAAACTCAAAGCCGATGCGAAGAACTAGTGCCACTAGAATGAACTCTTTCAAATCTTAGCACTAGAGCACTCAATCTCACTTGGTTTGATCAAAGAAACACTAGAGATGAGTGGGGAGGCTTGGCTATGCTCACAAGGATGTTTAGGGATCAAAATGTGCAAGAGAGAGCCCATGTGAGCATAGCCAAGCCACTTATATAGGCCACACAAGACGACCTAGTCGTTCGGCTGAAAATACGACCATCGGATGCGCAGGTGTCGGGACCATCAGACGCTGCCCTAGCGTCCGAGGCTCTGATGAGCACCACGTGTCCCCCTGATACGAATTTGAGCCGCCCGATCCCACCGATCAAATCCCTTTGCTCCACGGTTAAAGTGACATCGAACGTGTCGATGTCAGGCATCGGACGCTTCGATGCCACTTCTCCTTTAAGATCAGATTAGCGCCCCATCAGACACGCCAGCACCCTTGCATCGGACGCTCAACCCCTGCGTCCGATGACCATGCAGAGAGGTTCCAGAGAGGGCATAAACACATCGGACGCAGGCCAGCTTCCGATGCTCCCTGGAAAGCTTGCTCGCGCCACGTCACCTGCATCGGGCCCTGCAACGGTGTTTACCCAGCGTTCGTTTCCTGCGTCCGATGCTCCTTCAACATTTGTCAACAGTGTTTCAGAATTGTTGTCTTTTGTTTGAACTAGATTGTTTCTATAATCATTCAATACAACAATACACAATTTTGGCCTTAATTTCAACACTTTGTGGAATACCATCAAGTTTATTTTTCTTGTTGAACCTTTGATACACTTAGCAAACTCGTTAGACCTTTAGTTGAGTTGTCATTCAATTCACCAAACCCAATAAGGGCTAGATGCACTTACATTTACTCTACTACTTAATTTGTCAGTCTCTCTCTAAGTCTGGAATCCCCGTTGTTACCTTACTTAATATTTATCATTTATCTTTGTCTTACCTCTGTATAGATAAGTGTGGTTATTGATCTTTATCATAAGTATGTATTTGTACCTCTTTCTAGCCATATCATTCTTCCATTTTAATCTTGATCTAAGCTCCTAGTGATAAAATGTAAATAACGATACCTGGAACATTCCTGGTGAAATATATTATCGAGTGTATTTTATCTATGCGCTTGCAGATAACCTTAACTTTATATTTATGTTAGAGGGTTTTAGCTCCCAAATTTTTTTTGGATTATGACCTGTAGCACTTTCGTTGTTATTTGACAAACTTTGTCCAAACATGGACTAACTAGGCTCAAAAGATTCGTCTCGATATTTACAGACAAAAAGTATAATTAGTTATTTTTTTACCTACATTTAATGTTCCATATATGCATCTAAAGATTCGATGTGAAAGGAAATCTTGAAAATTTTTAGGAACTAAAGATGGCCTAGTGTCATAATCATAAGTACAACCACACTTCTAGCGTCGTGTTAGGGATGACAACTTAACTTGAGCGATGTTGGAAGTGTCAAGAGTGACCATGTTAATAACTATTTCTTGGTAAAAAAACAGTCTGATTCAATTTTGAAACAAAAGGATCTTTATAACAGTAGAAAAAAAAAAGAATGATCTTTGAACAATAATATGTCACCTGCACTAGTTAGCACCCTACTCCCAATCAAGCACTTCTCAACTTAAGAAAATAGAATCTCAGACTTCTCTCTAATCACATGTGCATGGTTAAAGTCAGACTTCTCTTAATCACATGTGCATGGTTAAAGTCACTTAGAGCATGGAATAACGTCTGACGATAAAAAGAGTGGAGGTTATAGGCATATTTTTTATGTTGACTACGACCTTGTTCAGTTGGTGAAATTTTTTGGGAAAAGTTTGTTATAGCACTTTCATTGTTTTGTCAATTTGTCTAAACATGGACTAACTAGCTTCAAAAGATTCGTCTCGACATTTACAGATAAACTGTGCAATTAGTTATTTTTTCTACATTTAATACATCATGCATGCGTCTAAAGATTCGATGTGACGGAAAATCTTCAAATATCTTCAGAACTGAATATGGCTTACGTATACAGTTTTAACTAGCATGCTACACATGCCTCACATAGTTTTGGACGAGGCTTTAACAACTGCATTGTTGTTGTCCGCGTGACCCATCTACTGTGTGCGAGCTCGAGACCACCGTCACCGAGTGAAGACGGCGAGTCACGTAGAAGTTAGAATATAATAATGACTCCACCTCAAATAAAGATTCGATGTGACGAAAAATCTTGAAATCTCTTGAGAACTGAATATGGCCTACGTATACACTTTTAACTAGCATGCTACACATGTCGCACATAGTTTTGGGCGAGGCTTTAACAACTGCATTGTTGTTGTCCGCGTGACCCCATCTACTGTGTGCGAGCTCGAGACCACCGTTACCGAGTGAAGATGGCGAGTCACATAGAAGTTAGAATCTCAAATAAAGATTCGATGTGACGGAAAATCTTGAAATATCCTGAGAACTGAATATGGCCTACGTATACACTTTTAACTAGCATGCTACACATGTCGCACATAGTTTTGGGCGAGACTTTAACAACTACATTGTTGTTGTCCGTGTGACCCCATCTACTGTGTGCGAGCTCGAGACCACCGTCACCGAGTGAAGATGGCGAGTCATGTAGAAGTTAGAATATAATAATAACTCCGTCTCAAATCCGTAGGAGTAGCAGTCTGGCTAAACCAAACCTCTGGCTCCAAGTACGCAACTGACCGAACACTGATAAATAAACAAACCATTGATAAATAAATTAATGATGATGACAGCAACTACTCCAAATAAACGATCCCACCCCCAGACACGGCTGCCAGCTCTCAGACACAAACGACTCCACACGATATTCCTCCACTTCGATCAGCTGCCCGCACGCGCGCTCATGGCCATGGGGAAGCCCAAGTCGTCGTCGTCGACGTCGTGGTCTGCGCTGTTCGGCCTCGGCTGCTTCAGGTCTTCCCATGCCGACCGCTCTAGCGACGGCTCCGGCTCCAAGAACGCGGCCAAGGTGGCCTCCAGTTCCTCCAGGCCTCCCGCACCAGCGCCGCTGCCTTCACCGGAGGACCTATCACTGTCGCTGGCCGGATCTGACGTGCTGGCTTTCACGGTGGAGGAGCTCCGGGTGGCAACGCGGGACTTCTCGATGAGCAACTTCGTCGGCGAGGGCGGGTTCGGGCCCGTGTACAAGGGCCGCGTCGACGAGCGGGTCAGGCCCGGCTTGCGGCAGCCGCAGGCCGTCGCCGTCAAGCTGCTCGACCTCGAGGGCTCCCAGGGCCATAAGGAGTGGCTGGTAAGCAAGTTTCTGAATCACGCGAACAATCTGATGGTTCGGGTTAGTTTCGCAGATTTGACAGAGAATAGTGATCGATCCGGTCTTCTGAATTCATCTTCGTTGCAGAATTGAGAATTACGATCCCTCGTTGAAAGTAAAACTAACACTTCTTCGCAAATAGTCTCTTTCACTTCTGAATAATAGTTTTGTTCAACTTCAATTTTCTGATTTAAACTAGCATGTTTGATCAAATTTGAAATTGACTGACCTATTGAAAAGTAAAAAAAAAATACATTTTTGCGGGACAGGAGACTGTTGAGTACTAAGCAGTAATGTTGAAGTTGAACTGTTGACCCTGTTCTCGGTACTCCCGATATATGACACTTAAGATAAACTAGTTAATTCAGAATTTTAATTATCCTGTCATATATTCATTATGTATTAGAAACTGAGAAAGTACTGTATTAGTATTTAAGCACTTATTGACTTTGCAATGAAACTATACTGAAAATAATAGAATTAAACTGAAAGGTTATTAATTCCGGCTCCTAGTCACTGGTAATTAGCAGTTCCTCTCTTCCAAAATTTTTATATACATTGTTTTTATTCTGTATCTAAATATAATATATATCTAAGTGCATCACAAAATTTGTGTATTTAGAAAAGATAGAATGTCTGATAATTTGCATTAGAGAAGTATTAGCTTGAATTAACTATACAGAATTCAAATCTCATACAACTTCTTATAGTTTTTTCTGTCTACTATTTACGAGGGGATGCCATTAAGAAAATAATCGTACGTGGAAACGAAGTTAATTTCTACTGCCATTTTAGTACTTTATTTAACAATGAACTGAACCCTACTCAAAAGTCCAAAGAAAATAGTAGTGTTGCCATCTAGTACTAGTATAGCTTAGCTGTGACCACTTTTGGAAGTCGCCATGTCTTCTCCCCTCTTCAGACACACAGACAGATCCTTTCAGAATTCTTCTGTTTGGTGCCCTTGCGATGTAACTTGTCAACCACCAAACTCAACACTGCTCATTTGGTCAAACAATTCTACTTTTCCAAGTGTTGGTGGTCAAAATATTCCTTAAAAATACTAAGAAAATGCTGCTTGTGTTGACTTGCATCTACTACCTGTGATGATTTACTAATTACTTATTTGTTTTTGCTGGACAGGCTGAAGTCATTTTCCTTGGGCAGCTGAGGCATCCACACCTTGTCAAACTCATCGGCTACTGCTACCAGGATGAGCACCGGCTTCTCGTGTACGAGTTCATGGCCAGGGGCAGCTTGGAGAAGCATCTCTTCAAAAGTACGGCAAATTCTATATAATTTGAATTCAAGTGTTTCTTATCTTAATTAACAGTGAGATGAGCTCTATGAATTTGATTATTATTTTTTATCTCACCTTACTTAAAGTCACAATAATCATGGGGAATGCAATGCTCTCTTGGTGGACATGACATGACAGAGTACTCTGCTTCCCTGCCGTGGCCGACGCGACTGAAGATCGCCATTGGAGCTGCCAAAGGTTTGGCCTTCCTCCACGAAGCTGCCAAACCCGTCATCTACCGCGACTTCAAGACCTCCAACATCCTGCTGGACTCGGTAGCAAAGCATCCTTCACGGCTTCACCTGTATCTGTGTTGATGACATCACATGACATGACAGACACTGGCAGGACTACACGGCGAAGCTGTCAGATTTCGGGCTAGCAAAGGCTGGGCCTGGAGAAGACGAGACCCACGTGTCGACCCGAGTGATGGGCACGCAGGGCTACGCGGCACCCGAGTACATCATGACGGGGCATCTGACGACAAAGAGCGACGTGTACAGCTTCGGCGTGGTGCTCCTGGAGCTGCTGACCGGGCGGAAGGCGCTGGACAAGAACCGGCCGCCGCGAGAGCAGAGCCTGGTGGAGTGGGCGCGCCCGTGCCTGCGCGACTCTCGCCGGCTGGAGCGCGTCATGGACCGGAGGCTGCTCAGCCCCACGCCCACCCGAGCGGCCCAAAAGGCCGCAGGGGTAGCCCACCAGTGCCTCAGTGTAAGCCCCAAATCCCGGCCCCAGATGTGTGCCGTCGTAGAGGCCCTGGAGTCGCTGCTTGCTCTAGACGATGCCGTTGCGGAGCCATTTGTGTACACGGCGCCGGCGCCGGCGCCGGAGAAGAGATGATGGCATATATGTACTTCCGTGAACGATCCAAACCCCAAAGTTACCGTTGGTTGCTCTTGCTTGATCCATTCATCGTCGTCCTGCTGGCTGCGAGAAGGCAAGGCGGCGGCGAGGATGCTACTGGTACTGGTAGTGGTGGGGACTAGGGAGCACGCGGGCTTTGCAGGCGTACACGCACGCATGCCCGGGCGAAAGGCGGCGTGGCGAGACAGCGCACGCAGCCTTTTCTTTTCAGTGTTCAGTAGTGTCGGGGTCCATAAAAGGGTACCCTCAATCAACGCGAACAAATAGGTTAAACCTATAACATCAATTAATAAACTCAGCTAGGCTAACCTTCCAAGAAACCAACCCCTCGGAGCCTGTAACGCTGGCCCACCGCCAGGGAGCTTAGACTTGCCAAAACCTTACCGACCGCCTCCTGGTAGCCTACCCCTCGAACCCACTACAGTTGTGCACCGCTCCTCGGGACCCGCGCGGGGACCTCGAGCCCCTCCAGCACGATGGCCTATCCCTCGAGGCTCGTCACACCCTAGGCCTCGAGCTGGAGCTCGTTCTCCGTCTCGCCCGAGCCCTCCAAGCCAGGCCTCGGGCGAACGCTCGTTCTGCGTCTCGCCCGAGCCCTCCAAGACAGGCCTCGGGCGAACGCTCGTTCTCCGTCTCGCCCGAGCCCTCCAAGTCAGGCTTCGGGCGAACGCTCATTCTCCGTCCTGCCCAGATGCTCAATCTCCGTCTCGCCCGAGCCCTCCGAGCCAGGCCTCGGGCTGGCGCTCCGTACTAGCCCCATACTGCGCATTTAATGTGTCCTCTTACCCCGGTCACATCCTCCGGTACACAGCGTGTGCCACAGTAAACCGGAGCTAGAGTCAAACCTCGTTTTCACCACAAGCATGGGCAAAAAGGCATAAGTACATCACTGTTCGGCCATACACGCACTGTAGCACACTCGAGCTTCACCCCGAGGCCTGGGTTCCCGCTGTACGCCCGGGCGTTCCGGGACTTGCCCATACCTGCGGGGGCTCGAGCCTCCCGTAGGCGACACCTCGAGGCCGGCCCTGCGCCCCTCGAGCCCTGACTGCTTTCACGCTATTGGAGGACAGATACCCCAAGACCCGGAGGGACCCCGCCGTGTCCTGTACGTGCCGGGATGGGTGCTGTACGGCTTCCACGTCGCCACGCCTCCACGTCCGCGCCCGGGATGGAGGCCACGCATCAAGGACGCCTCAACAGCAACACTCACGTTGGCTACAGTGACTTCGATAAGACAGAGTTCCTACCCTTCGCCATACCGAGCGCTGTACATGTCAATCCTGTGTAAACCCTAGCCTCCTCTTGTTCTATAAAAGGGGACGTCAGGGCCCTTCGCGTGGGGGGACGGTTACGCACAAGAGACAACACACGAGTCCACACACACGAGTTCGGACTCCGGTCCACGCTCATTGAGCTTGTATTGCCCCTGTACAAGCACTTAGGTGCAAGTAATACAAGAACCTCCTCCCCCCGCTGGACGTAGGGCTTTCTTTGCCCGAACCAGGATAAATCCTTGTGTCATCTTGCATCACCATCCAGGAAGAGAGCACGCGATCACATTACTCGTTGGTGTCAGACCCCCGGGATCGAAACAGCGACAGTTGGCGCGCCAGGTAGGGGCCTTCGCGTGTCCGAGCCGATTTCTCGTTGTTTCCTGGATGGCTTCATCCCCTCCTTCGTTCTCGGCTGGTGCCGTCATCTGGTTTGGGAGCCTCGAGTTCCTGGCCACCAGCAGCGGCAGCGAGCTGACCCTGCTCTCCACGGAGAGCCCAAGCGGAGAGCGTGCCACGCCACCCCGCGCGGGGGGCGTGGCGCGTCGCCCGCACCACCACGCATCGCCACCTCATGAGCGGCGCCGTCGTCACCATCGTCGCCAGGCACAGGCGGTGCCCGTGGCGTACACCCACTTTCCCGCGGCCGGCGTAGAGTCCCCAATGAGGAACCTGTCCGGCTGGCAACCGGAGACTTCTAGGGCGCGCGCGAACTCTCCCAGTGAGTTCGCGTTCGTCATGCGCATGGACCGGGAGCCTGGCCAGAGGCCCCCGAGCCGTGCTCTGTCGACACCACCTGGCTTCCTCCCGCACGAGATGTACCGCGCTCGATGCCAGCGGGCCCCCGTTCGGCCTCAACAGCTCCGCAGCCGTTTACGCCCACCACCTCGACGAGCGCCGTCAGGACCGGGCGGCGGCAGAGCGGGAGGAACGTCCGGGCGTGATCCTACGAGCCACCACCGACCTGCCCGGGGACGCGGCGCCACGTACCGTCAAAACTCCTCGTCCGGTCGTGACGCCGCCAACGACTGCGCAACAAGTTCAGAGGGCGCCAGCGGGCCTTCCTCGAGGCCTAGCCTCGAGGCCCCGCGACGCCCCAACGACTGCGCAAACAAGTTCAGAGGGCGCCAGCGGGCCCCTCGAGGCCTAGCCCGAGGCCCCACGACGCCGCCACCAGCAACAACGCCGGGGGGCCCTCCCCTCCCCGGCATCAGGACGATAAACGCAGGACTGTTTCGAACAAGGAGGAACAGCATCCCTCTCCGCGATCAAAAAGGAAGCCTCGGCCACCCTGGACTAACTCGACGGGGACCGGGGCGTGGCGCTGTTGCATTCGGTCGAGTACCCGTGAAACCTCCAACGGGACCTCGACAGTGCTACGTCTGAGGCCAAACAACCAAGGGCGTCACCAGCAAACAAACCCGCGACCGTTGGCGCATCGACCAGTGACTTCGATGGAAGCTCCAACTTCGCCCTTGCCATGCGCACAACCAAGGAGTTCGGTCAATCTCCCCCGACAATCCCGAGCCCGACTCCAGCTCGGAACATCGAACAGCTACGTCGTTTTCTATCCCTAAAGCCTCGAGGCTTCGTACATTTCTCGTATTTTGTACAAACATCGCATCATGAATGAATAAAAGTTCGTTCCCAAGTTCTTTATTTCGTTCAAAACAGAGGTAGCCTTGACTCCGTCTAATCAGAGTCAAGACTCCCTCGGGGGCTAACCGGGGGATCCCCCCTAAGTTCCTAAAAACCTCGCAGGTTTCTTACTAAACTCGACGTTATTCTATTTTTCTATGCCTCGAACGCGCCTCACGACTAAGAAGAAAACACCTTGGGCTCCCTAAGGGTCAAGGGTGTCGAGACGGGAGCTCGCCTACGCCCCCGGGCTATGGCACCTCCGCTCGCTCCCACCCTCGAAGGACTCAAGTCTGTGTCGAAAACTTAGTCGAAGCAAAACTCAGGCAAAGAAAAATAAGAAAACTCGAGCGCAAAGATGTTTCAATATCATCTCGGGCTCTCACCCCAAAAGCCCTTGGAGTCTTTCCCACTCCTCCGAGGCCTCGGGCTATCAGGAGAAGGGTCTCTCCGACCCGACGTCCGACGCCCCCGAGACTTACGTTTTCGCTCGCTTTTTCAAAACAGGCAACAAGGAATGAAATGCGAAAATGTCTTTACATCAGGCCTCGAAGGCCGCGAGCATGTTCTTTCTCACAAAACCCCCCCCCCCCCCCACGGAGGACACAACGCAAGGGCTCGGTGGCTCAAACTAACTTTGTCTCCCCTCTTGAGGCTCGTCTGCAGGAGCGATCACCAAGGGGTCTTCAGGAGCCGAGGACGCTGCTGAGGGAAGCCCCACGTCCTCTTCAAAGAACCGAGCCAGGGCCTCCCCAGGGGCCTCGATGGCCCTGGGTGAACTCCGCGATCTCCGCTCGGCTTCGTCTTCATCGTCCGCAGGATATATCCTTGGTTGATGCGTCGAAGTTGAGGCCGTCGTAGTGCTGGAGATCACGGCGAAGGCCCGCTGTCACCGCAAGCACCTCACAAGCGCACACCCGATCACCACCTCAGACCCAGGGCGGCCAGACGGCTGGTCAGGGAGCTCCCTGACTGACCACCTACTGTCCCGAGGGACGCGCAGGCCTCGGCGGCAGCATCTTGCAGAGCCTGGTGATCCGAAGCCTCAGCCTGGTAAACCGACTGCAGGGCAGCCGAGGCCTCTCGGCCTCAGCAAGCTTCCCCTTCAGATCTACAGAGGATCGATACAACTCGTCAAGAAAAAGAAAACGCGATGAGGAAACCATAAGACCTGCGGAACAAAAGGTCACCTTTCGCCACACCCTCCACTTCTGGGCGTCAGTGGGCCGATGCCTCAGCAGACTTCCGAGCCTGCTCGAGGTCCGTGAACAGGGCCCGCGCTTGGACGCCTCCTCGGCAGCCTGAGCACGAAGGGCCTCGGCCGCCTTCTCGGACTCCTCCAGCCGCGACGCCAACAGTTCTTAGCCTTCTTGCCTCCCGGGCGGCGTACTCTTGGGCTTCGCAAACCGCGGCGGTCAGGTCTGAGCAGCGGACGCTCAGCCCGCCCGCCTCGGTACTCTTCTCGGCAAGCTGCTTCTGGGTGCGGGCGAGCTCAGCACTCGACGTCTGAAGCTGCTCCCAGACGCGGCTCTCCCGACGGAGGAAATCCGACTTGGCCCGAGAGGTCTCCATGAGCTCCTAAGATGGATAATCAACAAACATTAACCCCCTTTATGACGAAATGGGAAGAAGAGGATCGCCAAACAAGGGTCCTCACCTGGACGGCCCGAGGGAGCTCCTTTTCCACCAACTTCAGGGATGTCTTCAACGACCGCGTGAGGAGCGAGCCGAGCTGCCGAGGACGTTCCAGTTTCCGGCCTCAGGGGCATCGTCGAGGACGAACACCGGCTCGGCCTCGGGATCAGCTGGATCCCTCCACTCCACTCGAGGGCCGCCCCAGGTGGAGAGCGACCTCCCAGCGGGAAAGGCCGAGCTTTCGCCCCTCCTCCGACCTCTGGCACCGGCAGCCTCGGAGGCATGCTGGTAACCTCGCCCCTCCACCTCTGCTTTCCCACCTTTTGGGGAAGTCTCGTCAGAAGAGATGTTGTGGATCTCCTCCGGCAAGCGCGACCCCTGAGGCAGGACGTCGGCCCTAGCCTCGGGCGCAACGGCATGGGACGGCTCTGCCTCAGCCGCCTTAGCGGCCTCGACTTCAGCGGTCGAGCCCCCGGGGCGCCTTCATCCCTCGACGCCCCAGAAGCAGGGTCCTCCTATAGCGCCCCACAGAGACGGGCCCCTGTGGGGACTTGATGATTTCGGGCATGACGTCCGGCCCGCCGGACCCCGGCAGTAGTGGCGTCACGGACGGTGCCACCGCCGCGCCGGCGGAGGAAGTCGCGCCCACTTTCAGCGCCTTCCGAGGGCGGAGGGATAAGACCTCCCCGGACCGCTTCCCGCTGAGACAAGAGAAGAAACATACGCATCATGAAGAAAAAATCCCCACACAAGCAAACGCGAGAAGGCGAGCGAAGTGCTCACCCAGCCCTTGGTGCCCTCCTTGCAGTGGACACGGGTGTGGTCTGCAGCCGCGGTGTCCCTGCAGGGGGAACCCCGCTCGGGGGAGGCGGGAGCTCCGTCTTGAGGGTCTCTGTCAAAACCCCCGCCGACGGCGGCGTCGACGGGCCCTAATTGGACCCGTCGCCCCCCCCCCCCCGGGGGCACAGAAGCCTCGACTCCCGGCCGGAGCAGGAACAGGCTCTTCCCCGCGCCTGCGCCACGGGCGCGCCCCTCACGGGCTCGCCAACCGGACCGGCGAACGGTCCACGTCTGGGAACCCCGCCAGGGGCTCGGAGTCCCCCTCCGAGCCCTCCTCGTCTTCATCATCGGAATCCTCCTCCGTAGGGGAGGACTCTTCCGGCTCACCATGGAGCTTCTGTTCCGCCGACGCCTCTCCAGGTTGTCACGGTCCTTCGACGCTTAGCCCGCCTGATGTTCCTGTCGTCCTTTCTCTTTTCCTCTCCTCGGCCAGGCGCCGCCTCTCCTCCCTTTCCTCAGGAAGGGGAGGTTTCGAGGCACTGACCCCCTGTAGACCCTGCAAAAAGAAGGAAGTAAGGATCGAACACGAAAAAAGAAAGCTCCGCGGCAACACACCCACAGGATCGATCCCTTACCAAGCTGATGTACCCGCGGAACGGCGCATCGGAATACTGAGCAGTTTGTTCGCTTCCTTCACCTCCTTTACTGCATCCCTCGCCCGGCGAACGAGCTCGGGATAGGCGACCGGGGACGCCCTCATCTGGCACTCCTGCAGGAGAGGCGCGTCGTCCCTCATCTTCGCCATGATCAGGGGCGGTTCATCAGCGGCAGCACGCACCGCTGGTGGAACCAGGCCACGACCATCCCGGCAGTAAGACCCGCCTTCCGCAGCCTCGACAGGGCCTCAAGTAGCGGGTCGAGTCGACTCTGCCTCTTGTCGACGACGCCGTAGTTCCAAAGGTCCGGCCGCGACTCGATGACGCGGCCGGTGTATGCTGGCAGCAGCCCGTCGTCGTTGCGAAGGTAGAACCAGCCCGCGCGCCAGTTCTTGTTGGAGGTGGCCGCCTGGGACGGGATGTACAGGTCCGACCTATGCTGGCGAACGGAGAGCACGCAGCTCCCCGACCTCATCAATCTCCGCCGACCCTCCGAAACCGCCTTCGTGAAGAGCTCGCCCCGGAAGAGGTGGATCCAGAGCTCCCAGTGGGGCTCGATCCCCAGGAAGCTTTCGCAGACGGTCGCGAAGATGGCCGTCTGTGAAATAGAGTTGGGGGCAAGGTGATGCAGCTCAAGCCCGTAGTAGAAAAGAAGCGCCCTGAGGAACCGGCTCGTCGGTACCCCGAACCCACGCTCGTGGAAAGCGATGAAGCTGACCACGTAGCCGTTGAGGGGCCTCGGCTCCTCCTCCTCCGGACCGGGGGCGATCCACTCCGGCCTATCGGAGCCGGAAAGGCCCCGAAGAAGCCCTCTCTGCACCAGCTCCGCTAGCTTCTCCGGGGTGGCAGCAGAAGCGCCCCACGGCTCAGCGGCGTCCGCCATCCCGAGCGACAGAAGGCGGAGGTGCAGATGTCCAAGGAGGAAAGGTCGCTCGATCTCTCTCTCTCTCTTTCTCTTTGCCTCTCAACCCTCTACTCCGCGCTGGCCGGTCTCTCCCTCCCCGCCTCTGCTTTTATGTGGCTGGACGGAGGAGGAAGACAAAAGAGCAAGGGGGACGGGCGAATGAGGAAAGGAACCGCTCCAAAATCCCCAAGGGGCGTATTTATAGGGTGAAAACCAACGGCCAGATCCCGGTCGATCACTATTCACCCGCATTTAATGCGTTGCACGCTAGGAGATCTCATGATTGCGAGAATCCCCTCGATACGAGTGCGCACACAAGCATTAAATGCTGGGTCATGGGCCCCTACACGCGTCCGCAACGGGCGCCGCCCACGACCCCAGGAAGCCGCCTAAAAAGGCGCGCCCGCCGCTCTGACGGAAGAGATAACCTGCCTCAGACTCCTTCCCAGCGAAGGAACCCAGGGCATCGAGCCCGTTACGTTCCAAGGGATCGAAGGCCATCCCCTCCGAGGGTTCGACAGCCACCCCAAGATAACAGAGTCGTATCCGAGGCTAGCAGGGCGGTCTCAAAACGGGATCCCAACGAAGGGAGGCAACGAGCCCTCGGAACCAATCGAACGGTTCCGGGCCCTGGTGACTGTCCTCTGTTTTCATGTGTGTGCCTCCGGGCCCCTAGCTGACCCCTATCAAACGGGGCACGGGCACGCACTTGGATTTACCCGTTAACAGCTCATCGTTCTCCGTCTCGCCCGAGCCCTCCGAGCCAGGCCTCGGGTGAACGCTCGTTCTCCGAGCCCTCCAAGCCAGGCCTCGGGCGGACACTCATTCTCCGTCTCGCCCGAGCCCTCCAAGCCAGGCCTCGGGCGAACGCTCGTTCTCCGTCTCGCCCGAGCCCTCCGAGCCAGGCCTCGGGCGGAGTCTCCCACGACAGAGGAAAGGTAACCGCACACGTTTAATGCGCCCATCTAACCGCGTCTCGAGCCGGTTGACAGGTACACGCGGCAATCCCCCATTCACTCCACTTCCGGGGCCCACCGCGGCCGCCGCTCCGACTTCCTGTCCGTCGCCCTGGCGCCACGATCTCCACTCCCTGACGGTTTCCGCCCAAAAAGGCGCGCCGAATGGGCAGAAGAATTCCCAGACGACGGAGGCTTCTTCACGAAGGTAAAAACGGGCCCCGACCCTAAGTCTCGAAGCAGCGAAGGCTGGCCCTCGAAGAGGGTTCGACAGCCGGCTTCGAGCACCCAAGTCAGGGACACCAAGGGGCACCACTCGCAGCATCGCTCGAAGGCCAAGCCCTCAAGGCCCCTCACGTGTATCCAAGACAGGGAGCATGACATGCAGTGAGATCCTCTCGGAGGGAGGCATCGAGCCACCGGGTCCTATCGAATGGACCCGGCACTCCTGCAGACTGAGCACCCATGCTTTATGAGATCGCCTCCGGGCTACAGTCGACCCCATCGAACGGGGCACGAGGTCTCACTTGGATTCCCCCGTTACCAGCTCACCGGGAACCTCGATACTCGCCCGCTCGTGGTAGTACGAGGCATCCCCCCTCGCATCCGATCGAAAGGACTCGCGGGATGACAAGCCAGGGCAACCGGCATGCCGGACGGCTCAAAGCGCCGGCCGATCGGTTCAGCCTGGCACCCCCTCGACGAAAGAGGGTAAAAAAACTCGGGGGCTCGACGCTCCCGAACCTAAAAAAACGCAACTAACATTCGCACTCACATAAGAAAAAGCCCACGAGGGAGTCCTAACCACTCCCCGTGGCCTCGGGGGCTACACCCGCGGGTGTCGCTCGCACGACACCCACGGAATCAAAGCAACCAACCCTCGAGAACCGGCTAGCTAACCCTCGAGATACCAGTCGGGAGCCCTGCTCGAGTGCAAGCACACAAACAAGGGCTCGGGGGCTACTGTCGGGGGTCCACAAAAGGGGTACCCCCAATCAACGCGAACAAAAGGCTAAACCTAGAACACCAATAATAAACCCAGCTAGGCTAACCTTCCAAGAAACCAACCCCTCGGAGCCTGCAACGCTGGCCACCCCAGGGAGCTTAGACTTGCCAAAAACCTTACCGACCACCTCCTGGTAGCCTACCCCTCGAACCCGCTACAGCTGTGCACCGCTCCTCGGGACCCCGCGCGGGGACCTCGAGCCCCTCCAGCACGATAGCCTATCCCTCGAGGCTCGTCACACCCTAGGCCTCGAGTTGGAGCTCAACCTCCGTCTCGCCCGAGCTCTCCAAGCCAGGCCTCGAGTTGGAGCTCAACCTCCGTCTCGCCCGAGCCCTCCAAGCCAGGCCTCGGGCGAACGCTCGTTCTCCGTCTCGCCCGAGCCCTCCAAGCCAGGCCTCGGGCGAACGCTCGTTCTCCGTCTCGCCCGAGCCCTCCAAGCCAGGCCTCGGGCGAACGCTCGTTCTCCGTCTCGCCCGAGCCCTCCAAGCCAGGCCTCGGGCGAACGCTCGTTCTCCGTCTCGCCCGAGCCCTCCAAGCCAGGCCTCGGGCGAACGCTCATTCTCCGTCCTGCCCAGATGCTCAATCTCCGTCTCGCCCGAGCCCTCCGAGCCAGGCCTCGAGCTGGCGCTCCGTACTAGCCCCATACTACGCATTTAATGCGTCCTCTTACCCCGGTCACATCCTCCGGTACACAGCGTGTGCCACAGTGAACCGGAGCCAGAGTCAAACCTCGTTTTCACCACAAGCATGGGCAAAAAGGCATAAGTACAACACTGTTCGGCCATACCACGCACTGTAGCACACTCGAGCTTCACCCCGAGGCCTGGGTTCCCGCTGTACGCCCGGGCGTTCCGGGACTTGCCCATACCTGCGGAGGCTCGAGCCTCCCGTAGGCGCCACCTCGAGGCCGGCCCTGCGCCCCTCGAGCCCTGACTGCTTTCACGCTATTGGAGGACAGGTACCCCAAGACCCGGAGGGACCCCGCCGTGTCCTGTACGTGCCGGGATGGGTGCTGTACGGCTTCCACGTCGCCACGCCTCCACGTCCGCGCCCGGGATGGAGGCCACGCATCAAGGACGCCTCAACAGCAACACCCACGTTGGCTACAGTGACTTCGATAAGACAGAGTTCCTACCCTTCGCCATACCGAGCGTTGTACATGTCAATCCTGTGTAAACCCTGACCTCCTCTTGTTCTATAAAAGAGGACGTCAGGGCCCTTCGCGCGGGGGGACGGTTACGCACAAGAGAGAACACACGAGTCCACACACACGAGTCCGGACTCCGGTCCACGCTCATTGAGCTTGTATTGCCCCTGTACAAGCACCTAGGTGCAAGTAATACAAAAACCTCCCCCCGCTGGACGTAGGGCTTTCTTTGCCCGAACCAGGATAAATCCTTGTGTCATTTTGCATCACCATCCAGGAAGAGAGCACGCGATCACATTACTCGTTGGTGTCAGACCCCCGGGATCGAAACACCGACAAGTAGTACCTGCAAATGGCACACCACGCCGGTATGCCTGCCTACCTGGGGGCAATTCGGGGCAAAAATAGCAGAAACATCTGCTGAAATGTTCAAAGAAATGTTTATAAAACATAATAAAACTCCGCAGAATATGTCCAAAGACATAACACCACGTCAATACAACTTGACAAGAGGAACCCAGTCACATTCACTGTGGAATCAGATCAATACAGGCTCAGCACGCACATATAGATATAGGGCAGCCACCAAACGGCGGATTCATTCAGATTCAGGGCTACTCAAACATATAATAACGCTAGAAAGAAAGGAAAACTCACATGTTAATTCCACAAGTTTAGTTTCATGCCGGACTTGTGAAAACTAGAGGCCAAGTTGAGGTCCGGCGAGTCACCGACCGACCCATACCCGGTACCCAGGGAAGAAACAAATACAGGTTTGCAGTCCAGAGCTTCACGCCGATTCTCTTTGTGAAGCGATCAGCAAACTACATCAAGCTATCCTATCCTTCATCTGCTAAGCAGCATGATTAGACTTAGACAACAGGAAGACTGGATTTATTACTCACCTCACATCTTCCATGTATACGCGACCGGGCTGCGAACGACGTGTTCATTGTTCACCCAGGATATCCACCCGAAATCCGGTTTCGCCTGGCCTTGCCCAGCCTTCGACCCGAAGGTGACATAGTACCTGAGCTTCTGCCCCGCCTTCTTGAACGTGAGTTTCGCGGGTGTCACCGTGACAGCAACGGACTCGGGGCTGATCACCTTCACGTTGTAAACCGAAGTCGCAGGGCCAACATTGGTTAGCTCCCTTCTGAACCTCTGGATCCGCTTTGATTTCTGATTGAACACCACCGAGAAGGATGGGTAGTTGAGATCACCAGGGCGGAATTTCTTTGGGCAGGAGACGTTGGACGTCTTGGTGATCACTTGGATGTGCGGGGCGCTGTAGTTCAGCGAGCAGAGGAAGGCAACATAGTCATTTGTGGAGATGTCGTACACAAGGCCCGGAGAAAGCGCCTTCTGCGGGTCGACATGGCCAGCACCATAAGCAAACGCGTTTGCAAGTGAACCGTCCGCAGCGTCCCGGAGAGAGGAGTTTGTGTTGTCGACGGTGTATGCGGTGGTCATTAGCGCAGACTTGATGGCAGCAGGGCTCCAGTCAGGGTGAGCGGCCTTCATAAGCGCAGCCACTCCACTAATGTGAGGGCATGACATCGATGTCCCTGCACGAATCAAAAGAATGAATCAACTGGTAATATAATTGACTGATAAATTGCTCAGTTCAGCTGCTAGTATAGCAAGCAAACTGATGTATTCAGGACTGAGGAACGTCAACCATGAAAGAAACACACTTTATAAGCAAGAGTAATAAAATAAATAGTACTATAAGAAAATAACAGTTTAGCATACAAGAGCTGTGCCTGATCAATGGAGTCTCGCCAACTCAGTTTTCTTGCATTCTACTGTGCATATTATCAACTATTCTCAAAAACAAGGAATCTGTCTCTTTTCTCATAGGAAAGATCCACAGCATGGTGAAAACAGCAGCTCATTAGTTCAACGCCATGGCAACAGGAAGTAGCAATTCCACTCTGGAAGAGAATTATCTATTCAACTAAACTAATCTGCTGATAACAAATCAATAACCCAACATTCACATATACAGTATATATTGTTAGAAATCGATCTAATTGATTGTAGGAGAGAATAGGAGACCCCTACACTAATTAAAAAATTACAAATCAATGAGAACTGAGATCTCTCAGAATCAACGACACCTTTTGTAAGCTAGTACTGAAAATAACCACCACAGTTTTGCAAGATCCGGTTTATAGAGTTGGAGAGTACTCAAATCACTAGTCCCCTTGCCTCATGCCTTTTGAATTGTCAAGGGGAAAAAAAAAGCAAAAGTAAAAGGTAACTTGTCCTTGCTGCCGTTGCCTATCTAGCAGAGCATCACATGTGCAACCCTGACAAAAGATGGTGAAGCAAATTGCAATTCTTACGACACAAATGGAAACGGCCTTTCTGCAACAGCATGAGCCATGAGCCCATGAGCGTGAAGGCCCTGTTTGCCAGTATTATCTCCTTTTACTAGGAGGGTGTTTGGATCTATGGCAAAAAAAAATTGTGTGTCACATCGGACGTTGCGATCCTAGTTTCGCTTTTTTAAAATATAGTAATTAAAAAACTAATTTGTCAGCCAGAGACTAATTCACGAGACGAATTTATTAAACTTAATTAGTTCATGATTTGATAATGTGGTGCTACAGTAAACATTCACTAATGATGGATTAATTTACCTTAATAGATTTGTCTTAGTAATTAGCATATGGCCCTGTAATTAGTTTTATAATTAGTTTATTTTAATAGACGAAACTAGTGCCGCAACGTCCGATGTGACAAGCAAAAATTTTTTTGCCAGGGATCCAAACACCCCCTAACTGAAATGTCTACGTACAGTTATGTGTTAGAGTAGGAGCGACAGATACTTGGGATATTTACATATTTACCATTATAACAGATGACACTCACCCGATTATCACTCTTAAAATTGTCCTTACATATTTACCACGGGAGAGAGAAGAAATCTTACAACTTTACAAAAAAAACCGACCATTTTGCGTGCGTGGCATGCCAGATCAGCGTGCCAACGTGGAAATGCACCGTGAAAAGACGAAGCTGCCCCTATCCTCCTCCACTCTTTTCCTCTCTGACAGTCGGGTCCCGCATCTCTTCTCTCACCGCCAGGTGGGACCCACTCGTCAGCTTCATCCCTAACCTCATGGGGGCGAGCCTCGGGTAGCCCCGGCGGCGGCGCCTCCGAAGCCGGCAGTCAGGCCACCGGAGAGTCGGTTCCCGTCGAGCTTGAGCGATCGGAGCCTGGGCATCCCCGCGAGCAGGCTATCCGGGACGTGTCCCGAGAGTTGGTTGCGCGAGAGCACGAGGTGCTCGAGCGCGGGCAGCACCCCCGCGGCGGGCTCCGGCGGGACGGCGCCTGACAGCAGGTTGCCCTAGAGGTAGAGCGCGCGGAGGCGCGGGAGCGCGAGCACGTCGGGCGGGACGGGGCCCGCGAGGTGGTTGTCGCGCAGCGACATGACCTACAGGCTCTGGAGCTGGGCGAGCGTGGCCGGTGGCCACGCGGCCGACGAGGCCCACCCCCAGGTGGTGCAGCTCGGTCACTGTGTCGTTGTTGTTGGCGGAGGAGGAGCCGCAGCGGACACCCGTCCGGGCGCAGGTGGGAAGGGAGGCATTCCACTGCAGCGGACGCTCGTGCGGCGTCCCGGATAGGAACGCCAGCAGCGCCGACCTCATGGCGTCCCGGATAGCTCGCCGTCGCCGGGGTTGTGGAATCGAACGACTATCTTGGTGCCGAGCGGTCTCGCCCCCATGAGGTTAGGGATAAAGCTGATGAGTGGGTCCCACCTGGCGGTGAGAGAAGAGATGCGGGACCCGACTGTCAGAGAGGAAAAGAGAGAAGGAGGACAGGGGTAGCTTCGTCTTTTCGCGGTGCATCTCCACGTTGGCACGCTGATCTGGCATGCCACGCACGCAAAATGGTCCGTTTTTGGTAAAGTTGTAAGATTCATCTCTCTCCCGTGGTAAATATGTAAGGACAATTTTAAGAGTGATAATCGGGTGAGTGTCATCCGTTATAACGGTAAATATGTAAATGCCCCCAGATACTTAGGAACAGATGGAGCAGTAATTCCAAAAAGGCAAGCAACATGACAACATGTGAAGTTTTGAATCTGAGCACTGAGCACGAGCATTGCAAGAGCTTGATAAAGACGATAGCAACAAGACAAGATGTAAAAATTCCTGAATCTGAACAATGCAAGAGCTTCGTAGGGATAGTGAAAATTTTGAATCTGAACAATGCAAGAGCCTTGGTAGGGACAGTGGAGCACTCACCTGAAATGATGTTGAAGCGAGTCCGGCGGCCGTCTTTGGCGAGTCCGGTCGGTCCAGCGACGCCGGTCCAAGCGGCCAGGATGTTTACCCCCGGGCCGATCATGTCCGGCTTCAAGATCTCCGGCACGACGGTGTTGGGGCCGCGGGAGCTGAACGCCGCCACGACTGGAGACGGCCGGACGCCAAGAACCGTGCCGCCGAAGCTCAGCATTGCCATGGACCTGCCGCCGCCGCGCGCCGCGTACTCCCGTATCTTGTCACCCACCATCCGCCCCACCGCCACCGCGGGGAGCAGGTGGCTGTCCGCCACGAGCTCCTCTCCGCTGGCCGCCGTGTTGGCCAATATCATGCCGGCGCCACCGGCCGCCTTGACGACGGCGCCCTTCTCCACGCGCGCGTTGACGCCGCGGTCGCATAGAACTATTTTGCCACGCACGGAGGCCGGATCGAGCGTCCCAGACAGGCAGAGCTTGCTGGCGTTGTCCCGCCCGCCGCCGTAGAGGAGTGGGAGCATGGCGGGGCGTGGGGAGGGAGAAGGCCCCGTGTAGAGAGACACGCCGGCCAGGCGCGCACCTGTGGGGAGCGTGACGTATGCCGGGAAATCGCGGTCGAGTGTCCCGGCGCCGACGGTGGCGACCCACGGAGCGGAGTTTGAAACGGTGGCGCCGGATGGGCCGGAGTTTCCGGCAGAACAAGAGACGAACACGCCGGCCGCCGCGGCGCCAAAGGCGCCCACCGCTACGGTATCCCGGAAATACGGCGCTGAGCCGCCGCCGAGGGACAGCGACAGGACGCCCACCCCATCAGCAACAGCGGCGTCAATGCCGGCTAGGATGTCGGAGCCGAGGCACCCCTCCGGCCAGCAAACCTTGTACGCGGCCACGCGCGCCCCGGGCGCCATCCCGCGCGCCGTCCCCGTAGCGTACCCGAGCAAGCTTGCGTTAGCCACCACCGCGCCGGCCACCGTGGTCGCCGTGTGCGTGCCGTGCCCGTCCCTGTCCCGGGCCGACCTGAACGTCCTCTTCCCCACGCCTATTGCGCCGCCGTTTGCCGCACGGAGGCCGCGCGAGAAGCTGCGCGCGCCCACCAGCTTCCTCCCGCACAAGCTCGGCGGGAAATCCACGCCAGCCTCGCACACCCCCTTCCACCGCGCGGGCGGTGGCGGCAGGTTGCCGCCCGCGAAGCTCGGCGACTCCGGCCATACGCCGGTGTCAAGAACCCCTATGACCACGTCGTGCGTGGCCGCCTCTAGATTGCCGATGGCGGGCTGGTACGCCGGCGTCAGAAGGCCCAAGAACTCCGGGGAGCGCGTGGTGTGGAGCTGGAACACCTCGTCTGGCACCACCTGGAGCACCTCGGGGCTGCCGCGGAGCAGGGGCAAATGGCCCGGTAGCAGCGCCGCCGCGAATCCGTGCGCGGCGGCGGAGTAAGAGTACAGCAAGTGGCGGACAGGGTCGATGGACAAGGACTCGAGGTGCGCCGCGTGCCAGTGCGCCGGTGTCCGGTGCACGGCCGGCATGCGCGCCGGGTCCATGAACACGATGTACGTCGTCGTGTTACCGCTGTCGCCATTGACAAGGGCAAGCGAGGGGCTTGCAAAGAGTAGGAGGAGGAAGGGGAGAGTAAGCTCCATTGGAGCAGAGCGTGCGTGAGGAGGGGAGTGAGGTGGCGGCGGACGGAGGAGGTAGTGATAATGGCGGCGGCTGAGTGGGAAAGCAGGTACTCCTCCGTTCCGTTAAAAGTGTCGTTAGAAAAAGTGTGGTTAGAAAATCGTGTCCCCTCACGAACACGCTTTCAGGACGACACTCTCAATAGGACGGAGAGAGTAGAGCCCTTGCTTTAGAGAGGGTGTCGGTGGTACGAAAAAGGGTACCCCAATCAAGGCAAACACCCGAACGCTCTGTCTCCGTCTCGCCCGAGCCCTCCCAGGCAGGCCTCGGGCGAACGCTGTCTCCGTCTCGCCCGAGCCCTCCCAGCCAGGCCTCGGGCGAACGCTCTGTCTCCGTCTCGCCCGAGCCCTCCCAGCAAGGCCTCGGGCGAGCACGATCGCTCTTCGTCTCGCCCGAGCCCTCCAGGCCTCGGGCGAGCGCCCCCACACCTCGAGCCTTAACGCACGGACCTCGAGCTGCACAGACAGCCGTACCAGCCCATACCACGCATTTAATGCCTTCACCTACTCCGGTCATGTCCACTAGTGCACAGCATGTACCACAGTAACTCGGTGTAAAGGTCAAGTCTCGTTTTCACCACAAGCATGGGCAAAAGGGCACCAGTACAGCACTGTTCGCCAAGCCAGGCACTGCAACTCCTCGAGGCCGGCTACGCGCCCCTCGAGCCCTGCACTGTAACCCCTTGAGGCGGCTACGCGCCCCTCGAGCCCTGCACTGTAACCCCTTGAGGCCGGCTACGCGCCCCTCGAGCCCTGCACTGTAACCCCTGAGGCCGGCTACGCGCCCCTCGAGCCCTGCACTGTAACACCTCGAGGCCGGCTCCGCGCCCCTCGAGCCCCCGTGGCACCACCTCGAAGCCGGCTCCGCGCCCTTCGAGCCCTAACTACTTTCATGCTATTAGAAGACAGGTACCCCAAGACCCGAAGGGACCCCGCCGCGTACTGTACAATCCGGGATGGGTGCTGTACGGCTCCCGCCTTGTCGCGCCACCACGTCCGCGCCCAGGATGGAAGCCACGACCAAGGACGCCTCAACAGCGACGATCACATCGGCTCCAGTGGCCCTGACAAGACAGGGTTCCTACCCTTCTCCGTATGGGGCACCATACGCCCCGACACCTGTAATACCTTTATGTAACCCTGGCCTCCCCTTGCTCTATAAAAGGGGACACTAGGGCCCTCATTCAAGGGACGACACAACACACGAGTCCACACACAGGCACGAGTCCGGACTCCGGTCCACGCTCACTGAGCTTGTATTCTCCCCTGTACAAGCACTTAGGTGCAAGTAATACAAGAACATCCCCCCGCTGGACGTAGGGCCTTCTTTGCCCGAACCAGGATAAATCCTTGTGTCCTCTTGCATCACCATCCAGGAAGAGAAGCACGCGATCATATCACTCGTTGGTGTGATACCCCGGGTACGAAACACCGACAGTTGGCGCGCCAGGTAGGGGACTTCGCGTCGTGTTGTCCGAGCCGATTTCTCGTTGATTCCTGGATGTCTTCATCCCCTCTTCCGTTATCGGCTGGTGCCGTCGTCTGGTTCGGGAGCCTCGAGTTCCTGGCCACAGGCAACGGCAACGAGCTGACTCTGCTCTCCACGAAGGGCCTGAGCGGAGTGCGTGTCACGCCACCCGCGCGGGGGCATGACGCGTCGCCCGCACCACCACACGTCGCCACATCGCGAGTGGCGCCGTCGTCACCGTCGTCGCCGAGCGCAGGCGGTGCCCGCGGCAAACACCTACGCCCCCGTAGCCGGTGCAGGGTCCCCAAGGGGAAACCAGCCCGGCGTGCGGCCGGAGACCTCCAGGGCGCACCCGCGCCCGCCTAGCGACTTCGCATTCATCATGCGTACGGACCAGGAACCAGGCCAGAGGCCTCCGAGCCGTGCGCCGTCGACGCCGCTCAGCCTCCTCCCGCACGGGTCGCGCCGCGCTCGACGCCAGCGGTTCCCGGTCGGCCTCGACAACTCTGCGGCTGTATACTCCCACCGCCTCGACGAGCGCCATCAGGACCAGACGGTGGCGGACCGGGAGCAGCGTTCGGGCGCGCTGCTGCGGCCATGGCCAGCCTGGAGATCGTCCACCCCGCGTGCGTCGACCGCGACTTCTTGCGAGCCTTCGAGCCACCTCGGCGAGCCACCGTCGGAGAATGGTACCGCGAGCTGCGGTCCCAGCATCGGCCAAGGCGGCGTGCCGTCAACAGCTCCGACTCCGACGAATACGACTACCACGACCCCGACCTCTGGGATCCCACCAGGGAGTGCTTCCAACTCGAGGGAGTCGTATACGATACCGAGGACGAAGGCGACGACGACAGGCCGGCACTCGACCTAGAGGGACCTAGCGACGTGGCCGCGGCAGGCGGATCACGCGTTCAGGGAAGGGACGAACCTCTAGCACCGGCTGTGCTGCCTAAGCACGACGATGGCCGGGCGGCGCAACTCGCACAAGTGCAAGAGGCAATCACCAAAGCCGAGGAAGAACGGCGACACCTGCTGCAGCTCCGGCAAACCCTGATGCAGGAACCACCCCAGCCCCGAGGAGCCGGAGCCCGAGGCCGGGCTCGAGAGGTCCACCGACGGATCCTCGAGGACGGGGCACCAGCACGCCCCGAGGTATGTTTCCGCGAGCTGGGTAGAACGTGGTGGCGGCGGCGGCTATGATGCTCCGTGACCTGCCCGCCGTCTCCAACCCCGATGCCAGGCGCATGCTCGGAGAAATGAAAAACCTCCTCGAGACAGCCGCGGTACAGCAGGCCGAGAGCTCGGCGTCACGCCGACGCGGAGCAGCCTCGGGGAGACCGGCGGACACGCCCCACGACACTCGCGAGGCATCCGTCCACCAGCCGGACGCCTCTCGAGCTAGGCCAGTCCGCGAACGGGTCGTCGACAACCGGCCACCTCGAGACCCCAACGACGCCCGCAACGACATCAACCGACGGCGCAAGGACAAGGGGGCCCAAGAGCGTGGCTATAGCGCCCATCGAGGGGGGCGCTACGACAGCGACGAGGACCGGCAGGTCCTCGAGCCCCCGGGCCCCCGAGTCTTCAGCCGGGCCATCCGCAGCTCGACCCTCCCCGACCGCTTCCGACCGCCGACCAACATCGTGAAGTATGACGGGGAGGTCGAGCCCAAGCTCTGGCTCTCGGACTTCCGCCTTGGCTACCAACTGGGCGGAGCGAAGAACGACGACCGCGGTGATCATACGTCAACTCCCACTTTACCTCTCGGACACCGCCCGCTGGTGGCTCGAGGGGCTCCTGCCGGATCGGATCCATGACTGGGCCGACCTAGTCAGGGTCTTCGACGGGAATTTCAAGGGGACCTGCGTGCGTCCAGGCAACCCCTGGGACCTACGGCGTTGCAGGCAGGCGGCGGACGAGCCCCTCCGCGACTTTGCTCGACGGTTCTCGAAGCAACGTCTCGAGCTCCCCCACGTGCCTGACGAGGACGTCATCTCAGCGTTCCTCGCGGGCACGACATGCCAAGAGCTTGTTCATGAGCTAGGACGCTACCGTCCCGGGACGGTCGAGGACCTGATGGATCGCGTCACCAGCTTTGCTTCGGGCGACGAAGCAGTGGGGGCTTTCTTTGGCCGTTCCACGGACAAAGGCAAGGCGGTGATCGCGCCGGAGGGCTCCAACAAGGGCAACGACGCCAAGAACGACAACAATGACGGCAATAAAAGGAAGAAAACAAACGCAAGGGCCAGAAGGCGAAGCGTGGCGCCGATGACGACGACGACAAAGAGGTGCTCGCGGGCGCCCTCGAGCCTAAGAAGCCCCGAGGCCCCCCCGATGGGGCTGTTTTCGACCAGATGCTCGAGGATCCCTGTACCTACCACAGGGGCCCCGTAAACCACAAGTTGAAAGACTGCCGACTGTTGAAGGGCTACTACTCCAAGCTCGCCGATAAGAGGGATGACGCGCCTAAGGGAAAGGATACCGATCGACGCGGCGGGAGAAACGCAGATGGCGACTTCCCCCGGTGCGCGACTGCTACATGATCTACGGGGGGCCGACCGTCGGGCTCTCAGCTCGAGAAAGAAAGAAGGAGCGCCGGGAAATCTTTTCGCTTGGCCACGACGCCCCCCGGTATCTTGACTGGTCCGATGCGCCAATCACGTTCGACCGTGACGACCATCCGGACCGGGTCATAAACCCGGGGGCTTACCCCCTCGTCGTCGACCCCATCATAATCGACGTTCGGTTCTCCAAGGTGTTGATGGATGGGGGCTCGAGCCTCAACATCATATACCTCGAGACCCTCGACCTCCTGGGGATTTCAGAGGGACAGCTCCGACCCAGCGTCGGGGGATTCCACGGAGTAGTACCAGGAAAGAAAGCCCACCCCCTTGGGCGCATCGACCTGCCGGTCTGCTTCGGCACGCCGGCAAACTTCCGTCAGGAAACGCTCACCTTCGAGGTGGTCGGCTTCCAAGGGACCTACCACGCCATCATCGGCCGGCCAGGCTACGCCAAGTTCATGGCGATTCCTAACTACACGTACTTGAAGCTCAAGATGCCGGGGCCAAAAGGGGTCATCACCGTTGACACCTCCTACGAGCACGCATACCACTGCGACGTGGAGTGCGTCGAGCGGGGGAGGCCAACGTCCACCTCGACTCGCTCGAGGCCTTAGCAGCTCTGGCCACCGAGGGGGCCCCAGAAGCAAAGCGTCACGCCGGCACCTTCGAGCCGGCTGAGCACACCAAGCAAATACCCATCGACCCGACCTCGGCCAATGGCAAGACGCTGACCATCAGTACCAGCCTCGAGCCCAAATAGGAAGCAGTGCTCGTCGACTTTCTCACGCGAACATCGACATGTTTGCGTGGAACCCCTCGGACATGCCAGGCATACCGAGGGAAGTCACCGAGCACGCCTTGGAGATCCAGGCCGGGTCCAGACCGGTGAAGCAACGCCTGCGCCGCTTCGACGAGGAAAAGCGCAGGATCATCGGCGAGGAGGTGCACAAGCTTTTGGCGGCCGGATTCATCAAGGAGGTATTTTACCCAGAGTGGCTAGCTAACCCTGTACTAGTTAGGAAAAAGAATGGAAAAATGCGGATGTGTGTAGATTACACTGGTCTGAATAAAGCATGTCCAAAAGTTCCATTTCCTTTACCTAGAATTGACCAGATCGTCGATTCCACTGCTGGGTGCGAAGTGCTTTCGTTCCTTGATGCGTATTTACCACCCAAATTAGGATGAGAAAATCCGATGAGCTCGCGACCTCTTTTATCACGCCATTCGGTATGTATTGCTATGTTACGATGCCCTTCGGCCTTCGAAACGCCGGGGCAACGTACCAACGATGTATGCAGCACATCTTTGGCGAGCACATAGGCAAGACCGTCGAGGCCTACGTCGATGACATCGTGGTTAAAACTAAAAAAGTAGGGAACCTCATCAGCAACCTCGAGACCACGTTCGAGTGCCTCCGGGCCAAGAATGTGAAGCTCAACCCGAGAAGTGTGTCTTTGGTGTGCCTCGAGGCATGCTACTTGGCTACATCGTCTCACAACGGGGGATCGAGGCAAACCCTGAAAAAATCTCAGCAGTCACGAGGATGGGCCCGATTCGTGACCTCAAGGGTGTGCAGAAAGTAACAGGCTGCCTAGCCGCTCTCAGCAGATTCATCTCGAGGCTGGGGGAAAAGCACTACCCCTCTACCGCCTACTAAAAAAGACGGAACACTTTGCGTGGACCGCCGAAGCCGAGGAGGCCTTAACCAAGTTGAAGGGGCTGCTGACTTCTGCACCAATTCTCGTGCCCCCGCGACCAGCCGAAGTTGACGATACCCCGAGCCCCTCCTCCTCTATGTGGCCGCAACCACTCAGGTGGTTAGCGCGGTCATAGCCGTCGAGAGGCACGAGGAGGGTCATACATTGCCGGTCCAGCGACCGGTATACTTCACCAGTGAGGTACTCTCCGAGGCCAAGGTCCGGTACCCGCACATCCAAAAGCTGCTCTACGGCATCATCGTCACAAGGCGCAAGCTCCAGCACTACTTCCTCGCTCATCCCGTGACGGTGGTGTCGTCCTTCCCCCTCGGAGAGATCGTCAACAATCGGGAGGCCACGGGGCGCATCGCCAAGTGGTCCGCCGAACTAATGGGGGAGACCATCACCTATGCCCCGCGAAAGGCCACCAAGTCGCAAGCGTTGGCGGACTTCGTTGCTGAATGGACCGACACTCAGCTCCCGCCGGCACAGATTCAAGCCGAGCTCTGGACCATGTACTTCGATGGATCCCTCACGAAGACGGGGGCAGGAGCAGGCCTGCTCTTCATCTCACCCCTCGGAGTACACATGCGCTACCTGCTACGCTTGCACTTCCCCGCCTCCAACAACGTCGCCGAGTACGAGGCCCTCGTCAATGGGCTGCGCATCGCCCTCGAGCTCGGGGTCCGACGCCTCGACGCCCGAGGAGACTCGCAGCTCGTCGTCCACCAGGTTATGAAGGCTTCAAGCTGCATCGATCCCAAGATGGAGGCATACTGCGGGGAGGTGCGCAAGCTGGAAGACAAGTTTTACGGCCTCGAGCTCAACCACGTAGCTCGGAAGTACAACGAGGCCGCAGACGAGCTGGCAAAGTTGGCGTCCACGCGCGGCACGGTACCGCCAGACGTCTTCTCGAGGGACGTCTTCGAGCCATCCGTCGAAATCGACCCGGGGGCTGGCCCCTCGACGCCACCCCTCGAGCAAGACACGGGGGCTCGACTCTCAACGCCACCCCTCGAGAAGGACCCCTCGACGTCCGCAGAGGCGATGCAGGTCGACGCACACGCCTCTTCGTCATCACGGCCCCTCGACTGGCGGACGCCCTACCTCGACTACCTGACCGAGGCGAGCTACCAGAAGACAAGACGGAGGCCCGACGCATCGCTCGGAGGGCCAAGACCTACGTCATCTACGGCGACGAACGGGAGCTATACCGACGAAGTCCGACTGGGATCCTTCAACGCTGCATCCCACTTGAGGAAGGGCGCAAGCTCCTCGACGATATGCACTCGGGGGCTTGCGGCCACCACGCAGCGCCGAGGGCCCTGGTTGGGAACGCTTTCCATCAAGGCTTCTATTGGCCGACCGCCATTGGGGACGCCAAGCGTTTGGTCCGAGCGTGCCATGGGTGTCAATTCTACGCCAAGCAAACGCACCAGCCCGCACACGCCCTGCAGATGATCCCAATCACTTGGCCATTTGCCGTTTGGGGGCTCGACCTCGTGGGTCCCCTCAAAAGGACAAGTGGAGGGTACACACACATGCTCGTGGCCGTCGACAAGTTCACCAAGTGGATCGAGGCTAAGCCGATAGGAGACCCCACCTCCGAGAGGGCTGTCGAGTTCATCGCCAACATCATGTACCGGTTCGGGGTGCCTAATGTCATCATCACCGACAATGGCACCCAATTCACGGGCAAAAAGTTCACCAACTTCTGCGATGACAACAACATTCGCGTAACCTGGGCCTCGGTCGCATACCCCCAATGCAACGGGCAGGTCGAGCGCGCCAACGGCATGATACTCCATGGGCTAAAGCCGAGGCTGTTCAAGACCCTCGAGAATTTCGGAAAGGGGTGGGCTACAGAACTCCCCTCGGTGCTGTGGGGCCTCAGGACTACGCCGAGTTGAGCCACCGGGTTCACTCCGTTTTTCCTAACCTACGGCGCCGAGGCCGTCTTACCTACGGACCTCGAGTACGGCTCACCTCGACTTCGAGCCTACAACGAGCAAACCAGCGACGAAAGGCTCGCCAACGCCAAGGACCAGCTCGAGGAGGCCCGAGACGTGGCGCTCGTCAACTCTGCACGCTACCAGCAAACACTTCGATGCTACCACGACAAGCACGTGCGCAAAAGGGACCTGGCGGTGGGGGACCTCGTGCTTCGACGGCTGCAAGATAATCGAGGGCGCCATAAGCTCACCCCTCCGTGGGAAGGCCCATACACCGTGGCCGAAGTGCTCAAGCCAGGCACATACAAGCTCTACGACGACCAAGGCAGGATCCTGGCGAACGCGTGGAACATATCTCAGCTATGTCGCTTCTACCCTTAAAGGCCTCGAGGCCTTGTTCATTTTATCACTTTGTACAAACATGTCAAAATGAATGAACAAACTCGTGCATTATCGTTCATGTTGCTTCGCATCTTAAGGTAGCCTCGACCCTGCTTTGCTCAGGGTCAAGCCTCCCTCGGGGGCTGACGGGGGGCCTCCCCCCCCCCCCCCCGACTCCGGAAAAATACGCGTTTTCTTTTCTAAAAATTTTGACCCTCGTCTCGACTCGTGCCTCGAGTGAACTAGCGACGTCTAAATCCTAAAGTACCTCGAGCCTCCAAGGTCGGGGGGCGTCGACATAGACGGCCACCTACGCCCCCGGGCTACGGTACCCTACCTACGCCTCCCCTCGAGGGGCTCGCGACGTATCGAAGGAACACAGACTAAGTTAGCAGAAACTCGAGCTTGCGACAAAGAGAAGTGGTCAAACGCATTTGAAAGGAAAACAACCCCTTTTAAACAAACAAGTCATATATACATTCGGGTCTCGACGTACCCTCATTCACGTCATAAAATTCTTACAAGGGCTCCGGTGCCCAAATTTGGCGCGCAGGCCCTAGTCTTCGTCGGTGCGGTACTCCTCCCCGAGGTCTTCCGCGGCGGGCTCAACCTCGACGCCCGAGCTCGAAGGAGGAGGGCTCCCGACACCGCTGCTGGCGTCAGGAGGCAGCACGTCCTCCTCGAAGATCTTCGCGAGCGACGTCCCCGGCCTCTCCATCTTCTCCAAAATTTTGTCGACACGGCGGTTGTTCCACTCCTCATCCTTCCCCTCGATCTCGATGAAGCCATTCGCGACAACGTGGACCGGGAAGCGGAAACCGGAGCGAACAACCGCGAGTGTCTGCTTGACGCCGTGATGGAGAGCTTGCCGGACACGGTCCCGCGCGGCTGCGTCGAAGAAGCACAAGGCGTCGACCAAGGCATCGCCCCGAGCCACTGCACCTTCTGCCGCGGTCACAGGAGGAGCACCCCACATGGGGCCGAGCCGGTCGAGAGAGGAGCGAGCCCGCTCCACCACCATCGTCTCATCTTGGAGTTGGTCCAAGAGAGCCTGGTTTGTCCCGCGGAGCTCCTCAACCGTATTCTCGACCCCTGCGCAACAAACAAGGAAGAGTGAGACGACGGCGTAACAAAAAACTTCAAGACCCAAACAAGAACAAGGTGTAAGCCTCACCGTCGCAGTGTTGCCCCAGTGCGGCGAGGTCGCTGGTCAGCCCTCAGCACGCTGCTCCAGCCTGCGCTTCTCGGCCAGCGTGAGAAGCTTCTCGGACCTAAGGTCCTCGATCACCAGCCGGCCCGCCTCTACCAGGGCCAGATCCTTGCGGATCACCTCCTGCCGCGCCGCCCCTCGGCAGCCGGCGGTGGCGGCACACTCTTGGCGTCTCGGCCTCTTTTCTCGCCGCCTCCGCTGCGGTTCGGGCACAGCGGCCCGCCACGGGCGGTCAGCACCTCTTGCTTTGCCGCCTCGGCTTCAGCCCGGGCAGAGGTGGCTCGCTCTCCGGGCGTCGCGGCCCCTTTCCTCGACGCTTCGAGAACAGCGGCGCCTTGTAAGTGCAATCAAGCCCTATTTGTGGGTTTTGGTGATAATGACCACACGATTAGAGGACTAATGAGATTTATGAAGTTGACAAGCAGGTTATGATAAGAAAGGATGTGTATATGCGTTGGTGGACCCCTCACACTACATTTCATCGGTTCCGGACTCAAAGTGCTTCAAAGATATTCTTTTGTTATTTGAGTTTAGGAATGCCGTACTATAAAGGGGGAATGCAAATTCATTGATATGGCTGAATGACATGTGCTCAAACCAACTCAAACCATCCACATTTCCAACCAAAGACAGCTGCACCCATTGTAGATCTGTTCCTGTCTGTTTGGTGGGCGCGGCAGTGCCGCTCTAGGCGCGGCAGTGCCGGGCCGCGGTACTGCCGGGCTAAGGCCGGCACTGCCGCGACTTGATTTGTCCGTTGGATGGCAGGGGGTATTTACTTCACCCCCTCTGCCTCCCAACGGTCATCCACGACCATTCACTCCACCTACCTCCAGACAAGCTCTCTCTTCTCCATTGAAGGCCCTCCAAGCTCCCAACCACCAAAATCTCATTCCCATTGATTCCAAGTGGTTGAGAGGCTCAAACCTTCACCAAAGAGGAGCCCTAGCTGAGATCTACTGCCTAGAGCACTTGATTTGAGCCATAGCCGGTGGATTTGCTTCTATTACTCTTGGGTTCTTGGAACCCTAGCCGGCTAGGCGTCGCCCTAGAGCCTTGCCAACTTGTGTGGCGGCCTAGGGAGGTTTGTAATCACTTGTGCAGCTAGTAAGATTACCCCTCACCTCAAGGATTTGGTTCCTTGACTTGAGAACGAGGTTGAGTTGCAAAGCTCATGACCTAAGTGGTCAACCTCAACAACGTGGAGGTAGGCAAGCCTTGGTGGCGAGCTGAACCACGGGATAAATCACTTGTCTCGCGTGCTTGCTTAGTTTCATTCTCTATGTTCATGAGCTTGTGATATATTCTAGGGTTTGGCTCGATCTACTCTATCTTTCATATTTGGCTTGGAGTAGTTGTTTCTGCTGGTTCATATAGCCTAGTTACATTCCTATTCATATAGAATCTGCAGATTGTGGTTAGATTTCGAATTGCAGCTTCTGGTCTTCATCTGCGCGGCAGTACCGCGCTGAGGCCGGCAGTGTGCGGGGAGCGGCAGTGCCGGGCACAGGGCGGTAGTGCCGGGCATATCTAATTTGGTTTTAAGCTGTGATTTTTGACAGGCCTATTCACCCCCCCTCTAGGCCACACAGGTCCTTACAAGTGGTATCAGAGCCTGGTCTCTCAGCAGCACTTAACCGTGCGAGAGTATGGCCACTGACGGAGGAACGGGTAACGCTAGTGTTGTGCAACCCAAACCCTTTGAAGATCCGGATGTGCACACCACTAGCAGCAGCGAGAGTATCTCCACAGCTAGCGAAGGACACTTCCACAATTGGTTGTGTCGGCCGGAGAGCTCGCAAGACGAAAGGAAGAAAGAAGGTTGAGAAGAGAAGCTAGAGCCAAAGCAAAAGAAGATGCAGCAGCTCTCAAAGCAAAGGAAGACAAGGCTCAAAGAAGAGAAGAAAGAAAGATTAGAAGAGAAGAAAGAGCCAAGAGAAGAGAAGAAAGAAGAAGAAGGAAGAGCTCAAAGCTAAGAAGAGTGTGCACTTGAGTGAAGACTCAAGTAGCACCGAAGATGGTGATGATGACATCTCCTATCATCTCAGGGTGACAAGAAGAAGAAGGAGGAGACCAAGAAGACATACGGAGCCGTATCCTACACTTATTCTTCTATGTCTAACCATGATTCTAGGCCTCTCATTAATGTACCCGCGGGCAAGTTGCCTCGTTTCGACGGGACCAACTTTGCCAAGTGGAAGCACATTATGAAGACCTATCTTATTGGTCTCCATCCAGGTATTTGGGAGATTGTGCACAATGGACTTGAAGCACCGGTTGATCCAAAGAACCCCACTCAAGATGAGTTCCGCAACATTCATCTCAATGCCCAAGCCACTAGTGTGCTACTTAGTGCCTTGGATGGTGATGAGTACAACAAGGTCATGGGAGTTGAGGTTGCAAAGGAGATTTGGGACACATTGCATATTGCTCATGAAGGGGTTGATAAAGTAAGGCAATCCAAGATTGATTTGTTGATGGCCAAGCTCAACCGGTTTGTGATTTGTGATGGTGAAGGTCCTCAAGAGATGTTTGATAGGTTGATGGTCATTGTTGGCAAGATTAGAGGGCTAGGTGGAAATGAAATCAATGATCACAAGGTTGTGAAGATTATGTTGGAAGCTTATTCACCAAGAAATGAGACCGTAGTGACATTGATTAGAGACAAGAAGAAGTTTGAGAAGTTCACACCTAGTGATGTGCTTGGGAGGATTATCACATTTGATATGCAAAGAGAGGAAGCTAATGAAAGAAGGAAGCTTGGAGAGTTGCAAGCAAGGCTAGATGGGATGAAGATCAAGGAAGTGGCACTCAAGGCAAGCAAGCCAACAAAACAAGCAACATCAAGCAAGTCAAGTTCAAGCAAGCAAGCCTCTACAAGCAAGCCCAAGCAACAAAAGAAGAAAATAGAGGTTGAGGACAGCACATCATCCTCTTGCAAGAGTGAGAGTGATGGTGAAGAGTTTGAGAAGATTGATGATATAGCTCTATTCATGAGAAGATATCGCAAGGGGCTCAAGAAAGAAGGTTACAAATTTGTAAAGAGGAAGTTTCCTAACAAGAAAAAGAGAACTTGCTACAATTGTGGTAGCACCGAGCACTTCATTGCTCATTGCCCAAATGAGAAGAAAGACAACAAGGGCAAGAAAGATGACAAAGCCACTTACAAGAAGCACAACAAGAGATACATGGGAGAAGCTCACATCGGACATGAATGGGATTCAACCGCACAAACCTCAAGTGAAGAAGATGAGAAGATGGCAACCATTGCATTCCAAAAGTCATCTCCTTCACCAAGGCTATTCAACAACTTGTCCGATGATGATGAAGGCAACTCCCACACTTGTCTCATGGCCAAGAAAGAGAAGGTGAAAAAGACTCATACTCCTAAACCTTCTCTTCCACTTAGTGACATCTCTAGTAGTGAACTTAGTGACTCTTCTAGTGATGATAGCTCTAGTGATGAAGAGATAAACATGATAACAAAGAACTTAGATAAGAAAACCAAACTCTTTATCACTAAGCTAATGGAGGAACTAGAGGGTGTACAAGCCGAGCTAGCAATAAGTGAGGATGCTCTTATCAAACAAGAGGATCTCTATATTGCTTGCAAGGAAGCTCTTGCATTAGAGAGAAGTGAGTTGGATGTCTTGCATGAGGCCTTGGCCAAAGAGCAAGATGAACATGCTTCCCTAAAGAAGGCTCATGTTGAACTCAAGAAAAAGTATTGTGACTTGGATGTAAAGCACAAGGAACTTGAGCTGCAATATAACCTTCTTTGGGAAAGCAACTCAACTCTCCCTAAGGCAAATGTCACTCCTATTCCCTCCACTAGTGAAGGTTGTGGAAAATGCTATAATCTTGATTTGAATGTCTATTCCACTAACCTTGCAAACATGGAGGTCATGAGAAAAGAAATAGCAAGATTGACAAGTGTTATTGCAAGTGGTTGTGTCAAGGCTACTATAAGTGCTAGTGAGAAGACCCAAAGCAAGAACATGCCCAAGTTCAAGAACGGAAGACGTCCTTTCATAAAGGATGGGTTGGGGCATGTAAAGGGAGGCAAAACCAATGGAAGGAAGAAGGTGAATGGCTATGAGTGTGTGAGGTTTGAGAAGAAGGGTTACATTGGTACAGTTCAGCCTGCACAGACCGCGGCAGTGCCGCGCCAGAAGGCGGCAGTGCCGGGCCCGGCAGTGCCGCCCCCAGGCCGGCAGTGCCGCGCCCCAAGAAAGGGAAGGCTACCAGTTCCCTTCTGCTCAGTCTCACACACAGCCCAAGCAGATGCCAAATCAGAAGCAAGGGTCTCAGAAACCAAAGGAGTCTATTTGGGTAACCAAGAACAAGTTCATGCATCAACCCAAGATAGAAGCTCCAAGAATGAGCATGTCCTCTTGTTACTTTTTAGGACACAACAACAGTGGTAAAGTTGTTGCAAAGTATGTTGGTAATGACAAGAGGGCAGCCGACAAGTTTATTTGGGTTCCTAAGATACTTGTGACTAACATGCAAGGCCCCAATATCAATTGGGGACCTAAACCAAGGAACTAAACTTGTTTTGCAGGCATACTCCTCCGGTGGATCAAGTTGGGTGCTTGATAGCGGATGTACAAATCATATGACCGGAGAAAGGAGTATGTTCTCATCATATTCCCCAACTACAAATGCAAGTGAGAACATCATATTTGGTGATAACTCCAAGGGGGATGTGCTAGGTCTTGGTAAAGTTGCTATCACACTTGAACATTCAATTACTAATGTCTTACATGTTGATTCGTTAAGTTACAATTTGTTGTCCGTTTCGCAATTGTGTGGAATGGGTTTCAATTGTCTCTTTACGGATGAGGGTGTGGAAGTCTTTAGAAGGGAGGATTCCTCTATTGTCTTTACAGGTCGTTTGAAAGGGAAGCTTTACTTAGTTGATTTCAACAAAAGTGAAGCCAAACTTGAGACTTGTTTAGTGGCAAAATCTAGCATGGGTTTTATGGCACCGCCGACTAGCTCATGTTGGGATGAGGAATTTGGCCAAACTTCAAAAGGACAACCACATCCTAGGACTAACCAATGTTCATTTTGAGAAAGACAGAGTATGTGGAGCTTGCCAAGCCGGAAAGCAAGTAGGCGTACCTCACCCACCAAAGAGCTATGACACTACTACTCATCCATTGGAATTGATTCACATGGATCTCTTTGGACCGGTTGCCTACCTTAGCATCGGCGGTAACAAACATGGTCTTGTTATTGTTGATGACTTTTCTCGTTTCACTTGGGTATTCTTTTTGCATGATAAGAGTGTAGTGCAAGAGAAGGTGAAGATGTTCATACGAAGAGCTCAAAGGGAATTCGGTTTCAACATCAAAAAGGTTCGTAGTGATAATGGAACCGAATTCCGAAACACCCAAGTGGAAGAGTTACTTGATGAAGAGGGCATCAAGCATGAGTTCTCAGTGCCTTACACCCCTCAACAAAATGGTGTGGTGGAGAGGAAGAATAGAACGCTCATTGACATGGCAAGGACGATGCTAGATGAGTACAAGACGCCGGACATCTTTTGGGCCGAAGCCGTCAACACCGCTTGCCATGCAATCAACCGCCTCTACCTCCACAAGAGAAGAAAGAAGACCTCCTATGAGCTGCTAACCGGTAACAAGCCTAAGGTGTCTTACTTTAGAGTATTTGGGTGCAAATGTTTCATATTGAACAAGAAACCCAAAGTCTCTAAGTTCGCATCCAAGGTTGATGAAGGTTTTCTTCTCGGTTATGGATCAAACGAGCATGCCTATCGTGTTTTCAACAAGGCCTCCGGCAAGGTTGAAATAGCGATAGACGTGACGTTTGATGAAACTAATGGCTCTCAAGTAGAGCAAGTTGATGAGGTGGTTGTAGGTGATGAGGAACCTCCTTGTGAAGCAATCAAGCAACTAGCCATTGGTGATATAAGACCACAGGAACAGCAGGCTACTGGTCAGGATGGTCCTCAAGCTGAAGCTCTGCTGCTGGGACTGGTCAGATACAGTCCCCGGCAGTGCCGGGCTCGTCCCCGGCAGTGCCGGACCCCGGCAGTGCCGCGCGGAGCCAAGCAGTGCCGGGCACACCCAGAGCAGCTGCAGCTACTCCACCTCATGGAGTGAACCTACAACCCATCTTCGAGCGAGATGAAGAAGAGGAAGCCGAAGATGAACCAGAACCCATCGATCATCCAAGACTCAAGCAAACTATTCAACGAGATCACCCCGTTGATAATATTCTTGGGAGTCTACGAAAGGGGGTAACGACACGCTCTCATTTGGCAAATTTCTGTCAATATTACTCGTTTGTCTCCTCTTTGGAACCTCTCAAGGTAGAAGAAGCCCTGGATGATCCGGATTGGGTGATGGCCATGCAAGAAGAGCTCAACAACTTCGAGCGCAATCAAGTATGGTCACTCGTGGAAAGACCAAATACCAATGTCATTGGAACCAAATGGGTCTTTCGCAACAAGCAAGATGAAGAAGGTGTGGTGACAAGGAACAAGGCAAGATTGGTAGCTCAAGGGTTCACACAAGTAGAGGGCCTGGACTTTGAAGAAACATATGCACCGGTTGCAAGACTTGAAGCCATTCGGATTCTTCTAGCCTATGCAGCCCATCATGAATTCAAGCTATATCAAATGGATGTGAAGAGTGCATTCCTCAATGGCCCTATACAAGAGTTGGTATATGTCGAGCAACCACCGGGCTTTGAAGATCCCACGTTTCCCAACCACGTCTTCAAACTCCGAAAGGCGCTCTATGGGCTTAAGCAAGCACCTAGAGCATGGTATGAATGCCTTAAGGAATTCTTGCTCAAACAAGGCTTTGAAATAGGCAAAGCCGATCCTACTCTCTTCACTCATAAAGTCAATGGAGATATCTTTGTGTGCCAAATATATGTCGATGACATAATATTTGGTAGTACTAACAAATCCTTTTGTGATGAGTTTAGTAGGATCATGACTAAAAGATTTGAGATGTCTATGATGGGTGAGCTCAAGTTCTTCCTTGGGTTTCAAATCAAGCAATTGAAGGAAGGGACTTTTCTTTGCCAAACCAAGTACACCCATGATATGTTAAAGAAGTTTGACATGGTGAACGCTAAGCCTATCAAAACACCCATGCCAACTAATGGACATCTTGATCTTGATAAGGAAGGAAAAGTCGTGGACATCAAGGTATATCGTTCCATGATTGGCTCCCTCCTTTACTTATGCGCATCTAGGCCCGATATTATGCTTAGTGTGTGCATGTGTGCTAGATTTCAAGCTAACCCGAAAGAGTGTCACTTAGTGGCCGTTAAGAGAATCTTGAGATATCTAGTTCACACTCCAAACCTTGGCTTGTGGTATCCTAAGGGCTCCAAGTTTGATCTACTTGGCTATTCGGATTCCGATTACGCCGGTTGCAAGGTAGATCGAAAAAGCACTTCGGGGACATGTCAATTCCTTGGACGCTCCTTAGTGTCTTGGAGTTCTAAAAAGCAAAATTGTGTAGCCCTATCCACAGCCGAGGCCGAGTATGTTGCAGCAGGTGCATGTTGTGCGCAACTACTTTGGATGAGGCAAACCCTTCGTGATTTCGGATGTCAATTTACTCATATCCCACTCTTGTGTGACAATGAGAGCGCCATAAAGCTAGCAAACAACCCAGTGTGTCATTCAAGAACCAAACACATAGACATCCGGCATCACTTCTTGAGAGATCATGAAATCAAAGGAGATATCGCCATCAAACATGTGAGCACCGACAAACAACTAGCCGATATCTTCACTAAGCCTCTAGATGAGTCAAGGTTTTGTGCTTTAAGGAGTGAACTAAATATACTTGACTCTCGTAACTTAGTTTGAAACCTAGCATGCTTGATTGATCAACTAGTTTGACCTAGGTAAAACAATTTCAAAACTTTCATATTGTGTTTCAAAATCTTTGAAAGAAACTTGCTTGGTGACCATTGTTCTGTATTGATTACTTGCTGCTGGTCATATCATGCAAGAGGTACCTGTCCACTCCAAGAATAAGCTGTAGTATCTTAGAGAATAACTCTCTCTGTAGGTAACTGTCCGGCAGTGCCGGGCCAGGGCACGGAAGTGCCGGGCCCCGGCAGTGCCGCGCCAGGCGCGGTAGTGCCGCGACTTACCGATTCGACTGAATCAGTTTGTTACCGAGTGGGGTCATTGGGAAAACTTTCCTACTCTACCCGTGACCCCCTCTCTCTCTCTCTCCCTCATCCATTCACCGCACCCGTGTTCCTCTCTCTCTCTCTCTCGGGTGAACGGGCGACCGCATCCTCTTCTCACGGACGGCCGTCCCCGGCACTTCCGGCCACCGGAGGTGCTGCTTGGGATCCTCGTCGGTGCTGCTCCGTCATCCTCTTCTCCAAGGGTCTCCTTCCCTCTCCTTCCTCTCAAGGTGAAGGTTCAAAATCCCTAACCCTAAGTTTTTCCCGATTTGTAAAATGCGCCATGGGTATTGTATTTAGAGGTTGTAGAAGGTTTGTAGATGATAGGGAAGTGGTAGAGATGATGGATGTGGTGTTCCTTGGCTCAGATCTGGCCTGCCTGCGCGGCAGTGCCGCGCCCTGCGCGGCAGTGCCGGCCCCGGCAGTGCCGCTCCCAGAGCGGCAGTGCCGGACCATGAGCAGGGATTTGATCCAAGTAACACCTTATCCATCAAAATCTATCGCCTCACTATAACCTACCAGCTCTTATGCAGTCTTCTAATCCACAGTTTCCATGTTTTAGATGTCGGGCGGAGGTGATGATGAAGGAGGACAAGAGAAGGATGGATCCGCTCAGGGGGAGGAGCAAGCAGCCAGCCCGTCGTGGTGGCGCTAGCTCCCAAGGAGATGTGTCAGCTAGACAGCAGATCAGAGATGAGGCACGTCTCCAGATGCAGGGTCGTCAGATCAGGGGACCTTTACCCTGCCACCCCTGAGCATTTGGCAGAGGTCAGCAGGGCTCATGTGCAGCCCTATGAGGAGGATGTCCAGGAGAGGCCACCGCAGGACACAAGAGCAAGGCAGCCTGTGTCCTACTATCAGCAGTTCAGCTCGGTCAAGTCCCAGCGACAGCATAATCCATACAATGCTCCAAAGGATATGGGCATTGACTACAGGTTCTGGAATGAGTTTCATTCTGACTTCTACCGCTCAGTCCTGTACAATGCCAAGAAGTCCAAGATTCTGAACATGAAGTATGTGGATTGGGAGCACCTAGAAGCAAAGACTGACCGTGATATCAACAGGGTAGTGGCTGCGTGCAAGCAAAGAACATGTATGACTTGATGGGATTCAGCCACAACTGGAACACAGAGATTATCACCAGTTCCATGCCACCCTGTATGTTGACAATGTGGTTGAGGAGATGCACTGGATGACGAGGGTCGCCACTACAAGGTCACTTATGAGACCTTTAGTAGGATCCTTGGCTTGGGCAGCGAGGACAGGGAGTTTGACAATCTACATGATGAGAGGACCCTGACAGAGAGTGAGATTGCCCACATGTATGAAGACCCTAGCAAGGCTGATGGGTTGGTGAAGGGGCTAAAACCTTTTATTACATGCTCAACAACCTTTTCAGGCAGACGCTCAACCCAAAGAGTGGCTCGCACTCTAACTTATATGGATATGGCAGGAACATGTTGGCTAGGATGGCCCCTCAGGCTACTCCCTTTTCCATATCCAGCTTCATATGGACCGAGCTACAGGTTGCAGCTGAGGATGCTAGGAAGGCGGTTCTTTATGCACCCTACGTCATGTTCATGATAGAGATGGTCTCCGGCCATTCTTTTCCTAAGGATGGGTTGCATGAGCCGTACAGGGCCAGAAGAAGAAAGGGCAGCAGGAGGTCAGAGGGCAGCAGCAGCAGCAGCAGATAGGCCTGAGAGCTCCCGTCCTTCCTATCAGAGGAAGAAGAAGAGCAAGCTAGCAAGATGGATCAAGGCCATCTTCTCCACCTGCACCTACGCAGCCCAGACAGCGCACCAGGCACTTGTTGAGCAGCGCGCCGAGCGAGAGCGGGCGGGACGTTCGCCGTTACCTCCACCCCGCTCTCCACCTCGCTTCGACCTCTCCAGCCTTGATTCAGATGATATGATGATGATGATGATGAGGAGGAGCAGGAGGAGATCGTGCCAGTGCCACCTCGTCGTTCTACACGTGCCTCCACCTCGACCCGCTACACCAGTTCCACACACCGTCAGGGAAGGCCGTGGTAGAGTCCGATGACGACGACGATGATGATGAGGAGAAGAAGAAGAAGTTCAGTGGGACACGATAGCTTCGGATGATGATTGAGTGCTTGGACACTCTTCTCTTCTCTCTTTCTCTCTTTTTGGTGACTTGTTGCCAAAGGGGGAGAATTAGGTGAAGAGAAGGGGTACAACCACTTTTTTCTGCTTCATGTCCCCATCTTTAGTTGTAGTTGTGAGTTGTGAGAGAGTTTGATACGATCAAAACTCTATGTTATGTAATAATACTCTATGGTACTACTTCTTAGGCTTGGATGTGGACATGTATCTTTACCTGCTTATTTAGCTTGTGCTATCCTGTTTAGATCAGTTTTGTTATATGCTTTGTGGTTACGTTTTTGTCCGCTGCGTTTGCTGTCTATTGCCTGAGCGGCAGTGCCGCTCCAGGGCCGGCAGTGCCGGGCCCCGGCAGTGCCGCGCCCAGAGCGGCAGTGCCGCTCTGGCAGAAGACAGCAAACATCTCTGATGTGTGCTTAAACTGTCATTCGCATCACGTATTATTATTGACACAGTTTTATTGCACCCCACAAAGCTATTAGATGTGAAACTGAACCTATCTCTCACTTTCAAATATGTGAATGTTGGCCTTTAATGCCAAATTGAGATTTCAGCTCTCATTCACACATTTAGGGGGAGGTTTCACACCTAAGCTTCAAAATCTCAGTTTTATACCCTTCTCTTGTAAGCTCTAATTGTGTTGTCATCAATCACCAAAAAGGGGGAGATTGTAAGTGCAATCAAGCCCTAATTGTGGGTTTTGGTGATAATGACCACACGATTAGAGGACTAATGAGATTTATGAAGTTGACAAGCAGGTTATGATAAGAAAGGATGGTGTATATGCGTTGGTGGACCCCTCACACTACATTTCATCGGTTCCGGACTCAAAGTGCTTCAAAGATATTCTATTTTGGTATTTGAGTTTAGGAATGCCGTACTATTAAAGGGAATGCAAATTCATTGATATGGCTGAATGACATGTGCTCAAACCAACTCAAACCATCCACATTTCCAACCAAAGACAGCTGCACCCATTGTAGATCTGTTCCTGTCTGTTTGGTGGGCGCGGCAGTGCCGCTCTAGGCGCGGCAGTGCCGGGCCGCGGTACTGCCGGGCTAAGGCCGGCACTGCCGCGACTTGATTTGTCCGTTGGATGGCAGGGGGTATTTACTTCACCCCCTCTGCCTCCCAACGGTCATCCACGACCATTCACTCCACCTACCTCCAGACAAGCTCTCTCTTCTCCATTGAAGGCCTCCAAGCTCCCAACCACCAAAATCTTCATTCCCATTGATTCCAAGTGGTTGAGAGGCTCAAACCTTCACCAAAGAGGAGCCCTAGCTGAGATCTACTGCCTAGAGCACTTGATTTGAGCCATAGCCGGTGGATTTGCTTCTATTACTCTTGGGTTCTTGGAACCCTAGCCGGCTAGGCGTCGCCCTAGAGCCTTGCCAACTTGTGTGGCGGCCTAGGGAGGTTTGTAATCACTTGTGCAGCTAGTAAGATTACCCCTCACCTCAAGGATTTGGTTCCTTGACTTGAGAACGAGGTTGAGTTGCAAAGCTCATGACCTAAGTGGTCAACCTCAACAACGTGGAGGTAGGCAAGCCTTGGTGGCGAGCTGAACCACGGGATAAATCACTTGTCTCGCGTGCTGTAGTTTCATTCTCTATGTTCATGAGCTTGTGATATATTCTAGGGTTTGGCTCGATCTACTCTATCTTTCATATTTGGCTTGGAGTAGTTGTTTCTGCTGGTTCATATAGCCTATTGTTACATTCCTATTCATATAGAATCTGCAGATTGTGGTTAGATTTCGAATTGCAGCTTCTGGTCTTCATCTGCGCGGCAGTACCGCGCTGAGGCCGGCAGTGCCGGGAGCGGCAGTGCCGGGCACAGGGCGGTAGTGCCGGGCATATCTAATTTGTTTTAAGCTGTGATTTTTGACAGGCCTATTCACCCCCCCCCTCTAGGCCCACAGGTCCTTACAGGGCCTCTCCTTGGATCGGCGACCTCGCCTCGAGCCACCCGGACCTCCGCTCCGCCGTCGTTTAAGCCGGCTCGCCATCTGGGCGTTCCGGCTCAGCTCCGCGCGGAGATCTCGAAGCTCCGCCTCAGCCCGCGAGGCGGCTGACACCTGTCGGACCGCCCGGCCTCCTCGTGAGCCAGGACCGCTCCGCCTCCGCCATAAGCACGGCCACCTCCCGGAAGGTGGATCCGCACCTCGCGCATGGCCCCCGGCTGGGCCGGTTTTCTGCTCGATGGAACCACGGCAAGGGGCGGGCTCAATGGGGACGGGAAACGGCCATATCGGTCGGTCGAGCTCGATGTCGGGCAGATCCTCCTCCACCTCGAGAGCCCGACAGCGACCCGCCGCCGACGGCACGGGCCCCGACTCCCTCCTCCCTCCGCCGGCACTTCCTGTTGCGGATCGATCGAGGGAAGGCTCAACCCCGGCCCTCTTCCCTGGCCGGGCCCTCCGGCGCCTTGTCGGCGCTAGCTGGCACCTCGGGCCTCCACCGTCATCGAGCCCGCGCGAGGAGCGGCCCCTGCTCCAGCTCGTTCAGGAGGTCCTCCACCGTCGGCTCCTTCTCCGCCGACGCCCTCCCCCCCTTTCCCTCCTCCGCAGCCGACCCGTGCGGTCGGAGCCACAAGGGGCGCGTCTCCTCAGCCCCAGACGCCCGGGGCCGTGCTCGCCCCAGGCGCTTCCCCCGGAACATCCGTCGTGGTGAGGGAAGGATGGTGCTCCCAGTTGGCACCATCGCGGGAGGAGGAGGAGGGGGGAGGCAGCGCTTCGGCGGATATGGTGGTGGCAGGCTCGATGCCATGAGCTGAGGCCCCTGCAATAACGAGACGACGGAGATATCAGAACCAGGAAGAGCACCTCGACCCCTGTGGTCGATGGCGACGGCCTCACCAAAATTCGCGACGATCATCTGGCCCCCTCGAGCCATGGCAGCTCGGGCCTTCTCCAGCCAAGCGGCTTCTCTAGCGGAGGAAGGTGCCATACCTCGAGGTGCCTGTGCCTCGACGGGGCTCGAGGTCTTGGCCCGCTTGGACGAAGCGAGGTCCACCTCCTGGTAGGAGCGCTTCCCCCTGAGAAGACGGAGATGGCACGCGTCATCAAAAGCAAAGAGGTGAAGCCTCACTACCGACGAGCCCCAAGGAAACTACTCACCCGAAGCGGCGGCTGGGCTTCTTCCCGGAATCGTCGGACCCACTCGGGGCTTCGAGCCCACCCCACGGCTCGAGCCCTGTGCCTGGGCCGTCTCCACAGGGCTGGGATGGGGGGAGGGCTCCCGACGCCTCCCATGGCTCGACCTCGAGGGAGAGCCCTCCTTCCGCCCCACATCGCGGGAGGGCGACCGTACCACCCTCGTGCTGATGTCGTGGCGCTCGCCCCGGCGCGGGCTCCGGGACCTGCTCCGGCGCCCGCGCTGGTGGTCGCGCCTCCCGCGTCCGCTTCCGTGTCCCGGCGGAGGTACGACGATGGACTCCGGGGACGCTCGCGCCCCTGGTCACGAGACGCGGGGGCTCCCTCCCCGACGCTCGTGATGGCGCGGGCTCGACGCCTCTTCCTGGCGCCCGCTCCTCCGCGGGCTCGACGGCGCCCTTGACGGCTCGCGGGGGTCGGGCCCGAAACCCTTCTCGACCTGTCGACCGCCTCTCGAGGCCCGACCCCTCTCGAGACCCCCCGTCTGGGCTGACGCGGGGGCGGCCTCGTTGGCGCTGTGGCGGAGGCGCTCCGGGTCCGGGGCTTCCTTACGACCAGGGCACATCCGGCGCGGAGCTCGACGGACCCCGGGCCCCCGACGAGGCAGGATCGGCGCCGCCTTCCGCAGCTGCGTCCCGCGCGACCCTTTTGTCGGGGGGACCTCCAGTGTACCCTCCTGCACAGAGGAGCGGTCAGCCCTGTCATCAACGAGCCCCACGCGCATCAAGCGCACATCCATCCCCTCGTCGTCGCCCTCCTCCTCATCACCACTGTCCTCCTCCGAGCTCGAGGAGCTCAGCTCGGGGGACCCGTCCCCAGGCTGACGGTTACGACGAGCCTTCGCCAATCTCTGCTCCCGAGCCTAAGCGACGCAAGTTTTTATTTTCTCTTTCTTCTTTTTGGCATCCTTGCTCTCCTTGTCCTTCTGAGCAGAGAGGCGCCTCACCTGAGAACCCGCGGCGTCCTCCCTCACCGGGGGCCTCGACGCGCGACAAGTAAATGCCCCCTGAAGAAAGGAGAAGCGTGATGAGACAAACCACAAGACGGATGCGAACGGATCGAAGGAGGAAAAAGGGGGAGGAGGCTCGAGATAGCTCGACTCGAGGGAGGCTTACCAGGTCGAGACACCCCTCGTCGGGTGCCACCCGCAACCAGGTTGGAGTATTCAGGGAAAACGGCCCCTGGATCGTGATCGACCCGGGAAACGCCCTCGTTCCGGGACAGCCTCTCTTCGGCCATCCTCGAGCGATTGAGCGCCTCGAGCTGAGCCTGCGGGCCCATCTCGTGCATAAGAAGGGGCGGTCCGCCAGCGGGAGAACCTTCGCTGGTGGAACGCCCAAATGACCGCTTGCACGGTCAGCTTCTTCTCGTCCACCAGCGTCTTCATCATCTCCATCAGCGGGGCCAGGTGGCGTTGCCTGTCCGCCGCAACGCCCCAGGTCCACTTCTCCGGCGTTGAGTAAGGACCCTGCCGGTGTACTGCGGAAGGAGGCCATCTTCGTTCCGCAGATAGAACCAATGGTCGTCCCACCCGGCCTGGTTGGTGGAAAGCTTGTATCGCAGGTACTCGCGGGGGACATTGGCCGACGAGGTCCCCGCCCTCGCGGTAATGGCAAGGGAGCCCATGCGCACGGGCCGCCTCCCGTTGGGCTTCAGGGACTTGATGAAGAGCTCGCCCCGGAAGAGATGGACGAACATCTCCCAGTGCGGCTCCATCTTCAGGTACCCCTCGCACACCGCGGCGAATATGGCGGCGTGCGAGATGGAGTTGGGGGAGAAGTGTTGCAGCTCCACCTCGAAATGGTGGGCCAGCCCTCGCAGGAAGCGGCTCGGCGGGACGCCGAGCCCCATACGGTGGTAGCGCGTGGAGCTCACCACGTACCCCTCCGGCGGGTGCGGCTCCCGGTGCTCCGCCGACGGGATAACCCACCATGCGGGTCCCTCCTCCGGGTTGGGGCGCAGAAGCCCCTGGGCCACCAGCGAGTCCATTTCGCTCTGCGTCACCTTCGACGGGCTCCAGTCCTCGGCCGGCAGCATCTGTGTCTGGGCGGCCATGACGGTAGCGCGGCGCGGATCCGAGCAGCGGGCGGGCGGCCGGAAATCCCCAATCGACTAGCTCGAAGGAGAGGGCGCGTAAAGGCTACGGCGGCGGCGAAGGCAAAGGCAAAGTAAAGGGTTCTTTTTTCCTCTTTCGATATTTATAGGGGGAAATCCAGACGGGGCGGATCTCCCACGACGTGAAAAGGTAACCGAATGCATTCAAGCGCCCACCTAACCACGTCTCGAGCCGGATGCAGGGTACACGCGTTACCTCTCCATTCGCTCCACTACCGGGCCCCACGACCGTCGCTCCGGCTTCGCGCCGCCGCTCTCCCGACGGTTTCCGCCTAAAAAGGCGTGCCCAACGGGCAGAAGGATTCCCAGACGACGGAGGCTTCTTCATAAAGGTAAAAACGGGCCCCGGCCAAAGTCTCGAAGCACCGAAGGCTGGCCCTCGAAAAGGGTTCGACAGCCGGCTTCGAGCACCCGAGTCAGGGACACCAAGGGGCGCCACTCGCGGCATTACTCGAGGGCCGAGCCCTCGAGGCCCTCACGTGTATCCAAGGCGGGGAGCTCAACGTGCAGTGAGATCCCCTCGGAGGGAGGCATCGAGCCACCGGTCCTATCGAATGGACCCGGCACTCCTGCAGACTGAGCCCCCATGCTTTATGAGACCGCCTCCGGGCCACAGTCGACCCCTAACGAACGGGGCACGAGCTCTCACTTGGATTCCCCGTTACCAGCTCACCGGGAACCTCGATACTCGCCCACTCGGGGTAGTACGAGGCATCCCCCCTCGCATCCGATCGAAAGGACTCGCGGGATGACAAGCCAGGGCAATCAGCATGCCGGACAGCTCGAGGAGCCGGCCAGTCGGTTCAGCCTGGCACCCCTCGACGAAAGAGGGTCTAAGAGCTCAGACAGTTACGACTAATCTCTTTTCTTTGTATAAAAATGAGATTTTCAGGCCTCGGGCGAACGCTCGACCTCCATCTCGCCCGAGCCCTCAAGCCAGGCTCGAACGATCGCTCGTTCTCCGTCTCTCCCGAGCCCTCCAAGCCAAGCCTCGGACGGAGTCTCCCACAACAAAGGAAAGGTAACCGCAAATATTTAATGAGACTACCGAACCACATTTCGAGCCTATTGACAGGTACACACGGCGCCGCGATCTCCGCTCCCTGACGATTTCCGCCTAAAAAGGCACGCCCACTGGGCAGAAGGTTCCCAAACGACGGAGGATTCTTCAGGAAGCCCACGAGAGGGTTCTAACCACTCCCCCATGGTCTCGGGGGCTACACCCGCGGGTGTCGCTCGCACGACACCCACGGAATCAAATCGACAAAACCCTCGAGACCCGTTAGCTACCATCGAGATCCCAATCTGGAGCCCCTGCTCGAATGCAAGCACTCAAACAAGGGCTCGGGGGCTACTGTCGGTGGTACGAAAAAGGGTACCCCCAATCAACGCAAACACCCGAACGCTCTGTCTCCGTCTCGCCCGAGCCCTCCCAGCCAGGCCTCGGGCGAACGCTCTGTCTCCGTCTCGCCCGAGCCCTCCCAGCCAGGCCTCGGGCGAACGCTCTATCTCCGTCTCGCCCGAGCCCTCCCAGCCAGGCCTCGGGCGAACGCTTTGTCTCCGTCTCGCCCGAGCCCTCCCAGCCAGGCCTCGGGCGAACGCTCTATCTCCGTCTCGCCCGAGCCCTCCCAGCCAGGCCTCGGGCGAACGCTCTATCTCCGTCTCGCCCGAGCCCTCCCAGCCAGGCCTCGGGCGAACGCTCTGTCTCCGTCTCGCCCGAGCCCTCCCAGCAAGGCCTCGGGCGAGCACGATCGCTCTCCGTCTCGCCCGAGCCTCCAGGCTCGGGCGAGCGCGCCCCCACACCTCGAGCCTTAACGCACGGACCTCGAGCTGCACAGACAGCCGTACCAGCCCATACCACGCATTTAATGCCTTCACCTACTCCGGTCATGTCCACTAGTGCACAGCATGTACCACAGTAACTCGGTGTAAAGGTCAAGTCTCGTTTTCACCACAAGCATGGGCAAAAGGGCACCAGTACAGCACTGTTCGGCCAAGCCAGGCACTGCAACTCCTCGAGGCCGGCTACGCGCCCCTCGAGCCCTGCACTGTAACCCCTTGAGGCCGGCTACGCGCCCCTCGAGCCCTGCACTGTAACCCCTTGAGGCCGGCTACGCGCCCCTCGAGCCCTGCACTGTAACACCTCGAGGCCGGCTCCGCGCCCCTCGAGCCCCCGTGGCACCACCTCGAAGCCGGCTCCGCGCCCTTCGAGCCCTAACTACTTTCATGCTATTAGAAGACAGGTACCCCAAGACCCGGAGGGACCCCGCCGCGTACTGTACAATTCGGGATGGGTGCTGTACGGCTCCCGCCTTGTCGCGCCACCACGTCCGCGCCCAGGATGGAAGCCACGACCCAAGGACGCCTCAACAGCGACGATCACATCGGCTCCAGTGGCCCCGACAAGACAGGGTTCCTACCCTTCTCCGTATGGGGCACCATACGCCCCGACACCTGTAATACCTTTATGTAACCCTGGCCTCCCCTTGCTCTATAAAAGGGGACACTAGGGCCCTCATTCAAGGGGACGAACACAACACACGAGTCCACACACAGGCACGAGTCCGGACTCCGGTCCACGCTCACTGAGCTTGTATTCTCCCCTGTACAAGCACTTAGGTGCAAGTAATACAAGAACATCCCCCCGCTGGACGTAGGGCCTTCTTTGCCCGAACCAGGATAAATCCTTGTGTCCTCTTGCATCACCATCCAGGAAGAGAAGCACGCGATCATATCACTCGTTGGTGTGATACCCCGGGTACGAAACACCGACAGAGGGTTTAGGGGCTTTGTACTGGATGAAGATGGAGAATGTCTCTAGATGCTTATATTAATTTCTATTCTATACAACTAAAACATTTACAATGATTCCGTGCACAGGCGACACCAAATCTACTCCTGCGACGCGAAGACACCCTTAGGGTATATCGCCGTGCGTCATGCGCACACCCCCACAAAGGCCCAACCGCACAAAATAAAAAGGAAAGTCACGATATGTTGTAGCCGTGCAAAAAAAAGGAAAGTCACGATTTGTTATCGTAATTTACAACCTTCACCGTACAAAACACAATGGAAAGTCATGATCTGTTGCAGCCGTGGAAAAAAAGGAAAGTCACGATCATCCTTCACGTATTGAAACCGAAGCTTTCGCATAGCCTCGAGTTTTTTTTCTCACGCAAACCACGCTTCTTGTGGTCTTACGCGAGGCTTCGTCATCACAGCCCTCAAACAACAACAGAACAACGCCTCCTCGCCGTCCGTCAACTCGATCCCGACACCGTCGTCATCTCCATCATCGCTGGGAACTCAACTGTCCCTATTGTACACGCGACAGGAAGCACAAGCACCCACAGGCCAAGTCGAGACGTCCGGCTTCCGGACATGTGCCGGGAGTTTGGGACCACATCAACTGCATCAAGGACGTCACCTTGTAGGTACATCGCATCTCAATTACGGTGGTGTTGATCGAGTCTGAAAATTATCACACGACACAAAATCCATCAAGTGTTTCAATTTTCTATAGAACCTATAGTGTCATGTGGATAAAGTTTCGTCATTAAGTTAATTCCTTTCAAAGTCTAAGGGGAGAAACACTAAAACATCAGGATGTAGCTATCAGTTTAGTTATTTGATACAAAGAGATGTCAAAACTTAGATGAACCCCATTGAACCAGCCTATTAAACTCAACACAGTATTTCATAAATAAAATGAAACACAAGTTTTCTGTTTTTGTTCCTCCTGATCTGAGTGTCTGCAAATCAAAGATTAACAGAAGACTTCTTACCACTGACTCAAATAACAGAAACTGTGTTAATCATGATTACTTTCGAAACAAGATGGATGTACACATGTGTGTCTCTGCCAATAATCTGATATTCTTATGCACATGTGATTGCAGTTTGCTATCATTCCACACATGTGGCTATATTATAACTGAGATGTGTTAAAGTCATGCATCTTAGTTACGTGGGTCACGAAATTACAGTTTGATATCATTGCAGTTTTGTCTCAGCTAATAACAGACTTAACAGACTTACGATCTTTTTAATATGTAGGAAAAAGATATTACAAAAAAATATGGGTTGCATCAGACTCTTAAAATGATGGAATATTAGAATACAAGTACCGTTATAAAAAATTAAAAATACGTTGATGGGCTTTGTTTCAGAAAAAAAGTCATATTAGTTTCGCAATTCCAGTAAACCTTAATGACATATTCCAAAACCTAAGTACCATACTCCTGCTGAAGTATCGGGATGATGACCAAAACAACAATTAAAGCAAATGTGGTAAGTGTTCTTTTACCTCTTTGGCAGTAGGTGATAACATGTAAAACCAACCAAGTTCTAGGACTGAAGCATTGTATGCACACCCAAAAGCTGCTGCAAAAGCACATGTTAGTGGTGTTTTGAAAACAATATATTATTATGGAAAGAGCAAAAAAAAAGTCTCCAGGAACACCATAAGAAAATCCATGTTTACGAAATAGTAGGGTAAAACAAAAGGTAGCAGTTTTCAATATTGATGTCTCATGTATAGATGCAAGCCTATGAAAAAATGGAACGTACAATGCTCATTTTATAGTATCATTCAGGTTCAGTTCACAGTAACAAATGGATGCACGAAAATTGAAGTTAACCATAGATCAACATGGTGAGGCCTTCAACTGGTAAGACATGTCAAGAAAATTTAAAAAATTTGTGTCAAAAGTAGGAGGTGAAGTGAGCAAAGAACGAGCCAAAATGGACTCAACATCAATGTCTCCTTTTTTAACTGTTAGGAAAATATCATCAAAGAAACATAGATGCTAGAGTCTAAGAATTTCTTTAATATCCTGTAATAAGACAAATAATAATTTGGTTCATGATACATACTTCGTCAGGTAGAAGAATGGTCAAATAAACTAGGACATTTTTTCTCAGATTTCCATTATACTTCTTTACAGTTAAAAAAGTATACTACATATAAAATGGTGTAGCTTAAGGGTTGCTACAAGGCCAGTATCAGTGCTAGGTTTCATTACTCGGTTTCCAAGACGTGAAACTTGATATGAAATAGAGTATCTCTCAATGCGTAGTTTCATTACACAATTTTATAGAATATTTTAGAATTTTTATGGCCTGTCAATCTGTCTCTCTTCTCTTTCTTTGTTCGATGCTGGCGTGCAGCCGTACTCGTGCTCGTGGCCGCATTCAGAGAAGGCCGCTCCTGGCCGCGCTTCGACCGGTCGGCGGAGTCCGTACCTGCGCGCGTGGCCAGACGCGCAGCCGAACTCGCACCTGCGGCGGCAGCGCCAGCACACGCGGCCGAGTTCACGCACGCGGCGGCGGCCGGCTCCCGCGCCCACGGCGATGGTTCCCGTGGCCGGTGGAGCCCGCGCAACCGAGCTCGTGCCCGCGACGGTGCTCGCTACTTTGGTCGGCGGAGCTCGCCCATGGCGGAGTGGCCTCGCTCGCTCGCCACGGAGCGGCCTCGCCTGTGCGGAGGACCTCGCCCGCGGCGGAGGACCTCGCCCGCGTGGCGGAGGCGCTCGCCCACGCAGCGAAGGACCTCGCCCGCGACCGAGGCGCTCACTCGCCGCGGAGCGGCCATGCCCGCGGAGGAGCAGCCTCACCCGAGCCCGCCTTCCCTACCATCCTGTGAAAGGCGAGCTTTCTCAGTGCGAGTTTCATTCCCATTCCACGGTGTGGGAAACAAGGCCCGACTCGTGTCGTGGCGACGAAATGAATTCATTCTCTCTCCTCTTTGTTTTATATAAAAAAAGTGCAGATCTGCTGATGTGGCACCCTAATAAATGTGCATGACACACCCCATAAAACCCCATTGAGACTGACCTAATAATCAGTTAACTGAGAAAGGGTAGAACTATTGTACTTACTCTTGTGTCTTGTTATTAAACTCGGATAAAATATACTAAGCAATATCTGATGAAATAACATAACTAGACCAATTAGCAGAAGGAGGATACACTTCGTCTTAAATATGGCAACGGGCAATATTCGTGCAAATAGTGGCTTCGCACACCCGCGTCAGCGAGCAAAATCTCGTACTCGTATCTGCGCCCGCCACCCGCCACGGGACGGGCACGAGCACAGGTAGGTGCTCGCTATCTGCAGGCAAGGCTCGCTCGCCCGCGGGCATGCCCGTGTGCCAGCCGGAGCGAGCGACGAGGACGGTGGCAAGCCAAGGCAGGCGAAGTGGAAGGTAGCTGGCCGAAACGAGCCACGTGCGACGAGGAAGGCGGCCGGCCAGGACGGTCGATGAGGACGGCAAGCAGACTTCAAAGTGACAAGGACGTCGAGCAGAGGGAAAAGGATGGCTTGCCGATGAGATAGACACTGTCCATGTAGAGATGAAGAGCATCACCTGGTGGCAGGTGCACGAGCTGGGCGTGCCTAACTCTGGTGGCGCGGATGGCGTGGAAACAGCTGAGGCGGCCATGGAGGGCGACCTTCTCGATCTCCTCCGATACTCCACGTTAGCAAGTGCCCCGTAGGAGAATGGAAAGCTCTCGAGATAAAGGAACGTGGTGGTGTGACATGCATAGCCTGATTCCTAGATTTGAAGGTGGGATTTGAGAGAGGAAGAAAAGGATTTGTTTGTTTCTATTCTCTGTTCTTTGGAAAGGAGAGAGAGAGAGCAGCGGGATGGAGGAGGATGTGCGGTGTGGTGTCACGAGGAGAGTGAATGACGGGTCCACTTGTCATTCGGGTCGGTCGTTTTGTCGGTTCGTTTGCTGGCTAAAATTTTAGTCATGTCATATCAAATATTACGACCATAATTTAGTTAAATAAAAATAGATTAATTATAAAAGTAATTTGACAGTCAAAGGCTAATTCGCGAGATGAATCTATTCAGCAAAATTAGATCATGATTTGATACTGTAGTGCTACAGTAAATATTTGCTAATAATACATTACCTTGGCTTAATAGTTTCGTCTCGTTAACTTCCGTGGGAGTGTAATTAGTTTTATAATTAGTATATTTTTAATAGACTAATTAGTGTCATAATTAGTATATTTTTAATAGGCTAAAATTTAAGGGAACAGATCTATAAAAAAGGTAATATCTCACAATACATTTTTTTTTTCAAGATAATCGATATCACTTTAGCTTTAAAAATTAAAAACAACTTATATACGGGATACTTCCCGCTACAACTTTAGCCAACTGCATCATTCAACTGCAAGAAGTCAAACGACTCATCATAAACATGAAAATCTTCTGGATCAACTTTGTATGCGAGACTTATTTATACACACAGACGCTCACAAACACGAGCGTACATTTATCCCCTATGAGCACCTCCGAAGAACCAGGTTGGACTGACAAATCTCGAGATTGATGAAGTTACCACAGACGCTCTCTATCGTCGGGCACGTCACCTACCACTAAAAAATAGCGTTGTTAAATCTTAAAATAAATTTACGAAGATGCAAACACCCGACGCTCGCTATCGTCGGGCACGTCACCTACCACTAAAAAAATAGTGTTGTTAAATCTTAAAATAAATTTACGAGATGCAAACACCCGTATCAAGTCGAGGACTTGAACCTGGATGGACAAGTTTCACCATAAGAAACCCAACCAGCTGAGCTATGCTCAGTTCACATCTTCTCTGTTATGATCAGATGACAAATAATCAATCTTGGTTCCATTAGTGCATTGGTATTTGTCAACTTTATTTGTTCATTCCTTAGCATTTTTATAAGGTCCTCGACATTGATTAAAGTAATGACTTGATTATGGTTAAGTATACATGAATTTTGATGTGATACTAATTTACATTAGTGTTATACAATAAGCCATATAATTTTATGATTTTTTTTCTCCCCGTCGTCGCAACGCACGGACACTTACCTAGTAATAATAAAAAACAAATTAGGAGAGACATGACGAGTGAGTAATAATAATATATAAATAATAACAGATTTGGGAGAGACATGATAAAACATTATTTTAGGATTAAAATGAATAGAATGAATTTTTGTAATTATTTGGCTAAAGACTGTTTCTAAAGTTTATCTGGTCTTTAATCTGTTGTTTTTGTTTTTCGAGAAACAACTTTGCTAATATATATAACAATATTATTTTTTTATACATAATTAGTATCATTGAAAATATTTTTAAATCTATATTTTTAAGATACAAATGTTGCAGTATTTTTTTATAAATCGAGTTAAACTTGTGGGACATATATCAACACCGATAAACATTTAGATATTTTGAGATGGAGAGGGAGTAATGTCAAGCTTGGCACTTCTGATGTACTCCCTATGTCCACAGAACATGCAATTCTAGCACAAAGTTATTGTTTAGTAACTCAAATTTAATTAATTTAAATAAAATATATTAATATTTATGATATCAAATAAATATTAGATTTATTATGAAATATTTTTTATTAAAATAATTTAGAGACATAAATGTGAATAGTATTCACTAAAATTTGGTCAAACATAAACTACTTTTGGTGACACGCAAGCCATAGTCACATATTTTTGTTAGACAGAGGGAATACTCCTTTCGTTCCAAATAAATTGTCATTTCGCTTTTAAAAACACTTTAATTAAATCTATTATAAAAAATAATAATATTTATAGTAAATATTTAGTATCATTGAAAAGATCTTTGAAGCTAGTTGTTTTAAGATTATTTTGGAGATATAAAGATTACATGTATTTTTTATAAATTAAGTCGGACTTACGACATAAAACCCAGGCGACAGCTAATTTTGAACCGAGGGAGCAGAGGATAAAAGCTCATGATCATTGAAAGGAAAAAGGTGGCGGTTTGAGTAGTATGTAATGCGCCATCATTTGGACATTAATGGATTTAACTAATTATTAATTGGATGAAGGTTTTTTTTGAAGTGGTAACAGTTTTGTAAAGAGGTTTGAAACTTCTTTTCATGGAGGAAGATAATTGGAATGAACTTATGAGAGAATTGATGTGTATATGTAGAATGTCTTTTAGCTATATGAGCCGGAGATACCTTAGGTAGTGTTGGTGAGTAACGTAACATCAATTTTGATAGTGAAATTTAGCAAATGGTTCTCAATACCAAACTTCTTTTATTTAATGTTTATTCTTTTTTATGGAACACTATTAAACAGTTGAAATAAGTTTAAACGAAAAGAGTCGTACTAAAAAACACACAAGCCACACACAAACACTAGACCTACAACTTATGCCCCACCACTCGTTGAAGGGATCACATTTAAGTTTTTTTTTGAAAAAAAAGAAGTGTCTATCTATAGGGTCTGTTTGGTTCATATTTAAGAGAGAATTTGCTCATTACCATAAAACTTATACCACTTCCTTGGTTGTCATAAAAAAATGTACAATTCCTTAACTGCCATTAATTTATAATATTTTATTCCTTAACTGCCATCATCGTCAAATGTATGTGGTTTATTTTCTTAACTACCATTCATTGAGATAGTTTGTTTCCTTAGTTGCCATCACTGTTGTACGTCCATATTCACTTGAAAATTTGATTCCAATATTGCCACTGTCCCACATGAAAAAGCTTGTCGCACCGAACAGAAGCTCCTCCTTGTTTATTCTTTCACCTTTTGACTGAATGTTGTTTCTTAAATTACTTTTTAAAAAGAAATAAAAAATCTTGCAGCAGCAGCTTATAGTCTGGTTTTCCGTGTGTTTTAATTCGATGCAGCTCCCCATTTTTTCAAGGTCGTGTCTCACCATTTTTTATTGAAAAGAAAAAGAGAACTGCAGCATATGATTTTAATAATTACTATATACTTAATTACCAAGGTCAGCACATTTTTTGCAAGACACTAGGTGAACTCTAACCTCTTCTTACTATTATATTGTGCACAATTTTTAGCACACAGTGATGTAGGGACCCCGACACATTATGGTCTTGGAGAAAACTGAAGAAAGGGGTAAAATCGTCTTTTTCCCATCCAGTCTAACGGTATATGGCTGTTGTTTATGATGATGACAGTTAAGGAATCAAAAATCATAAATTGATGGCAATTAGGGAATTCTATAATTTTTTATGGCAATTAAGGAACTAGTATAAATTTTGATGGCAATGAGCAAATTCTCTCTATGTTTAAAACCTGGTCTGGCTAGCCAACTAAGCCAGCGCAGCTAAAGCCTAGCTCCAACAATAAGATGCAAGTCTAGCTTAGCAGCTGTATGCTGCAAGTCACTATCAGGCTGGCCCCACGAAACGTCACCTCGCCCGACAAATAACTGCGGGCCGCAGGGGCATGCTGCGTGCAGTCTTCAGAGGAAGCACGGGGGAGCCGGAGATTTTTGAATTTTGCATCGGCGCACACGCACGCGCACGCTGGAGGCCCGATCGAGGAGGCGATTGCCTGCCAATATGCCATGCTGCACGCATGTCGTCGTCTCGTCACGCGTCGTTTCGCACGCACCGCTGCTGCTTTTCTCAGATGCGCGTAGCGCAGGGACACAGGGTGCAACTACTCGCTGCAAATATTAAATACTCCCTCTAGTTTAATAAAAAATTGTTTTGACTAAGTAAAACATTAAGAATATAAATGATAAATAATTTTTAAATTATTGAGTTTAGAGATACACAAATTATATAAATAATTTGTCTTGAAAAGTATTTTATAAAAATTACATATAACACTTTCCAATAAAAAATAAGTGGTCAAATTATTTTTAGAGACCGTTTCGTGTCTGAAACGACTTCTTTTACCAAACTGGAGGGAATATATAGAACATAGATAGAATACAAATACAAATCAACTAATCTGATTTTAGGTAGATATTATTTCACATATATAGAGGTTTTTTATTTTTATATATTTTATATAGTATATTAATCAAATAATATATGACTAAAGAAAGGCTACTTCTTGTTCTAGATCAACAAAATGAAGAATAAAGAAATCTTTTTTTTAATTTTTAAATGAGGAAGAAATCATGATATATCTAAATAACTTTTTCGTAAATCTAAACAAACTTTTCGTAAATCTAAGCAATCTTTCATAAATTTCAATAATCTTTTTGTAAATCTAAACAACTTTTTCGTAGGTGTTCTCGAATAGGCCAGAGGGATCGAACGTGCCTCTCGTTATTTCTTGGCAAACCATAATTTCGAACCGACACCAAAATTCTTAGTTTTTTATTTGCACTGCCTCCTTTCTATTATTAGGGAAATCATGTGTACTAGTTTTATTGTTAAAGTATTTTATGACTTTCACTCAATATATGGATATGTATAATCATATGAAGCATTGTTAACAAGATCCATAAGACATAAAATCTAGTATATTCTGGAAAACTTTTATTGAAATAACTACAAAAATTAAAATTAAAATGTCATGTCATTTCTATGTTTTCGATCAGGGCCAATAAAAAGCCTCATAATGCTGTACAAAAATATATTCATATTTACTGCAGACAAACCGCACCCTTCGCATCATAAAGCCTATCGGGTACCTCATCACAAATCTACCGTGATTTTTATTTTTGCATACGTGCGTTGTTAGAGCAAGTATAATAAGTCATAATCAGCAGGCTGTAAGGTAGTCGATGTCATCAAACCAACGTGGAGGATGAGAAAGGTGGAGAGAGAATGGAGCGGGGGCGCTCCACTATCCGCCCGGCTAAATCGCGTGCCCGAGGGAAAAACGCTCCCTTACAGCCTGTGTGAGCGATAACGCCGGCGTTTCATTCACCATCAGGATCCCGTGCTTCTTCCACACCGTCCCCATCTACATCAGTCGTGCCCATTGTTTTGCTTGCAGCATCAGAACCTTCAATTCAATGGCTAGGTCACTGGAGGCACCACCGTGTTGGTCTTGATCGTGCTGCCGAGACGCGGAGGGAGGTCACGGACATGGCGTCCAGCTACACCAAGCTGGCTGCAAGATTCCTTACAGCCTTCTCCCCGTCTGTTCATATAGTAGTTAGCTATTCATAATTAATACAGTGTCCACTTGTCTGTCTCACACAGTTTCTTGGTTCTTGTGCCTGAGCCGGCTGTAAGCTTACAGCCCGCTTCTCCTCTCCCTCTTCTCTTTCCTCCACCTCAGTATTTAGCCAACTTACACGCCCACCATTATACTTGACGCGCGGCCGGGAATCACTACAGCGCTGGACACTCATCAGGTTCATCTGGGACCGACCGGGAGCCTCTTTGGATCTTTCTTTTCTCTTCTCTGGGCCCGTTTGGATCCCTTCATTTTAGAAGAATTGGAATTCACTCAATAAACTAGCCTATTTTCCTTGGAATTTGACATTTCATCACTTTCCAAGGTTCACATATATGTCTATCTCAAATTTATAGAGTGTGCGAGGGAAATGGATTCCATAGATCACCATGCTATATTTCTACTTTGCAACTTATAACATTCTCTTGAACTCACTGCTCCACGATAGAAATACAACATATGAGTATCTCTCGTATAAGCAACAATAATACACAAATATAATTCATATATAATCATATTAGTTTAATTAATATGTGTCTACATTATGATTCTTGAAATAAATTCAATTCCAAACATCTAAACGGGCCCTTAGATGCTTTCGTCCGTTCATTGAACATGAGATTCCATCGTTTTCTAAGAGGCACAAGATCATTCTCTTTCCTAATACTATTCTGTAATCAGTTATTTTGCTTCTATTCTATTGTTCTGGAACGGTACAAAATGGCTACAAAGATGAAGCCACAACTGATAACATGCACCCATTAGTATTAAATGCTTTAGTTCTTTAAATGAAAGTATTAACAGCCAACCTAGCAGCCGGCTTATTATACATGTATACGTTGATATCAACTTTAAGTGACATGGCATTCGTATACAGCCAGCACCCGGCCGGGTTATTATCCTTGCTCTTAGAAGGTCGCCGTTGGCTGAGGTGACCTATGACTAGATTTGGACTTAGGGTTTGGATTTCCAGGACAGCACTCCCTAGTCGTCAGGCTCAGGCCTTGTTCAATTGGCAAAATTTTTGGAGAGAAGTTCATGTAGTACTTTTTGTTGTTATTTGACAAATTTGTTTAAATATGAACTAACTAGGCTCAAAAGATTCGTCTCGACATGAAAAGACTAAAAATACAATTAGTTATTTTTTAACTACATTTAATGCTCTATGCATGCGTCTAAAGATCCGATATGATGGAGAATCTTGAAAAGTTTGGGTAGTTTTTGGGCCATGCAAAGGGAATGACCCGATGGTGAATTGACCAATAACAAACAAAGCACGTTTGTTCTTTGCTATACCTTGCCTTGCTTAGTTATAGGGGAACCGAGGACCTAGCCCAAGCCGACGAGCCAATTCCGCTTTCGGGTACGAGCAACCCAAAACTCGCTTGCACGAACTCCAAGGTGAGCAGGGCAAAGAACCAAACGCCTAGACTCATTCGGCAGCTTTGCTAACCAAGGTTAAACAGTTCTCAACAATACTAGTCTAGAGGCTTATTTCTGTCGTTGTAAAGTACTACCGGTACTTGTAAGTACTTTGTATTTTTTATTTTAATAATCAATTAATTTATGAAAGAAAGTCATAGAAAAAAATAAAAGAGGAAAGGGTAGATTAGTAATTGGTGGAGGAGGGTGTCTGTATGTACAAATACGATGTCTCTATATGTACGGTTTTTTTAGTACGGTGGCTTTTTTTTTTGATAACAGAGTACGATGGAAGCAGAATCCACTACTCGCACCGAAAAAAAAATATCCGCCGATCCTCTCCACGACCATCCTCTTTGGACGGGTTCTCGGCTTCCTTTTTTTTCTGTATACACCAAATTATTTTTATGTATATTGCAAACTGTGTATACAGAGAAGGAATACATATGGTACACGTACTAACGAGATGAAATTACTAGAGTATCCTTTGTGTTTTTAGAAAAAACAAAAAATTATATAAGAATTTATAGAACCGGTCCCACATATTTTGGTACCGGTCTCGCATGTTTTGGTATTTTCCGGTACTTTTTCTCTAGTACTTCTTATTTTTCCACCGTTCGATCTGAATCAATGAATGATCCATGTTTCTTCCGACCACCATAAAATTTGTATACATGCCCTGTCTTCATTCGACACCATCGAGGAGGTGGAAGTGATAGTCAATACAAGGATTTTTTTTTTGCGAGACCCGGTTACAGATGCAGATGCTCACAAACACAAGCGCAAATTCATCCTGGTCCAATATAAGTCTCGATGGATAGAATCTTGAAATCTAAATAAATCCCTGCGGATAGCTGGGTAGGTGTGGTGATGCGCGACCGCGTTCGTATTCACTCGAACGCGCTATGGATCCGTGAGCAGTAGAGTAGTGGTTTTCCTTTTCTACGTGTGGATAACCTTGACATGCATAATGGATTGTAGTAATGCGCAGAACAGTGTCGATGAGCATGGCGTTCCCTCTCGCCCTTTTGCTCCGAAAAAGATAGAGACAAGCCGATTTCTGCGGATCCTACACCATGAATCCATGATATTGTTATTATTGTATAATTTTTTTGACAGAACTATTATTGTATAATATAATAATAACCCGTTGAACTGAAAGAAAAATAGCACAGGATGCCAGCAGTGCCTTGCGCCGAACGGTGGGAAAAAGTTTAGGATTTGCTACATTTTAGATGTCTCAAATATAGTTTTTTTTCAAGCAACGGTTATAGACTCCTAGTGGTATGTGTGACCTGGCACCTGTAACGGGTCTGCAAATGAGCACATAAATCAATCCAGGTAAGACTGGTCGCACCGCGTCCGTTACGGCCTCCGCTAAAACATCCTGGAGGAGAAAAATCGCGTCAAACGTCCCGCAGCGCAGTCCGCTACGCGGTCCGCTACCTCGCCGCGTCCGCTGTTTTCAGCGTACTCCCGTTCCTACGCTATCTGCTCGCTCGCCCAACTCCTCTCGCTCCCGTAACGGCCCCCGCCCAAATCTCCGTTCCTGAAGGAGCCGCCCGGCGTCGCGCCCCCCCGCCCCCACCCCTCCCCGCCCTGCGCTGGCGTCGCGACCGTCCGCCGCTGGTCCCCTCCATGTGCGCCTTCGTGGGTAGACATCGCCCCGGAGCCAGATCTGGCGGCCTAGAGAGGATGGACTTCTTCCACCCGCCGGAGTCACGGTAGGGCGCCGCGGCCAGTTCGTCCGGCCGGATCCGCCGGGCGTCGCAGGCCGTCGCGGGAGGCCGACAGGAGGTGGAAGGCGCCTGCTAGGGGCTGGATCTGTTGGCGGCCGACAGCCCGAAGCTTGGAGGTCCGGGCGGCGTGGAGGAAGCCGCCACGCCCATATTTGGTCTGGACGTCGGCAAACCCAACCCCATCTGCTTCGATTCACCACTCCCTCCTGCGCGTGACGACCTCTGCCCGGACTACTGGGCCGCCACCCCACCCCCGCCCCTCTGCCCGAACCGACCTCGGCCAGCACCTGACAGCACTGAAGAGGCCACCTCTGGTGGCGCCGGCGCAGGGGCGGCACTCTGGACAAGGAACGTGCCCCCCTACATCGGGGGGCCTCGGAGTTGGGGCTGACAAGGAGGAGGGCTGCAGCAAAAGGCTTGTGGCCAAGCGACGGCGGGCAAGTTCATCAGTCGAAGCAACGACTTCTGAGGAGAGCTCTACCGCTCGCTCGAGCCGGCATCCTGCCCAACTCAGGTGTGTCTCATTGTTGCTTTGGCTTCCTCATACAAATTTTGTTTATCACATATCCAAGAAAGTCAACAATGACCTACACAACCTATGTCATTTCAATCTTGTTATAGTTAATCAGTAGGATGTTTAGTTGTGATTGAGCTTCCAAAATTATGTTTTCAGTTGTGCCCAGTGAGAATGGATTGGTCATTACATTGAAGTTGAATTAGAACAAGTTGTTGCCATATAGGTTTTCCAAAATTAGGACAAGTTGTTGCCACGTCGATTGACCAGTGTTGACACCTGGGGTGGCACGCAGAAGAAACCGCAAGCGCACGGCTGTCAGTTGTAGCTTTTCACCTCAGAGTATTCCGGGGTATCGAATCCACGAGGAACGCGAAGTGATTTTGAGAAAACTGGGGGGTAAGGATATCTAGGATAGATGAAGGGAACGAGCACTATCTACTTGGGTAGATCCTAGTTCTATTAGACTTCTAGTGATTTAAGTTCTTTACTAGTGTATTGTGGGCGTACTAGCCTTTACCATTGACTTAGGTTGAACGCTAGCACAACGAGCCCTACTGTTAAACTAGACCAACTACGTGGTGGAATTCAAGGCGCACAGGGCTGTCACCACCTGCTTGCTACCACAGCTATCCGGGGGCCTAGCCGTATTCACTGGCAATATATAGCCTAAGTACCACACTTAATCTATATATTACTACTACTAGCCCTGTACTAGAACTAGAGCACTTGAAAGTAATATCAAGCAATGAAACAAAACACACAAGTACTGAAAGTAAATACTGGAAGATAGAATAAGATACTAAGTTACCAAAGTCGAAGCGCAGAGCAGAGAGAAGCAGGGTCTCCCGACAACTCCGGAGCTCTCCAGACTTCTACTCTTCTCCTCTCCAGCTCCTCTTCTAGTGAGGCACTCACACTCTCTCTAATCTCTCTATCATAGCAAGTGTGCTACTCTAACCAAATGGTGAGGAATGGTGTGAGGCTCTCCGAATGAGAGCTCAAGGGGGGCTATTTATAGTGCTAGGGAGCTAAGGGGTACTTATAGAGTGAGGGGAGGTCGGTTAGGGTTTAGGGGGGTGGCGCCCGCCACTAAACCCTGGCGCCCCCACCTTACTGCCGTCCGTTGCAACCGCCATTCATCCAACGGTCTTCAATTGCTCTCCCAAGTCGGTTTGAGGGCCGGTTAGGGTTTAGATACGTGTCCAAAGCCCACTATCCAGGTGATACTCTTCTTAGCCCTTGGATCAAACTGCCTTAGTGTGCAATGGTCAGGATTTGAGCTTGAGGTGACTCCCACGGATCGATGACGTGGCTTGGGCAACTTTTGGCACGAGTGACCTGGCGGCCGCCAGTAATAGGTGGCGGCCGCCACCTTGCTCAAGCCCAAATGGGCCAGAGTGGCTTGGCCTTGCTCCTGGTGCTCTTGTTTGGCCCAAATTCCATTATTTCCTGCATTAAGATAAGAAACTATGCACATGTGGAAATAGGTTAGTTATAAACCAAATCTTCTACTTTTTTATGTTGTTTTACCTTGGTTTTGGGTGAAATGTTGATGGTGAAATGATGCTTTAAGCACCGTCAACAAGCTCCCCCACACTAACCTCTTGCTCGTCCCGAGCAAGCATGGACTTTAAGGAAAAGAAACAATTTTATTGAACTAAGCATTCACACAAGATGTTCAACTACCTATACTCATGTTAGTAACCTTTCCAAGTGGCTAATAAATCATACATATGACTGGCTTTCTCCATCAAAGTCTTCTCGACGTCCTCGAGGTGGGGCTCGTTAAACTTGGTCGCCCCGGGCTTCAGCCTCTTTGGAATGCGGGCCCTCATATAGTCCTTTGCCACTAGGTCGATGCCCTCATACGGATCTGGAGCCCCGGCAGCCTGTCTTGCTTGTTCTTCTTGCTGCCACTTGGTCCTCTGACCGACAAAGCCAGTCATGCCCAAGTGGTGAGGATTCTTGTCCCTCTTTGCGAGCTCACTGAACTTAGCGCTCTGTTCCTATGCTTCTTGCGTCTTTCTCATTTCACAGAAAGCGTCCCACATGTGTGCCTTGACCATATTGTACTTCAGCAGTGGCAACTTCCCCTTCTTCAGGTAATTTCTAGTCAGCATGGACCTGAAGTTGCGAAGCGCAGTCGACGCCATGTGCAAAGCCCACTCCTGACACTTCTCCATGTCAGCTGAGGGCGGATATCTGAATCTCTTTGTCACCTCACCCCATACATTGTTTTTTATGTCAGCAGGGATGTCGTGCCAGTTAGGCCAAGTGATCACCACCTTCTCCTTGGCTATACACGCCACTTGATTGCTGAACTTGCCAATGACTGTATCTGGAGCTATTGGGTTTCCCTCTGGCCCCACAGCATCGATGACATGCACCTCGTTTTCTTTGTCCAACTTGCCTCCCGTGTTGTCCCCTCACCCTCTTCTGGCCCTTAGATTTGGACGAAGAGGTTGTCGTAGAGGGAGCGGGGGCTTCTTCCTCCCTGACCGCGTCTTCGTCCCTGAACTCGAGCTGACGAGGCACAATCGGCAGCTATTGACAAGAGTCTCTTGCCTTTAGTTTTTCGCACGCATCATTGTACATGTTAGAAAGCCAGCGTGTTGCGTAAACCTCGAAGTCGTGACTATGTGCTTCGTCCGCCCCCGGTTCGTACGTCGGATCGTAGTCCACCTCTGTACGCTGCTTCTTCGGCGGTGGAGTCACGGACGCCCCACTCATCAAGCTGGTTGACGAGGAGCTAGGGGTAGGGTCCCTCCATTCGTTTGTTTTGTCTTCCACCATTTCAGTTCTACATATACAGACGCGTATATAATATGATCAGTTCAAAGCTTTTGAATAAAAAATGACACGTATAAGTTTTTGGCTCAGATTTGCCCCTAGGTCAACACGTCACTGCTAAACTGGTTACTTGTAAAATACATGCCATCCTAGTCTAGCAGCTGACTCAGCATAGAAAGTAGGGGGCAATTGATCATCATCGCCGCTGGCTCAGCATAGATAGAAGCGGTCACATCATCGCATTTGCCACTACCTTAGCTTACAAGTTCGAAAAAAATCATCAATGCAAATGCCATAGTAGGGAGTAGGAGAGTAGTAACAAAGAGTAGTAGTAGAGAGGAGTAACAGAGACTAGTAGGGAGAGTTGTATAGAGAGTAGTATAGAGGGGACTAGTACAGAGAGTAGTATGAGCTTCTTCAATCTCCTTGTCACATAGAAGAGGGAGAGTAGTAGAGGGAGAGAGTAGTAGAGGGAGAGTAGTAGGAGTTGAGAGTAGTACAGAGAGGAGTGGTACAGGGAGAGAGTAGTTGGGAGAGTAGTAGAGGGAGAGTAGTAGGAGAGAGTAGTAGAGGGAGAGAGTAGTAGAGGGAGCTAGAGTAGTAGGAGTTGAGAGTAGTACAGAGAGGAGTGGTACAGGGAGAGAGTAGTAGAGGGAGAGTAGTAGAGGGAGAGAGTAGTAGAGGGAGAGTAGTAGGAGAGAGTAGTACAGGGAGAGAGGAGTACGGAGAGTAGTATAGAGTAGTACAGGGAGCTGAGAGAGAGTAGGGAGAGTAGTATAGAGTAGTACATGGAGTAGAGAGAGTAGTATAGGCCACAAATAAAAAGCATCAGATGGCATCATAGGTAGTGGCATTTGCATAGTAGGGTAAAAAGGCATCAAAGTGCATCATAGGCAGCAAATAAACTCTGAATTAAAGCATCACGAGACATAAGATAGGTTCCATTTGAAATCACGAGACGTAAGATAGAGGAAGACGTATATATCAGGTTTACAATGTAATCAATAAACACAGGAAAAGCAAATGCATAGAATACTAAAACTGCACATGGTCAGCAACACATAAGTAGTAACCAGTAGTAAGTAGACAGTAGTAACCAGTAGTAAGTAGAGAGTAGTAACCAGTAGTAAGTAGCAAGTAGACAGAAGATCAGTAGATAGGAGTACTAGCAATAGAGAAGTAGTAAGTAGCAATAGTAAGTAGAAGTAGTAGATAAAGGTAAGTAGCAGTAGCAATAGTAGTAGTAAGTAGTAGAGAAGTAGTAAGTAGCAGTAATAGTTAGCAGTAGTAAGTAGTAAGTAGCAGTAGTAGATAGAGGTGTAGTAGACAGTATATGGCATTAGAAAAATTCAGAAGTACTCAGAGAATGGCATTAGATGGTATTCCCAAATGATAGAAACCATGACTAAACCAATAAGTAATAAGGACAGAGCATATCAGATTAAAGCATATGGACTAAAAAGCATGAGTAGGCAAAGATCAGAAACATAACCGATCAGAAACATAGTGTACTAAAAATGAATATAGCAATTCTGATTGCTCCCATCCAAACACTAATGGAGAAATGAAAACATTCCTAAAACTTATTTTGGTTGTTTCATTAGTGTCTTGTGGAAGAAAACAAATGTGCTTTTGGTTCTACTGTAACAGCTAGCACTGTCAACCAGTTACAATCCCATTACTGTTCCCAGCATTGAACCAAAAAGCACTTGAAGCACTAGAATTTTGGGCAAAAACTCTGGTATTCTCCCAGAAACATGCCCATCTTCCTATGTTTGCATTTTAACTCTGGTATTCTCCCAGAAATTCAAAGGAAAATCAACTCAGACCTAGAGTCAATGGCCTCAGCAGTATGGTTGGCAATGGCATAGCTTCAGGATGGGGAAATTTTTCATAGAGAAGTTCTTCTAGGCATATCAATAACTGACAATGGATTACTGACACCATGGTCATGAGATGAGGTAAGGGGAGGATCGAGGAAGCAAGTTACTCAAGCACTGGACAGGGGTAGTGGCTCCACCGACAGACTAGGGCAGTGGCTCCACCGATAGACTAGGGCAGTGGCTCCACCGGCGGACTAGGGCACCGACTCCACAGGGGCACCGGTGGCTCCACCAGCTCCACCAGCGGATAGGGGCACCTGCGGCGGCTCCACCAGCGGACAGGGGCACCGATGGCTCCATCGGCTCCACTGGCGAGGTCGAGGTCAAGGTCGAGGTCGACGCTGGCGAGGAGGGGAGCAGCAGGGCGAGGAGGGGAGGACGATAGGGGGACGAGGAGGACAGGGTGAGGACAGGGGCGGTGGAGGAGGACGGCTGCGGCGACAATGGCGATGGCGGCGCGGTGGACGAATTCGACAGCCCTTCGGGGTTCAAAGGACGACGCGTAAAGGACTAAATTGCCCTTCGGCGCTGTGGTTCTTTTATAGGGGGGATTAACCGCAGCGGGCAACTTAAGGTGCCCGCTGTGGTAAATATTAACCGCAGCGGGCATCTTAAGTTGTCCGCTGCGGTTAATCTGAATAACCACAGCGGGCAACTTAAGATACTCGCTGCGGTTATTGATTTTGTTAACAAGAATATATTATAGAATTTCTTACATAATTTGTTATTAATATAATATGAACTTATTAATAAGTCAGTAACAAATTGAGATACTATTAATATAATCTATTACAAAACTTGTCTCGAATACTATTACATAACTTTTCACTACTTCATTACAAAACGTGTGGCATATATATATATATATATGAATATACATCTTATTTTGGTGTTGGTGCTTTCACGGACCGCTTCTCACCATCGGGACGGGCCCAGGGCTTCATACCGCTCTTGTTGCAACGGTCCTCAATGACCTTGATCTTCTTTGCAAATCGGTAAAAAGCTGGAGCTCTGCATAGTTATTGTATGCTTCTGGTGCTATGGACCCCATCAGCTCCAACAATCCGGTGCTTTCCTGACATGACCACATGCCTCTTTGGGTCCTCCGGATAGATATAGTAGGCCACTTGCGCGACACTGGTTGCAAGTACCCATTGGTCATCTTTGTACCCGATACTTTTGAGGTTCACGGTGGTTAGCCCGAAACTGTCGACCGCAACTGCTTTGGGTTTACCCAGTGGCATCGGAAGACGGTTACGCATACGTCCTTGCCATAGTCAAGTTCCAATATTTCTTCGATCTGGCCATAGTATTGCGTCCTCGTGTTTGTGGCCTCATCGACGCCCTCATATCGAACACCGTAGTTCTGTGTCGCGCTCTTCTTGTCTTTCTCTTTCGTGTGGAACCTGTACCCCTTCACATCGTACCCTTGCCACGTCGTGATTTGCTTGATGGGCCTTGCAGAAGCTTCTGCACGGTCTCCGTATCTTCATCATCAGGGCATCTTTCTAGGGGTACGTGTTGCTCTTTAAGCCATCTATGAAACTGTTCATGTGCTCTTTCTGGACCCATGCCTCTGTGCGTTGTCTGTCATTAGCGGCGCGGATCTCTTCTATGTGCCTCTCAACATATTTCTCCATGCTCATCAACTGATGAAGGATGTTGTAATGATCTTGTTCAATCTCCTTGTATGGTATATCCGTGCGAACTTTTCGGCCCGTGCACCCCATGCCCGCGGTTCTGCCCTCATGCTGATGGACAGGCAACCCAATCGCCCTCCCATCTTTTATGTACCTCATACACCAGTTCACTGCCTCTTCGGTTGTGTACGCCTCGATCATAGAGCCCTCCGGGTGAGCATGGTTATGAACATATCTGTTGAGGGTGGACATGAACAGCTCGTACGTCCACATCTCGTGTCGGTACACGGGGCCTAGTTGCTCGATCTGATCCACCATGTGCATCATCAGGTGTACCATAATATCAAAATATGATGGGGGAAAACACATCTCAAGCTGGCAAAGGGTCTTCGCGATGAAGTCCTTAAGGACAGGGAGGTCAGCCTTACCGATGACCTTCTGTGTGATGCGGTTAAAGAAGTATGATATCCGAGTGACCACCATCTTCACATACTCTGGACCGATAACCCTTATCACAATTGGAAGGAACACCGTCAGCATGATGTGGCAGTCATGTGCGTTGTAGTCAGTCAATGTGAGGTCTTTCAAGGAGACGAGGCTCTTAATGTTGGAAGAGAAACCGGTCGGCACCTTGATACCCTTAAGAAGGTTGAGCATAGCAGTCTTCTCGCCATGCCTTAGGTTGTAGGCCGCACCTGGAAGATCGACTTTACCATTATGAGGTGACCCAGGGTGAAGGTCCTGCCTGATGCCCTGGTTGAGAAGATCCGTCCGTGACTTCAAACCATCCTTCGTCTTTCCCGGGATGTCCAACAGGACACCGATCGTGCTATCAAAGACGTTCTTCTCGAGATGCATACAGTCGATGGCTTGGGGTGTTTTCAGTGTCTTCCAATATGACAGGTACTCGAAGAAAATCGAGCTCTTCTTGAAAGGAACAGAGGGGACTGCGACGCTTCCTCCGTCGTGTCTCGCTTTCACTTCCTCGTTTGTTTTGTCCCCTCCTCTGGTGGCTTCTTCTTCTTCCCAAACTCGATCTGATCAATATCCTTCACCATCTCATACACCTTTGGCCCCCAACTAGTCTGCGCCGGTGGTTCACCCTGTGGCTCGCCCTGATCATCGAACAATTGATTCATGACACTTCTTCTATATCTGTGCCTTTTCAGAAGGAACCGCCTATGCCTCATGTAGACCATCTTGTTCGATCCCTTGAGGTAATGTAGCATGTCTCGTCGATGCACATTACGTAGCCGGTCTTCCCTTTGATCTGCCCCGACAGTGGTAAGAGGCCGGGGTAGTCGGTGATGGTGACAAAGATGATGGCTTTTAGGGTGAACTTCTCCTTGAGGGACGCATCCACCATCTTGACCCCAACATCAATAGCTCCTTCATTTCCTCCATTACCGGCTCGAGGAAAACATCGATATTGTTGCCGGGCTGCTTCGGACCCGAGATAAGCATGGTCAACAGAAGATACCTGCGCCTCTGACACAGATGGGGAGGTAGGTTTGTAGATGGTCAGTACGACCGGCCAGGTGCTGTGGGAGCTGCTCAGCTCGCCGAACGGATTCATCCCATTGATGCTCAGCGCGAACCGAACGTTCCTGGGATCTTTGCCAAATTGCGGGTAGGCATTGTCGAAATCTTTCCACTGCTGGCCATCAGAGGGGTGCCGCAGCATGCCATCGTCCTTCAAGCGGTCAGCTGATGCATGCCAGGACATGAGCTTCGCGTCCTCTGGGTTCCCAAATAGCGCACGGAGGCGGTCGATCACTGGCATGTACCACACCGACAGTGCCGGACTTCTCCTCAACATGTAACCCTCTTCTTCCTCGTACTGCTGATGAGCCAAGATGCGATTGGCTGCAACACTGCTCTTCTTGACACCCTTCTTCTTCTTCCTCTGACCACCTCGCAAGGCCTCATCGTCGTCTGCATCCACGCGACAGCCAGCATTTCTCTTGTAGCGACTGGCGCCACAGTGCGGACAGCTCGTCAAATTCTCATACTTTGTGCCCCGATAGAGGATGCAGTGGTTAGGGCAGGCATCAAAGTTTCTAAGCTTCATTGCCACTGGCCGGATAAGCTTCTTCGCCCTATACGTATTTGCTGGAATCTTGTTACTCGTCGGGAATGTTTTAGCAAGGTAACCTAACAGCTCATCAAAGCTACTATCTGACCACCCATGCCGAGCCTTCATCATCAACATGTGGAGGTTGAAACGGAGCACCGTGCAATCCTTTGGACATTCCTCACCGTCCTTATATAAAGGATCAAGTGGCGCCTGCTTCATCTCTCTGAAATTTTCGAGCCACTTCGGGGAGCCATACACGACGTCGTCTTCATCGATGTGGTTGAGTAAATCCTGAAACAGCTGCACATCCACAGGGTCCTGCACCGTAGCGTCCTCAACATCTCCACCACCATCATCTGTCATATCCTGGAGTACATCCGCCTCCACACGATGTGGTCACGAGCACTACTGTCACTGAAGGCAGGCGCTACTGTTGCTGATGAGACGTGCGCTCCAGGATCTTGGTTCACCGTCGTCGTCGTCGACGCTGAGCTTACTCCAGATGCCGCCCCCCGACACTCGGATCAAATCTCTCGCCATGATGAGTCCACACCGTGTAATCATCCATGAAACCAAAACGAATCAAATGAGATTGCACTGTGCCTTCGTCTTTGAAGGCGGTCAGATTCTTGCAACGATGACATGGACATATGATTGTCGTCTGGTTCGATCTCTCATGGTCAGCTTTCGCAACGACAATAAACTTTCTCACTTCAACGATATACCGCACATCAAGTACTCTATTGATCTTATACATCCATTCCGACCGGTCCATCGTACCTGCAATCCTTAATTAATTACACACATCATGAATCACAAAACAAAGATGAATTAGAAAACATAATAATTTATTATATTTAAGTTAAATCTAGGGACAGAATTAATAACGACAGGAAATAAAATTAATGCATCCATGATAAACTTAGAGAAACAAATACCAGTTTTCTCTCTCCTACATGAAACTAGATCTAAAAGGGAGGCTAAAAAGAGAGGGGAAAGAGGGTGGAGATCATCTAGGTACCTCTTGTGGAGTACTTCTCCTCCAAATCAAACAAATAAACCTAAAAAACAAGTTATTTGGGACAAAATTTGGCAAAACTTCTTCCCCCGTTTTTGGTCTGGAGGAAGATGATCGGGTTCCTTTCTGCTGGCGGTGGCGGCTTAAATAGCGAGGAATAACCGAAGCGGGCAACGTAAGGAGACCGCTGTGGTTAATCGTATTTAACTGCAGCGGGCACATTACGCCGCCCGCTGCAGTTAATCATTAACCGAAGCGGGCATATAAGGAAGCCCACTGCGGTTAAATAAGATTAACTGCAGCGGGCACCTTACGTTGCCCGCTTCGGTTAAGGATTAACCGCAGCGGGCGCTTCGGCGGCCGGCCGCTGCAGGCCGGCCACCGAATAACCATGGCGGGCAAAAACTGTGCCCGCTACGGAGCCCATTTAGGCAACGCTGCGCAAGTTCTTTTTTCTAGTAGTGAGAGTAGAAGTTTTAAGTTGCCTAATTCACCCCCCTCTTAGGCGTCACGGTCCTTTCAATTGGTATCAAAGCAGGTTGGCTCTCTTGTGGACTCTTGGCTTAATCGCCTTCGAGCCGACGCCCCTAAGAGAGGTTGGGATGGATACCTCTAGGCCTCCACACTTTGATGGCACTAACTTCCCTTACTATAGTGCTAGGATGGCTTGCTTTTTAGAAGCCGTTGATCTAGGTGTTTGGAGAGTCACCCGCGACGGGATGAAATCCATTAAGAATCCCGAGAAACCTACCGCGGGTGATGAAAAAGAAATTCATCTTAATGCTAGAGCTAAAAATTGCTTGTTTTAATCTATTAGCATGGATGTCTTTAACCAAGTTTTTACTTTGCAAGCATCGCATGAAATTTGGTTAAAGCTACATGAGCTCCATGATGGTACAAGTAATGTACATGAGCAAAAACATCACCTAACTAAAACAAGCTATGATTCCTTTAAAATGAATGATAATGAGCTTGTTTGTGATATGTATTCACGATTGAATCTAATTATCAATGAGCTTCATTCTATAGGAATTACAAAGCTAGGTGATGCGGATATTGTGAGGAAGATTATCTCCGTGCTTCCAAAGAACAAATATGCAACCATCATCACCATCCTCCACAACATGGAGGACTTGAGCACCATGACCCCGGCCATTGTCATTGGCAAATTGGTGGCATTTGAGATGTCACGCAAGATGGGTCAGAAAAGCCACTTCATCAAGCAAAGACATTGCTCTTCCATGTGAGCACAAAAAGATGAAGGGCGAAAGAAAGTTGAATCAAGCTCAAGCTCCTCAAGTGAAGAAGAAGAAGAGGATGATGAATCAAGTGATGATCAAGCCTCCACCTCATCCGACTCCTCCTTAGATGAAGAAGAAACAATCAAGCTCATGAAAGGAGTAAAGAGGATGATCCGCAAGCTCAATGTCAAGGGTGTGCCCATCACCATAGAAGATTGCCTCTTCACTAATCAAAGAAGAGAGCAAAGGAAAAAGGGATGCTATGGATGCGGCAAAAGAGGGCACTTTGTGGAAGATTGCCCAAAACAAAAGCCCACACCCAAGGACAAGAAAAAGAAGGAATGCAAGGCCAAAGCTCTCACCACCATCAAGACATGGGATGATTCATCAAGTGATGATGAAGCCCGTCACAAGAGGCATGGCCGCAATCACTCATCATCAAGCTCCTCACGTATGTGCCTTATGGCACGAGGTAACTCAAGCTCTATCTCTAGTAATAGTGATAGTGATAGTGATGATGAGCTTCCTTCTTATAATGAACTTGTGCAAGATAATCTCAATTATGCTAAAGCTTGTACTAGTCAACCAAAGAAGATCAATGCTTTAAAAGAAAATTAGATAGCTCTCAACAAGCCTACAATACTATGCTTGAACAATATGAAACCTTTTCAAATTTGAATGTTGAGCTATCTAGTAAAATTGAGAAACTTGAGGCTAGTGCAAGTACAAGTAGTAGCACAAGTAATGATGAGCAACTATTAAGAAAAAGAAAAACTAAAATCAAAGTTAGCTAGCACACAAGATGCTTACAAAAGCTTGCTTGCGAAAATGGAAATTATGTGCAAGCATTGTGATGAGCTAACTAACAAAGTTGCTAATCTTGAAACCATCAGAGCAAACCCCACCGAGGCACCTAAAATAGAAAAATCAATCTTTAATATGCCTAAAAAGGATGCCTCTACTTCTTGCATGGATTTACTTGATTTAGACTCACCCATGTGCAAACAAGCTTGTGTTGAGAATGCCATTGTAGAAACATGTACACAAGAAGTTGCAATAGAGAATGAGCTACTAAAGCAAGAAGTGGCTCGCCTCACCAAGGACTTGACCCAAGCAAAATGCAAGGCAATGAAAACCCGAACTCATCAAGATAACACCGTCAAGGAGTGAAGAAGCTTGATGAGGAGCAAACCATGGTTTGTTATGTTTGCCACAAGGAAGGCCACAAGTCCTATGAGTGCAAGGTGAAGCATGGGGGAGAAAAGAAGAAGAGAAAAATAAAAAGCAAACAAGCAAGCTCTCCAACACCTATATCAACAAGGTGAACAAGAAGGCCTCCACACACCTTACCTTTTGAAGAAGAAGAAGAATGACAAGGTGGTGGCCGTCAAGGTGAACAAGCAATCCAACAATGGGGCCAAACGCATTTGGGTGCCTAAGGATGTTATTTCAACCATGAGAGCACCAAAAAGGTTTGGGTTCCGAAAGGGAAGTAAGTAGTCAAGTGACAATCGAGGAATCTGGAGACTTGGCAAAGTTTTGGGTGCATATCATGGGGTGCATCACATTAGATCATGTCATTGCCAAGTATGATAGTGGGTACTATGGACCCAAGTTCCCCCTCCCATGTTAGGTAACTAGATTTAAATTCTTGCAATTACTTTCATTTGGTATAATGTCTTATAATTTAGCATCTAGTTCCTTCGTTGCCTAGGTTTGCATTAGTATGTTCATATCTTTTGTCATGCAAATTAGGCTTTATCATATGGTAGTTTTGCTCGGTATCACTCACTTTCTTAGAGCAATTCTACATGGTTTTAAATTGGTTGGAAGCATGGCACATAGCTTCTTTTACTTTGTATTTATCTTATATGTGCCAAAGTCCAAATTATAGATAAACTACCCCAATTACCATCTTCAATTGATGTCACATTTCTTGTAATATCAATATGGCAAATGGTAGTTTTACCTTACAAGTCAATGTGCATGTCTCCTACAAGTATTTCAAAACTTGTATGCGCACTTTTCGAGGGAGTCTACTCTACAATTTGGAAGCTTTGAGACTAACACTATTTTCAAGATTATCATGTGTGTAGTAGTCTCATTGCAAGGAAAATGGAGTTCTCGGAGACAAGCATCTTTGTGGTGATAATCCAATTGGCATCTACATGTGGTATTCCTAACCGATATCATTATGTTGATTTCAATTTGATACTCTAATATGCTTTCTCCATGCATTATATAGATTAAACTCCTTTGTGCCTTAATCTGTCGGTTTTGCATATGCTTTGCCTTACATCATATGTATGCATATACTTAGGGGGAGTTTTAGCTTATATAATGTTTTCCTCTCTTGAGCTTTAATGTCTTCCTTTTCGGTGTTTGATTCCAAGGGGGAGAAATGTGTAGGGACCAAAATCAAGTCCAAACTAAAACAAACAAAATAACCAAAATCAAATTTCCAAAATTCTATGGTTATTTTCATGGGAATGGTTCAAAAAGGGAGGAAGTGATTTATGGAGTTAGGGGGAGCCTTAATCCATAAAGTCATATAGTAGGACTCTATGGCAAGGGCAAGATATGGTAGATTAAATATGTTTCTTTTTGATACTCTTTAAACATCATATGATCTTGCCTTTGCATTTGCATCCTAGCAAGTAAATTGCATTTTAAATTATGTATCTATTATTTGCTTGTTTTGGTCGTGTTGTCATCAATCACCAAAAAGGGGGAGATTGTAAGGAAAATGGACCTCGGACCATTTAACTTCGGATTTTGGTGTTTGATGAACAACATAACCAAATTGGACTAATGCATTTGCAAGTGTTTGTTTTGTAGTCCAATAGGGTGCAAAAGTGACTTGGACAAAGGCGACGTGGTGATCCAAAGATCAACACCTCAAGCAAGACATTTGAAGCTCAAAAGAAGACTCTCGAGATCAAGCAAAGTCCAAGGCACAAGAATGGAACCAAGACGGCGCAAGAAATCGTGAAGAAACAAAGCAAAAAGGTACATCGGACGCTGCATCGGACGCTGGCTCAAAAGCGTCGGACACTCCGTTGGTAAACCCTAGCTCGTGTCAGCGCCAGCAGAGGCATCGGACGCTGAAGACCGAGGTATCGGACGCATCTGTGACACTGTGCAAACCTGCACAACGAACATCGGACGCTCCGCTGCTAACATCGGACGCTACAGGACTCTGCGTCCGATGGCCATGCAGAGAGGTTCCAGAGAGGCTCTGTGAGCATCGGACGCATCCATTGATCAACCATCGGACGCTGATATAGCTGTTGCGACGCAGTGCCAGGCTGACATCTAGCCGTTAAAGGAGCATCGGACGCGTCCGATGGTCGCGACTGCCGCGTCCGATGCTACGCAGTCAGACCACCTTTGGTGCCCAACGGCTCTATTTGCTTGGGGCTCTGTATATACCCCCATGGCCGGCCAAAAATATGGTGGAGCTCTCAAGGAAGTAGTAGTCAAGATCACATATTTGTTGCTCTAGCCCAAAGTGCTCAAGTGATATACTAGGTGATTAGTGTAGGTGCTTTGCGAAGTGCTTAGGCTAGTTAGACCACTACTTTGCGCTTGCTCTAGGTGTTAGGCCTAGCGTTTAGTGAGGTTGAAAACCTCTCATCTACAGGTGCTTGCGCGCACTGTGGTTGTACATCGGTAGGGCTTGTAGTCTTGCGAGATCAAACCAACCGAGTTTGTGGTGTGGCCGCCTCCGTGTACCGAAGGGAACAAGGCCCGCGGCGCTTCGGCCGGAAACTTGATAGTGAAGACGGCGGAGAGCGTCCGGGAGAGGCTTTGCCACGAGTGGCTTAACCGGAGACCCACTTGAGAGTGGGGAAGGCCCAGAGCTATCCACGGAGTTTTCCGACCGGGAGCTTGGCCCTTGCGAGGGATTCTTTGCGAGGGGCTCCAACGAGGACTAGGGGGAAGCTTGCGCGCTTCTCGATACCTCAGTAAAAATACTAGAGTCGTCGACGGGAGTTTGTATCTCTACCACTATTTAGCTTCCTCATTTATATTGTTACCTTGTTCATGTGCTTTAACTTTCCTAGCGTACTCTTGCTAGTTGATAGGTTTGGAAACTAGGTAGCATAACTCCTTTTTGCGGTAGAGATAGCAAACACACATAGCAAAACCTTAGTTGCACATTAGATAGTTTACTTTCTTGCATAGGTTTTGACTAGGTGGAAATTAGAGGCCATAGTTTAGAGTAGAAGTTTTAAGTTAACTAATTCACCCCCCTCTTAGGCGTCATGGTCCTTTCAGTGGGGAGCAGCCTAGGCACCGTCGGATGGTCTGCTGGCCGCCTACTCGCCGTGCGCGCCGGCCGCGCCGCCTTGCTCGTCGTGCGTGTCGTCTGCTGTGGCGAGGACAAGTCCGGGCGCCGCCGGACGCTCTGCTGGCCGTCTGCTCGCCCTGCGCGTCGCCTTGCTCGCCGTGCGTGCCGCCTGCCTGCTGTGTGCGGCAGCAGTGCCGCCTTGTTCGCCCTGTGCGCCACTGCTCGCCTTGCGCCCCGTCTGCGTGCCCTGCGCCGCGGCCGCGCCGCCTGCTCGCCCAGCCCAACGCCTGCGCGCCCCGCGCGGCGGCCGCACCGCACCCTTGCCTTGCCTTCCGCGCTTCGGCCGCCGAAGCTTCACTGGAGGGATCGAGAGAAGACAGCCACCGACGCGTCGGGCGGGATGGGGAAAGAGCGGTGGTTGATTTAGAGGAGGAGATAGAGTACCGTATCGCTGCGGGCAATTTGTGTGCGAGATACAGTATTGGACGAATAGAGGATGTTTTTACCCTATTCCCGGTGTTGTCAGTCTTATTATTGTATAATTTTTTTGATAGAACTATTATTGTATACTGTAGTATAATAATAACCCGTTGAACTGGAAGAAAAGAGCACCGGATGCCAGCAGTGCCTTGCGCCGAACTGTGGGAAAAAGTTTAGGATTTGCTACATTTTAGATGTCTCAAATATAGATTTTTTTTTCAAGCAACGGTTATAGACTCCTAGTGGTATGTGTGACCTGGCACCTGTAACAGGTCTGCAAATGAACACATAAATCAATCCAGGTATAAGCCAAAAATTAATGGGCGCATGAATCGAAATCTGTTAACTGAAGTTGATGCTTATATAAGCCAAAATACAACTATTAGCTCAATAAAGAGACGTACAAGTATATCAAGAAAATAATAAATCTACCAATGTATGCTCCGATTGCTCCGACAAGAAAGAAAGGTACACGGTATTAAAATTTGCACGTAAAGTAAGTGGAGAAAGTAGCAAAAACCAATAAAATTGCACAGAAAACACAAATATGAGATATATATATAATTTAGTCATGAATATGATATGTCCTCAACAATATTTAGTCACACATAATGAGATGTTCTCAATAAACAAATGCATAATGAGTATGATGTTCAAAAATACAAAACACAATATGAAAAATGCACATTTTAAATAGTGCAAATTCCCATTCTTGTTAATGCAATTATACTATATATGTATATAATTACAAAATTTAGCTCATGCATGTGGAGCTTTGTGCTATTGTGCTATTAAATATAGATATCCGAAACTATTGGAGATACAGGCCACAAGCTGAAATAAAAAATGCTAGAACCATATACAATTCTAGTTCTTAGTTATGACGTGTGTTCAAATTAAATAGGGTTAAGTATGAGGTTGTTAAATAATACTTGTTTGTTGCATGCCACAAGCTCGCCACTGTTGTGCACGTTAGTGGCTAGCTTCTCCCACACCTTGCTCTTTCCATTGAGAGAAGCCTCAAGTTGATCGGAGTGCCCAGCAAAGATGACCCTCTCCCCCACGGCCGCATTTGCTGGCACTGGCAGCTCAACACATGTTAAGTACTATCTTACATCAAAATGACTTCTACTACTTTATGATAGTGCACTTCCAATTTTAGAGTGTAAATTTGATTAAATGTGTCAGGGTATTGGATGCCTTCATACCCTTCTATGATCTTGGAAGGAAACAAAGCCATAGCATGTGTTTTATAACATGCATCACTACTAGTTTCAGATTGCAAAAAATACAGACTTTCCAGTTCTGCTTATTCATAGTAGATATCACAAGTCAGTGATAACAAGCAAAACATCACAAGGAAATATCTGCAAAATCCAAATCATGTCTAGAAAGAACAACCAACATTTCTTTAAGAGGAATGTATTTGACAGGCACTAACCACAGTTCTTGGAACCTTCTCTCCAATATCGATTTCCACTACATATAACAAATCAACATCTGGTGTCCTAAAAATCCAAAAATGCTTCCTGAGTTTTCTGATATATAGTAAGGCAATATTGCATTCAATACTCAAATCAGCTTCATCTAGAACTACACTAGTGGGTCCAAACTACATAAAGATTGAGAATGGGATGAAGTTGTTCTATAACGGGTTCTTCATAACCTTGGTCATCTTACAAAATCCTTTGCACATGACAAACTTGTCATGGAGACTAGCAGCAAGGAGGAGTTTAGATTGTATTGTGGGGTATGTATTGACACAAATCATATGAATAATAGAATCACAAAAATACGGTGTGTGCTACCACAAATCTCAATTAACAAACTATGACTTATCTTATACAAATACACAAAGACAAATATCTAAAATATGTCGGCACAAATCACAATTAATAATTTTTTCTATAGGAAGACAAGGACAAAAATATGGTGTGTGCTAGCACAAATCCCAACAAACAAAATAATAAGATGTGTTGGCACAAATCACAAGAAAAAACAAAGGACAAATATCTGAATTATAATTTTCTAAATGTTATGGGCAAAGATTAAGAATCATGAGAGCCAAGATGAGAAGCTTACTGGTGCATAGTTTACTAGAGAGGGCCACGAGGTGCTGGGATCGGTGATGTGGATAGGCTGAGGTGGGGTGGCAGGCGCCACTTGGACATGGCGAGCGCCACCTATGAGGTGGCGACTGCCACATGGCTACGTGCCAAGTGTGCACATGTCACATTTTTCCATGGTTCTGCCTTTGTTTACTTGTTTTCTATCAATTTCTCCTATTTTGTACCTGCATTTATAATTTTCCATGTACAAGTGGAACGAAGTAAAATTCAAACATAAAACACTACTTTCATCTATGTTTTGTCCACTTTTATATGAAATGTTGATGACGAAATGAGGTGTTAAGAGCCATCAATACCAGGTGAGAGAGGTCTAGACGCTGGTGGGCCATCGCTCCATGGCCAAGAACCCACTCCTTGCATTGACAAAGGATTCAACAAATCTACCCAGGGTCCAAGAAGGTGCAAATGCCAGGAATACTCACCGAAGGCTCCTGGAGCTCTAGCAGCTTGGATTAGATTGGAGACAGAGCAAGCAACACCTGCAAAGCAAGGGCAGTGAAGGAATAGTGGGAATAATCGCCCAAGAAATGGGTGGCACCATGGGAGCAGATGCTAGTGAGGTTGGAATTGGAATCCTATGAGATTGCAGTGGAGACAATGAAATAAATACTGCAAAGGAGATACTCAGACCGTCGGCTTCCTCCTGTCGATTCTTTTCCACGCGGCTTGAGAATACAAACAGTATTCTGGCCCGGTTCGTTAGTCCATTCGATGTTAACGGGTGTAGTGGATCACGCCCAGACCCAATAGGAGCAGACACAACACACGGATCCAATACAAAAGCATACCAACGCACAGATCGCAAACTCCATCCAACAACTGAGGCGTCGTCTGAAAACAAGCCTAATTTTAGGCGACTAGAGAATAGAAAATGTGAAAAAAAATTATATGTGACCGTATCGCACAACACCGCTGGTGTGACAACATCAACATTATGCTTTTGGTACCACCAGACAGCAGACGACCATCCATCATCCGCTTACATGCAGGTGGTGTCGCACGGCTTCAAAAATTACAGCACGGTCGCGTAAAATTTTGGTGCTGTTCGACTGGTTGTTTTTACGGCTAATTTCAGCTGTTTCAATAGTATTCTATGAAAAAATAAATTAAAATACGACTAATAAGCTAAATGAACGGGCCTTTGTTCCTCAAGGGTGCGTGTCTCCGCGACGCGATCCCCTCGCTTTGTGGTGGGGAGGACGCGCGGTGATCGCGGGGCACTCTCGATTGCCGCGGCGGCTTTGCTGCCACTCACGACGGAATCTTCTTTTTCCCACGAATGATTGCGGCGGGCTAAGTGGCACAATTGTTTTCGGTCTCGTGCATGGTGCACCTTTGCCTTGTGCCCGCCAGCCACACTCTTGCGTGGTGGCACCCACCGGGCATGCACCTACCTGATGAACTGCTTGTCGGTTATATCCATGCATTAAATTATTATTATCACTATAGTTGATGACAGGCAGATCGCAGATTGACGGTAGTGAAGATAGGATGCATACATAAAAGTAAATTCTCTAAAGCTAACGGTCTAATTAGGATACGGGTAGCTTTTGGCAAATCTCTTCTAGGCTGACTATAGTGTGTTATATGGATCGACGACCAAGCATCATGTTCTAAAAACTAATTTTAAACACAACTTGAGTATCACTTTATTTGCTGAATCAATGAGTATCTTTCAATGTTAAGCATGTGTATTTTAGGTCCGCGAGGGTCAATCCCCGAGTTTGCTGACTCGCACTTATGGGTTGATGGTTTCGAGTTTTCTAGTGATCTTGAATCTGAACGGACCCCCGGGAAGAGACCGTATGGCGAGGCTAGCCGATCGAGCCTTCCTTACTTTGCTAAGAAGCTTGGGGTCTGTGATCCGGCGACCGAGCTTTTCACGAGTCCGGACTTTCGAGAGTGCCACTTGCAGTGTGCTCCGGAGGAAAGGCGTTTCCTGGGTCGGGTGTTCAGTCGTATTTGTGTGCCCGAAGCGGAGCTTCGCTTGGCCAACGAGCCCTTGGAGAACCTTCATGGTGACATCGATGTCAAGGTGGCTAAGTTAATGCTTCTGAATCGCTCAGCACGCCGGAGGACGAGTTATAATCTTCATTATTTGAATGACCGGTTGGCTGAAGTCGAGAAGGATAACAAGGACCTTCGTCGGAGCTTGGAGAATAAAGAGATTGAGCTTAAAGCTGCTCTAGAGAAAGTTAAGAAGTCCCGAGAGGAAGCACAGGGGTTGCAAATAGTAATACTGAACTCCTGGCTGCTTGCCGATAGAAAGACAAGGATTTGTTAGCTGCAAACCGTCGCATACAAGAGCTGTCCTCTGAGTTGGCTTCTCATTCCGAGGCTTGGCAAAAAAGCATGGGAGAGGTGAAAAGAAAAATTGACATCTGCTTGACTGAGGCTGGCGGCTCTGCTGGGGAGCCGTTACCTACCGTTGATGCTGTGACATTCGAAGCTTGGCTTAAAAATGAGCTGGATGTTTTCAGTTCTTTGGTTGATAACGCAGCCGACTTCGGATGTTACGCTAGAGCTTTGGTCATGGCTGGGACCCTTCGCCAAGCAGACTGTGAGCATCTTCGGAAGATCAGGAAGCCGAACCATGTCTTCCCAACTGTTGACGAGGTTCGTCAAATGAAGGTTGGTGATGCGGAGGTTCGAAACTGTGCGATGCGCTTGCTCAGGAGGTTTTGGATCAACGGAGGTGGACGCGCCCTCGCCTTCGAAGAGGCAGCGGAAGCTACTCGTCAGGTATCAACTTGTATGAGATGTTCGTTCCATGTTTCTATTTCATGGACGATCATATTGGTATTTAATTTGGTGGTCTATTTTTGCAGATTCGGAAAGTTGCATTGCCTTCGCCGAGCGTGACTGAGGAAGTTGTCGGACGCTCCAAGTCTGCTCCTGTGCCCAGTCCTGCGGAGGTTCCACCAGCAGAGGAGGTGCCCTCGGCTGAGGATGCTCCGATGACTGGAGAAGCTAACGTAAAAGAGGGGGCAACAGATGAAGCACCTGCTGAGGGCTTGGATGCTGCCGTTGGCGAAGGTTTGGATGCTGCGAGTGGCGGAGCTGGGGCGGATGAGCAGGGGGGAGACGAGCAGGTGTGAAAACTTAGGATTGCTTCGAATGAGAGGGTTATTTTGTAATATGTCGGGTAGTTGGAATTTGATGACACTGAGATACTTTTAATTCTGTGAAAATGTAGATTCCTGATGGAACCATGCTAGAAGTATTTGATGTGACGCCACTGACGCTAAATTATCAAGATACCTTTATAACTGGTGAATCGTGGGCTCGGGCTAGGTTTAAACACCCTTCGCTATCTTTTGAACGCTTTTGGTGGTCGAAGGTGCGAAGGTACGATTTGAAGAACAGCAGATCGAATCGTTTTTGGCGCGAGGCAGATTATACTGATTGACAGGCCACACGGTATTTGTTTGGTTCTTCTTCGTCCGCGCAAGCTGTTATTGATGATGATATCGATGAGATTACGACTCTGGATTACTTGTTTGGGCGAAGCAATCTAGATCTAGGTTCGGATGGGTCACTTGTGGTTCCGAAAGAGGAACCTTCGGAAGTTAGTGATGTAAATCGTAGATATATGTATAGGGCGAGGGTTTTGCCCGGGGAGCTTCCGATTGTTCCTGCAGCTCCTTTGTTGTGGGGACCTATTGTTTTGGCGGAAACAGGATTTGAGGAGGGTAGCGAGGGTTTTGAAGATTTGATGTTAATTGAAGGAGGTGATGGTTCCTTGCAATTTTGTAACCTTTATTGATTGTGTGACGTTGTGAAGTTGTTTTGTAACTGAATGGGAAATTGTATGTTTGTTTTGTGTAAATACGATTCATCTTTGTAAATTTTGTGGTGGGTGTTTTGTCCTTGCTGAATATTGACAAGGTCCGTTAGGTGTTCGGTTTTGCGTTGCTTGTTGTGTATGATGTTCAGTAAAGAAGCGACTTCCCCTTTCTTTTTAGCGAGACTCGCTTTTCGTTGGAGAGAGATGTTTTAATAAAAAATAGCGACGCCCCCTCTTCTTTTAGGCGAGGCTCGCTTTTCGTTGAAGAGAGATGTTTTAAGAAAAACAGCGACGCCCCTTTTTTCTTTTTAGCGAGGCTCGCTTTTTGTTGAAGAGAGAGATGTTTTAAGAAAAACAGTGACCCCCTTTTTCTTTTTAGCGAGGCTCGCTTTTTGTTGAAGAGAGAGATGTTTTAAGAAAACAGCGACGCCCCCTCTTCTTTTGGCGAGGCTCACTTTTTGTTGAGGAGAGATGTTTTAAGAAAAACAGCGACGCCCCCTCTTCTTTTTGGCGAGGCTCGCTTTTCGTTGAAGAGAGAGATGTTTTAAGAAAAACGGCGACGCCCCTTTTTCTTTTTAGCGAGGCTCGCTTTTTGTTGAAGAGAGAGATGTTTTAAGAAAAACAACGACGCCCCCTCTTCTTTTTGGCGAGGCTCGCTTTTTGTTGAGGAGAGATGTTTTAAGAAAAACAGCGACGCCCCTCTTCTTTTTGGCGAGGCTCGCTTTTTGTTGAAGAGAGAGATGTTTTAAGAAAAACAGCGACGCCCCCTCTTCTTTTTAGCGAAGCTCGCTTTTCGTGGTGCTCGACTTTTTGTGCCTCGCGCCTCCCCTTGTCTTAGAAGGAGGTGTATTTTGCTTTGCGAGCCCCTGGCGTGTATTGCGAGGGTGCTCGACTTTTTGTACTTCGCGCCTCCCTTTATCTTAGGTGGAGGTGAAGTTTGCTTTGCGAGCCCTTGGCATGTTTTGCGGGGGTGCTCGACTTTTTGTACCTTGCGCCTCCCCTTGTCTTAGAAGGGGGTGTATTTTGCTTTGCGAACCCCTGGCGTGTATTGGGAGGGTGCTCGACTTTTTGTACTTCGCGCCTCCCCTTGTCTTAGGTGGAGGTGAAGTTTGCTTTGCGAGCCCCTGACATGTTTTGCGGGGTGCTTGACTTTTTGTACTTCGCGCCTCCTCTTGTCTTAGGTGGAGGTGAAGTTTGCTTTGCGAGCCCCTGGCATGTTTTGCGGGGGTGCTCGACTTTTTGTACTTCGCGCCTCCCCTGTCTTAGGTGGAGGTGAAGTTTGCTTCGAAGAAGTTTGTTTTTTTGAAGCAATCTTCGAGGGTTATCATCGATTATAGCGCTCTTGAAGGAAAGCTGCTTTTTCGATGTTTGTTAACCAAAGTAACAGTTTGGAGTTTTGCTTTTTTCGGGGTTCTAGTCTGTATTAAAGATTTGGATGCTGCCTCATTAAAAACCCTACGCCCCTTCATAAGGAAAAAGAGTGCAGCTCCTCTGTTTGTTACATGCATGGAAATGAAAGAAGGTGTAAATGAAAAAAAAAACAATTACATATTGCGAGGTCTCGCTAAGGGGGCTCCGCTATGGATAGTATTTGCGGAGGTCGTCAACATTCCAGGTGTGAGGTAGGATGTTTCCCTCGCTGTCAGAGAGGTGATAGGAACCGGGACGCTTGCATTCTACTATTAGGTATGGACCCGTCCACTTTGGTTGAAACTTTCCCGCCATGTTGGCGTTTTGCTTCCGAATGAGAACGAGGTCACCCTTCTTTAGTTCTTTGATTCTCACCTTTTTGTCTCTCCATTTTTTTTTCTTCCTGATACCTGCGAAGGTTGTGCACTGCGTTGCATCTTGTTTCTTCGAGTAAATCTTTGTCAAGCAGTTGGTTTTGTTCATCTGTTTTGAGGGTTGTTCTGAGTGACCCATGCTTCAATTCTTCTGGTAACACAGCTTCTTCCCCAAACAGGAGCCTGAAAGGTGTGAATTTTGTGGCTCTACATTCCGAGGTATTATGGGACCAGGTGACCGAGGTTAGTTCTTCTGCCCACTTTCCCTTGGGCCTGCCTTGCAATTTCTTTGATATGGCTTGGAAAATTATTGCATTGGCTCTTTCAACTAAACCATTAGATTGAGGGTGGCGGACTGAGGCGAAGCACAAGACTGTTCCAATTTCTGCGCAGAATTCTTTGAAGACCTCGCTGTCGAACTGAGTGCCATTGTCGACAGTTAGGTATTTGGGGACTCCAAACCCACAAACTAATTGCTGCCAGAAAAACTTCTTCACGGCTAGTGAGGTGATGGAAGCCAGTGATCTAGTTTCAATCCACTTCGTGAAGTATTCCACAGTTACCACTGCGTAGCGAAGGTTTCCTGGAGCTGTTGGTAGTGGACCAACGAGGTCCATTGCCCATCTTTGCAAAGGCCATGTTGGGCATATCAAAGTTGTTGGGCCCCTGGGGCGTTTTGCGTTTTTGCCGTTAGTTGGCAACCCTCGCAACGTTTGATGATGCCTTCTGCATCTTTTATTGCTGTTGGCCAGTAGAAACCTTGTCGGAAGGCTTTCCCAACTAATGCCCTTGGGCCGTTGTGTGAACCACAGATACCTTCGTGAATAAGCTTGAGAATGTCATTTCCTTCAGTCTGTGACACGGATTTGAGCCATGGCGAGGTTACCGAAGCTTTGAACAGGATGTTGTCCACAATTTTGTACCCTCAAACTCTTTGTTTTAGTCTGTTTTCTTCCTCTTTGGACTCGGGTTCAAGCAGCCCGTTGATATAGGCCATGATGGGTGCTCTCCAGTCTTCGTTCTGGATTGCATTAATCAACTTGGCATTCTTTTCGGAGGTTTCGAATGTTGATTGAGTTGTTACTTCGTGAAACACGTCTGGCGGCAGTTGTAGCCGTTGTGCTGCTTTAGCTAGGCTGTCTGCCTCGTTGTTTTCTGACCTCGGTATTGCTTTCACTATTATGCCGAGGAAGAAAGACTCTAACCTCCGAACATACTGGAAGTATTTTTGGAGCTCTGGGTCTTTTGCTTTGTAATTTTTCTCAGTGTGTCCCGTGATAACTTGGGAGTTTGTATTGATGACCGCCCTTCGGACTGATAAAGATCGGAGCCTTGAGAGTGCTAGTATCACGGCTTCGTACTCTGCGGAGTTATTTGTGCACTTGAAGTCGAGTCTTTTTGCGTATCTTAGCTTCGACCCAGATGGCGAAACTAGGATTGCCGAGGCTCCTGCTCCGGCTGCTCCCCAGGCTCCATCGACATATACTGTCCAAAACGGCTCTGATTGGGCTCCGTCACCGCTAGGGTCTGGGGTCCATTCGGCTATGAAATCTGCTAGTGCCTGCGATTTGATCGTTGTTCTACCCACGAAGGTTATGGTGTAGCTATTGAGTTCAACTGCCCACTTTGCTATTCTACTGACTGACTCATTGTTCTTGAAAATGTTGTCGAGTGGGTATGCCAAAGGTACATGGATCTCGTGAGCCTGGAAGTAATGTTTTAGCTTTCTTGACACCATGACCATGGCGTACGCTATCTTCTCGAGCTCCGAGTAGTTTCGTTTGGGACCCTCAAGGGTCTCTGATACATAGTAGATTGGGGCTTGCCAAGTTCTGTTATTCTTGTGTAACTCTTTGATCAGAACTGCGCTTGCTGCGTGAGGCTAAGCTGCGACATATAGCAGTAGCAGGTCCCCTTTGCTTGGGCTGGTTAAGACAGTCAAGTTGGTGAGATACTTTTTCAGATCCTCGAAAACTTTTTGCTGCCGAGGTCCCCAATTAAATGGTGCTGTGTTTCTCAATGTTTCAAAGAAAGGTAACCCTCGCTCAGCGGATCTGGAGATGAACCTGCTGAGTGCTGCTAAGCGGCCTGACAAGCGCTGAGCTGCTTTTTTGGTTGTTGGTGGTTCCATGTTGATGATGGCATCAATTTTTTTGGGGTTGGCTTCAATTCCCCTTGCTGAGACGATGCAGCCTAGCAGTTTTCCTTCGCTTACCCCAAAAACACATTTGTCGGGGTTTAATTTTAGTCCGGCGGACCGAAGGTTGTTGAACACTCTTGCCAAGTCCGATATGTGATTTTCTTTTAGCTTGCTCTGGACAATCAAATCATCGACGTAGGCGGAGATGGCGTGTTCATCTTTGAAGACTTCAGATGTCATGCGAGCGAAGGTTGATCCTGCGTTTCTCAGGCCTTCTGCCATTCTTCGAAAGCAAAAGGTGCCCGAAGGTGTAATGAAGCTTGTTTTTTTCTCATCTTCTTCATTCATCCAGATCTGGTGGTACCCTGAGAAACAGTCGAGGAGGGAAAGCATTTGGCAACCAGCTGCTCTGTCGACCAAGGTGCTTATGTTAGGTAGGGGAAAGTCATCCTTCGGACAGGCTTTGTTCAGGCACGTGAAATCTACACACATTCTCCATTTCTTGTTCTTTTTCTGAACTAGGACCACGTTTGAGAGCCATGTTGGATATTTGACTGGGCGGATGACACCTGCGTCCAAAAGTCTTTTTACTTCTGCCTTCACTGCCTCTTTCCTTTCTTCTGACATTTTGCGAAGCTTTTGCTTAACTGGGCGATAGCCTGGTTTGATGTTTAGGCTGTGCTCTATCAAAGTTCTGTTTACCCCTTTTAGGTCCTCTGCTGACCAAGCAAAGGTGTCGGAATTTTCCTTGAGGAAAAAGACGAGATCATTTTCTGAATGGGGTCTAGGTTGGCTGAGATGAACACTTTTCTTTCGGTGTTGCTCTCAAAGAGTTGGACTTGTTTAGTCTCTTCTTTAGGTGATGCTTTTACTGTGTCGATGCATATTTCACCTTCGTCGCTGAGGTTTGTAGCTCGAGGCTTTGACAAATTGTAGACATTACGTTGCCCCGGTGTTACTATTCCTTCGTCTGCTCTTGCAATGTCTTGATCTCCGTATACTGGAACGACCCCCTTCGGAGCAGGAAGCTTCATGCACAGATATGCAGGGTGGATTACAGCATTGAATGCATTGGTGACGCCTCGGCCAAATATTACATTGTAAGGATAGAACATGTCAACCACGTCGAAGGTTATATGCTCTGTTCTGCAGTTCAGCTGATCTCCGAAGGTAACAGGCAGAGATATTTTTCCAACAGCTCTTACTTGTTGTTCGCCGAAACCGTATAGTGGGTTGTCGGCAGGTTGCAAGAGGTTTTTGTCAAGCTTCATGCTGTTGAAGGTTGAGGCAAACAGGATGTCAGCGGAGCTTCCTGTATCAACGAGAATTTTGGTGACTGTCCACCCTGCTAGGTTAGTCTCGATCACCATTGCATCAGTGTGAGGGTAATCCCTTAACCTCATGTCACTAGAATCGAAGGTTATTGGGATGTGAGACCATCGGCCGAACTTGTGTGGTCCTTCGACGGCTACATGATGTACTCTTCTAGCATGTTCTTTCCTCTGCCTCTTGTTGTCGTGATCTTCGTTCGAGCCTCCGGTGATGGCTAGGATAACACCGAAGGTTGATGTTGGGTTGTTGATGGTCGTTTGGGTTTGGGCTTCGGGTTTGACGGGTTGGGGAGCTGGTAATGCTGGTATTGGTGGTGGTGGTGGTAGAGTATTGTTTACTTGTTGGTTGGTTTGGGTTTGGGTTTGGGGGGTTGTTGGGTATGTGACGGTATATGGTGCATTTTGGCGTTGTGGGATGGCGGTTGCCTAATAAGAGGCTTGGTTGTAGTGTGGGTGATGTGAGTAGAAAGGTTGGTGCGAAGATAAGCCGTAGTTTATGGGGGTGTAATGGTATGGAGGACTGGGTTGGTTGAAGTTTGTTTTCCTGGTGTGATTGATGGTTCGGTTGTCTGCCGAAGCGGCTCTTTTGGACTCCTGGTACTCTTTCCCCCTAGCGAAGCACTCGCATTGTTTGGTGGTGTGTCCTTTCCTTGGACCACAAAAATGGCAGTACATTTTCGCGGGATCTTTCTGTTGGTTTCTTTGGTCCGGCGGGGGTGGAAATCCTAGTGGATTTTGGTTGCCGGAAGGTTGAGTACCCCTTCTTTGGTCCTCAAAGGGGCCTGCCTTGTTGATTGCGCCAATGTTGCTTTGTTCTTAGCAAGGGTTGTTTTCTCTTGCTTGAGGCCTCAGTTGTGGTTTCTGTTGCGATCTTCGGGCGTCAGACTTTGCCCTGAAGTCCATATCTGCTCTACAGTATCTGTAACACCTCTGGTGTTTAAAATGTAATTAACCTGACATGTCATCATCATTAGTCATTAATCATTCTTGCCTTGCATTTATGTTTGCTTAGTACTTATGTAGCAATCTCTTTTCAAAAACCCTAAAGCCCAAATCTTCCTTTAAGGGCAAAAATGGTAATTTCAACTCTGTGCCTAGTCTTGTGTATTTCTTGTTCAGTTTAGTGTCTTGAAGCTTTGTTGTGTTGTTCAAAAATCAAAATCAAAAAATAGAATTGGATTGCCTTTTGAAAAACCCTAATTTTCCAAACTCTACTTTTACCCCTCTTTTAATAATTTAAAAACTATTCAAAATTTGGACTTGATCTAAAAAGAAAAGTTGTAGATCTTGTCAAGAGGAACAACTTTGGTGTTTACAAATTTTCAAGTTTCTATATAAAATTAAAAGTAATTTTGAAATTATTCAAATCTTAAAAGTGTCCCCTTTTCTGATTTCGAAAATGATTCAAGAACTGTTTGGAATTTGAAAATGTTCTTATTGACAAAGTTGTAGATCTCCTTTTTCTGCACAACTTTGGTATTCTGAGTTTTTCCCGTGTAGTTCAAGTTTTGGGAGTAATTTGCAAAATTCAGAAAGTCAACACCTAGACCTAGCCCTGTTCATCTCCTACCTAGGGTCAGAGCAGAGCAGGGAGGGGGCCCGGCCATGGCCGCTCGCCGGAGCTGCGTGCGCCACGCGCCTGGCAGCCGCACGCCCGCCCCCGACTTGTCGCCTGTGACCGCGCCATCATTCTGCCCCCGCACGCGCAAGCGCTGACCTCCGCCCCCGTCCCCCACTGTTCCCCGACGTCGCCGCCGCGTGGCCGTCGCCGGCAAGCACGACGCCCGGGTCCCAAACTGATTTCCGTCCCTTCTTCATCATGAGATCGATAGCACGCGCCACGGGCATTCTTATCCACCCCCGCGCGCTCTCTATCTGCCCCTGGCCGCGCCTATAAAAGGCCCGCCGGCCGGCCGGAGCTCCGCACTCACCCCACCACCGTGGCCAGCACACTCCAGAGTCTCCCCCGCTCAACCAACTAGCCCAGCAGCTCCGCCTTGAGCCCGTGCAGCTTCCCAGCTCCTCAATTCCACCGCTACCGCCTCCCACCGCCGAGTGCAAGCCTGTCTTCCTCAGCGCCGGTGAGAAGCCGACCGACTCGGGTCGACGGAATTCGTCGCCGTCGCTCCACCTCTCCTCCCTCTGACCTCTGATATTCCTTCCTTGTCTTCTTGCACCCCTAACCGGTTACTGGTGACCGTGCCTGGTGTACAGGGTCACCGGTTCGCCGGAGTCCGCCGCGGTCGTCTCCTTCCTCGAGCCGCACCCTCGACCGTATCGAGCCCCAAGCCTCGGGCGAATCGCACTACCCTCGAGCACGTTCCCGAGCCACACCCTCGAGCACATCCTCGAACCCCGCCCCTCGAAGCAGCCGAGACTAGCCTCAGCCTCGGGCGAATCGCAACTACCACCGAGCCTCAAGCCTCGAGTGAGCCGAGGCCACCCTCGAGAGGCTAGCCGCAAGAGAACCCGCCGAGGCCTCGCCGTCGAGCCCTCTTATCCATCCGCCTCGCCAAGCCTTGCCTCTGACTCTCGGTGAGCCCAGCCTCCGTTTTCTCAGCCGAGCCTCGAGCCTCGACGTCGAGCCCGCTCCGACTCGAGCTCAGTGCTCTTTTCCTTTTCAAAAATATGAATAGTCTTGTTATTTCATCTTTTTGTATGATTTTCTGTATTGCTCTAAAAATTCTGAAAATTTTACAGTTGAGTCTTTATACCATGTAGTATTTTATAAAAATATGAAACTTGACTTTTCTGCAAGAATTTGAAAATGTAAAATCCCTCTTTTAATTAATAAATGGATGGTTCTGGATTTTTAGAAAATCATTTATAACTCCAAAAATCATGAGATAAATTTTTGTGAGCTTCCTATGCCATGTTTAGTCTCTGGTGAAATTTGGAAGTCTTTTGGAACAAGCTGATTTTTGAGCCTTTATCTTTAATTGTTAAATAGTGCCTTTTTTTAATTAATGTCTGATTTTATTTGAGCACCTTAATGACCTCCAAAAATTATGAAATTTGTTTTGCCATCTATCTACACCATAATGAACTTATATGATTAATTTGGTAATTTTTGGAGCAACTGCATAAAATGACCTTTTTAAATAATTAAGAAAAACAGAAAAGGTGATTAAGGTTCATGTTGTATGTCCTGTGTTGCATTGTTCATGCTAGCATACTCATGAGCATGCATCATTGCATTCGTATAGTCACCGAAGAAGGCGTCAAGATCAAGGCAGCCGCTGACGAACCTGTCCCTGAGGCAACCCCGAGCTCCGACAACTGCCCTGCCGCCCTCGAGCCTGCCCTCTTTGCTCTTCAAGGCAAGCCCCGGTGCATTTAAGCCCTTTCCTTGAATTTATAAAATGATTTCCTTAAATGCTTTTGAGTTAAATTATTGCATTAGGTTTATAGGAGTTGTGTGCTATCCTAATTGATGCACTATCCACCTTGACCACTGATACACCCGATACCTGCTTTTCAAAAGTATTTGAAAAATGCTTAGCAATGCTTATTGAATTAGACTTTGCAATAAAAATACCAATTTCAAAAGTATGATCACTAAAAGAATCTTTATGGGAATTTGGCTTTACTTCCCGTTCGATGACTGCTTGCCTAGCTAGCATGTGGTCATTGTCGAGAAGAGGTTGTCCGCGCGTACGGTGCCGTCATGTTGTAGTCCGGGACTCAACAGTTGACACCGACCGGGACAGGGTTGAAAAACCGACAGGACCTGTACTCTTGGGTTAGAGTCCCGAGGTGCTTGTTGCTGACGGAAAAACTTTAGGGACCATCCGTATGGGGGCCTGCTGGTCAAGACTTGTAACTATTCACATACTTCGGAAAGCTCTGGCTCCGAGGAATCCTTTATTGGACCGACAACCGCGCACTGGGAGTGGAGAGATGGCGGAAGTAGCATGTACCCACGTGGTCGTCGTACCTGGATAGGAGTGGTGTACTGTACTTCCGGGTGGCGTAGGACCGGGCCCAATCTTGGAGGAATCGTGGTAGACGAGTTGGCATATGCAAGCTTGGGTGCTACATATGCAGTGTGGATAGGGATCCTCAGCTGAGTATTATTTATCCGGATTAACGTTGCTCCTCGGTTATGGAGACTTGGTCCACTGACTGTCAACGGAGAGTGGTTCTCAACTAGGTATGTTTGAAATGTAAAATGAATCAGGAACGATGAAGAATTGAGGAATACTGAATCTTTCCAAAATAAAATAAGGTTTACAAAAATGCTTTTCTGCAAAATACTTGATCTTGCTTAAACCTTACCTTGACTACCCTAAGCCTCTCATTCCTGAGTCTTCTCCCTTTTTCTTAGTCGGGTAAGTCTTGTTGAGTACCCCAGTACTCAGGGTTTGTCACCCATGCTGCAGGTATGACAGAGTCCCCGATGTGTCTTGCACCCTGCTGCGTGACCATCGTCCAGGAAGAGGCCGATGAGGCCGAAGAATAGTAGTACACCCTTGGGCTGGGTGATTATAAGTATCTTTGCTGTTCTCCACTACGTTGCCTATGTCTATTTCTATTATCAGAACTTGGTTTGTAATAACTACACCTTAATTTCTATTTGGAACCCTGCTTTGTAAAACTATTGTTATTTAAGTCTTCCGCTCTTTATTCCGATGTTATTTGTAAAAGTATGCAATGCTGTAACCGAATTGTGAGATGATCCTGCGGACATTGGGCACTGATGTAGCCCGGTGGCGAACAGGTCTTAATCACATGGAACATGGGTTCGGCTGTCAGAGGTTGACAGGGACACGTGGGCCATGAGATTAGGGCCGTTCCGTCACAGTATCTCTCCATTGTCTCATGGAGTTCTTCGATAGTGTTTGCTGGTTTCCTGGCAAACTTTGAGGAACACAGGCCTGGACGCAGGCCACTGACTGCAGCGAGGATTACGGCCTCGTCTGATATTCCCGGAGTTCTTGCCCTGATTTGGATGAACCTTCGCCAGTAATCTTGCAGTGGTTCACGCTCTTCTTGTTTACAGTTGGACAGAACTCGATGGGGTTGATGGGGCTGCTGTGATACCCTTAAAGTTGTGTGTAGAGCCTATCTCTGAGGTTGACAGAAGTCCACAGTTCCGGGGGGCGAAGGTTGCTGGTGCAGTTTAGCGCAATGTCGCGAGGAAGGATTAGAGGACTTTACGAAGGACTTTGCCATTTGTGCATTCCTCTCCCGCTGCGGCGACTGCCGCTTCATAGCTCATGATGAATTGGTGAGGTCAGTAAGACCGTCGTAACGGGGTAGATTTTGTGGGTTGTAGCATGGTGGCCAAGGTTGAGTTTGTAGTATCTGGGAGAGGGGTGATTTTGGGTCATATGGCATTTGATGTTGTTGGCTCTCTGTTGGTTGCGAAGGTTTGGCTCTCTTCCTCTGGGTAGAGTTGGCGAAAGTTTGGTTGTCTTATAGGGTATGGGTTATCTGGTGATTTGGTGGTGAGGGGGTGGTGGATGGTGGCGGAGGTTGCCCTGATCCTGCTCTTCATTCCCCTCCTGCGGTGGTGGCATTTCCCTATCATTGCAACCCTCGGCTTCGGCCTCAGCTGCTGCGAGGGACTCTTCATTCGGCGAAGCTGCTCTCTCGCTTCGTCCGCCTTTTGTCTGATGGCACGCAATCGGTTGTGCCTTTCAAGCTGGTCTAGGCGCCTATTCTTCTCTTGCAACTCAGCATGAAGCCTGTCCAAGGCCTCGAGGCCCAACTCCTCTTCATCTCCTCCTCCTGCTTCTCCGGAGGTGTGCGGGTGTGGTTGTGTGTACTAGTCGAGTGTGAGGGCCCGAGACCTCTGTCCCCGGATGACCTCTTCTTCTCCCGAAGGTTCCACATTTTCTTCTACAGGTTGAACCATCACCGCCCCTCTCTGGCAGTGCGGTTATCTGGTTGAGGACGCTCTTCTGTTTCCTGCCATTACAACTTCGATCCCACGGACGGCGCCAAACTGTTGGGTTCACACTTGCCTTCCCCCGCTCACGCGCAGGGGAGCGGCGAAGGTGGCCGGTCGTCAAAACAAAACAAGGGTGTATGGAGACAAAAACAAGAACAGTGGTGCTATGGCTCTGTCCCAAAAAACCCGTCCCGATTACACTGTTCATCCCCCGGTATTTATAGGGAAAAACAGGGGGCACTAACTAAATTACAAAAGGGTACAAGAAAGATTCCTTCTCGTTGTACAATGGAAGGGCAGAACCGTACAAACACAGAGTAAGCGGAAACCCTAGTTCGACTTCCTCCTAACCGACGCCACTGGGCTCCCGCACACCTTCACAGGAAAACGTGGGTCAACTCCTCGGCTTCGTCAGTCGCGAGGCCTACGTTCGCTCCCCGCCTGCTGAGCTCGACGTCTTCAGCGAAGGTCCCTCGCAGGAGCGCGCGAGGGTCACCTCTGTGTCCTTCACGCCTGTAGCCTGCAAGAGCCACAAAGTTTGCGAGGGTCGAACCATTGTCCGAAGGTTAGGAAAGCAACCCGAGCGACTCAACAAACGTCGCAGAGGTGCGCGAGTCTCGCGAAGGTCGTCTTAGGCAGCGTGCGTGTGTCACTGCCGAGGGTCCTTTCCCCCAACACCCGCAAATTTTACGTGAAAAATACCATGACTTGCGATGGAGACCGACTTGCGCTGGCCGGTGGGGCCTCCCCCATTAATTTCTTTTGCTAATTTTTTCTAGTTTTTCTATTTATATTTTGCCGAGTGTTTTTCTTTGCAAAGTGTCAGCTCGACATTCGATAAAGAGCTCTTTGTCGACTGTTTGTGTTTGCCATGTGCTTCTAATTAATTTTTGGTTGCTATTTTTTTCTAGGTTTTTTTCGATTTATATTTTGCTGAGTATTTTTCTTTGCGGAGTGTCAGCTCGACACTCGGCAAAGAGCTCTTTACATTGTCGACTATTTTTTTGCCGAGTGTGATACTCGATAAAGCTTTTACCGAGCAGGGGCGGATCCAAGGGTATTCCCCAATATTCCTAGGAATACCCAATATTTTTTTACATATATATATATGTATACTTATATATATGTGTATAATAGAAATAGGAATACCCAAGTTTGATTTTCTGGCTCCACCATACCGAGTATACCAAGAGCTTTGCGAGTGTCACGCATAAATCCAGTAGCGAGGTCTACACGCCCAGCGGTGGCGCGCCAGGCGACTCTACACTCCCCGATGGCTGGGCCACCGCGAGCCGCGCTCCGGTGCCACCCTGGCCTGGCGCCACGTCGCGGTTTGCCCCGGGGGGTCCCGGTACTCTCTCTGCGTTGATTTTTTTTATTAATACCCCAAATTAAATTTATTTAAAAACCACCCTGCCCATTTTTTTCCAAAAACTAACCCTTTTGCCGCGCCCTATCGCATGGCGCGGCAAAAGCGTTAGCCGCGCATGCATGGCGGCGCGGCAAAACCGCTACCGTGGCACCGCCCGGCCACGCAGGCCCGCGGGCCCCGCTCGTCAGTTTGCCGCGCCAGGCGGGCTGCGCGGCTAGTGCGTTTGCCGCGCAGGCGGCCTGGCGCGGTCAACGGCTTGCCGCACCAGACGGGGTGGCGCGGCAAAGCCGATCTAGATCTGGGCGCACCGGCTTCTTTTCCTTCCTCCTCCTTCCTCGCCCGCCCGTCCTGCCTCGCGCCTCCCGCCGCCGTCCCGTCGCCCACCGCCGTCCCGTCGTCCCTCCTCCGCCGCCTACCTCGCCCGCCCGTCTCCCCCTCCGCCTGCCCGAGCACCCCGCCCTCCATCCGGCCGGACAGAGCAGCTCGCCGGCGGCCGGCCCCCTCCCCCGTTCGCTCTCCCCAACTCAAGCACCTGAATCTCGGGTTTGTTTGTTAGTTCATTTTAGTTTTTCTTTTTTTTCCAAAGTTAGTTAGTTATTTAGTTAGCAAAATGTTAGTTAGTGACTTAGGTTAGGTAGTTTACTGATTAGGGTTAGTTAGTGACTTAGGGTTAGTGAAATAGGTTAGTTTAGTGAGTAGGGTTAGGTAGTTAGTGACTTAGGGTTAGGTAGTTAGGGACTTAGTTAGTTTAGTGCTTTAGGTTATGTTAGTTACTTAGTGACGTAGGGTGTTAGTGAAGATATGTAGTTAGGGTTTAGAGTATTTAGTTAGGGTATGACGAAATATTACTGAAGACATGTTAGTGAAGACAACTTAGTAAGTAGTTACGCTATTCTTTACTTTTGAGAAGACCATCACTTGACCTTAGTTCCACTATTCATTTTGTAGATGGAAACTGTATTCAGATTGTTTTATGGAGGCATAGTTAGTACACAAGAAGGGTTGTTTGATGATAACATGAACAAGAACTCGAGTATTTGATGAGCGTCCTCCTTTACGGAGCTTATGTTGCGTCTGAAGGAGAAGTTTGATGGTGATTTCTCGTTGAAAGGGAGATTTGACGGTGGCAAGATTAGGGCGAACTATGTGTTGATGCCCTTGCGCAACCAGGCTGACTGGGCAAAATACCAGACGATCGTTATGGCATCCAATTCGACCATGGCCGAGATCGTGGTAGAGGACGGTTGGAGGAAGCAGGCAGAGGCGTCCAATGATGGCAATGAAGGTGAAGCACAGGAGGTAGGGGATGAGACGATGCAGCCTGATGAGTATGGACGTTGATGGTCACCCCACGCAGGAGACAGTCTATCCATCTGAAATGCCCCACTGACGTCGGTCAAATAAACAATGATTTTGATGTGGCCGACCTAGAGCGGCTTGAGCAGGAGGAGCAGGAGGCACAAATGTTTGATGAAAACTATGATTCTGATGATGATTCAGATTATGACGAAGAAGAAGACAGTTATATTTCTGCTATGCCTGAGCCGGTTTGTGCTATTCCACAACCGGTTCGTGCTATGCCACAACCGTTCCTCAGAATATGCATCCTCTAGGGAGACTAGTCACTGATATACCGGAGGATCATACACATTTTGATGCGTGGGGTGTTTGAGCGAAGCACGGTATTATGTTCCTCCTGATCCTTTGACTGAGACAGAGCTGCAACAATTGAGGTCGGTTAACATGCACTTTAGAGGCGTTCCAAGTTATAGGGATGTCAGTATGATGGACCAGACAGTTTGTGATACTGGATTGAATCTGTACAAGCAAACACTGCATAACCATACAGATTGGATTCTTCAGAAGGGTATGATTTTCAACACTATGACTGAGCTGAAGCTTTTCCTTCAGAACTATGTTGTGCATCATCATCGACCATACACGGTCAGCCATTCTAATATTATTTGAGGTACCACGTCAAGTGTATGAGTCTTAGTTGTCCGTGGAGGCTGAATGCTCGCAAGAGAACTGATGGCAAGTGGAGGATCAGTAAAGTAGTACAACCGCATACCTGTTTACAAATCAGGGACAAGAAGAACATCCTCAATTGACGGCAAGATACTTTGCACGGCGCATTTTGGCATTTGTTGATGATGACGCCAACGTATCTGTTTCAAAATGATTATCTCCATATTTGGATTCACAGGCTATAAGGTGACTTATGGAAAGGCGTGGCGTGTGAAGCAGATCACCCTTGCAATTCGTTGGGGTGGTTGGGATGAAGCGTACAACAGGATTCCACGGATTTTGTGTGCAATGACATACTACACCCTGGCCTAAAATGGTTTACACACACCAACGAGCACTATATAGATCGAAACACCGGCAAGGTTACACATGTGCTTCAGCGTGTATTTTGGTCTTTTGCCCAAACAGAGCATGCGTACCAGTACTGTCGTCCAGTCATACTTGTGGACGGTACTTTATTGACCGGAGCGTACAAGGTGTGTTGATGATGGCGGCGGCTGTTGATCCCGAGGACCATAGTTCCAATTGCTTTCACCTTGGCTGAGGGGGAGAACGTTGAGTCTTGGTCTTGGTTCATGGCCCTTCTACGGATACAAGTGTTAGGGCCTTCTCGGACAATATGTTTGACGAGACCGCACGGACGTCACGTTCACGCCCCGTGGACCTGTCGCAGTCGAAGCGTCGGAGGCGCCTCGTCAGCCGTACACACCTAGCTAGGCTTAGTGTTGACTATATGGATAGCTGATGTATTTGTTAGATAACTTGTTTGAGAACCCTATTATGTACTTCGTGGAGTGTTAGCCACTTTGTTACTTTGTCAATGTTTGGTTCCTTGTTATTGTTTGCCACTTTGTTACTTTATAGGCAGGCTGAGTTCCCTTTCGCTTGGTCCATGGCTGTCAAAGATATCTCAAAATAACGCGCTTTTCTAATCCTTGATGTTCATGTGAGGTGAGAAACATTGAACCTCATGCAGGCTTTGCCGCGCCAAACTTGGGGGCGCGACTGACGCTTTTGCCGCGCCAGGCGGGGTGGCGCGGCAAAAGCGCCAGCCGCGCCCCCAGGTTTGGCGCAGCAAAGCTGGCATCCTGACTGTCCCTGCGATGAACATTAGTAAGGATTTTTTTTCTCTCTGTTTGATCAAATGCTACTCTTTTTCTGTCATGTGTGCACTACTTTTCAATCACGCTCAAGTGCTGGTGCTTACCTGCTGGAAGTGGAAGAGGAAGCAATGTTCTCAACTCATTGTTTCTTTGCAGCAGTACTTGTTCAGAAAGAATCTTCTCTCAAGGTAGAACGACACTTTGTTACAAGGATGCGCGCGGCAAACAAAGAAAGCACCGCACATTTTATTGAGTTCATGTTATTCTTGTTTGAATGCAGATGAGCTCGGCGACCTGTTTCATGTTGACTTCCCGAGTCTCTGGGCTCAGATGGAGGAGGACGACGCGCATCGCAAGAGCAAGGAAGGCGGTTGCGAGAAGGCCCTGCAAAAGCGTCAGCTGCGCCGCCAGGTTTGGGCGGCAAAAGCTGACATCTCATTGCATAGCCTTTTCAGTGTCGTGTCCTGTCATCATAAGTGCTCTGCAGTTTTGATTCCGATAGGCTTTTCAGTGTATAGGCTTTTCAGTATATAGGCTTTTCAGTGATTAGATTTTTCAGCGAATAGCCTTTTCAGTTGCAATAACTACACACTCACAATGCTGCTGAGATAATACACAAGTTCAAAACCAGGGTCCGCCTATATAAACCCATCGGTGCCTTGCATATTCAACAACTTCAGCAGAGCTTGTGAGGTTCGTAGTAGAGATGTCTGGAGGTTCGTCCAAAGGCGGGAGAGGAAAGGGTGGGAGGAAGGACCTCCCATTGTGTGGGAGGGATCTCTCGGTCCTGATTTCTCTTAGAGGCACTATATGAGTTTCCCGTTGAGAGCAAAAAGGATTTCAGCCGGGACCGTCCTCTTAGGGGATACGATAACCGCTTAGAGGATTGACCAAAATGCCTCCATGGTGAGGACGTTTGGCGCAAATGCTCCACGACGACTTGGAGGCAGGCCGACGTTTCTTCAAATGCCCGCGAGCATGGGTAACTTTATTTAATTGTTGTTTCTATGCCTCTCATGTTTTGCTAATACTTAGTCATTTTGTGATGTCAGTCTTCTATTTCCGAAGAAAACTGCGGCTTCACCAGATGGGTGTATCCTCCTCCAATATGGCCGCATCAGCAATACCTATTATCTGCAGGGTCGTATCGACGATCTTGAAAGAGAAGTAAAAAAGCATGCTCAAGGACTATGATGATGACGACAGCGATGCATGCGGTTCAGATGAAGCAATATGCTTTGATCCATATTGCAACTGCCCACATCACAAGAACAAGGGCCTCCACCGCCGTCGCCACCACCGCCACCACCACCACCACCACCTGCAATGGGAGGCTATTACGGAGAAGGGTCTACTCAGTTTGCTATGTGGGACCGCTTCTAGAACTACTAAGACCACTATGTGTGTGTTGTGTTGTGCCAATCAATTACCTAAGGCATGTTAGGATTAGTCTAGGACCTTTTAACCAAGTTATGGTAAAAGGCTCTCACATGCCATGTACCAGTTTGTTGTTCGTGTACTGGTTTGCTCTATTCTATTTCTCGTACTTTATCCAAAAAAAATCGATGACACATGAACTACAGCAAACAATACAACAACACATAAAAAAGTCGAACAGAGTGCAGTTCAAGACTACATTATCGAGGATCCGAAACAAAACGGTACAGGGAAGTACAAGCCAACAGTATAATAGACTAACAAGTCCACCAAATGACAACAATGTTCATTACTCAATAATAACTACTGAACCTACCACACTACTGAGTGCAACGAGGCCACTTTCTCTTCCTCACAACATCCGGATCCTGCTCCATGGCAGCCTTGGCACGACGCACACGCTCAAGCCTCTCTCCCTCTCCCCCCTACGCTTAGCTGCATCCCTCAGTTTTGCCTCTTCCTCATGCTGCTTTTGTGCTGCCTCTTCTTTGCGTCTCTTCTCCAAACGCTCCTTGTCCTCAGCAGCCCACTTTTTCATCTCTCTACGTGCTCCTTGTCCTCTGGCTTCATCTCAGTGTCGATCCACTGCTCGAAGTCACATAGTGGTGGAGGCTCCTGCAAAACATGACTAGTCAATTAAGTAACGAAATATAAATGATTTATCATTAATGTTTACAACAAGCCATCAGCTTCTCACCATCAGTCCAATGCGGATCTGTTTAGGTGTAGGGTCAAAAGCATAATTCTCACACATCCAATACCTCTGACCGTATGTGTGCTTCTCATCAGATATTACGACCTTACAATCATCACCGCAGTAGCACATGGGCACCGAAACACCGCTAGACAATGGCAAACGGACAAAGGCATTGCCCGTGAGAGGCTGCCTACAATCATCAACGTAATAACAAATGAACATAACACAAAATTACTTCATTAAAACAGACAAATAAATAAACAATGTACCGATCTTACCTTGCCTTACTAGCTTTGCCACGCCGCGGCATCCTAACAATAAAAAATATGTCAACATTACACATATATTCATGATTAATTATAAATCTACATAATGGCCTAACAAATATTTCACAAATAAATGTACACAAATTGAACAAAATATTAAGCAAAACAGATATAAAAAGTCTATACATGAACAAATCCATCATTAATTAACAACTAACGTCACGACATTTTCAAAATAAATATTTTCTACAAACCCTAACTTAGAAAAATATGGTTCAATCCAACATTGCAAATATAGATAAAAAACAAGAATATGGATCAAAATACCTCTCGTGCAGAGAGAACAAATTTGATTGAGAGAGATGAAGAGAGGAGAATGAAATGGAATGGATTGGATTGGATTGAATTGGATTGGGAGGAGAAGAGAGTAATGAAGAGGAGGCTGCTACTGGGCGCGGCGGCCAGATCTAGATCGGCTTTGCCGCGTCATCCCGCCTGGCGCGGCAAACGCACTAGCCGCGCCAGCCCGCCTGGCGCGATAAACTGACGAGCGGGGCCCGCCTGGGCCTGCGTGGCCGGACGGTGCCACGGTGGCGCTTTTGCCGCGCCGCCATGCATGGCGCGGCTAACGCTTTTACCACGCCATGCGGTTGGGCGCGACAAAGAGTTAGTTTTAAAAAAAAAATTAAACAGTGTTGTTTTTAAATATCTTATTTAATTGGGTTATTAATAAAAAAAATTCGTCCGCGTTTGGACAGTAGTCTTCTGTGCATAGTGGGTTCTATATGTGAGAGATGAATCTGGAATAAGCGTGCCAAAGAGGCTAGATATGCCTTGTGTCGTTCACTTTAGTGGCGGGCATATATAATGCATGATAGAATATCAGAAACTTTTTCTTGGGATTTAATCATTGTCGTGAATGGAACTATACAAGAGAAGTCGAGAACGTGCCATATGTACTCAATCCCTGGATTCAATCTTGACCCGTCGTTGTTTCTCCAAGCAGTTGGAGAGAGAACATAAGTCAACACAAGACATGATGCTGGATTGCTGCTGGCGTAACGGTGACCAACGCAATACGACAGACTGCGAGCTGGGCTGGGCTTTCAAGTTTCGACCTTTGAGCCTAGCCCATCCGCACGGGGAGCCCATCTCTTCTTCGCTGCGAGCAGAGTGCACAGAGAAGAGAGAACTCAATCTGCAAACGACTGGCTCACAGCCACAGGTCACTCGCCAAGAACCTCTTGCCCAATTACATGTCTGTCTGTACTTCCTAGCCGCTCAATTTTACAGCGCAGGGCAGGAAGCATCAGCTGCACGCCTCTTGCCTCGCTTGCCGCCGTCGCTCCTCTCTTCGTAGCTCGTGTAGCCCTTGTCAAGAAGAAACGGGTTGCTTGCGATGGCCGTTCTTGCGCTCAGGCTGGGTTTCGCGGCTCCGCCTTATCCTAAGACCGGCAGCGGCAGGTTGGCCTTCTCCCCCTCGTCCTGCCGCGCCGTCGCCAGCGACGCGGGGGTAGGAGGACCCTCGCGGCCGATCACCGTCGACGGGGACACGCCCACCGTCGTCTCCGCGCCCGGCCGCCGCATTGTCGCCAGTACGTACGTCTGTCGTCTACTCTAGCTAGCCCAAAAATTCATTACTCGTACAGTACAGTACTGCACGTTCGTGTATCAAACCAAACGTCAATCTCGCGCGCAGTTGGCGATGTCCACGGCGATCTCTCCCAGACGAGAGCTGCGCTGGTGCTGGCCGGAGTCCTGAGCGCGGAATCAGAGGGCCACGTGTGGACAGGCGGACGCACGGTACGTAAATCCCCTCCTGCCCTCCATACTGCTTCAGTTTCAGTTCTTTAGCATTGCACGTTTCAGTGCATAAATAATATTGGTCCGTTATACTGATACGGATACTGATACTGTACTTATTTCTCAAGTTTGCTGCTACTAGTACATCACAATAGGCTCTGCGGTTTGCACACCTTTTATACTCTGCCTCCCCATTGAAAATAGATGTACTGTACAAATGATATGCTTGTGTCATTATAGGTACTTGTTCAAGTTGGTGACATCCTTGATCGTGGTGAAGATGAAATTGCCATACTCTCCCTGCTGAGCTCACTCAACATGCAAGCCAAATCTCAAGGCGGTGCTGTATTTCAGGTTGTCTTGTCAACCACTCTGTGCTACTCCTTGTATGCCACTAAAACTCTGATATTCATGGACCCTTGGATAGGTTAATGGAAACCATGAAACCATGAATGTGGAAGGCGATTTCCGGTACGTTGATCCAGGAGGCTTTGATGAGTGCATACGCTTCTTGACTACTTGGATGAATGTGATGGCAACTGGGATAACGCATTTCTCAACTGGATTAATGTCTGTGAAAGACGGAAGAAAGAATATGGAGCTCTGCCTAATAGCGACTGGCATCCTTGGGACTTCGTCAAGGTAAACAAGAATCTTGTTGTAGTCACTTGGTAGACAATAAATAAACCAACTCCAAATGAGCACTAATTCATTTGCATACTGTTCTGAGAAAAAAAATGCACTGATGAGGCTACATATATTCCCTGCTTCTGAAATGTTGGCCTTCCAATATTGTGACAGAAGCAGAAAGGCTTTGCTGCAAGATCATCTCTTTTCAAGCGAGGTGGTCTGCTAGCTTGTGAATTGGCACGGCATCCTGTTGTCCTCAAGATCAATGACTGGATATTTTGTCACGGTGGCCTTCTTCCTCACCATGGTGAGCCTCTTTTACCTCCCTTTGAGTCTTTGTTATGCTTTGCAGTTTGCATACATGATCTTAGTCTAAAACATAAATTAGGTTCAAGGTCAGAACCTGCCTGACAGGATCACTGCATAAACCAAATGCAGAAGAGGTTCTTGCTTGAGCCTAGCAAGAATCTTATGACATAACAAAAATTTCAATTTAATCACAATGTTCTTTTTAATAATACATATTGCATCAAATGAACCTAAGTATCTCAATTCGCTCTCTTCCTATTTGCAGTTGAATATGGGATTGAGCGTATGAACAGGAAGTATCAATGTGGATGAAATGTTCAGGTGAAGATAGCATGATGAGACAGACATCCCCTTATAGCTACTAGAGGTTATGACAGTGTGGTATGGAGCCGAATGTACTCACAAGATCCTGCTGAAAGAACACGCCGTGCTTTGATGGTAAGAAAAAAATTAAGCTGTAAAGTATACGACACTTCCTCATGTATCATGGAGATGTGCATCAGAGACCTGAAAAAATCTTCTGAAATTCACAAAGTTTTTAGGCAAATGTTCATATTGGTTTCAGCTATCTTCTATTATTGCTGAACAAACGCTAGAAGCTGTAGGAGCCAAAGGGATGGTAGTAGGGCACACACCCCAGGTGCATGGAGTGAACTGGTATCCGTTTCTCTTAATCTCAATTGGTGATTTGATTTAATAAAAATCTTAATGGAGATTTATGGGATACCAATTAAACTGATGGATAACTTAATTTTTGAGTACTATTTTGTTATCAGTAAATGTGATGGCAAAGTATGGTGCATTGATGTGGGCATGTCCTATGGTATTCTTTCCTCAGGCCGGAGGTGAAGTCTTCTCTCTGAGATTGAAATCTCTAGAAAAATAAGATTCCTTAAGACAATGAAAATTTGAAAGAACTCCTAGTTGAGCACTGTGCTGAACTGCCGATTCTCGTCAAAGATTGTATTTGTTGTTGTTTGACACTGGAACATGTTGCTAACCTATTCAAGAGGTCTATTTGGTGATCCTCTGCATGACATTAATACTATTGTTTTTTCTTATGTAACCTGTGTGTCCAAATAATGACATCATTTCTGGTAGGAAACCTTTTTTAAGTAAATGACTTGCTCTTTTTCCATCTATAAAATTCCACCCTTTATGAGTGTCAATATGTGAATGCCCATACAGATGTTTTTCCTTTATTCTGTGATGGCTCAGATTTCAGAAAAATGCACTATTTTTGGCCGTTGATGTATGACTTTTGTGATATATAGGTCCTAGAAATAGTCAATGACAGACCAAGGGTTTTGAAGAAGCGGAGAGAATTATATGATGAGATGGAAGTGTTGGACTATTTGTAAACCCTTCAGAAACTTATGTAAGCACTCTTTCATCTCAATAGCTTCATCATTCATACATGAAAAAATGAAGGTTGTCATGCATACTGCTTGTGGAGCATTTGGAATATGGAATCCCTACAAAATATATTCTATTGTGTTCTTGAGAGTTCTGATAGTTATTTTGATATATGAAAGCTTTCTAGTTATATTCGAGTGGCATCATAAAATCAGGAATATTTATTTTTTTGCCAGACCAAAAATTCTTAGTAGAAAATCATGTGGCTGCAGGTACATAATAGAAACATTAATTGTCCTGGGAGCTATTGTACCCTACAATTTGGGTGGGAATACTGGACGCAATATGCTACAGAGATATATTTATAAAATCAGAAGGAAGGTTTTGTCACTATGGTTAGTACGTTTCGTACACTTAATAATTTGTACATGTTTGAATCAAAGTGTGCTGCACTACAAATTTTATAGGTTGCAGGCCACTACATATGTCTTAAGCATGTATGCTACTATGATTTTAGATATGCAGTTATTTCTAACAAGAATTCGAGAGTTTTCTAGTATCCTGTAAAAAGTAACAGTTAGAGTTTTTTTATAAGAGTTGAACTACTGAATCCATTTAGTGTATAGTAGCCCACATTATTATCCACAGAGGAAAATATCTGAAGTGCCTTCATCAATTTCCTCAAGTATATGCATTTTTCTTTATAGGAAAAGGTATTATGATACTATTTTTTCTAGGATTTTCCTAAGGCACTTTTTAAGTGCTGAATGTAGAATATTTCCATAAACAAGATCAGTTTTAGTCACCATACTGACATCTTTAAAAATGTTCTGTAGTTTAGTGCTTTCAGGAAAGCAGATGCAAACATGGATCTAAATCCCAAAGCCGCTTGTTTCGCCAAGTTAGACTAAAGATTAGTGGTGCTTATTTGCATCGGCATTCACACATTAATTATAGCCTAATTCAGAGCTGTAGGCATCAGGAATCGTGCAAGTAGTAGAATACTAGAATAAGATAGAGGTCTATCATGTAATTGCTTTGTTACCAGAAACAAATAAGATCTCTTCCTTTCATGTGTTACTGGAAACAAATTTGAAGGTTTGTATATAATCTGCAAGCAGTACTGTAACAGCATCACAACAAACCATAGATGAACATATCATGGAGCTCATCTCTGTTTGGATAGTCAACAAGGTCTTTTGATACCTTCTTTTTCTTTTTTCCAATTTTGACTCTCTATCTAATATCGTTACTATACCTGTTTGCTATTTTTCTCAGTTCACATGTATTTGTGTTATGAAGCGAATTTGAGTAGTTCACCTAACATTTTAAAGCCAAATGAAAATCCTGGGCTGCTTCAGCCCCTGCCAGTTCCAAAGCAAATCATGGCAAATAGTGAGTCTAGATTTCATCGAAGGAGTGCCTCGCTCCTCAAACTATAACTGCATTCTGGATTTCTGGTTGTTATGGTCTTATGGACAGACTAACTAGATATGCTCACTTTGTGGGTTAACACACCCTTACCGTTTCACTGTGTGCCAAGCGGCAACCAGAGCTAACCACTTGGTTACAACAGAGGAAGCTGAAAACAGCTTTGTTACGTCAACACTTGGAACGAGCGAACACAAGGTGGATTGGGACAGCGAATTCAGGATGGGCAATTGGGTCTACATCAAATTGCAACACAACATCCAACCTCTATCTCTGACAGAGTGACAGAGCTAATAAAAAACTAGGTTTCTTCCGGTCTTTTGGTCCATTTCAGGTCAACAAAATTGGCAAGGTGGCGTACTGTCTGAACCTTCCTCCATCTAGCAAGATTGATCATGTGATCCATGTCTCGCAGTTGAATCAAGCTCTTATACAGGTGGAAGAAAAGTATGTGTCCCTTCAACGGCATGCTGGTAAGACATAGGTTTAGGAAGGATTTACAAAGGAGCCGTGGCTTTAATTTGCCGGATGAAAGACAACACCCCAGGCTTGAGATATCATCTTATCTCTTGCTGGCAGGCAACTGGAAGGCCATGGCTCAGCGTCTCGCTTGCATGAATTCAGCACCTGTGGCGTAGATCAAAACATTTGTCTACTACTAAACTCGTTCACAGACTGCATTGTGCTGAATCTTCTGTTTGGGCTCAATGGGTCAGGGAGCGTGCTTGTCTGGCAACTCTCAAAGGAGATCTTCAGGGAGGTCACTGAGATACCGTTCGTTCTATACTTCCCTTGTATCAGGCAATCACCACGGTTCAGATCGGTAAAGGCGGAAGTACTTTGTGTTTGGCTGGATGTTTGGCAGAAGTACTCAAAGGAGATCTTCAGGGAGGTCACTGGCTCAATGGATGTTTCCTGTTCTTTTCAGTCACTGTAAATCTAAGGAGGATACAGTACAACATGCACTTGAATCAGGCCTACAAGATGCTTTTGTCCACAGAATGTCGCAGCAAGCCTTTTCCATCATGGATGCAACTTTCCTAAACGATACTACTTTTGACAAGAGGCTATCCCCTTTTTTTGCTTTGGGAGTTCAAAAATCAAAACTGGACAGCCGGGGAATTACAGGTTGTTGAATGCTAGGGAGTTCAAAAATCATCTTTCATTTGGAACAATGCAGCTCCACCTCGGGAGCAACTGTTTCTATGTCTGCTTACCAGAGAAGAATTCAATGCCGTTCATCATGGCAACTTTATTGATTTCAAGCAATAGTTATATTATCTGTTAATTGCACCAAAATAAAATTTAGAGGATCCCATACCCAATAAATGGACAACAGTACAAGGATCTTTAAGAGTTTACAAGCTCAAATATGCACTACTTTATTGTTTTCTTTGGACAATAATCAAACTTAATATTAGGAAAACCGTGACATAAAACTATACACTCCTTGCAGATAGCAGATGCAACGTCAATTGAATTGCTTTTCATTTCATAATCTCCACCACTTCTAAATGGTCTGATTGAATAATAAGTCTTGGACATCCTATCTAACACTACCGGAAATGGTATCTTTGCCAAGTGTCCGGAGGTTTGCCGAATACATTCTATTGGGCACTTGGCAAATAGCTCCTTTACCGAGTGTCACAGAGAACCTACTCGACGAAACATTGACACTCAACAAACAAAAGGTTTACCGCAGTGGCACTCGGCAAAGAGCCGTAGCAGGTAACGACCGTCACCCCGTTAGCTGTTTGTCGAGTGCCAGACTCCACACTTGACAAGACTGTTTTTGCCAAGTGCCTTTTCCTAACACTCGGCAAACATGCGAGTCTGTTGAGTGCCTTTTTCTGACACTTGGCAAAGCTTCTGTTTGCCGAGTGTCTTTCTTTGACACTCGGCAATGATTTTTCTTTGTCATCTGTCCTCCAAACTTTTTCTATTGCCCATACAGTACCTGATACTTCATATTCAAATTTGGCATATTTATCGATGTGTTTGCTATATTTAATTAATTTATTTCGTTTATTTGAATTTTTTTTGGGAGGAGTCAAATTTGAACCGCAAGTAATTGAAATAATGAAAAAATAATATTCATGTTATTGAGGTTAAAATAATGTTAAAAATCAGGCAATCATTTTCACGAAACATGACCATAAATTTATGGGCGGACTGTTTTTAAATTCTATAAAATCAAAGAAGTCAAAAAATCATGAAATTTGTTAAAATGTCATGATATCATAGTGGACGTTGTAATAAAAAATTGAGAAAATTTTGCACAAGTTGTCACATCAGCATCTACCAAAACAAAGCATCTCTTAAGAAGATTTGTAGATTTGAGAGGGATATGGTAAGATTTGGAAGCAGCTGATTGAGGTTTTGAATCATTTCTTGTGGTGATTACTTGTGGATTATATGTGAGGTTTCGTGTTATATCGTTGTAACACGTGATTACTTGTGGTGTTATATTGTTGTGAATGGCAGTTAATGCTATTAATTCTCTCCATCCTACCTCTGATTCAAGCTGTTACTGCTATTAGTTCTGTCACACCTCATTTTTTTTAAAAAAAAACTGAGGCAACGAATTCATGTGTGCCCAGAGATCAGTCGCACATATAAACTTGACAAATTACAAGAAAGGTATCATCACAGTGTTTAATACATACGATATGTCAACATCAAAGTCTTACAAACAGTGGAAAAGAAACTAGATACTGCTCTCAAGGGCAACCTCCACAGAGACTGTCGACTGATGAAAATACTAGCCTAGAAGTCTTCTGGAAAGACACCAACCCAACATCATATGTTACTCATCCGAGATTTTTATCCAAAATAAAAAGAAACAACAAGCATAAGTAATCCTTGTGTACTTATAAAGCTAGCAGCTAGTATGGGGTTCATGAGGCTCAAAAAGACTGACTCTGTCTGACTGCAGTTAGCTTTTATGTTGGCAACCTTTTAGCATTAATATAAACGTATATTGTGCTTAACCCTTAACCCATTTATCCAAATTATCTATCATTAATAAATAATTAAACATAACCAATACCATTAACAGAAAGAACAATTAATTTAGTAACCATTAAGTCTATCAGTTTTCCGGGCCGCTCATAACCGTGAGCACGGCTGTTATAACAGTTTATTACTCTGCAGAGTTTGTGCATCTTTACCCATAAGCCGTGTTGCCCAGATGCCCCAAGAAATGACCCCCATAACACTACCAAGGTGAGCGGATATGGTACACTATGAAGCTTTTCGCTGGTTCGTCTAACAAGTTAGGGCCACTTGGTTTCCTTGGCAGACAGATGTAGCAAACCCCCTTTCCTATGGCACAAGCCATCACAGCTATACACATAGGAACATGAGCAGCCCTACACCCAAAGTGGCAGCCCCTATTGCGCCCTTTCGAGTAACCTCTAACAAGTTAGAAAGGTCCACGTTACTAAGCTAAAACCAGAGCCACATACTCATGGTTGCATTGTCAATCCCCCAGCTTTTGCCAACAGTGAGTTCATTACCAGTTAACATATTCTAACATAAGATCATTTATCAAAGGATAGGATCAGTTATAATATTGTTAGCACTAGCATTCTACCCTCATGCAGTTATCCCACGAATGTCAAGAATATCACAGGTAACAACAACTAAGTAAGTATCTATGGTTGTTCAGATAGACACATGCAACATGAAAGTGCTTAATAAAGTAAGTAGGTCACAAGGTGGTCCCATGCTATACTTGCTCGTTGAAATGCGGGTCTTCTGGCGGATCTTCAAAAGGGGCTCCTGCTCGAACCAACTTGCTCACCGTCTATACTCGATCACATAGAACATCACACACGCATCCAAGTGCACACATGCATTGCAAACAAGGCTATCCATTAGAACAGTACATCAAACAGTAGTAAACAAAATTAAAACTTTGATAAGACAGAAGTACTCGTTCCTAGGATCACAACGATATTTGGTTCACCGAAAACGGAGTTACGACACAAAAAGATACGTCTGAAACGGTGATTCTAAAGTCCTAAACAAGGTTAACCTAGACCCTGAAGCTAACCCTGATCTAAACATACTAACAGAGACGTAAACGAATAGAGAACTAAATTACGACTAACGCAATTGTTTGAATGGACCAAATCGGAGCTAAAAAACGTGGGTTTTATAAGTATTTCAGTGCGGTGGCAGTTTTGTAAATAAACAAAAATCCATTTGAATTTAAATCAGATTTTAAATTGAATTTTAAATCGAAATTACAGCCGACCACGGACTGCGGGTTGATTCAAGGATTTCCTGGGGGCTCTTTAGACAAATCCCCCAAGGGGTATTGGCAGATCTAGGTCGTCGGATCAGCGCTGGATAGTCAGGATTACATCCCGAGAGGTGCGCGCGGGGGACAAGCCGACGGCGTGCCGTGAGCGGGCTTAAGCGGCAACGTCGCGGCCGCGTCACTACGCCGGGCGCGCTCATGCCATGGCCGAAGAAATAGAGCTCGCGGACTCAGCCACAGAGCTCACCACAGGCCAAACCAAGTGAACGGAGAGGTAGTCGGAGTCAAGAGGGTTCTCACCGCGGCGAAGAAAGAGGCGGTGAGGCGCTGGCGTCGGCGCACGGCGAAAGACAACAGTCGGGTCGACGGTGGTGAGATCCTTGCGCAAACGCCGACGGTTAGGGAGAAATCAAGGAAGAAGGAGGAGGGATTCAGCGGCGGCGTTACCGCGGCGGAGCGCTCGACAGAGCGCCGACCGGAGGCGGGGAGGTCGGGCACAGACGGTTGGCGAACGGTGGCACTCGACACGGAGATGGGGGCACGGTGCGGTTCTGCTGAGCAGCGTTGTGGGTGCGAGAGTGAAGAAAGGGAGAGCGGGGAGCGGGCGCAGGCACTAAATAGCCGAGGGATGGGGAGCGGGGCGCTCCCACGACGCGCGGAAGACGCGGGCGTGTGCGATAGCAGCGGTTGCAGCTCGGGCACGACGCGCGGGAGGAGGGAGAGGATGACTGACAAGCGAGCCACACGCTGTCAGTCGCAGAGGGAGAGGAGCGTGGTTGCAATGCGTGAACGGGCCGAGCTGGGCCAGGCACTGGGCCTTGCGGGCGAAGGAGAAGAGGGGGATAAATGAGCCCAGCGGGGGGAAAAAGAAGGGGAGAAGCCGGCCGGTGGACTGGGCCACCAGGCCGTTCGGGTGAAAGCGAGGAGAGGAGGAGAAAAGAAATAAACATCTTTCTTTTTATTTTCCACACTTTTTAAACTCAAATTAAAGTAATTTGAATTCAAATCAATTTTTAACAAAAAAAATCACTCATCTCAATAATAGAGTGCATCAGTATGAATGCAAAAACATGTTGCTAACATTATTTTAACTTTATAAAAAATATTTAATCCTCTATGTTAAATGCTCATAAATTCATTAATAAATCATTTCCACCTATTTTAGATTGAGGAAAATTTTAGAGTGTTACAAATTCTCTCAATCCTACCTCTGGTAACCTTGGAGTCACAATCATTTCTTTTTGTGCAAATGGAGGTCTTGGAGTTCGGCTAGGGCTTGAGGTGTGTCTTATCTACTTGCCCTTACGTCACTTGGTATATTCTAAAGTTATAAGGCGTGTGAGTTTTTGTTCCTACTAGATGTTTTGTGTATGTGTGATCCGTATGTGGATCAGATTTCATTTTTCCTTTTAATATAACAATACATAATTCTCCTCAGTTCGAGATATAACAGTCTAGGATTGAAGATCCCATTCTGCCAGCTTAACTAATGTTTATTGCTGCATTTCTAGGACACTGGAAAAGAGCATGATGAATGCTCTCACATTCCATTGCGCATAATGGACTTTGACTACTAGTGATAATCTGAATGAGACCAATTGTCAGAGGAAGCTCGGTAGCAAGTATTTGGCCTTAGAGGGTTGCGTAACATGTTTTCTTGCGTAACCAGAGAGTAGAGGGAGCGAGCGAGAGAGAGAGAGAGAGGAGGGCAAGCGACGACATGATCTTGCGTAACCAGAGAGTAGAGGGAGCGAGCGAGCGAGAGAGAGAGGAGGGCAAGCGACATAACATAGTACGGTGTTTGGTTAGACTTTCCCTATCACATCAAATGTAAATACGTATAAATTAATTAAATAAATAGAGACTAATTTGCGAGACAAATCTATTAAACCTAATTAGTCTACGATTTGACAATATGGTGGTACAATAAACATGTGTTAATAATAAATTAATCGGACTTAATCAATTCATCTCGTAAATTAGTCTTTACAATTAGTTTTATAATTAGTCTATATTTAATACTCTGAATTAGTATTAAACATCCGATGTGACAATAAAACTTTAGTCCTGAAACCAAACATCCCGTAAACATGTATCCTGTATCATTTGCCTTCCTAATTTGACGCACGGGTTGACGGAAGAATTTGGTTAGAGAAAGTTGGGAAATTTTGACACAGCCGCACGCCCACACAGGCCGGGCTATACAGGTTGTCAGCCGCAACGTTCAACTTCAGCATGCTCATTCCAATCACGCACGCGGCCAACTCTTTCCGCAGTCGGTCGAAGATGAGAGTACCTTTTCGGCCGTCCAAACCTTTCTGCCTTTTGATCCTTCGGCATTTTCTCAGATACAGATACAGCGAGATACAGCAGCTTCATCTCATTCTAATTTTCTATAAAAGTTGATTTTTTAAGAAAAGTGATTCTATGGCTAAAATTGTTTCTCTTTAATTCTTTGACGTAAACTCCCAAAATCAGTATGGAAAATTACTTCTCAAAATCAAGTGAAGCTATTTTTTTTAGCTCTTAGTTCATTTCAGAGAATCACTTCAATGAAATCAGCAGAGAATCACTTCTCTGTGGAAAATCGTTTGACAACCCGTTGAATTCGATAGAGAATCGGTTCTGAAAGCTCTACCAAATAGGATCTAATATAACATAGATATTTGTCGTAGCTTCCCCGTGGAGTTTTGGGCACGCCTATCATTAATGTTTCTAGACGTAGTTATTCTAAATTTGATCAGTTAATGAGGTCAGTCTCGTTAAAGAGTTTCATAACGTTGCTTTCTTAATGAAGAGTTTTATTCTATTGTTTTATTAACATTTAATTTCATGACTCATAAAGAGTTGATAATCGTGCCAAAAACTTTTATCTAGATGAAACTTATTTCATCTCTCTTTTCTTAATACGTTGTCATGTCATCAAAAAGACTTAATACGTTGTCATGTCATCAAAAAGAGAATTTTTACAATGGTTGGAGAGGCGATTGGAAGCGATTAGTGAGTCTATGGTCGGTGGGCCTGAACATGAAAAACGATGGGAGGCGATGAGAGCAACGTGATTGGAAGCGATTGGTGAGTCTATGGTCGGTGGGCCATATGCGTCACGTCGCATCCCATCACGTCCGAAATTGAGGGAATCGGTACAAAAAATATGAGAAGTGATAATTCCTTTTTCGTAGTTTTTTTTAATTAAGGGTAAAACGGTCAATCTATAATTATACAAATAATGTTTTGAGTAGTATAGTTGGGGTGGATAATACAAATAGTATAGTCCGTCTTCTTTTTTTTTAGGGTTCATTCGAATTCATTATCCATCTTTGTCGTTTTGTCGTCGTCCGCAGCCGCTGCCAATCCGTCGTCGTCCGCCGCTGCCACCAATCCGTCCTGCGCCGCTCCTGCTTCCTCTCTGGAGCCGACCAAGACGTCGCGCCGTCGCACAGGTGTCCTCCATCCTTGTGGGCCCCTCCACGTCCGTAGCACCCACGCCAACCTGTATCCCTTCCCATGTGCCTATTTCTGTATCTGGTGCTCGGAGATGCCATTTCGGCGAGCTCCGAGATCTCGTTCATGGCGTCGTCTTATTTGGGTGTCGCTCCGGTATTCTCCACCCCCGCTAAAGCCTACCCTTAAGTTCGCTAGGTATCAATGATCACACCGGTGGTCTCGGTTGGGCCTGGGGTGGTCTAAATCGCTGTTCCGGCGAGTCTGTCGTCATGCTCCGCCGGTGCCAATGGCGCGCCATCGTGGATGCGCTGCTCGGCCGGCCGGATCCTTCCACACCTATTCTGCGTCGTCGATTTGATCACGAACGGCCGAGATTTCAAGATACCCCTTCGGGGCTCATAAACGGTGCTAATCAGTATTTTGTACATAAATGTGTTTAAAAAATATGAAGCTGTAAGCATGAGATCACGTCTTTGGTTTAGGTATGGGTAAGCCTAGGGATCCCTCTTGTATTGTCCATCAACATTATTCTGAGTTTCTAACGAGATTATGTAACACCCTAAAAATTTTCTCGAAATTCAAATAGGTGAAAATGCTTTATTTATAAATTTTGTGAGCATTTAACCTAGGGGTTTAATAATTTTATAAAATTAAAATAAAGTTGGCAACATGTTTTGCACTCATGCTGATGCATTGGATTTAATTGTTGTGACTGGTTTTTACCAAAATTCGAAATGAATTCAAATTCTATTTGAAAATGGTTTGAAATGCTTTGGAATAAAAAGGAAAAAGGATTTAATTTCGCCTTTTCCCCTCTCCCTTGTTTTCGGCCCAAGTCGCTTGGCGGCCCAGGCCGCCGGCTCCCCTCTCCCCTCCTCCCTCTCCGCAGTGGGCCGGCTCCTCTCCCCTTCTTTGCTTGCGCGGCCCGCAAGCCGGCCCACCTCCTGCCCGCAGAGCAACCCGCCGCCTCCCCTCCCTCTTCTCACTGACGTGGTGGCCCCACTCGTCAGCGCTTTCCCTTCCCCTCCGCGTGTGCGTCGTCTGAGCGCAACTGCCGCAGCCGCACGCCCCCGGGTCATCTGTGCGTCGTGCAAGCCGCTCCCACGACCTCGGCCTCCTCCTCGTGCATATAGCGGACGCACCCGCACCCCCGTTTCCCCCTTTTCCCGCACTCACTGCACCCTGCACAGCGCACTGTGGCCGCGTCGCCGAAAGCTCCTCCCCGCCGTTCCTGAGCTCCGCCCGCCGCCGACGTCCCGTCAAATCGACGCCGCTCCGGTCGAGTGTGACCTTCTCCGAGCTCCGCGACATCACGGTGACATTGGCTAACCCTTTCCCTCTCTTTCCCGTGCTCGGTTATGCCCTAATCGTCGGTGGATTTGCGCAGTGTCCGTCACCGCCGACCTCCACCGTTCGTCGTGGTCCGCCGTCGTCCGAGCCCTCCTTCGCCTTCCCGTGGTTGCGGTGAGGACCTCCTTTCTCCCCGCTCTTGCCCCGTCCCTCTGTTTCGATCGGATCGTGTCCGTGGGCCACGCCGGTGTGTTCCCGAGCCGCGACCATGGCGGGTCTGGCACGCCGTCGCGCCGTTCCGCGGCGTCGTGGCCAGAGCCCGTGTACTTGTGTCGTTGGCCGACCCGAGTACACCCCCTTGCCTTCCGGTACCTCCCGTTCCCTTGCCTTGCTCCATGGCGAACCCTAGTGGCCGAGCTGTCGAGCTCTGTTGCTCGGCCATGGTGGGTGCGCGCCCGACGTCGCGACGCGGTGTAACACCTCTGGTGTTTAAGCATGTAATTAACTTGACATATCATCATTAGCATCATTAATCATCTTGATCATGATTTCATGTATGCATTTGCTTAATGTATCATTTTATGTGATGTATCCCTATTGCAAAAACCCTTATTAGCCCACTTCTTCCTATAGGGGCAAAATGGTAATTTCACCTCTGTGCCTAGTTCTATGTAATTTTGTTCAAAGTTAGTGCCCTGATGTTTGATGCTTTGATCAAAGTTCAAAAATCAGATTTGAATTGAGTTTCCTTTTGCAAAACCCTAAAATCCCAAATCCTGGATTTATTCCCTTTTTGATAACTTTTTCAAAATTCAAAATTTTGAGTTGGTTCAAAAAGCAAAGTTGTGAATCTGACCTAGAGGAACAACTTTGGTATTTACAGATTTCCATGTTTCTATATAAAGTTTGCAGTAATTTCAAATTCATTCAAATTCCAGTTTTTGTCCCCTTTTCGGTTTTAAAAAGTTATTCAAAAACTATTGAGTTTCAGAAAAAGTGTATATTAGCAAAGTTATAGGTTTTGTCAAATGGAACAACTTTCATATTGGAAGATTTTCAAGTTTCAGTTTGAAATCCAAAGTAATTTTGATTTGAATCAAATTTGAAAAGTGTCCCCTTTTCTGTTTTTGAATGTAGTTCAAAAACTATTTGGAATTTGAAAATGTTCATATTGACAAAGTTGTAGACCTCTCTTTTCTGAACAACTTTGGTGTTTTGAGTTTTTGTCGCACAGTTCAAATTTTGGGAGATTTTTGCAAAATTCAGAAACCAGCCAAAAGTCAAACCTAGACCCTAGCACTGTTCTTCTTCCCGTAGAGCCAGAGGCCAGGGGGGGGCCCGGCCATGGCGCCGGCGCTGCGGCTGCAGCGCAGGCGGCTGCTCCCCACGCGCCACCAACCTGCCACCGATGTGTTCCCTGTTCCCTCCGCGCTCGCACGCGAGCGCTGACCATCGCTCTCGGCCCCTACAGTGCCCAGCCGCCGCCGCCGCGTGGCCATCGCCGGCCGAGCATTGCGCCCGAGCCCCGGCTGCGCGCCAGCTTATCCGCCAGAGCGCAATCGAGTGCGCACGCCCCCGCAAACCTTAACCGCGTGACCTCGAGCTCTCTACCGTCCCATAGCCGCGGCTATATAAGCCGCCGGAGCTTCGACCTCCGCATCCACCTCCGCCACCGTGGCCAGCACTCTCCAGACACTCCTCCGCTCCACCTCCTAGCTCAGAAGCTCCGCCTTGAGCTCGTGAAGCTTTCCCACCTTTCAATTTCACCTTCCCCGCCGCCGTTTGCCCGGCGTAAGCTCGCCGTCCCCATCCCCGGCCGAAACCCGGCGAGCTCGGGTTCGTGGAATTCGCCGTCTCCGGCCACAGATACCTTCTCCGACCCCCGTGTTGTGTTCCTTGACCCCGTGCGACTCTAACCCGGCCCTTGCGGTCGCTGTTGTTGCTCAGGACCGCCGGACCGCCGGAGCGCCGCCGGGTCATCTTCTCCCTCGAGCTCGTGTCGAGCCTCGCCCTCGTGTCGAGCCTCACCCTCGAGCCCTGCCTCCGACACGTGGTAAGCATCCGAGCCTTCGGCCTCTGCTTCAACTCCGTTTCGCCCGAGCCCCAAGTCACGCCTCGGGCAGAGGCCTGTTTCTCCGCTTCGCCCGAGCCCAAGCCTCGGCAAGCGCATGACCCTCCGCTTCGACCGAGCCCAAGCCTCGGCGACGCATGCTCTCCGTCTCGCCCGAGTCCGGCCTCGGACCGAGGCTCACTTCTCCGTTTCGCCCGAGCCCCGCGACTCGCCGAGCCCGGCCTAGAACGAGCACAGTGCTCTTCTCTTTTTCTGAGAGATGTGAATAGTGTTCTGTTTTCTCTTTTTTGTATGATTTTCTGTGTGCATCCAAAAATTCTGAAATTTTTGTGGTAGACTCTTTATGCTCTGGAGTATTTTATAAAAATATGAAACTTGAGTTTTGTGCAAAAATTTGAAAATGTAAAATTCCCCTTTTAATTGAAAAATGAAGGTTTGGTATTTTTGGAGAGTGATTTATAACTCCAAAAATCATGAGACAAATTTTTGTGAGCTTCTTATGCCATGTTTAGTCTCTGGTAAAATTTTGAAGTCTTTTGGAACAAGTTGATTTTTGAGCTTTTATTTTAATTGTTAAATAGTGCCTTTTGCTAATTAATGTCTGATTTTATTTGAGCACCTTAATGACCTCCAAAAATATGAAATTTGTTTTTCCATCTATCTACACCATAATGAACTTATGTGATTAATTTGGTAATTTTTGGAGCAACTTCATAAAATGACCTTTTAAATAAATTAAGAAAATAGAAAAGATGGATTAGGGTTGGTAATAAGTGTTGATGATGTGATCTTTGGATTGATTGATGTTCATAGACCCCTACCCTTTGGTCTATGATGTTTGTGATGCTAGGTTTGGTTGGTGCTTAGGATAATTATATTAAGGGCTAGTTAATCAATTTTGCTTAAGGAAGAAATGGTTACTTTTATGCTCAACCTAGATTTCGTTATGCCTTGCCTAAGAGTAATCTGAATCAGTGGTATTGTCTTGCACCTTAAGTCCATATCATCATTCTCATGAGCATTCATCATTGCATCCGTATAGTGACGAAGAGGACCTGAAGTCGAGGTAGCCACCGAAGGATCTGTCCCCGAGGCGACCCCGAGCTCCGGCACCTACACCACCAACCCCGCTCTTTTTGCCATCCAAGGCAAGCCCCGGTGCATTTAACCCTTTCCTTGAATTTATAAAATGTTTCCTTAAATGCTTTTGAGTTAAATTATTGCATTAGGTTTATAGGAGTTGTGTGCTATCCTAATTGATGCACTATCCACCTTGACCACTGATACACCCGATACCTGCCTTTCAAAAAGTATTTGAAAAGTGCTTAGCAATGCTATTAAATAGATTTGCAATAAAAGGCCAATTTCAAAAGTGTGATCACTTAAGAATCTTATGGGATTTTGGCTTTACTCCCACTATTGGCTAAGTATCTGATCCGTACTTAGTCAATGGGAAGGAGAGGTTGTCCTTGCGTACGGTGCCGTCATGTTGTAGTCCGGGACTCAACAGTTGACACCGACCGGGACAGGGTTGAAAAACCGACAGGACCTGTACTCTTGGGTTAGAGGCCCGAGGTGCTTGTCGCTGGCGGAAAAATGTAGGGACCATCCGTATGGGGGCCTGCTGGTCAAGACTTGTAACTATTCACATACTACGGAAAGCTCTGGCTCCGAGAAATCCATTATTGGACCGACAACCGCGCACTGGGAGTGGAGAGATGGCGGAGGTAGCATGTACCACGTGGGTTAGAGGCCCGGATTGGAGTGGTGTACTGTACTTCCGGGTGGCGTAGGACCGGGCCCAATTGGAGGAATCGTGGTAGACGAGTTGGCATATGCAAGCTTGGGTGCTACATATGCAGTGTGAATAGGGATCCTCAGCTGAGTATTCTTTATCCGGATTAACGTTGCTCCTCGGTTATGGAGACTTGGTCCACTGACTGTCAACGGAGAGTGGTTCTCAACTAGGAATATTTGAAATGTAAAATGAATCATGAATGATGAAGAATTGAGGAAATTCTGAACCTTTCAAAATAAAATAAGATTTAAAAAAAATGCTTTTCTGCAAAATACTTGATCTTGCTTAAGCCTTACCTTGACTACCCTAAGCCTTTCATTCCTGAGTCTCCTCCCCTTTTCTTTAGTCGGTTAAGTCTTGTTGAGTACCTTTGTACTCAGGGTTCTTTACCCATGTTGCAGGTATGGCAGATCCCTCAGTATGCCTTGGACCCTGCTGTGTGACTGTGGTTCAGGAAGAGGCCGATGAGGCCGATGAGTGATTATTCACCCTCGGGCTGGGTGATGTATCTATATCTTTTAGTTGTTGTCATGCTACCCTGTCAACTCTATCTATTTGAACTATGGTCTGTAATAACTTCACTTTAAGTTTATGTTGAAACACTGGTTTGTAAAACTATTGTATTTAAGTCTTCCGCTATTTACTCCGATATTATTTGTCAAAATGTTCAAGAGATTGTAACTGAATTGTGAGATGATCCTGCGGACAACGGGCACTGATGTAGCCCAGTAGCGGAACCGGTCCTAACCTCTTGGCTGTACGGATCGACTGTCAGTGGTTGACGGTGATCAGTGGGCCATGGGATTAGAGCCGTTACGTTACAGAGTGGTATCGGAGCATCTCACTATGACGTTGCAATCTTTTTGCGAAAACTTCAAAATGTTTTTTTAACGGAAACTAAACTTGACTATTTTGAGTCCAAATTGCTTCTCTCATCTCATCTTGTCTTTGGCAACTAGTAGCAAGACAACTTGTATAAGCCCTATGTACCTTACCTTAGTAGTTGCATTGCCTTGTTCCGTAGGAACGATTCATGCATCATGTCACATTCACTTAAGTCTATAAAAGAGTTCGTTGGGTTAGTATGCCTATACCTTTTTCTTGCTAGCCTTTCTCATCTATAAACTCTTGTCCAGATATGGCATCATCAAGCGGACTGCCGCAAGTCGACTGGACCGAACGGTGTGCCGCGTCACCAGCTGGCGCCTCGCACCGGAGAAGAGACTGGAGAATCCTCCAATGGTCGTCGCTTTCCCCGCCGCACCCGCAAGCAGCTGAAGGAGGAAATCAAAAATCTGAAGGCTGAAATGAGAGAACATGGAGCATGACTTCTACCTTTCTCGCATGGAGTTTTATGAGGCCGAGCTTCCTTGGAACAGGCTAACCGGAACACGATTCGCGCTATCGAGCAGCGCAATGATGCTTGGACCCGCGAGGACGTGGTCAGAGCCCAGCTCCATGGACTGCAGCAATACACCGCCCAGATCGAGCAGTACAATGATATGCTTCACGAGGAAGTGCATCAACTGCATGATCAACTCCATCCCTTGGTACCCCCGGTTATGGAAGACCCCGAAGACGGAGTCGTGGAAACCTGAAGTGGAACACGAGCCCGATCAGAATGAGGAAGTGGAACCTGCTGAAGATGTCCACGTTGAAGATGAAGAAGAGGAGGAAGAGCCTGAGCTTATCATCGAGGATGATGATGATGACGAAGAGTTGATCTTCATCGATGATGACTAGACTCCTTGTGTCTGTACCATCTGCTTACCTAAAACTTAGTCTAGGTTTGGGAGCGTTAGTCTGTCTGTTGCCAAGTCTGGCATGTATCTTTCTTTTCGTGCCTTTTCCCTTATCAGTCTGTTGTCATCTTTGTCAAGCCAGCTATCTTTGTATCAGTGAAGTTGTCAATCAAGTTGTTTCAGAACCTTTATCCTTTATGCTGAGTTCCGAGTTGCTTATACAGATGCCTGTGAACACCACCGTACCGGAGCCGGAGGTTCTGATGATGCCAACATCCCAAACCCTCCACCTGTACCAGCTACCCTGGCAGATGCCATTGCAGCCTTGGCCGCCGCTGCCAATCTGATGGCTCAGAATCAAGGGCAGCAGAACAACGGCAACCGTGGTCGCCGCAACAACCAAGAGACAACCTATGTGGAATTCACTGAAACACGCCCACCGGTCTTCACAAAGGCCGATGAACTCTCGAGGCTGACGACTGGTTACGCACCATGGAACAGAAGTTCAGTCTACTGCACTGCACGGAGATCCAGAAAGCCTCGGTTCGCTTCTCAGCAGCTCCGTGGTCCTGCAAGTGCCTGTACGCCAACCTGTTGGCGGCCAGCCAGAGGGTCACCAGCTGACCTGGGAAGAGTTCCGCACGCTTTCAGACACATCACATCCCTCGGATGATGAGAATGAAGTTGGATCAGTGTCTTGGCCCTGCAACAGAAGGATTCCACCGTCATGCAGTACGTGGGACAATTCAACCACCTCAGCCATATGCCTCCGACTATGTCAACACAGAGGAAAAGAAGAGAGATTGTTTTTCTCAGGGGTCTGCACCCTAAGATTCGCAGAGGTCTGTCCAACAACCTAAACGGATCCTACCATGATGTCGTTGACCGTGCTGTTGCTTTCGAGGAAAGCAACCGCCAGTATCAGGAAGAGAAGAAGAAGAAGAAGGCTGGTCTAGCAGTTCTCCAGCAACCATAAGCGCCCAAGAATCATCTACCACCCCAGCCACCACCAAAACCGTGCCCCATACCCCCATCAGCAAGTGGTCGTTCGTACCGCGGCCACCACCCACAATGCCAACCAGCAAAGTGCCACTCAGCCGAACGCCCCTGGTGTTCGTGTCACCACCCCACAAACCTTACAACCATCCATGCTACAACTGTGGCCAAGTTGGTCACTGGTCTCGCGACTGCCCTAAACCCAGGAAAAATGCCCAGCATGCACAGAAAGGCCCTGGAGGATCACAGCAGCAGCACCGTGCACCGCAGCAGCACGTCCAGAAGGGCAAGCTTGTCAGGAAGCACGGGCAAGTCTACTTCACCACCGTCAGTAACATCCCAGACGGAGAGCCCGTCATGCTCGGTAGGTTTCCTGTTGCCAATCATCCTGCAGTCGTCTTGTTTGATTCTGGTGTGCATCGCATTCCTTCATCAGTCGCACTTTTGTCATCAAGCATGAGTTGCCCATGGGGGAGTTAAAAGAAGTTTCTGCATACTTTCGCCTGGAGGGCGGATAATACTAAGGAAGTGGTCCGCAGTATACCAGTAATGTTGGGGAAACATGTCTTTCCTACCACCATGATAGTACTGCGCGCGATCAAGAGATAGATGTCATCTTAGGCATGAATTGGATGTGTCAGTATAAAGCCATGATAGACATCTTGAATAGAGTTGTGAGAGTGGATATTCCTAACAGTACCTCCAAACTCCTTCTCCAACTTCCTATGCCTTCAAAACCAGCTACCACACAGCTAAATGCCACCTATGATCAAGGGATCCGAGATATCCCCGTGGTCTGCGAGTTCCCTGATGTCTTTCCTGAAGATTTACCTGGTCTAGCCTCCTGACCGTGATGTTGAGTTTGCCATAGAGCTAAAGCCCGGGACTGCTCCTATAGCCCGTAGAGCTTATCGAATGCCTCCCAGAGAGTTGGCAGAGCTGAAGATCCAATTGCAAGAGCTATTGGATAAGGGTCTCATTCGCCCAAGTTCATCTCCTTGGGGCTGTCCTGCTATCTTTGTGAAGAAGAAGGACAAAAGCCTTCGTCTGTGCGTTGACTATCGCCCGCTCACGAGGTCACCATCAAAAAAATATCATCCCTTGCCTCGCATTGATCTTCTGTTTGACCAGTTATCTGGAGCCAGAGTGTTTTCCAAGATTGACCTCAGATCTGGCTATCACCAAATAAAGATTCGTCCCGAAGATATTCCCAAAACAGCTTTCACCACCAGATACGGCCTATATGAGTACTTGGTCATGTCTTTTGGCTTGACCAATGCCCCCGCTCATTTCATGTATCTCATGAACTCTGTGTTCATGCCAGAGCTCGATAAGTTTGTAGTCGTGTTCATTGACGACATCCTTGTTTATTCAAGAACTCCTGAAGATCATGCCATGCATCTTCGTGTCGTTTCTCTCGTCTCAGAGATCACCAGCTGTATGCCAAGTTCAGTAAATGTGAATTCTGGCTAGATCGAATTCAATTCCTTGGTCATGTCCTGTCCGCTGAAGGTGTGTCAGTTGACCCTGAAAAAGTGGCAGATATCTTGGATTGGAAGCCACCTACCACTGTCCGCGAAGTTCGCAGCTTCATGGGAATGGCTGGATACTATCGTCGTTTCATCCCAGACTTCTCCAGAGTTGCCAAGCCTATCACAGAGTTGTTAAAGAATTCCGTGGATTTTGTTTGGTCAACAGCCTGTGAGCAAGCTTTTCAAGCCTTGAAGAAACTGCTAACTACATCACCAGTCCTAGCTCAACCAGACATCGAGAAACCCTTTGATGTATACTGTGATGCATCTGGTACTGGGTTAGGCTGTGTTTTGATGCAAAGAAGGTCGAGTGATCGCGTATGCCTCACGGCAGCTTAGGCGACATGAGGAGAATTATCCAACCCATGACCTTGAGTTAGCAGCAGTGGTACATGCTTTGAAGATATGGCGTCATTATCTGTTGGGCAGTACCTGCAATGTGTACACCGATCACAAGAGCCTTGAAGTATATCTTCACCCAAGAAGAGCTGAACATGAGGCAGCGAAGATGGCTTGAGTTAATCAAGGACTATGATATCGAAGTGCATTACCATCCTGGTAAGGCAAATGTAGTTGCCGATGCCCTCAGTCGCAAGTCATACTGCAACTGTCTGACGACGAAGCCCTATGATCTTTCCTTGTGCCATGACCTTGAAAGGATGGGTATTGAGATAGTTCCGCAAGGAAGCCTGAACAATGTCAGGATAGAAACATCGGTCAAGGAACAAGTCATCGCTGCACAGAAGATAACCCTGGAATCAAGCACATCATCGAAAGGTCCAGACCGGTAAGGCTGATTGTTTCAGGATCGATGATGTAGGAGTTGTTTGGTTCAAGAACCGTCTAGTAGTTCCCAAGGTGCCTGAGTTGAGACAGTTGATCCTTGACGAAGCACACCTGTCTAGGTTTTCCATCCACCCCGGCAGCAACAAGATGTACCAGGATCTAAGGCAGAGATTCTGGTGGACAAAGATGAAGATTGAAATCGCTCGCTATGTCGCTCGCTGTGACACCTGTCAGAAGTCAAAGCCGTGCACATGAAGCCTGGAGGAGAATTGCAGCCTTTATCTGTACCTGCCTGGAAGTGGGAAGATATCAGCATGGATTTTATCAATGGACTACCCAAGACTCGGAAAGGTTTTGATTCCATTTGGGTAATCGTGGACCGACTCACCAAACAACTCACTTTCTGCCAGTCAAGACCAGCTATGCCGTCCCCACGTATGCCGCCTGTACAAGAACAACATAGTGAAGCTCCATGGTATTCCCAAGACCATCATCTCGATCGTGGTACTCCAGTTTGTCGCAAAGTTCTGGAAAGCGTTCCATACCTCACTTGGAACCAAGCTCTTGCATAGTACAGCCTATCATCCGCAAACAGATGGACAAACTGAGCGAGTCAACCAAGTATTAGAGGATATGTTGAGAGCATGTGTGCTCACTTTCGCTGATACTTGGGATGACTGTTTGCCCTTGGCAGAGTCTCATATAATAACAGTTATCAAGAAAGCATCAAAATGGCACCATTTGAAGCACTGTACGGTCGTCGCTGTCATACACCCCTCAGTTGGTCTGAGCCCGGAGAAAGAGAATTCTTTGGAGTTGACCTGGTCAAAGATATGGAAGAGAAAGTCAAGCAGATACAAGAGAACATGAAGATTGCCCAATCCCGACAAAAGAGACGTCGACCTCTGAAGTTTCAAGTTGGAGATTACGTATATCTCAAGGTCTCACCACCAAAGGAGTCACTCGTTTTGGAGTAAAGGGAAGTTAGCACCCCGCTACATTGGTCCGTTTGAGATTTTGGAATGTTGTGGCAAGGTAGCTTACAAGCTGAAGTTGCCCGATCATCTCTCTGCTGTCCACAATGTTTTCCATGTCTCCCAACTCAAGAAGTGCCTCCGAGTACCAGAACATGTCGTGGAAGTTGAAGGTGTCGAGCTAGAGCCTGATCTATCCTACTCGGAATACCAGTTCGCGTGTTTGGATCACAAAGATCGAGTTACTCGAAGAACTACCACAAGGTGGTACAAAATCCAGTGGAACCAGCACTCAGAAGAAGAAGCTACTTGGGAATCTGAAGACTTCTTAGCAAAGAACTACCCCGACTTTCTCGAATCTCTGTCTATGTAAAGTTTTGCCTTTATCTCTTCTTTGTCCTTTCTTAAGACGCAGATCTCGGGGCGAGATTTCTTTAAGGGGGGGCGTGTAACACCTCTGGTGTTTAAGCATGTAATTAACTTGACATATCATCATTAGCATCAAATCATCTTGATCATGATTCATGTATGCATTTGCTTAATGTATCATTTTATGTGATGTATCCCTATTGCAAAAACCTATTAGCCCACTTCTTCCTATAGGGCAAAATGGTAATTTCACTCTGTGCCTAGTTCTATGTAATTTTGTTCAAAGTTAGTGCCCTGATGTTTGATGCTTTGATCATTCAAAAATCAGATTTGAATTGAGTTTCCTTTTGCAAAACCCTAAATCCCAAATCCTGGATTTATTCCCTTTTTGATAACTTTTCAAAATTCAAATTTTGAGTTGGTTCAAAAAGCAAAGTTTTGAATCTGACCTAGAGGAACAACTTTGGTATTTACAGATTTCCATGTTTCTATATAAAGTTTGCAGTAATTTCAATTCATTCAAATTTCCAGTTTTTGTCCCCTTTTCGGTTTTTTAAAAGTTATTCAAAAACTATTGAGTTTCAGAAAAGTGTATATTAGCAAAGTTATAGGTTTTGTCAAATGGAACAACTTTCATATTGGAAGATTTTCAAGTTTCAGTTTGAAATCCAAAGTAATTTTGATTTGAATCAAATTTGAAAAGTGTCCCCTTTTCTGTTTTTGAATGTAGTTCAAAAACTATTTGGAATTTGAAAATGTTCATATTGACAAAGTTGTAGACCTCTCTTTTCTGAACACTTTGGTGTTTTGAGTTTTTGTCGCACAGTTCAAATTTGGGAGATTTTTGCAAAATTCAGAAACCAGCCAAAGTCAAACCCTAGACCCTAGCACTGTTCTTCTTCCCGTAGAGCCAGAGGCCAGGGGGGGCCCGGCCATGGCGCCGGCGCTGCGGCTGCAGCGCAGGCGGCTGCTCCCACGCGCCACCAACTGCCACCGATGTTCCCCTGTTCCCTCCGCGCTCGCACGCGAGCGCTGACCATCGCTCTCGGCCCCTACAGTGCCCAGCCGCCGCCGCCGCGTGCCATCGCCGGCCGAGCATTGCGCCCGAGCCCCGGCTGCGCGCCAGCTTATCCGCCAGAGCGCAATCGAGTGCGCACGCCCCCGCAAACCTTAACCGCGTGACCTCGAGCTCTCTACCGTCCCATAGCCGGGCTATATAAGCCGCCGGAGCTTCGACCTCCGCATCCCCTCCGCCACCGTGGCCAGCACTCTCCAGACACTCCTCCGCTCCACTCCTAGCTCAGAAGCTCCGCTTGAGCTCGTGAAGCTTTCCCACCTTTCAATTTCCCTTCCCGCGCCGTTTTCCCGGCGTAAGCTCGCCGTCCCCATCCCCGGCCCGAAACCACCCGGCGGCTCGGGTTCGTGGAATTCGCCGTCCTCCGGCCACGATACCTTCTCCCGACCCCGTGTTGTGTTCCTTGACCCCGTGCGACTCTAACCCGGCCCTTGCGGTCGCTGTTTTTGCTCAGGACCGCCGGACCGCCGGAGCGCCGCCGCGGTCATCTTCTCCCTCGAGCTCGTGTCGAGCCTCGCCCTCGTGTCGAGCCTCACCCTCGAGCCCTGCCTCCGACACGTGGTAAGCATCCGAGCCTTCGGCCTCTGCTTCAACTCCGTTTCGCCCGAGCCCCAAGTCACGCCTCGGGCAGAGGCCTGTTTCTCTCCGCTTCGCCCGAGCCCAAGCCTCGCAAGCGCATGACCCTCCGCTTCGACCGAGCCCAAGCCTCGGCGACGCATGCTCTCCGTCTCGCCCGAGTCCGCCTCGGACCGAGGCCACTCCCTCTCACATTCTCCGTTTCGCCCCGAGCCCCGCGACTCGCCGAGCCCGCCCGGCCTAGAACGAGCACAGTGCTCTTCTCTTTTTCTGAGAGATGTGAATAGTGTTCTGTTTTCTCTTTTTTGTATGATTTTCTGTGTGCATCCAAAAATTCTGAAATTTTTGTGGTAGACTCTTTATGCTCTGGAGTATTTTATAAAAATATGAAACTTGAGTTTTGTGCAAAATTTGAAAATGTAAAATTCCCCTTTTAATTGAAAAATGAAGGTTTTGGTATTTTTGGAGAGTGATTTATAACTCCAAAAATCATGAGACAAATTTTTGTGAGCTTCTTATGCCATGTTTAGTCTCTGGTAAAATTTTGAAGTCTTTTGGAACAAGTTGATTTTTGAGCTTTATTTTAATTGTTAAATAGTGCCTTTTGCTAATTAATGTCTGATTTTATTTGAGCACCTTAATGACCTCCAAAAATTATGAAATTTGTTTTTCCATCTATCTACACCATAATGAACTTATGTGATTATTTGGTAATTTTTGGAGCAACTTCATAAAATGACCTTTTAAATAAATTAAGAAAATAGAAAAGATGGATTAGGGTTGGTAATAAGTTTGATGATGTGATCTTTGGATTGATTGATGTTCATAGACCCCTACCCTTTGGTCTATGATGTTTGTGATGCTAGTTTTGGTTGGTGCTTAGGATAATTATATTAAGGGCTAGTTAATCAATATTGCTTAAGGAAGAAATGATTACCTTTTATGCTCAACCTAGAATTCAATCATGCCTTGTTTAAAAGTAATCTAAAATCAGTGGAATTGTCTTGCACCTTAAGTCCATATCATCATTCTCATGAGCATTCATCATTGCATCCGTATAGTTGACGAAGAAGGACCTGAAGTCGAGGTAGCCACCGAAGGATCTGTCCCCGAGGCGACCCCGAGCTCCGGCACCTACACCACCAACCCCGAGTCTGCTCTTTTTGCCATCCAAGGCAAGCCCCGGTGCATTTAACCCTTTCCTTGAATTTATAAAATGTTTCCTTAAATGCTTTTGAGTTAAATTATTGCATTAGGTTTATAGGAGTTGTGTGCTATCCTAATTGATGCACTATCCACCTTGACCACTGATACACCCGATACCTGCCTTTCAAAAAGTATTTGAAAAATGCTTAGCAATGCTATTAATAGATTTGCAATAAAAGCCAATTTCAAAAGTGTGATCACTTAAGAATCTTTATGGGATTTTGGTTTTACTCCCACTATTGGCTAAGTATCTGATCCGTACTTAGTCAATGGGAAGGAGAGGTTGTCCTTGCGTACGGTGCCGTCATGTTGTAGTCCGGGACTCAACAGTTGACACCGACCGGGACAGGTTGAAAAACCGACAGGACCTGTACTCTTGGGTTAGAGGCCCGAGGTGCTTGTCGCTGGCGAAAAATGTAGGGACCATCCGTATGGGGGCCTGCTGGTCAAGACTTGTAACTATTCACATACTACGGAAAGCTCTGGCTCCGAGAAATCCATTATTGGACCGACAACCGCGCACTGGGAGTGGAGAGATGGCGGAAGTAGCATGTACCCACGTGGGTTAGAGGCCCGGATTGGAGTGGTGTACTGTACTTCCGGTGGCGTAGGACCGGGCCCAATCTTGGAGGAATCGTGGTAGACGAGTTGGCATATGCAAGCTTGGGTGCTACATATGCAGTGTGAATAGGGATCCTCAGCTGAGTATTCTTTATCCGGATTAACGTTGCTCCTCGGTTATGGAGACTTGGTCCACTGACTGTCAACGGAGAGTGGTTCTCAACTAGGAATGTTTTGAAATGTAAAATGAATCATGAATGATGAAGAATTGAGGAATTCTGAACCTTTCAAAATAAAATAAGATTTACAAAAAATGCTTTTCTGCAAAATACTTGATCTTGCTTAAGCCTTACCTTGACTACCCTAAGCCTTCATTCTGAGTCTTCTCCCTTTTTCTTTAGTCGGGTAAGTCTTGTTGAGTACCTTTGTACTCAGGGTTTTATTACCCATGTTGCAGGTATGGCAGATTCCTCAGTATGCCTTGGACCCTGCTGTGTGACCGTTGTTCAGGAGGAGGCCGATGAGGCCGATGAGTGATATTCACCCTCGGGCTGGGTGATGTATCTTTACCTTAAGTTGTTGTCATATGCTACTGCCGACTCTATCTATTTGAACTATGGTCTGTAATAACTTCACTTTAATTTTATGTGGAACCCTGGTTTGTAAAACTATTGTTATCTAAGTCTTCCGCTATTTACTCCGATGTTACTTGTCAAAATGTAAAGAGATTGTAACTGAATTGTGAGATGATCCTGCGGACAACGGGCACTGATGTAGCCCAGTAGCGGAACCGGTCCTAATCTCTTGGCTGTACGGATCGACTGTCAGTGGTTGACGGTGATCAGTGGGCCATGGGATTAGAGCCGTTACGTTACACGCGGCCTCGACGTCGTGGCCAGAGCCGCGCCCGACGCGCCGTCGGCTGCCCCGCGTGCGCAAACCCCCGTGCCTAATCCGAGCCATCTGTCTCCGATCTAACGGCCCTGATAGGCCGGTACCCCTTCGCCGGCCGTTTTGCTTAAGAGCCCCCGAGAAAACTCGAAACCAACCCGCACTCCATCGCGCACTGTTCGCTGTGCCTTGAAAAGCTTTCAGCCGGGCCCGTGCGTTTCTGTTTAATTGAGGTGCAGTCCAGCCGGCTGTGATTTTGGTTTAAAATCCAATTTAAATTCCGATTTAAATTCAAATGCATTTCAGCTTATTAACAGTTATGCCATTGCACTAAAACGCTTATAAAATCCACATTTTAGCTCCGTTTTGATCCGTTCAAGTTGCGTTAGATTCATAATTTAGTTATCCACCTGTTGACGTCTCTGTTAGACTGTTTTGAACAGTTTAGCTGTAGGGTAGGGCTTTAGAATCACCGTTTTGGCCGTATCTTTCGCGCCGTAACTCCGTTTTCGGTGAACCAAAACTTGTTGTGACTGTAGAAACACGTACTTCTATTTTATCAAAGTTTTATTTCTGTTTAATACTGTTTGGTGTACTGTTCTAATGGATAGCCCTGTTTGCATTGTATGTATGCACCTGGAATGCGTGTTGATGTTGTGATCGAGTAGACGGTGAGCAAGTGTGGTACGACCAGGACCCATCCTTCGACGATCAGCAGGAAGACCAGTTTTTCAGCAACCAAGGCAAGTTAGCATGGGATCTCCTTGTTACCTATTCACTTTACTATTAATTTACTCATTTATGCATGTGTCCAACTGAGCAACCTTAGAGACCCACTTAGCTTTGTTATCTGTGATGTTCTTGACGCCGTGGGGTACTTGCATATGGGTAGAATGCTAGTGCTGACTTATAACTGATCCAGTCCAATGATGTATATTCTCATGTTGATATGATGAAAAACGGTTAATAAAACTTGCTGTTAGCAAAAGCTGGGACTAACAGTGCTACCATGAGTACTATATGGCTCTGGTTTTAGCTCAGTAAACTGGACCTTTTCTAACTTGATAGCGGTGACCCAGAAGGGCGCAAGAGGGGCTTGCCTCTACGTGTGTAGGGCTGCTCCTGTTCCTATGAGTATAGCTGTGATGGCCTTGTGCCATAGGAAAGGGGGGTTTGCTACATCTGATTGCCAAGGAAACCTAGCGGCCCTAACCTGTTAGACGAACCAGCGAAAGGCTTCATAGTGTACCCTGCCGATCTACCTTGGAAGTGGATCAAGAGGTTGGCCGCCTCGGGCACAAGGGAAACACGGCTTGTGGGTAAAGATGCACAACCTCTGCAGAGTGTAAAACTGTTATAACAGCCGTGCTCACGGTCACGAGCGGCCTGGAAAACTAGCAGAACTATGATACTTGAATATTGTTACTTTATGTTGTTGACACTCTATGTTGTTATATTTTATCATTAATGGACAAATGGATCATGGGTTAAGGGTTAAGCACAATATTCGTTTACCTAAATGCTAAAACTTTGTCAACATAAAAGCTAACTGCAGTCAGACAGTGTCACCCTTTTGAGCCTCATGAACCCTGTGTTAGCTTGCTAAGTACGTGGAGTACTTACGTTTGTTGTTTATCTTTTTTTTGGGCAAAATCCTAGATGGGTAACAGACGAAGTTGGAGTTGGTGACTTCCCAGAGGACTTCTAGGCTAGCTGTTCCACCAGTCAGCTTTCCCTGTGGAGTTGGTCTTTGTTAGCAGTTTAGTTTTCTTTTGTTCCGCTTTGATGTAAGACTTGTGATGACATTATCGTTATGTAATAAACACTGTGATGATGCCACTTTTTGTAATTTGTCTAGCTTATGTGTGTGATTGTTTTCTGGGCACACATGAGTTTACCGCCTTAATTTTATCCTTAAAGTTGGGGTGTGACAAATTGGTATCAAAGCTTTGTTGACTGTAGGACGCAAGCCTAGCTAGGAAATGACCGTTCTAACACCTTTTTGTTATCTGTTCATGCTTACTTTATTATCTTGTTATTTTATTAAAATTTACATGCTTCTTATTCTTATTCTATTATGTAAAACTAATTGTTTCTGCTTATCTTATCTTAAACCATAATGTCAGGATGCCTCGCCTTAACGCCCGTGCGTATCGTGCTCTCTTCACCGCCAGCACCAGCCAGCCCCCTCCCCCAGTGGTCAACATCTCCGACAGTGATGGCTCCTCCAACTCCTCCAACACTGGTTTCAACGTGGAGGATGAAGAGTTGACCTCCACCCCGACCGTCTCTGGGGAGCTTACAGCACCACCCCTGCCCCCTGCACCAGTTCTTGAGGCGCCAGCTCCTGAGGTACCAGTTCTTGAGGCGCCAGCTCCTGAGGTGCCAGTTCCTGAGGTGCCAGCTCCTGAGGTGCCAGCTCCTGTGGTGCCAGTTCCTGAGGCACCAGTACCTAAGGCCCCTGCTCCGGAGGCACCTGCTCCTGTGGTGCCTATTGCTCCACCAGCCGTGGAGATTCCAGCCGCTCCAGCAGCTCCTACAGCACCAGCAGCGGTGCCAGTGTACCCCGTGGTGTACTCCCCCGCCGTCTCGTCAGCTTCAGCACCAGCACCCCCTGCCTCTCGAACAGTGCATGTGGTGGATGAAGACTTCGGATGGACTCGCCGCTTCATATTCAAGAAGCCTGACGAGACAGCTTACTACCATAGTATGCTGGTTCGTCTGCTGAATGAATACTACCCGGAGTTGGAGGCCAAGCTCCAATACCACTGTGCCGAGTACACCCATCCCTTGGAGGCTACCTACTAGAAGTCCGATTTGATGGTTACGGGATGGAACAATGTGGACCAGGGCCACGTCATTGAGACTGTCCACAGGACCACCACCAAGCGTGGTCACTCTCTAGCAAGCATGGAGGATGCAGCACAGGATGCTTTCCTGCACTACCGTGGACTGCGCTTCCAGTCCATGCGGGAGGATCGCTACCGCTACCTGCCCCACAGTGAACTGGAGGGCACGTGGCAGATCCTGCTTCCACCTGTGGAGTACCCAGTTCTTGCCTCTACAGCCCGACACGTCTACGAGGCGCAGAAGAAGGCAGATAGTGTGCAGGATGACCTGCGCGCTTCTCAGAAGGTGATGAGGCGCCTGGAGCGAGAAGTGGACCATCTTCGCGGTGAGCTGGGACTCCCGGCTGTCTACAAGAAGCGGTTCAGGACCGCCAATGCCCCCGGTGGAGCCCAGTAGATGTCTACCATGTTTTGCTATCACGTTTAGAAACGTTGTTTAAATTCAGTGTGTGTATGGTGAACCTTTAGTGCATGTGTTGTTTATGTTGGTGAACAATGGTTGTTTGGATCTTTGTTTGTGTGTGGCGGAGAAGTATGGGTTATGTCTGTGCTTCTCCAGTTTAAAACATCTCTCTGTGATGAATAAAGTTGTTTATCCCATATCTGTGTTGCTGATTTCTGGAGCAGTCTGTGGTTAAATTAGTATATCTCTTAATCTGTGTTCCCAAAAATTATGAAATTTTTGTGGAAGTATCTAGACTGATGTATCTTTCAAACAAATCTGGAACCAAGTCTTTATCTGTTCGGATCTGGGAGATATAGTTGTTCAAAGTTAATGTTTCTGTGCAGTCTGTCACCCAGAACAGGTTCTGTTCAATGCTGTTTTCGACCCAGAACAGGTTCTGTTGTAGCTGGTTTCTTAAGCTTTCCAACGATGTCTGGTTCGCCTCTGTTGGATTTCTGTAGCTTGAGTTATGTCAGTTTTCGTGCGCTGCTGTTGATAAAGATGTGCCCAGAAATTTTCAGCAATGCTCTTTTGTTCTTTAAAATAATTTATATGATGGATATGAGGGTCTAACTCTTGCACATTTGTTATGGAACAGATGGCAGCAAGGGGTGGACGTGGAAGAGGTCCTGGCCGTGGGCGTGGTGTTCCCGTGAACCCGCCACCGCCACCGCCGCCAGTGACCATCGAGCAGCTGATGGGCATGCAGAACCAGTTGATGCAAGCCATGATGGACCGCCTGGATTAGGCACCAGTTGCAGTGCCCCCACCTCTCCAAGTCAGGGATCGTCGGGGAGAATTCCTAAAGGGCCACCCACCTGTATTCTCCCATGCTTCTGAACCGTTGGAGGCCGATGACTGGCTTCGAGCCGTGGAGAAGCAGTTGAACATCACCCAGTGCACTGATTATGAAAAAGTGCTCTACGCCTCTGGGCAGCTGCAGGGAGCAGCTCAAGATTGGTGGGATGCATACATGTTCGGCCGTCCTGAAGATGCTCCAGTTGTCACTTGGCAGGAGTTCAAGAAGAACTTCAGGTCATATCATATCCCTGATGGCCTCGTGGAGCTGAAGCAAGAGGAGTTCCGCTCCTTGAGACAGGGATCTATGTTAGTGGCGGAATACCGTGACAAGTTTGCTCAACTGTCGCGCTATGCCCCATAGGATGTGGCAGAAGATAAGGACAAGCAGCGCCGTTTTCTGAAGGGACTATATGATGGGTTGCAGCTCCAGCTCATGTCAAACACGTATCCGAACTATCAGGCCCTAGTCAATAGGGCGATTGTTATTGACAAGAAGCGTAAGGAGATGGAAGCAAAGAAGAGAAGCTTCTAAGGGCAGTCTTCGGGGAGCAACACTCGTCCCGGATCAACCCCCAGCAAGGCTACCCCCAGAGGAACCAAGGCCCCTCCAACCAGTGGAACAGGGGACAACACCCCCAGGGTAACCAGAACGAGCAGCGCCTTCCCTACCAACAGCAGTTAGGTGGGCAGCGCTACCAGCAGCAGCCTGGAGGGCAAAGGTTCCAGCAGCAGGGCAGCCATGCCTCACGCTAGGGAGCACCCAACTCCGCTCCCATGAAGAATGCAGCTCAGCAGAACTCCAATGCTTGTTACCGCTGCGGGGAGATATGACACTATGCCCATCAGTGTCCTAAGAAGCAGAACCCCCAGGCCCCGTGGAGTCAAGTGGGAAACTCGAAGCAGAACACTCAACCCACTAACACTGGGCGGGTGAACCATGTGGCTGCCGATACTGCCTTAGATGCGCCAGATGTCATGATGGGTACGTTCAGTATCAACTCGATCCCAGCTACCGTACTATTTGATTCGGGTGCTTCACATTCCTTCATTTCCCAGTCATTTGTTAGAATGCATGGTGTACCTCTATGTGCAATGAAAGAACCTATCATAGTGAACTCACCGGGGGGTAGCATGCCTGCAAAGTTCTGGAGCTCCACCTCTAGTGTCACCTTAAGGGGGGTAGAATTTAAAGTAAAGCCTATAGTGCTGAGAACAGCAGGCATAGATCTCATCTCGGGTATGGACTGGATGAAGCAACATGGAGCTGTCATTCAGTGCCAGGAAAGGTTAGTTGTTGTCTCTACACCCAAGGGAGATAGAATCTGTGTGGAAGTGGTGATGCAAGAGCAGGCTACTGCTACCATAAACCAGATGGATGCTAGTGGTGCAAATCAAGATCGGGTGGTGGACGAGTTCCCTGATGTCTTTCCTGATGATCTGCCAGGTATGCCACCTGATCACGATGTTGAATTCATTATTGAATTATTGCCTGGAACTGCACCAATAGCTAAAAGACCATATAGAATGTGGGTAAATGAATTAGAAAAGCTTAAAAAGCAACTTAAGGAGTTGTTAGAGAAGGGGTATATACGCCCCAGTGCTTCTCCTTGGGGAGCACCTATGATCTTTGTGGATAAGAAAGATGGTAGCCAGAGGATGTGTGTGGACTATAGGTCTTTAAATGAGGTTACCATTAAAAACAAATACCCTCTACCCAGGATAGATGATCTATTTGACCAGCTTAGAGGAGCATGTGTGTTCTCTAAAATAGATCTCAGATCTGGGTACCACTAGTTGAAAATCCAGAACTCAGACATTCCTAAGACCGCTTTCACAACACGGTATGGATTGTATGAGTATACAGTTATGTCTTTTGGACTGACCAATGCCCCAGCCTACTTCATGTACCTGATGAATAAGGTGTTCATGGAGTACTTGGACAAGTTTGTGGTGGTGTTCATAGATGATATTCTAGTGTTCTCTAAAACAGAAGAGGAACATGCTGAACATCTGAGGATGGCTCTGCAGAAATTGAGAGAGCATGAACTCTATGCCAAGAGGAGCAAGTGTGAATTTTGGTTGAAAGAAGTCTCTTTCTTGGGGCATGTAGTCTCTAACGGAGGTATATCCGTTGATCCTACCAAGGTGCAGGATGCGTTGGACTGGAACCCGCCAACCAATGCTAGTGAAATCTGAAGCTTTCTGGGTTTGGCCGGGTACTACAGAAGGTTCATTGAAGGATTCTCTAAGCTTGCAAAGCCTATGACGGCCTTGCTAGAAAAGAGTGCTAAGTTTGTGTGGTCCGATAAATGCCAGGCAAACTTTGAAGAGTTAAAGAGGAGATTAACCACAACACCAGTTCTAGTTCTGCCAAACTTGAATAAAAGCTTCTCCATCTATTGTGATGCATCTCGTGTGGGACTTGGATGTGTTCTGATGCAAGAAGGAAGAGTAGTAGCCTATGCATCCAGATAGCCGAGAAAACACGAGGTGAACTATCCAACCCATGACTTGGAGTTAGCAGCTGTTGTCCATGCTCTGAAAATATGGAGACATTATCTAGTTGGGCATAAGTGTGACTTGTACACAAATCATAAAAGTCTAAAGTACATATTTACTCAATCGGATCTGAATCTGAGGCAACGCCATTGGCTAGAACTGATCAAAGACTATGACCTGGAGGTACATTATCACCCAGGAAAGGCCAATGTCGTGGTCGATGCCTTGAGCAGGAAAACCTATGCAAATGAACTGCAAGTGGAATACATGTCAGCAGAGTTGAGAGCTGAAATGGTATATCTTAATCTATGCTTTGCAAACAATGTTGTGGAGATGACAGTTGAACCTACTCTGGAGAAGGACATCCGTGAGGGTCAACTAAAAGATGAGAAGTTACAAGAGATAGCAGAGAACATAGTGCTTGGAAAGGCACCAGGCTTCAAGATGGATGAAAATGGAACTCTATGGTTTGGAAAGAGGATATGTGTGCCTGAAATAAAGTCTATTCGTGATGCCATCTTGCGAGACGCACATGAATCTGCCTACTCTATACATCCCGGCAGTACCAAAATGTACTTGGATTTGAAGGAAAAGTACTGGTGGTATGGATTGAAGCGAGATGTGGCAGAATATGTGGCCCTATGTGACACCTATCAGAAGGTCAAAGCTGAACATCAGAGACCGGTAGGATTGTTACAACCTATGCAGATACCCGAGTGGAAGTGGGTAGAGTGGGAATGGACTTTATCACTGGATTACCCCGCACACAAAGAGGCTATGACTCTATATGGGTAATCGTCGACCGTCTCACTAAGGTCGCTCACTTCCTACCAGTTAAGACCACCTATAATGGAGCAAGGTTAGCAGAGCTGTACATGGAAAGAATTGTGTCCCTGCATGGTGTTCCTAAGAAAATAGTGTCTGACAGAGGAACACAGTTCACATCTCATTTCTGGCATCAGATACACCAATCATTGGGAACCAAGCTGAATTTCAGTTCCGCATATCACCCGCAAACCGATGCGCAGATCGAAAGGATAAATCATATCTTGGAGGACATGTTGAGAGCATGTGCCCTTCAGCATGGGGCTAGCTGGGATAATAGCCTGCCATATGCTGAATTCTCCTACAATAACAGTCATCAGAAGAGTCTCAAAATGGCTCCTTTTGAAGCTTTGTATGGGAGAAAGTGTAGAACTCCTTTGTTCTGGAATCAGACAGGAGAAACTCAAGTGTTCGGACCGGATGTTCTTCGAAATGCTGAAGAACAAGTGAGAATGATCCGGGATAACTTAAGGATAGCTCAGTCCCGACAAAAGAGTTATGCAGATACTCGCAGGAGGGACTTAGTTTTCAAAGTGGGAGACTATGTGTACTTGAAAGTGTCACCCATGAGAAGCGTAAAGAGGTTCAACATGAAAGGAAAGTTGGCACCCAGATACATAGGTCCTTTTCGGATCTTGGCCAGACGTGGAGAAGTGGCCTATCAGCTTGAGCTACCTGAAAGTCTATCAGGTGTTCATGATGTGTTCCACGTCTCCCAGCTGAAGAAATGTCTAAGACTGCCAGAAGAACAAGTTCCCCTAGAAGAGATCAAGATAGGAGAAGATCTCACTTATGAAGAGTACCCTATCAAGATCTTAGAGACCACAGAAAGAGTTACCAGGAGCCGAGTTATCAAAATGTGCAAAGTACAGTGGAACAGATATATACAGAAGAAGAGGCTACCTGGGAAAGAGAAGACGATCTCCAGAAATCTTATCCGCAACTTTTTGAGAAGACATCAGTCGAATCTCGAGGACGAGATTCATCTTAAGGGGGTAGAGTTGTAACACCCTAAAAATTTTCTACAAATTCAAATAGGTGAAAATGCTTTATTTATAAATTCTGTGAGCATTTAACCTAGGGGTTAAATAATTTTTATAGAATTAAAATAAAGTTGGCAACATGTTTTTGCACTTATGCTGATGCATTGGATTTAATTGTTGTGACTGGTTTTTACCAAAATTCGAAATGAATTCAAATTCTATTTGAAAATGGTTTGAAATGCTTTGGAATAAAAAGGAAAAATGATTTAATTTCGCCTTTTCCCCTCTCCCTTGTTTTCGGCCCAAGTCGCTTGGCGGCCCAGGCCGCCGGCTCCCCTCTCCCCTCCTCCCTCTTCGCAGTGGGCTGGCTCCTCTCCCCTTCTTTTTGCTTGAGCGGCCCACAAGCCGGCCCAGCTCCTGCCCGCAGAGCAACCGCCGCCTCCCCTCCCTCTTCTCACTGACGTGGTGGCCTCACTCGTCAGCGCCTTCCCCTTCCCCTCCGCGCGCGCGCCGTCTGAGCGCAACTGCCGCAGCCGCACGCCCCCGGGTCATCCGTGCGTCGTGCAAACCGCTCCCACGACCTCGGCCTCCTCCTCGTGCATATAGCGGACACACCCGCACCCCAGTTTCCCCCCTTTTCCCGCACTCACTGCACCCCGCACAACGCACTGTGGCCGCGTCACCGAAAGCTCCTCCCCGCTGTTCCTGAGCTCCGCCCGCCGCCGCCGTCCCATCAAATCGACACTGCTCCGGTCGAGTGTGACCTTCTCCGAGGTCCGCGACATCACGGTGACATTGCCTAACCCTTTCCCTCTCTTTCCCGCGCTCGTTTATGCCCTAATCGTCGGTGGATTTGCGCAGAGCGTCCGTCACCGCCGACCTCCACCGTTCGTCGTGGTCCGCCGTCGTCCGAGCCCTCCTTCGCCTTCCCATGGTTGCGGTGAGGACCTCCTTTCTCCCCGCTCTTGCCCCGTCCCTCTGTTTCGATCGGATCGTGTCTGTGGGCCACGCCGGTGTGTTCCCGAGCCGCGACCATGGCGGGTCTGTGCACGCCGTCACGCCGTTCCGCGGCGTCGTGGCCAGAGCCCGTGTACTTGTGTCGTTGGCCGACCCCGAGTACACCCCCTTGCCTTCCGGTACCTCCCCGTTCCCTTGCCTTGCTCCGTGGCGAACCCTAGTGGCCGAGCCATCGAGCTCTATTGCTCGGCCATGGTGGGTGCGCGCCCGACGTCGCGACGCGGCCTCGACGTCGTGGCCAGAGCCGCGCCTGGCGCGCTGTCGGCCGCCCCGCGAGCGCAAACCCGCGTGCCTATCCAAGCCATCTATCTCCGATCTGACGGCCCTGATCGGCCGGTACCCCTTCGTCGGCCGTTTTGCTTAAGAGCCCCCGAGAAAACTCGATGTGCCTTGAAAAGCTTTTAGTCGGGCCCCTGTGTTTCTGTTTAATTGAGGCGCAGTCCAGCCGGCTGTGATTTTGGTTTAAAATCCAATTTAAATTCCGATTTAAATTCAAATGCATTTCAGCTTATTTACAGTTATGCCATTGCACTAAAACGCTTATAAAATCCACGTTTTAGCTCCATTTTGATCCGTTCAATTTGCGTTAGATTCATAATTTAGTTATCCACCTGTTGACGTCTCTGTTAGACTGTTTTGAACAGTTTAGCTATAGGGTCCAAGTTAATCTTATTTAGGGCTTTAGAATCACCGTTTTGGCCGTATCTTTCGCACCGTAACTCCGTTTTCGGTGAACCAAACTTGTTGTGACCGTAGAAACACGTACTTCTGTTTTATCAAAGTTTTATTTCTGTTTAATACTGTTTGGTGTACTGTTCTAATGGATAGCCCTGTTTGCATTATATGTATGCACCTGGAATGGATAGCTCTGGTTTTAGCTCAGTAAACTGGACCTTTTCTAACTTATTAGCGGTGACCCGGAAGGGCACAAGAGGGGCTTTCCTCTACGGGTGTAGGGCTGCTCCTGTTCCTATGAGTATAGCTGTGATGGCCTTTTGCCATAGGAAAGGGGGGTTTGCTACATCTGATTGCCAAGAAAACCTAGCGGGCCTAACCTGTTAGACGAACCAGCGAAAGGCTTCATAGTGTACCCTGCCGATCTACCTTGGAAGTGGATCAAGAGGTTGGCCGCCTCGGGCACAAGGGAAACACGGCTTGTGGGTAAAGATGCACAACCTCTGCAGAGTGTAAAACTGTTATAACAGCCGTGCTCACGGTCACGAGCGGCCTGGAAAACTAGCAGAACTATGATACTTGAATATTGTTACTTTATGTTGTTGACACTCTATGTTGTTATATTTTATCATTAATGGACAAATGGATCATGGGTTAAGGGTTAAGCACAATATTCGTTTACCTAAATGCTAAAACTTTGTCAACATAAAAGCTAACTGCAGTCAGACAGTGTCACCCTTTTGAGCCTCATGAACCCTGTGTTAGCTTGCTAAGTACGTGGAGTACTTACGTTTGTTGTTTATCTTCTTTTTGGGCAAAATCCCGGATGGGTAACAGAGGAAGGTGGAGTTGGTGACTTCCCAGAGGACTTCTAGGCTAGCTGTTCCACCAGTCAGCTTTCCCTGTGGAGTTGGTCTTTGTTAGCAGTTTAGTTTTCTTTTGTTCCGCTTTGATGTAAGACTTGTGATGACATTATCGTTATGTAATAAACACTGTGATGATGCCACTTTTTGTAATTTATCTAGCTTATGTGTGTGATTGTTTTCTGGGCACACATGAGTTTACCACCTCAATTTTATCCAAAAAATTAGGGTGTGAAAGATTATTTGTTCTCCACACTTTTATTCATTCATTTCAAAGATAAATAAATTTAGCTTGAATGTGTTGAACATCCTAGCATAGCTTAGTGGTAGATGGTTTGACTCTATATGCAGAGGGCGTAGGTTCAATCACTGCCCCTAAGGTGATTTTTCAAATTTTTATTTTTCTTCTATTTATTTGACTTATTTGAGCAAAATGTTTTCTATTGGACTTAATTTCTATGACAATATGAATTCAAATTAAAAAGTGGTCAACTATAAAGTTGTATAACTTTTTGAGATCTACAACTTTATTTTGGTTGTTTCTCTATCCGAGGTCGTTTGAAAAAAAATCAAATTTTGAATTTGAGTACTTTAAACTTAGTTTTCCTTGACAAGATAAATTCTAACGAAAAAGTTATCAACTACAAAGTTCTATAAATTTCGGAGATGTACAACTTCTATTTTGGTGATTTGTTCATCCGATATAGTGGTAGTAACATCGTGCACTCATTTTATATATCCCTCCTCTTATAGTGTATAGTTTGTGAAAGTAAGATTTGTAAAATTTGTAAATAACGTTAGTACCATTTTGTCGGATGAAGAAATATGAGTAAAGTCCATCACCGGTCCCTAAACTTGTGTCGTTGTGTCATCCCGGTCCCTAAACTCGTAAATTGACTGTTTATGTTCTCAAACTTGTTTGGTTGTGTCATCCCGGTCCCTAAACTTGTAAATCACTCGTTTAGGTCCTCAAACTTAGTCAGTTGTGTTATCCTGGTCCCTAAACTTTGTTTTGAGTCTCATCTAAATCTAAACATGATAATTTGAAAACTTTATATCAATAAAAAATTCATAACTTTTTCATATAAACTTGAATGGAGACAAACTTTATATAAAAATTGTAGCCCTCGATGTGATCTACAACTTTGTAGTTGAAAAGTTTTTGATTTAAAACTGTTTAGGGTCCCAAAATATTGTTGTATGTTTATAGATTTTGAAATTTAAAATTATCAAACAATCTTGAATATTTACATGATCTATATAAAAGTTATAGTTCTCAATACAATCTAAAACATTGTAGATAATTTTTTTTATTTAAAGTCATTTATTATCCAAAAATAAATAAATTTAAATTTCAAAATCTATAAACATACAATAATATTTTGGGACCCTAAACATTTTTAAATAAAAAACTTTTCAACTACAAAGTTGTAGATCACATCGAGGGCTACAATTTTGATATAAAGTCTGTCTTCATTTGAATATATATGAAAAAATTATGAATTATTTGTTGATATAAAGTTTTAAAATTACCATGTTTAGATCTAGATGAGACTCAAAACAAAGTTTAGGGACCAGGATGACATAACAGACTAAGTTTGAGGACCTAAACGAGTGATTTATAAGTTTATGGACCCGGATGACACAACCGAACAAATTTAGGGACCGGGATGACACAACCGAACAAGTTTGAGGACCTAAACGGTCGATTTGTGAGTTTGTTGACGCTGGTTATCTATCAAAATTAGAGGATAAATAAATATGAAAAGGGCATGAATTCAATCACCAACAAAGGTTTAGGGTTTTAATTGACAATTTTCCACGAGTTTTGGTGAATTATGATTCTGCAGGGACTAAACCAGGAAACCAGCGCTGATTGCTTCCCCTAGAAGGAAACCGACGCGAGATAACGCAACCGGCACGTCAGGAATATTCCAGAAGGTTCTAGAGGACACGAAAGGACACCACGAGGCAGGACACCTCGATAGGCCGCCAGGTGGGACCGGCCGGTCAGTCTCCCCCCGGGCCCGCTGGCTTCCGTCTTCTGCAAGCTACCTCCACCAACCTCTAGGATGCATCACAGCCCTACGTGAAGTCGGTTTGATCCAACAGCCGCGGTTGATCCCTCAGGGCTATATAAGCAGCCCCAGACCCCCCTCTCCAGGCATCTCCATCTTCATTATTCATCTCCACATCAGAAACTAGGGTTTTAATTAGAAGTAGAGGTCCCTCTAGATGAATCTCTTCTAGTTCATCTAGAATTAGATCTAGTTCTAGTTCTAGTTCTTGTTCTAGTTCTAGTTCATCTTCTAGTTCTAGATCTAGTTCTAGTTCATCATCTAGTTGTAATCTAGAGAGAGAAAGGAGAAAGCTGAGGAGTCGGATCTTCTTCAACATTGTACTACTGCAGGATCTGGTTTGTCTTTAGCAATCTCTGCGTTCTTCATTTATTATTTCTAAGTTCTTCATTTAATTAAGTTTAGTTCTTACTTTATTTCATCTACTGGATCTCCGTTCGTATTGAATGCTCTAGTCTTTAGATCTGGATTAGAGTAGTAATCATTAGTGTAGACGAGGTGTCTAGACTAGTGTTTACCTGAGTTTGCGCCCAATCCTCCGGTTAGTTGTGGTAGCTACAGGGGTGACAGCTTTGTAGATTGTTATAATCCACCACGTTAGGATTGATGTTTCGTAGAGCTTTTTGGCAGCCTTCTCCCGATTACCTGTTTCCCAGTCTTTTTCGAGAATCGGAAAGGTACTGTTGCTCCGAAGTAGGTGAAATATAGTGAGCCTGATCTTAATTAATAAAATCAACTTAGAGAACCTTAGATAATTCCTCTCTACCATATAGTTACCTCTTCCTAGAACGTTCTTAATTCTTCTAGTGCACTTCACGTTCCTCGTGGAAATCGATACCCTGGAATACTCTCGGGTGAAAGCTACATCGATATTCGTGCGCTTGCGGATTATTCTGTGTGCATTTAAAATACCCAACAAGCTTTCTGGCGCCGTTGCCGGGGAACGGTAGCTGTTCTAGAATCGAACCAGGATCATTCGTGTTTCTTTTCTTTTACCACCTTTTCCTTTTACGAGTACCTTTACTTCACCACCACACTTCTTACCACATGGACTTAACTCCTATCTTTAAATTCTTTACTCCAAAGGGCGACTTGTTGGAGACTCCACCATCATCACACCCCATTCATATAGATGGCTATGAGCTTCGCCCTGCTCTTATAGCCATGGTTCGGGAGAAATCTTTCTCTGGGTCAGAAAACGAAGATCCATGCACCCACCTTAGGGAATTTGAGCAATTGTGTTCTTGTCGGACTATTGCTGGCATGACACAAGAGACCATTAAATGGGAACTATTCTCGTTCTCCCTTTTGGGAAGAGCGAGAAAATGGTATGATCATTCCATTAGGGGCATAAATGGAAATTGGGATGAACTTCGGGACAACTTTTGTCTTGCTTTCTTCCCCCTTTTTCGAATCTCTGATCTTAGAATCGAAATTCTTACATTCAAACAAAAAGAGAAGGAGACGCTAGGAGCAGCTTGGGCTCGGTTCAAACACCTTACCAATTATGGCCCAAACCTTTCCTTGCCAGACCATGTGCTACACTTTCACTTTTATTATGGTCTTAACAAGGAAGCTGCTCTACATCTCGATTTAGCTTTTGGAGGATCATTCTCACATAAACTTGTTAGTGAAGGAGGAGACATCCTAAATAAAATCCTTGAAGACACTCCTTACACTGACATTTTTGACGAATTCCCAGAAGAAGAAGTCGAGCTCAACCCCGACCAACATGAGGAGGAACACACAACTGAATTTGAAATTCCTTCAAATCCTTCCATTTTGGTTGTCACAGAACCTTCTCTAGAGAAAACACCCTACATTTTAGAAAATTATGAACACCATCCTTTGGTGTTCTTCTTTGAAATTGAGGAAGATGATATCAAAGAGCATGGAAGCTACTTCATAAACACCTCTTTAAATCCATGCTCATATGAAACATCTCCTGATTCAATTGGTGTGTCTAACATTGCCACACTCGAGATTTTCAACCCCCTCACACTTTCTGTTTACAAAAACTTCAAAAGGGTGGTTGTCGATGCATATGTTTATCACAAATTTTGTAGATCTCGTAGTGCTCTTAAGTTGGTGTTGGAGGGGAAACCACTTCACCAAATCACATTTTGAAGGTTTCCCAAAGACAAGCTCAGTGTCCTAAAACAAGCACTTTTCAGATCAGTGTTCACCTGCCTGCTACACTGCCCTTGTGTAATGAGCATAGAGATATAATTGTCAAAATATTCCTTCGGGTATTCTTGTCACTAACCTTTGCAGGTCTGGAGCAAAAATGTTCGAAGGAACGACAAACACAAGGTATGCCCAACCAATCATCATGCAACATTGAAACAATCATTCAATCCTGATTTTTTATAAAATCTAAGTTTGGAGGATACACTTTGTAAGAACATTCCTTACCATGTTGCTATGTTGGTTGCCCCTACCTTTAAGACATGCTCATGTGCTATACACTAATCATGCTCTCTCATCACCATTTGAGTAAATCTCTTCAATGCTTTAATGCTACCTTCATTTGCTATAGTATATGCTTTGGTTTTGAAGTATTCTCATACACCTTTTAAATTAGGCATGGTGCTTAGTTTAAACTATTTTTATGAATTAAAGTAAGACATGGTGTCTGGTTTGATTCTTGAGCTAAAAGGTGTCCTGATTTTACCTCTAAAGACTTTTAAATTAAGTATGATGCTTAGATTAAAATGCCTTCCTAAATCAAATTAGACGTGGTGTCTAGGTTGATTTTTGAACTAATAGTATGCTATAGTGGATGTTGGATATTTTGTTGGACTAACCCCTGCAGGAAAACTTTCAATATCAATTTGGGAAAGTCCTGAGATGAACCCACACTGGAGATGAAGAGACACATGAACTTCAACAACTTGCGCAAGGGAGACACAACTCACTAATCATGGAGAAGTGAGATCTGTAGAACAAGACAGAAGATGAGTGCCACAAAACAATACCTACAATCAAAGCACTCAATCCATGGAAATAGGTGAACAAGTCTGAGCTGGGCCACTAGAAGACAGAGACCATCGTACGGGCACTTGAATCCTCATCTCTCATATCAGACAGTACAAACACAAGCTAAAAGAGAGAGGTCCTGGTACGGACCTAAGGAACAACACACCTTCACTGATAGGTCAACGCATAGAGAAGGAAGGCTGATCCCTTTAAAGATGATCCCACTATGTCCTTCCTCCTCTCAAGCTCCCATCACTCAGGCCACTATGAGATGAGTAAGAGAAGACAAGTCATTCATGAACAACAACCAGCTAGACAAGAGAAGCTTCCACAAGGTGGTTTGATACAATCACTCTTCAATGATAAAGCAACATTTCAAGGTAAGTGACCAGCACTTTAAAAGCTTCTCTTTGATTCTGGTATGCACATACATAAAGAACCAAACATGTTTAAGTTGCACCTCACTTAATCCAACCTAAACAACTCCACATGTTCAGTTCTTTACTTTTTGTACCTAGCTTTACTCTCTTGAATCTCATTATCTTAACTAAATGAGCTAAAATATTGTGCATCTAACCTTTGGAAGATGATATATCTTAATCATGAAAAGATCGACACTTTATGCATAGATTATCCTTCCTTGGGTTAAGTAACTTGATCTGTTAAATATTTTAAGATGCTACTTTTATGCTCATCCTCTGATCCTATCACTCATGTTAAGATTGAATAGAACACATAAACAACAAGTTTGTCTTGTGCAATGTGCCTACGGTTAGAGAGGAATAAACAAAACTTTTGGTTCTGTTGGTGTTTTTCCACCAACAGAGCCTATGCACTTGATCTCTACCTTGTCTTTATGAGCAGGACACACTCTTGAGTAAAACATGGAGAAGTTTGTCACTCCAAAATTCTACAGAGTGAAGGTCCTAGATCTGCAAGAACATGCACACCGAGCAAGATGCTGCCAGCTTCCATAATTAACGCTTCACTTCAAACTGCTGGACGAACAAATGACATGAGTGACACCATATTAAGAGGCATAAACAAGAAGGAATGATGGAAGACGTCGTAGTTAGAATTAGAGGTCATTAAGTCCCTACAGACTTCTTGATCCTCGACATGAGAAGGCGATGATGTCCACCTCATCCTAGGAAGACCATTCCTCTACGCTACAAGTACAATCATCTACAAGAGGAAATCCATTTTTCACTTTCCTGGAGAAAAGGCACGATGCAATTTCATCAGCTACATGCCCAATGAAGCACCTAAGAAGAATAGAAGTGAAAGACGTCACTCTCAAAGCCAAAGAAGAAAAACTATCAAGAATAGAGAGGCCAATCACGAAGAAGAAGCTATCGACACTGTCCTAGAAAAGAAAGGAGAGAAACCTCAAGACAGTGAACCACACGAAGTGAAGACTTAGACCAAGAAAGTATAGAAGAAAAAGTCTGCACCTAAGAGGTACAATCAATAGCAACTTTCCAAACGTCTGACATACCTTGGGAGGTCCGAACCAAGGGAATGTCCGGTTCGTCGGACCTAAATATCCGAACCTTCGCCAAAAGGTAAAAATCGGTAGTTATCCTCATATTTACTTTTCTGCATATTTCTCATATTTAATTCTTAGTCATTTATTGCATCATCATATTTAATCATTGCATCATCATATTTAATTCACAAACATTTTAATTTCTGCATTACATTAGAGAACAAAATAAAAATATTTCACTGCATCATAAAGCCCCATGTGAATAATTCTATGGCGTGTAAAAACCCACAGGAATGTTCACCGTGGTGGCATAAAAATAATAAAAATAAATATGCATGCATTCATCCTGTGCATTTTCTCTTGCATCATAAAAATATTAAAATACAAAAATATTGAGAAAGAGATCTTACTGAAATTCTAGACAACTAAGGCTTAAGTGGCCAACCGCTAATGCTTAATCTGTTCCATAAGTTTTGTTGTCTATTTGAATTTCACAGGATTTAAAAGGTCAAGAAAAACTGACGAACAAGTGATGCTCCATCCACTGTTGGAGCACTGTATCAACAAACATCGACATCAATCAGAGCTCTAATAGAGGAAGGACATATCCACTGCCAGTCTGCTACATTGCAAGATCGAACGACTACGTCAACATTCAGCTTGGGGGAGGCACCCCCATGTATCCACGTAAGTATCTTTATCCTCTTAAGTTTTTCATTCTATAAATAAATTCAAAACACCAAAAATATGTGAGCACATGAAGGCTCACCACTAAAAAGAAAAGAACAAAAATATGTGAGCACATGAAGGCTCACCATTAAAAAAAAGAGACAAAAAGAAAATATATGGGCACATGAAGGCTCAACGCTATTAAGGGAACCGGCTTGGGGGAGACGCACCCCATTATCTTCGCAATTCAAGTATGTCTTTACTACTATTATTAGCTTTATCTTAAAGTGTGTTAGATTAAATAAATAAAACAGTGTGTATAGTTTGTTTTAAGAAGTTGATGACCAAAGAAGAACCTGCTCTCTCTAATCTTTTGCATGGAAATGATGAATAGTTGCTCTATCTAATTTCTTTCAAGTACCTAGCCTTCAAAGCATGAGTTCTCCTCATTAATAATGATGCCTTAAAATAAAATTAAATACATGGTTGGCAAATACTTAATCTAAGGTCTAGGTAGTTGGGACATGACATGTGATGATCTCAGCTGCTCTTATCTTGTCCTAAGCAACACTAGAGTTCCGGAGATTTCTAAATGTAAACATGACTAATAATTGCATTGAGTTAAATTAAGCTTTGTGACCCTGTGACATGTTATCTTGCCATTGAATTGAGATCACATACACATTTCATCCATCTTCCGCATAAATGCTCATAATTATCTGTTGCTACCCTCTCAGAAGTTTGTTGGAAGCATGTGGCTATTAAAAAAAAGAGAGAAAAGAAAAAAAAGAGAGATCCGAGGAAATAAAAAGGGACAAGTGTCCGAAACCTCAAAAAGATAGATCCCGAGGAAATAAAAAGGGACAAGTGTCTGAAACCTCGAAGAAAAAGAAAAAAATGTGTCAAAAAAATGGGCACGTGCCCGACAGTAGAATTAGTCTAATAGCCATATGTCTCTGATAAAACAGAAGAGAGTGAATACATTCAAAAAAGCATCCGACTCCATTTTTCCATACACATGCACTTCTTGATTCAATGGTTGGTTGATTTTCTCTTTGGATCCATTGTTTAATTTGACAACATATGTATTAATGCTTTTGAAAATCAATTAAAACTCCCGGATAAAGGTGAAGTGAAAGAACTAGAGACATAGTGCTTGATTTGATCGTTCAATCTCTCAATTATTCAAGACCTAAGGTAAGAGTAATATGCCCCATGAAGAATAACATGATATGTTTCGGAGAATTTTTGTTTAACAGCAGGTATACTTGTTGGAAGTGAAGATATAGTAGCAACTCCTGATCCATTGATAAGTTTTGGTTTTGCTAAGGGACTAGCAAAGGGTAAGCTTGGGGGAACTTGTTGACGCTGGTTATCTATCAAAATTAGAGGATAAATAAATATGAAAAGGGCATGAATTTAATCACCAACAAAGGTTTAGGGTTTTAATTGATAATTTTCCACGAGTTTTGATGAATTGTGATTCTGCAGGGACTAAACTAGGAAACCAGCGCTGATTGCTTCCCCTAGAAGGAAACCGACGCGAGATAACGCAACCGGCACGTCAGGAATATTCCAGAAGGTTCTAGAGGACACCAAAGGACACCACGAGGCGGGACACCTCGATAGGCTGCCAGGTGGGACCGACCGGTCCCACCCTTAGACCGGTCGGTCTCCCCCCGGGCCCGCTGGCTTCCGTCTTCTGCAAGCTACCTCCACCGACCTCTAGGATGCATCTCAGCCCTACGTGAAGTTGGTTTGATCCAATGGCCGCGGTTGATCCCTCAGGGCTATATAAGCAGCCCCAGACCCCCCTCTCCAGGCATCTCCATCTTCATTATTCATCTCCACATCAGAAACTAGGGTTTCAATTAGAAGTTGAGGTCCCTCTAAAGACCCCCCTCTCCAGGCATCTCCATCTTCATTATTCATCTCCACGTCAGAAACTAGGGTTTCAATTAGAAGTAGAGGTCCCTCTAGATGAATCTCTTCTAGTTCATCTAGAATTAGATCTAGTTCTAGTTCTAGTTCTTGTTCTAGTTCTAGTTCATCTTCTAGTTCTAGATCTAGTTCTAGTTCATCATCTAGTTGTAATCTAGAGAGAGAAAGGAGAAAGCTGAGGAGTCGGATCTTCTTCAACATTGCTAGTGGTAGATGGTTTGACTCTATATGCAGAGGGCATAGGTTCAATCACTGCCCCTAAGGTGATTTTTCCAATTTTTTATTTTTCTTCTATTTATTTGACTTATTTGAGCAAAATGTTTTCTATTGGACTTAATTTCTATGACAATATGAATTCAAATTAAAAAGTGGTCAACTATAAAGTTGTATAACTTTTTGAGATCTACAACTTTATTTTGGTTGTTTCTCTATCCGAGGTCATTTGAAAAAAAATCAAATTTTGAATTTGAGTACTTTAAACTTAGTTTTCCTTGACAAGATAAATTATAACGAAAAAGTTATCAACTACAAAGTTCTATAAATTTCGGAGATGTACAACTTCTATTTTGGTGATTTGTTCATCCGATATAGTGGTAGTAACATTGTGCACTCATTTTATATATCCCTCCTCTTATAGTGTATAGTTTGTGAAAGTAAGATTTGTAAAATTTGTAAATAACGTTAGTACCATTTTGTCGGATGAAGAAATATGAGTAAAGTCCATCACCGGTCCCTAAACTTGTGTCGTTGTGTCATCCCGGTCCCTAAACTCGTAAATTGACTGTTTATGTTCTCAAACTTGTTCGGTTGTGTCATCCCGGTCCCTAAACTTGTAAATCACTCGTTTAGGTCCTCAAACTTAGTTGTGTTATCCTGGTCCCTAAACTTTGTTTTGAGTCTCATCTAAATCTAAACATGATAATTTGAAAACTTTATATCAATAAAAAATTCATAACTTTTTCATATAAACTTGAATGGAGACAAACTTTATATAAAAATTGTAGCCCTCAATGTGATCTACAACTTTGTAGTTGAAAAGTTTTTGATTTAAAACTGTTTAGGGTCCCAAAATATTGTTGTATGTTTATAGATTTTGAAATTTAAAATTATCAAACAATCTTGAATATTTACATGATCTATATAAAAGTTATAGTTCTCGATACAATCTAAAACATTGTAGATAATTTTTTTTATTTAAAGTCATTTATTATCCAAAAATAAATAAATTTAAATTTCAAAATCTATAAACATACAATAATATTTTGGGACCCTAAACATTTTTAAATAAAAAACTTTTCAACTACAAAGTTGTAGATCACATCGAGGGCTACAATTTTGATATAAAGTCTGTCTTCATTTGAATATATATGAAAAAATTATGAATTATTTGTTGATATAAAGTTTTAAAATTACCATGTTTAGATCTAGATGAGACTCAAAACAAAGTTTAGGGACCAGGATGACATAACAGACTAAGTTTGAGGACCTAAACGAGTGATTTATAAGTTTATGGACCCGGATGACACAACCGAACAAATTTAGGGACCGGGATGACACAACCGAACAAGTTTGAGGACCTAAACGGTCGATTTGTGAGTTTGTTGACGCTGGTTATCTATCAAAATTAGAGGATAAATAAATATGAAAAGGGCATGAATTCAATCACCAACAAAGGTTTAGGGTTTTAATTGACAATTTTCCACGAGTTTTGGTGAATTATGATTCTGCAGGGACTAAACCAGGAAACCAGCGCTGATTGCTTCCCCTAGAAGGAAACCGACGCGAGATAACGCAACCGGCACGTCAGGAATATTCCAGAAGGTTCTAGAGGACACGAAAGGACACCACGAGGCGGGACACCTCGATAGGCCGCCAGGTGGGACCGGCCGGTCAGTCTCCCCCCGGGCCCGCTGGCTTCCGTCTTCTGCAAGCTACCTCCACCAACCTCTAGGATGCATCACAGCCCTACGTGAAGTCGGTTTGATCCAACAGCCGCGGTTGATCCCTCAGGGCTACATAAGCAGCCCCAGACCCCCCTCTCCAGGCATCTCCATCTTCATTATTCATCTCCACATCAGAAACTAGGGTTCCAATTAGAAGTAGAGGTCCCTCTAGATGAATCTCTTCTAGTTCATCTAGAATTAGATCTAGTTCTAGTTCTAGTTCTTGTTCTAGTTCTAGTTCATCTTCTTGTTCTAGATCTAGTTCTAGTTCATCTGAAGGACCGAGAATGCAAAAGCAAGGCGACCAGAGGGGGGGTGAATGGGAGCCAATAAAATTTCTCACGAAACTTTGTTCAAGTGTCCCAAAATCAATCCCCAAGAGCTACTACCAAAAACGTGATGCCCACGACCCTTGGAAGAGGGTGGATGATCCCTGGGATCACAGCGAGGCACCACAAAAACTTCCTCACCCAAGTTCACGCAAGTCAACTAGTGACGGGATGGGTTTTGGGTAACCTCAACCTCCCCTGAGCAACGCGAGGGGGATTCAGGCTATTTTGTAAAGCGGGAAGCCCAAATTCTGTAGAGCACGAAGTTAGGAATCCAACGCAACAAACGAATCTTGAATCGAAAGACGAACGAGCAAACTGCGGACGAAAACGCGTTGAACCAGCACTGGCCGGACTCTGCCTGCGTCCGGTCGTGCAAAAACAGTTTTCGGAGCTTACTGTTTCTGACCGGACTCACCAGAGACGAGCGTCCGGTCGAGAGCAGTGCGTCCGGTCACAAAGTACAAGCCAAGTGAACAGTACAATGAGCGAGTCCGGTCACTTAGCGAAAGGTGCGTCCGGTCAAGTCACGAACCGAACACAGCGAAGGTGTTCATCGACCGGACTCACTGACAGCGTCCGGTCGTTGAACAGGCAGCGTCCGGTCACCCCGATTCAGGCTGTTCGTTCACCGATTCGACTCGATCTCACCCAAAACAAATCCACTAGGGATCAAACTTGGTGAGAAGAGTCACAAAGAGTATAGTGAGCTATCTCTAAGAGATCATGGCTCGAACCTATCTCCAAATCGATGAATCGAAGAATTTCGGGGGAAGGGAGAAAACTTGACCCGAAACGAAAAATCGATCGATCTCCTAGACCGTGAGGTTAGAGGATGATTCCTTCGGTGGAAAGAAGTGCCTCACGATCTAGAACAAACCAGTTCAAACGGAATTGCAAAAAATGAACCGAGCAAAGAGATCAAGCGACGGGAAAATCGTGGGAAAAAAGGATTCCGCGAAGAACACGAACAAAACGCGAATCACACCCACGAATTGCAAGCCGAAGCGCAAACACACGCTACGACAAGGAGGTTATGGCCTCCTTTCCTTAAAATCAACAGTACACAGAGTTGCAAGTCTCTCTGCGGATCTCAGCTACAGCAGGGGATGGGAGAGCAGGAAACCCTAAGTGCAGGAAGCAAATGAGATGGCTAAAACTGAAATAACTGAGATCTGGGAGGAGGGTGTCTCCCCTGACTACTTATCCTATTCTAGTCTAAGTCTATTTCCTACTCTACCCCTCTCTATTCTAATTACAGAGCGAACCAGCTAAACCCTAAGGTTATTCTGGACCAACTCAAGTGGTAGGTAGATCCAACGGCCACGCCCGCACAACTCGTCCGCGTTGCCTCCACGCAACCTTCCGATTGCCGCCACGTGCCGTCCTCGCTCTGCACCCCCGGTTTTGTGGCCCAAACCGGGAAACCAGCCTTTTCCAGCAACCCCTGGTTTTGAGGCCCAAACCGGGAAACCAGCCCACCAGCCTGAGTTTTGTGGCCCAAACTCAGAAACCCGCAGCGCCCGAGTTTTGAGGCCCAAACTCGGAAACCGGCCCATCGCCCGAGTTTTGTGGCCAAACTCGGAAACCGTCCGCGCCCAGGTTTTGTGGCTCAACCTGGAAACCGAGCACCCGAGTTTTGAGGCCCAAACTCGGAAACCGTCCACCCGGTGGTTTTTCCCTGGCTCAACCACCAAACCGGAGCTGTAGAGGGGATGCACCGCCCGTGCACCCCGTCCACCGACATGTGTCCCCAGGTCCTCGACCCGAGCAACACCGTGCCCTGCAAGTCTCCGCTCGTCGCTGTCCCAGGCTGCCAGCCACCACAGCTGATCCTCAGGCACTCCGGTCCCTCAGTCCAAGCCTCACGTCCGCCCTTCACTGCTCGATACATCGGCATGGCACGTCCGCCGCACGGCACGCCCATCCTTCATCGCACCCAGTCCGTCGGCACGGCACGTCTCAACTTGACCTTCACCTTGCCCTCGATCACTGTCTCCGTGCTCGACACCTGCACAACACAAGCCAAAGAACATGCGCATCAAACCCGTTGACAATCACTCATCACTCAGAGACTTGGCATACACCCATGTATCCGCATCATCATCTAGTTGTAATCTAGAGAGAGAGAAAGGAGAAAGCTGAGGAGCCGGATCTGTCGGATCTTCTTCAACATTGTACTACTGCAGGATCTGGTTTGTCTTTAGTAATCTCTGCGTTCTTCATTTATTATTTCTAAGTTCTTCATTTAATTAAGTTTAGTTCTTACTTTATTTCATCTATTGGATCTCCGTTCATATTGAATGCTCTAGTCTTTAGATCTGGAATAGAGTAGTAATCATTAGTGTAGACGAGGTGTCTAGACTAGTGTTTACCTGAGTTTGCGTCCAATCCTCCGGTTAGTTGTGGTACCTACAGGGGTGACAGCTTTGTAGATTGTTATAATCCACCACATTAGGATTGGTGTTTCGTAGAGCTTTTTGGCAGCCTTCTCCCGATTACCCGTTTCCCAGTCTTTTTCGAGAATCGGAAAGGTACTGTTGCTCCGAAGTAGGTGAAGTATAGTGAGCCTGATCTTAATTAATAAAATCAACTTAGAGAACCTTAGATAATTCCTCTCAACCATATAGTTACCTCTTCCTAGGACGTTCTTAATTCTTCTAGTGCACTTCACGTTCCCCGTGGAAATCGATACCCTGGAATACTCTCGGGTGAAAGCTACATCGATATCCGTGCGCTTGCAGATTATTCTGTGTGCGTTTAAAATACCCAACAGAGTTTAGGGACCGGGATGACACAACGACACAAGTTTAAGGACCGGTGATGGACTTTACTCAAGAAATAATTAAAATAAAAGTTGTAGATCTTGTTCAGCTCTACAACTTTTATGTTTACGATTTTTTCCATTGAAATCATTTAGTATGTCAAAATAATGAATGAAGTTGTCGTTTTTTTGAACTTCTAATTTGAAATTGATAAAATACAGTAGCATGAAAAGATAACCACAACAATAGTTGTAATAACATAATAACTTGATACAACATGATTTTAGAAAAATTTAGAAAATAAATCATCAAATTTGAAGTGAGTACGAGAGAGAAAGACTAGTTATTAGTTTTAGCCAAAGATTAAAAAGAGAAATCAGAGTTCTTTAGAAATTTAAAATTAAATTTCAAGAACAATTTTGAAGCATCAAATGGAAACATTGTAAATATCAAAGTTTTATAACTTTTCAAGATCTATAACTTTTGTTTTAATCATTTTCCATCTGAGATCGTTTGAAAAATTCAAAATTTAGTACTTAATTTTGAAAATAGCCAAAATAAATAAATTTGGCCCATCGGAGTAGTTGGCTGACACTTCCTAACCTGAGCTTAGGCGTTTTTCTTAGGTGAGAAGCCCGCGCGGAAATTAGCCACAGGCTGGATTACACATCGTCCTTTGGAAGCCCACGCGGAGGGAGAGCACTTTTACTCATTCATTTCAAAGATAAATAAATTTAGCTTGAATGTGTTGAACATCCTAGCATAGCTTAGTGGTATATCGTACGACTATATACAGAGGGCGTAGGTTCGATCACTGCCCCTGAGGCAATTTTTCTATTTATTTGACTTATTTGAGTAATTTATTTTTCTATTGGACTTAATTTCTATGACAATATGAATTCAAATTAAAAAGTGGTTAACTATAAAGTTGTATAACTTTTGGAGATCTTCATCTTTTATTTTGATTGTTTCTCCATTCGAGGTCGCTTGAAAAAAATTAAATTTTGAATTTGATTACTTTAAACTTAGTTTTCCATGACAAGATGATTTCTAACGGAAAAGTTATCAACTACAAAGTTCTACAACTTTTATGTTTATGATTTATCCCATTAAAATCATTTAGTATTTCAAAATAACGTCTAAACTTATTATTTTTTGAAATTCTAATTTGAAATTGATAAAATACAGTAGCATGCTGTAAGATATTTGTGGCGTCTGGTGAACCAACATGCTGGGCTTGCGGCAGCACAGGGCCATACCTATTGCCTATGTTCTCTCCTCCATTAGGCGGGATCATAGCAGCTTCGTCATTCAGAACTCGTTTCAGCCGCTCACATGCTTCAGGTGAACGAGATGCTACAAACTGTTAGAATTATATGGGCTTGGCCCATTAACAAATTCTGAAATTCATAATAAATCTTAAAGGCCCATTCATGTGTGAGCAAAGAGGGGAAGTGGAACTCTTTAGTCCCACCTTGCTAGTGGAAGGGGAGGAGGACTTGCTTAAATATGGAAGTCCTCTCCACTTCCTCAAGTCTAGTGTGAGAAGGAGAAAGACAAACCCACACGCGCGCGCTCGCTCGCCTCGCCGGGCCGGGCGTGGCGTGGCGTGGCGTGGCGACTTGCGCGGGTGCGCGGCACCTGCGTGAATGGTCCGCCGAAATCCGGCTCCTCGCCTTGCGGGAGCGCGATCTCCTTTTGCAGTTTTAGTTTTTGGTTTCTTGGCCTTCAAGTTGCAGAGTCCTAAACAGTTACGACTCAAGAGTCCTAAACCGATTTAGATCGTGATCGCGACACGAGGTCGGTTCAACAGGGCTATATAAGCAACCTATCGGCCACGCCAAAACGTATCTCAACACCTCTCGAGCTAGGGTTTGCCTCATATCGCTTTTGCGCTGCCGTCTAGTCGTCTCCAGTCCGTTCGCTTGTGTGCACTAGCGACCGGGCGAGCAGGTCTCCGGAACCCTCGTCTTTGCGATCCTGCACCGGGTGAAGGCGAATAAGGTTTTTGGGAAGCGCTCGTCGCGCGACTACTCTCGTCTTCAACAACAGGTCGTCTACCGTCCAAGTCAGGCGGCGCTGCGTCAAGACGTACTCGTCGTCAACTGCTTCGAGCTCTTCCTCCAGCGCTCATCGAGGATCGTCCAGCGCCGACTCCGCCACCGTCTTCTCCAGCATCAGAAAGGTATGCCGTTCGTGATCTAATGTCTATGCTTATATCAGGTCTTATGCCTTTGTGCTTGCTTTTTAATCTATCTGGTGTACGAGCTATGTTTACACCGGTTGTCATGTATGAGATCACGTTATGCATGTTTTGCTATGCTAGTAAACAATACAATCTGAGATATCTAGATCATCATTTTATCATGATTTATATTCTGGTTTTAATCTGGAAATTGCCTATTCTTTTAACAATCCAAAAACCTTATTATAGGTTTCCAGAATTAACTATGGCTAGTTTTGTTGATGCGCTGAAGCCAGAAAATTTTTCTGGAGAGCACTTTAAGAGATGGCAAGTTAAGGTCACCAATTGGTTGACGGCCATGAAAGTGTTCTGGGTGAGTGCTGGTATGCCGGAGGGAAATATCTCTGAAGAGGATCAGAGAGCTTTCCAGGATGCCAACCAAATCTTTGTGGGAGTTGTGCAGAATGTCCTTGCTGATCATATCTTTGATACAATTCTACACATTAAAGACGCAAAGACTTTGTGGGATTATCTGGCAGCTACCTTTGGTGCTTCAGATGCTGGCAAAGAGTTGTACATCATGGAGACTTTTCATGACTACAAGATTGTTGCGAACAAATCTATAGTCGAGCAAGCTCATGAGATACACCGTCTGGCAAAAGAGCTTGAACTCCTCAACTGTGTTATACCCGATGAGTTTGTGGCTGGGTGCATTATTGCAAAGCTACCTTCCTCTTGGAGGAATTTCGCCACAAGCCTTAAACACAAGAGACAGAAAATATCAGTTGAAAACCTGATAGCATCTCTTGATGTTGAAGAGAAGGCTCGGGCTAAAGATAACACTGAGAAGGGGAACGAGGAAAGAGCTAGCGCCCACTTCGTCCAGAAAAACCGTGGCAAGTACAAAGGAAAGCCTAAGTCCTTCAATGCCAAAACTACTACTACATTTAAGAAGAAGAAGAAGAATAAAGCAGAGTTGCCGTGCTTCACTTGTGGAGAGCTTGGGCATTTTTCCAAAGAGTGTCCGGAGCGAGCGGACCGCAAAGGGAAAAAGAAGAATGTCAACCTTGTGACTACTAGCGATGCTGATGACGGGTATGGTAATTTTCCTACTATACTATCAGTATTTCAATCACCAAATTGGTGGGTTGATATAGGTGCTAATATTCACGTGTGTGCTGATATCTCTCTGTTTTCTTCTTATCAGGGGCTCCAAGGTTCCTCCGTCCTAATGGGGAATGGATCACATGCTTCTGTTTGTGGTGTTGGCATGGTAGATCTAAAGTTTACTTCGGGGAAGATCGTGCAACTGAAGAACGTGCAGCATGTCCCTACTATATGCAAGAACCTTGTTAGCGTATCTCTTCTTTTGAGAGATGGTTTTAAAGTAGTTTTAGAGTCCAATAAAGTAGTTATGTCTAAGCATGGACAATTTATTGGTAAAGGCTATGATTGCGGAGGCTTGTTCCGCCTATCTTTGGCAGATTTTTGTAATAAGTCAGTAAATCATATTTGTGGCACAATTAATGATAGTTCTAATATTTGGCATTCTCGTTTATGTCATGTGAACTTTGGTTTAATGTCACGTTTGTCTAGCCTGAGTTTAATTCCAGATTTCACTATTGCCAAAGGTTCTAAGTGCCATAGTTGTGTGCAATCAAAGCAACCTCGCAAGCCTCACAAGGCAGCGGAGGAGAGAAACTTGGCACCTCTAGAACTCATACATTCTGATCTTTGTGAGATGAATGGTGTGTTGACAAAAGGTGGAAAGAGATATTTCATGACTTTAATTGATGATGCAACTAGATATTGTTATGTTTACTTGCTTAAAACTAAAGATGAAACGCTAGACTACTTTAAAATCTATAAGGCTGAAGTTGAGAATCAACTAGAGAGAAAGATTAAACGTCTAAGGTCAGATCGTGGTGGTGAGTATTTTCCTATGCTTTTTGATGATTTCTGTACGAAACATGGTATTATTCATGAGAGGACAGCTCCCTATTCTCCTGAATCAAACGGGATTGCCGAGAGGAAAAACCGCATGTTGACTGACTTGGTGAACGCCATGTTAGATACTGCTGGTCTTTCTAAGGCATGGTGGGGGGAGGCTTTATTGACTGCGAGTCATGTCCTGAATAGAGTTCCAAACAGAAATAAAGAGACAACTCCATACGAGTATTGGGTTGGAAGGAAACCATCACTTACATACTTACACACGTGGGGATGTTTGGCGAAAGTCAATGTTCCAATTTCTAAGAAGCGTAAGCTTGGACCAAAGACCGTGGATTGCATCTTTCTAGGATATGCACATCATAGCATTGCCTATAGATTTTTAGTAGTAAAATCTGAAGTACCTGATATGCATGTGGATACGATCTTTGAATCTCGTGATGCTACATTCTTTGAGAACATTTTTCCTATGAAAGATATGCGTAGCAATGCTAAGTTTTCCTCTGAATTAACTCCTGATTTTACTACACCTATTGAGTCTTCGTTTAAGTCATTTGAACAACCACTTAATGAAGTCCTTGAGGAGGATGACAATGAAATTCCTATGAGGAACAAGAGACGAAGGATTGCAAAATCCTTTGGTGATGATTTCATTGTGTACCTTGTGGATGATACTCCTACTTCTATTACAGAAGCATATGCATCTCTAGATGCAGATGATTGGAAAGAAGCTGTTCGTAGTGAGATGGACTCGATTCTTTCTAATGGTACTTGGGAGTTATCTGAGTTGCCTTTTGGTTGCAAACCTGTGGGCTGTAAGTGGGTGTTCAAGAAGAAGCTTAGACCTGATGGTACTATTGACAAGTACAAGGCTCGACTTGTGGCTAAGGGTTATACTTAAAAAGAAGGTGAGGATTTCTTTGATACTTATTCACCTGTTGCTAGATTAACCACTATTCGAGTATTACTTTCCCTAGCTGCCTCATATGGTTTTCTCATTCATCAAATGGATGTGAAGACAGCTTTTCTTAATGGAGAGTTGGATGAGGAGATCTATATGGATCAGCCTGATGGGTTTGTAGTAAAAGGTGAAGAGCAAAAAGTGTGTAAGTTATTGAAATCTTTGTATGGCTTGAAACAAGCACCTAAACAATGGCATGAGAAGTTTGACACTACTTTAATTAGTGCAGGCTTTGCTGTTAATGAAGCTGATAGGTGTGTGTATTATCGACATGGTGGGGGTCAATCTGTTATATTATGTTTATATGTTGATGATATTCTTATTTTTGGAACAAATATTGATGTTATTAATGAGGTCAAGTCTTTCCTATCAAAGAGTTTTGATATGAAAGATCTGGGTGAAGCTAATGTTATTTTGAACATTAAGCTGATTAAGGATGAGAGTGGGATTACTTTACTGCAATCTCACTATGTTGAGAAGGTTTTGAGTTGCTTTGGCTTTATGGATAGTAAATCTTCTCCAACACCTTATGATCCCAGTGTGACTTTGAGAAAGAACAGAAAGATTGCTAGAGACCAACTGAGATACTCTCAGATTATTGGTTCACTCATGTATCTAGCGAGCGCAACTAGACCAGATATCTCATTTGCTGTGAGCAAGTTGAGTAGGTACATGTCCAACCCGGGTGATAATCATTGGCATGCACTTGAAAGAGTTTTGCGTTATCTCAAAGGTACAATGAGTTTTGGAATTCACTATTCTGGGCACCCAGCTGTGCTAGAGGGATATAGTGATGCAAACTGGATTTCTGATATTGATCAGATCTACGCCACTAGTGGGTATGTTTTTACCCTTGGAGGTGGTGCAGTGTCATGGAGGTCTTGTAAACAGACTATATTGACTAAATCAACCATGGAAGCAGAACTTGCTGCTTTGGATACAGCTTCTACAGAGGCAGAGTGGCTGCGTGAGTTCTTGTCTGACTTACCGGTGGTTGAAAAACCAATACCGGCTATCCTTATGAACTGTGATAATCAAACAGTGATCACTAAAGTGAATAGTGCTAAGGATAATGCGAAGTCAACAAGACACGTTAAAAGACATTTGAAGTCTGTCAGGAAGTTGAGAAACTCCTGAGTAATAGCTGTGACTTATGTGCAAACAGACAAAAACCTGGCAGATCCCTTTACAAAAGGGTTATCACGGAATGTGATAGAAATCGCATCAAGGGAGATGGGTATGAGACCCATATGAGTTTACAGTAGTAGCAACCCAACCTTTTTGATCGGAGATCCCGTGACTAAGGATCTAGGAAGAACAAGCTATTGGTAAACTGAGGAGAGTAACCTCTAAACCCTCTCTATGTGAAAGATGCAATACTCTCATTGCTATGAGGCACTGTATGGAAGGTTGGCAAAGGCCTTAATATGTTCTATTGGCTTTTAAAAGCAAAGATGCTGTCCTACAGAGTATTCTTGAAAGAACATACCTATATGAGCCATGACTGTTAAACGTCGCAGTCTATGAGATTAGGGTGATCTCTAGTAAGCTCATGAAGAGACCATGGAGTATGACGTATATGCTCCACCCACGGAGAAAGGCTATTGGCAGCCAGGTACTAGTTTAACCTTGAGTAAAACTTGCTTCACGCAAAACTTGCAATTCAAGGCATAGTCCATTGTTCAAGTTGTGAATAAGTGTAACTTAAGGTTATAGGCGGAAGTTCAACTTAACAGTCTCTGCTAAACCCTAGTATCTCAAACAGTAGCGGGAACAGGCAAAACTCTAAATGGGAATTTGAGATCTGGTGGGGGATTGTTAGAATTATATGAGCTTGGCCCATTAACAAATTCTGAAATTCATAATAAATCTCAAAGGCCCATTCATGTGTGAGCAAAGAGGGGAAGTGGAACTCTTTAGTCCCACCTTGCTAGTGGAAGGGGAGGAGGACTTGCTTAAATATGGAAGTCCTCTCCACTTCCTCAAGTCTAGTGTGTGAAGGACCGAGAAGCACTCAGAAAGCGACCAGAGGGGGGGGGGGGTGAATGGGAGCTTCAAATTTTCCTTACGGAAACTAGTAGCCATTGTCCCAAGAATAAACCCCAGAAGCAAACCCTAGAGCTTGCAAATGTCCACGACCCTAGATGTAGGGTGGATGCTTCCAAGAAGCACAGCGGGACACTAGACAACTCTAGAAAGCCAACGCAAAAGACAGAAATCAATTCCGTCAACGAACGAGCGAACCGCGGTCAAAACCGTGTGAAAACAGTAGCATCGGATGCTGCCTGCGTCCGATGCCAGACCACCGGACGCGTCCGATGCGAAAACTGCCTCTCGGGAACCTTACTGTTCCACCATCGGATGCTGTGAACAGTGAACAACCAGCGTCCGATGCTTTGGCTCCGGCGCGTCCGATGGCCAACGGACGCGTCCGATGCCTAGCGTCCGATGCCACTACAAACGCTCAGAAAGTTACACGCGTCACCGGAGCGTCCGACGCTTAGAACCCTAGCGTCCGATGCTCCCGTGTCAGCGTCCGATGCCCCCGAAAACTGTGCTGTTCTTTGATGATTCAACCCGATTTCCTCCGAATCAAAAACTCTAGGCCTGGGATTCGATCTGAGGGGTCACAAGGATGTTAGTGAGCTATCTCTAAGAGATCATGGCTCGAACCTAACTCCAAATCGGTGAATCAAGAAATTTCGGGACAAGGGAGCAAAAACACGATCCAGAACAAAAGTCGATCGATCTCCTAGACCGTGAGGTTAGAGGTTAATTCCTTCGGTGGAAAGAAGTGCCTCATGATCTAGAACAACTTGGTTCAAACGGTTTTGCAAAAGATGAACCAACCAAAGATATCAAGCGACGAGAAGAACGTGAAGAAAAAGGATTCCGCGAAGAACACCAATGAAACGCGAATCACAAACACGATCTTGCAGCCGAAGCGCAAACACACGCTACGACAAGGAGGTTACGGCCTCCTTTCCTCAAAATCACCAGTACACAGAGTCAAGTCTCTCTGCGGATCTCAGCAGGCTACAGCAGGGGATGGGAGAGCAAGAAACCCTAAGTGTGAAAGAGCAAATGACTGAGATACGGGAGGAGGGTGTCTCCCCTGACTACTTATCCTATTCTAGACTAAGTCTATTTCCTACTCTACCCCTCTCTATTCTAATTACAGAGCGAACCAGCTAAACGCTAAGGTTATTTTGGACCAACTCAAGTGGTAGGTAGATCCGACGGCCACGCCCGCACAAGTCGTCCGCGTTGCCTCCACGCAACCTTCCGATTGCCGCTACGTGCCGCCCTCGCTCTGCACCCCCGGTTTTGTGGCCCAAACCGGGAAACCAGCCTTTTCCAGCTATCCCCCGGTTTGAGGCCCAAACCAGGAAACCAGCCCACCAGCGTCTGAGTTTTGAGGCCAAACTCAGCAAACCATCCGCACCCAGGTTTTGAGGCCCAAACCTGGAAACCGTCCTTAGCCCGAGTTTTGTGGCCAAACTCGGAAACCCTCAGCACCCAGGTTTTGAGGCCCAAACCTGGAAACCGTCCACCGGTGGTTTTTCGCTGGCTCAGCCACCAAACCGACGCTATAGAGGGGATGCACCGCCCGTGCACCCCGTCCACCGACACGTGTCCCCAGGTCCTCGACCCGAGCAACACCGTGCCCCGCAAGTCTCCGCTCGTTGCTGTCCCAAGCAGCCAGCCACCACAGCCGATCCTCAGGCACTCCGGTCCCTCAGTCCAAGCCTCACGTCCGCCCTTCACTGCTCGATCCATCGGCATGGCACGTCCGCCGCACGGCACGCCCATCCTTCATCGCACCCAGTCCATCGGCACGACACGTCTCAGCTTGACCTACACCTTGCCCTCGATCACTGTCTCCGTGCTCGACACCTGCACAACACAAGCCAAAGAACATGCGATCAAACCCGTTGACAATCACTCATCACTCAGAGACTCGGCATACACCCATGTATCCGCAGTGTGAGAAGGAGAAAGAGAAACCCACACGCGCGCGCTCGCTCGCCTCGCCTCGCCGGGCCGGGCCGGGCGGGGCGTGGCGTGGCATGGCGACTTGCGCGGGTGCGCGGCACCTGCGTGAATGGTCCGCCGAAATCCGGCTCCTCGCCTTGCGGGAGCACGGTCTCCTTTTGCAGTTTTAGTTTTTGGTTTCTTGGCCTTCAAGTTGCAGAGTCCTAAACAGTTACGACTCAAGAGTCCTAAACCGATTTAGATCGTGATCGCGACACGAGGTCGGTTCAACAGGGCTATATAAGCAACCTATCGGCCATGCCAAAACGTATCCCAACACCTCTTGAGCTAGGGTTTGCCTCATATCACTTTTGCGCTGCCGTCTAGTCGTCTCCTGTCCGTTCGCTTGCGTGCACTAGCGACCGGGCGAGCAGGTCTCCGGAACCCTCGTCTTTGCGATCTTGCACCGGGAGAAGGCGAATAAGGTTTTTTGGAAGCGCTCATCGCGCGACTGCTCTCGTCTTCAACAACGGGTCGTCTACCGTCCAAGTCAGGCGGCGCTGCGTCAAGACGTACTCGTCATCAACTACTCCGAGCTCTTCCTCCAGCGCTCATCGAGGATCGTCCAGCGCCGACTCCGCCACCGTCTTCTCCAGCATCAGAAAGGTACGCCGTTCGTGATCTAATTTCTATGCTTATATCAGGTCTTATGCCTTTGTTCTTGCTTTTTAATCTATCTGGTGTACGAGCTATGTTTACACCGGTTATCATGTATGAGATCATGTTATGCATGTTTTGCTATGCTAGTAAACAATACAATCTGAGATATCTAGATCATCATTTTATCATGATTTATATTCTGGTTTTAATCTGGAAATTGCCTATTCTTTTAACACAAACGATGCAGTGTGACTGATATTACGTAGCTCACGGTACCTCTGTAGGCTATCAGAATAGTAATACATGGTGCTCTTCCTTATAGGACGAAATGCACTCTTGGCCCCCATTGTCCACCTTTTTAAAACACAACACTCTGGAAGTTCGCATTCTCCGCGATAGCCCAACACAAAGAATATGTGTGAGCAGGTGGTTCCAAGGGACTGCAACTTAAGACAAGAACAAGAAATTCCCTTAAGAATGCCTTCATCAACACATATCTCACATTTGACAAAGTATTCTTTGTCTCCCTTATCGACCCTTTCAATAATATACGTCTGTACATCATAGCCATCTAGGTGCTCTCTCATGCGACACTTGTTAGCTGTTTTTATGTTGAACTGCACCTTACCAAAAACTATAGGTGTGAACTTTTCACAGCCTCTTGCTCAATACTTGAAGCATCTGGTTGCAACAGTGGTTTAGAATTCTCTACATCAAAATCCAGAAGCACTTCATTATCACGCAGCCATTAAAGGCAGTGGTCAAAGTGTTGTACCAGCTCAAACAGTGTCATTTTATGGTCTAGATTTACCTGAAGCCTAGAGTTTAGGCTCTCACTCCGCTGGTTGGTACTCAATCCTAAATAGCACTTTGAAGCATGATATGCAACACACCAGATTTGCCTCCTCTCATACATCTGATAAAGCCACGATTCATGATCTGTAACATTATGCTTATCCAAAAATTGCAGCCATTTTCTCTCCACCTCTTCTATGGAGCAAGTATCATAAAGGAAATTCCTAAACTCATCCTTGACACCATCATCGTGCAGATTACGCACAATGTTATGCTCGATATGCCATCTGCATAGCCTATGTGATGAATTGGGCCACACCGGACTAATTGCTCTTTGCATAGCAAGGTCTCCATCATTTATCATGGATATCAGAAACTTCTGAGCCATGGCATCAGAGAATGTCCTAAACAACCACACATAGGACTGAATAGTCTCCTGCGCAATAATTCCACAAGCAAAAAGAACTGTGCTGCAATGGTGATTGACCCCAACAAAAGGAACAAGGGGCAGGTTATATCGATTCGTTTTGTATGTGCTATCAAATACAACGACATTACCAAATGCTGCATAATCAAGCCGACATTGACAGTCACACCAGAGCAGTCCCATCAGGTGCCCTTCCCCATCAGTCTTGTACTCAAAAGAAATCAGGATCTCTATATTTGCATTCTGTCAGGTAACTAATGACTGTTTGAGCATCACCAGTGGCAACTGTCTCCACCTTATTACGATGGCAAAAATTGTACAGGTCCCTTATTGTATATCTGACCTTATCGTACCCACCATACTGCTTTTGCATAATATCCATTATTTGGTGTTTGCAGATCCTAGAAATCTGCATCTCCAAAATCTCAGCTTTCTGATCATCGTTGATTCTTCTATGCGAACGCAGGAGACATGCAACGTCTGCATCTGCCATCGGATGGTTGTGTCCATCGATGAAATCCTTCACAAACCACTACCCTATGTTCTGGTCCCGTGAAATCACAAGTTTAGCACGACATCCAACACGAGTAACATTGTGTGGCTTCTACTTCTTAGGCTCCCTTTTCAACTCTTTCTCTTCGTGAAAACCCTCACGACTGCAGACAAACTTCTGAAGGATCATCTCATTGTGGCCATTATCCCTCTCTGAAAGTCCTTGTTTGGTTTTGGGTAATTGATGTCACCTAGGGTACTAACCTTTGTCATGAAGTGTTTATGAGCTAGGTTGGTACACACCAAGTGTGGGAGCTAGATGATGACCATGGTGTTGATGGTGATGACCAAAAGATGGATCAAGTGCTCCACATTTGGAAAGAGAAGAAAAGAAAAGCAAAACCCTATGGAGATCAAGGCAAAGGTATAAACAAGGATTTTGTTTTGACACTCAAGACACCATAGAGGGTGTGAGTGTGTTTAGGATCGATAGCCGTACTATTAAGAGGGGACTATCTTGGTGATTGCGGTTATCAAGTTCCACTAGGTGAATTCATACATGCATATGCATTAGGACCTAGTGTGCTAACCTCTAATCCTTTGAAAAATGTTTTGAAAATGCTAATACACGTGCACAAGGTGGTGTACACTTGGTGGTGTTGGCACATTTGCAAAGGAGAAGAAACCAGAGTTGAAAATGTGGTTTTCAGGCATGACCGGACGCTGAAACAATGACCAGACGCTATTGCAACATGTGTCCGGTCACTGTTGAAACATCGATCGGACGCTAATGCAACATATGATCGGACGCGCCTGTACCACTGTTCACGAGAGGCAACAAATGAAATGAAGGGATCAGACGCTGAGTGAGTTCAGTCAATAGTGACCGGACACGTCCGATCGATGAAAAACATCTCTGGAACCTCTCTGTTCGTGACCGGACGCTCAGTGCAACATTGATCGGACGCTAGTGCAACATGTGTCCGATCACTACTGAAACACCGACCGGATGCTAATGCAACAATGACCGGACGTGTCCGGTCGCTATGTAATCTGGCCATTCGAAGGGGTAACGGCTATATTTGTTTGAGGGGGTATATAAATATGAGTTAGCCGGCTTTATGGCATCTCTCTTGGCACTCTAACATATTGGACATCCCTTTGAGCTAAACATACTCCCTCCCACTCATCTCCTTGCTTGATAGCGTGAATCAAAGTGACATTGAGTGATTCCAAGTGCATTTGCTTGTGTGATTGCATCTAGTGGCACTTGAGGATCATTGTTGTTGCGGTTTTCTTGTTACTCTTGGTGGTTGCCGCCACTTAGATGGCTTGGAGCAGCGGGGGAGCATTGGCACGAGTTGGTGATTGTTCGTGGCCATCTCCCGGTGATTGTGAGGGGTATTGTGCCTTCCCCGGCGAAGAGCCAAAAGGTAACTCTAGTGGATTGTGTGTGTCATTGAGTTACCTCCATTTATGGGTTGGTTCTTGTGGCGCTCAAGTGTTGAGCAAGGTTTGTGAACTCCTATTAGCCACCGAACCACCAAGTGGTTGGTCGACACAATGGGGAGTAGCGTGCCGGCAAGCACGTGAACCTCGGGAGAAAATCATTGTGTCTCTTGCCTCTTTGGACATCCCCCGAAGTTTCTTGGTATTCGTATTGTGATTGATTATCTCTTACCGACGTCGGTATATCTCTCTATCATTGCATTACATTCTTTATTTCTTGTGTAGAGATAATTGTTGCTAGAAGTATCTCTCTAATTAGAAGTAATTATTTCTTGCTAGCTCACTAGTTTAGAGAGTAATGACATAGCTTTTGTGTGCCATAATGATTATAGTTTACTAGAATTATTTAGATAGGTGGCTTGCAACGCTTAGTAGAGCTAGAGCAAAAAGCTTCGCTTTGTTATTATCTAACTGGTTGCTCTAAGTGTTTTTGTAGAATTTTTATTAGGCTATTCAACCCCCCTCTAGCCATTTAGGATCTTTCACACTCACAGTAGCTTCTTCTAACACTAAATCCTCTCTCCTTAACATAGTTGTTATAAAACTAAAATTCTTCTTCTTCATTACCAAACAGCTTCCTAACAATTCATTGTGTTCCGGCAAATAATCAAGACCCGACATTTTCTACAGGGTAAGGATTAGTAATACTATAAGGATATAGCAGACTCATATAAAATTGACCATCAGCTTTCTTTGCAACACAACGGCCAGCCAAGCAGGGCACTAGGAGGTCAGCTAGGTCAGCCAGCTGCTGTGGCATCCTGGAATTGTTGGGCAGGCCCAAAAATCATGGGTGTGGCCATCATTTTAACATCAGCAGTACTATGTCAAAGGTCCTATCAGTAGCAGTATGTCTGTGTGAAAGGTTACATGCAACTAGAAAAAAGAGGCAAACGTCTATGAATTCAAGGTGTGAAAGGTCCTATAAAAAAACTACAACATCAAGCGCCCGAACTTATGTTTAACCATACATTACATGCATGATCACCACATGCATTATGGCTCTATCCAATGCAAATGTGAAACAGATCATTAGAACATGCTCGTGACACTAGAGACAAAAAAAAAAATGCGCAGTTTGCAGTGAGCAAGCTGATAGCCGGCACCCAACAAAAACCTGAACACCAGATGTCAACAATGCACCACAGTCCACTAATACAAAGCAAGGGAATGTAACAAGTCATTTTTGTTGTTCAAACACATCAAATTGACATCTGTGATCCTAATTTTTACCTAACATCTGAAGCATGAATTAATTGCAATATGTATTTACTTCAGTTGCATCCCATTTGTATCACCTGAAATTTCAAGAACACGTCCTCTGGCAAGGAACAATGCACACATTTTTTCCATGCATGAAAAAATCTCTGTTCCAAGTTTCTTATATATATGTTCATGTTTTTTTCTATAAATTTGGTTAAAATTGTTGAAATTTGAAGTGTTCAGCTAATACTACATCAATGTACGAACTAAAAATCAATTAAAAGAACATGCTAAAACACTGAGCGAGCCGAAAAGATAACACACCTTGATTGTAGCTCTAAAGCTTCGTGATGCGACCACGGCTATCGTGCCGGAGATGAATGAGCTCTCCCTGGTCAAGTCTCTGTCACTGAACGAGGTAGCCGGATCTGCCGCTTCCTGGGGGCGAACCGCTGCTTGTGGGGAACCGCTGCCTGGGTGTCTCGCCGGATAGCTGGGTGCCGCGCCGGCGACGTTGGCTCGGTGTCGTGCCACTGCCCTGGTTGCCGACGTCGACTTGGGACCGAGGGCGGGCGAGGGCAGGCCGGTGGCGCCGAGGTCGCGCGATGGAGAAAGCAGGGCACCGACGGCTTGAGAGAGGGAGAGAGCAGGGCGGGGACGACTGATTTGTCGATGGAGATTGCTCGGTGTCGCGCCGCTTCCTAGGTGCGCGCCGCTGCCCTAGTTTCCGCCGTCGACTTGAGGCCGAGGGCACTGCGCCAAGATCCCTGAGATGCGTGTGGGCGAGGGAAGGCCGGTGGCGCCGAGGTCGGATGATGGAGAGACCGACGACGTCGACAGCTTCAGAGAGGGAGAGAGCAGGGCGGGGAGAGATGACTGATTCGTTGGAGGGGAATGGCGGCGTCAGGCGTCGGCCCGCGGGTGATGGGGGCGCGGCGGGATGAGATGGTTTCACAAAACTTTGCACAATGACTATATTACCCTTTCACCAATTAAAACAATCAAAAGAGCTATTTAGCGAAAGCGATTGGTGGCGATTGGATGCGACTCCAACCATTGTAAAAGGTCTCCATAAAAATACATACATGTTAACCTATTTAATGTAGATAAAATTCTTATAAAACTTCTATTGAAACTAGCCTAATGTGTTAAAAACTGTTTAGATTGGATATACGATCGAAACTGTTTAGATTGGATATACGATCGAAACGGCGTAAGCTCGAGCCCTTACTACCGCTATTTCGAAACATGGAAGCTGGAAAGAAAGGGTTAGACGTGGAAAATAACTGAAGAAATTTATTCGAACTTATTTTTTTAAACGTGCCTTGGGTAGTGTCACTAGACATCATTGTTCAAATAAAACACATACGCGCACCTATCATCTTTAATTTTTAATCAATTAATAAATATTTCAAGTTGTGGATACTCACACTTGGGTTTTTTCATTCCAATTAAATTATATAGTAACCTAAAATATACACAATAGTCGATGGAAGGTGGGTTCTACGTAATATGGACAATGCTCATATACTTTAGCAGGCTGTTGGGGTGGTACCCCAATCATAGGGATCCCGCTTCCGCACAAAAGTATTTTCGACGAATCCCTTATCGAACGGAAGCAACTGTGAGCCGAATACTTTCGAGCGATATGAACGGTAGACGATCAGGAACGAATGTGGCCACTCGAGCAATGATAATTTCAACCGAATATGTTCTCGAACGAATACAATGCTATTAGTCGGTTTCAATCAGCTGTGCAGCGATAGTCTCCCTTCCGGGCGAAAGCGCCTTCGTCTTCCAAAGTTGGTGGAGAGACGACGCTTTCGTCCGAAAGCGCTTTCGGCCGAAGCGATAGTTTCCCTTTCGGGCGAAAGCGCCTTTGTCTTCCAAAGTTGGTGGAGAGGCGACGCTTTCGTCCGAAAGCACTTTCGACCGAAGCGATAGTTTCCCTTCCGGACGAAAGCACTTTCATCTTCCAAAGTTGGTGGAGAGACGACGCTTTCGTCTAAAAGCACTTTCGTCCATAAGCGATAGCTTCCAAATGTCTTTGTACAGGTCTAGAGTCCAAAACTAGCAAAGGAGGACCCACTTGTCGGAAGGAGGCTGCTCGACGGATGGAGAGCAGATGGGGCCACCTCGACATTGGTGTACGGAAATACCCTCCGGATGACAGAGGCGCCTTATCCAAAAGAGTAGTTACAAGGGCATTGTAGAACTTGTAATTAAAGAGTAGTTGGAAGGGCATTTTCGTACTTGTAAAGACTGCATGGTTAATATAAATAGGCTGACCTCCCCTATGGAGAGGGGAGGAGGAGGATCACTATTCAAGTGGCTACTTCTACTGTTGGCTCGCGTCCGCGAGTCTGCCATCCGTCTCCTTGTGTGTTCGCTTTCGTTCGGGTAGCGACCTGCTGTTTTAGGTTTTCGGCCCTAAAACAACACAGACAAACAAAAAAAAGATGAAATGATGTGTTTGCTTACTATTTCCTGTTTATCGGTTAATTTAATAAAACAATCAACTATTTTATGTTTCATTCGTACATTTCAATATCATCTTGCGTGAACGACAATGGCATCATCCTGCACTCAACAAGTTAGAGTGAATAGCAAGTGCAAGAGTGAAAGAGCTCATATACATAATCAAGTGAGAATTAAGCGCAAGTAATGAGCGAAACGAAATGACATGTCATATATAATATCATAGTGAGCACAACACATGTCATGAGATCCATAGCACAGGTATATAACAAACATAGTGCCAAAAGATGCAATAAGTAAAGAGCGTATGTGAAACATAACACATCAAAAGATCTGAATCCCCTCTCACATCGCTCCCCCTATCGCTATACTCGGCCACTCTCCCCCTTTGGCATCAAGCGCCAAACTAAGCGTCGGAGGGCGGAGGTGGTGCAAACGAGTCAGGTGCTGTCTCCGGAGTGAACTTAGTAAACTCAAACTGTTGTAGGAACTCCTCAGAGTCAGAAGAAGAAGGCCCGACAGACTGACCCTCAGTAGCTGGACGCGAAGGTGAAGCGGTCCGGGTCTGCTCTGCCTGCTCTGGCTGCTCGGACTCTAGCACAGTCTCTGGCTCAGTCACAGTCTGTGTAGCGGTAGCCGCTTGAGCCTCGGAGTGCGGAAGCTCTGGTATCAAAGATAGCTCAGGCTGCGCTGTAGTAGTAGTAGTCTCAGACTAGACAGGCTCTGTCTGCTCAGAATACGCCACTGAACTCGGAAGGGTCTCAGTAGTGGACGTCACTGGAGCTGTCGTCGTCTGAGCTGAACCGGGAAAGTCTGGCGTGGGCATCCCGGTGAGCTCGCTGAAGCTGGCAGACAGGTCATGCGTCACTGTAGTAGTCGTCGTGAACAGTGACTCGGTCGGACGAGGCGTGAAGCCAGTGTGAAGCGGACTGAAGACCGGGGCTCCTCCGGGCGGAGTGGTGAAGGTGGTGAACTGGGAGGAGCTCCGGCCAAAAGACGGCTGCTGAGGTGGAACCGGTGGCTGCCACTGAATCTGCTGGTGCTGGGGAGGGGGCTGCTGCCACTGCCACTGGGGAGGTCCGCTCATGATACGCTCCATGAAGGACAAGATCTGCTGCTGGAGCTCCAGCATCTGGCGCTGCAGGGCATCTGACCTCTCCTGAGCCTGCTGCTGCGCTAGGGCCTGTGCCTGGGCCAACCGCTGCTGCTCCTGGGTGAGCCTCTGGACATCCTGTGTCACTGTCCGCTGCTGCTCCTCCATCCGAGAGAGTATCACGAGGAGCACTGGATCGGAGGAAGCAGTACCAGACGTCCCGACATGTGAGTCGTGAGCTCTAGGTTGAAAGTGGGGCGGGAGCTGGTAGTCCTCGTCGGAGCTGTCGGTGGGGTCCTCTGCGACGTAGGTGTCACCACCCTCTAACTCTGCTAGCTCCTGTTGTTGTTGCCTGCGGTCCCAACCGTGTCCCATAAGCTGACTCATGTTGTAGGCGGGGAACACGGTCACTGAGCCTGTAAGTGACTGACTAGGGTGAGATCCAGTAGTGGCAGCTACCTTCCATAGAATATAGGAGATCCAATGGGCATAGGGTAACTGCCTGCGGGCCTTGATGCCCTCTACAATAGTATCCTCCATCTCACACAGAATGACGTCCCAGACGTCAAACTCCTGCTGTCTGACCATATATGCTAGTAACCACAGCTGCAGACGAGAAAGACCCTCTCGGAAGCCCACCCTGGGAAGCAAGGTCCACCAAAGAACCTCGTTGAGGATCCGAGTCGTAGGGGTGAGATCCCTAGGCGCGTGACTCGAACCCTCGCCGAAGGGCTCAGTAAAGCAGGGGCGGACCAAGTCGGTCCACGGCTGTGCACCACCGTGAGGGCGGCAGGGTGGCTTCATCATGTCGTAGCACAGGTCGTGGATCCGGGTCTGTGAGTGTCTCAGTCCAAACCACTCCCGGATCTCTGACAAGAATAGCCTGTAGTGCTCCCCCTCAAACGCAAACTCGATCGTCTCTTGGTCTGGGTTCACCCAAAGCGAAGCATAGAACTGAAATACCCAATGCTCAATATACGAGCCAGACCGCCCCAGAATGTCTGCCAGACCAGGTAGATAGGCGAGTGTGGGGCGGATCTGCTATCTAGCTGCCGTGACTACTGCCTCTAGCGGACAGACTCTCTGTGAACGAAGGCAGATACCGGCATTTCTGTAGCCCGGATAGAAATCCTCCTGCAGCACGGTATAGAAGTCGGCTCCGGCCTGCTGCTGCCTCTCCCTCGGGAACCACTGCTCCACTGGCACAAGTCGTAGAGTCTGAATCTGAGAGTAGGTGGCTGCCCGGAGGTCCAGTCGCGGGATCGGCGGGGGCGCACGCCTCGACGGAGCACGTGCTCCCCGCAGAGGGACGTCAGGCCGGGGTGGCACCGCAGTCCTGCAACGAGTGGACCGGCGCCGGGGAACCTCCTCAAGTGTCTCCTCCTCGGCCTCTACCTCTGGTGCCTCTGCCTCTGGGGCCTCTGCTGCCTCGGCCTCTACCTGGCCCTGCTGTGAGCTCTGGGGCTCCACACCCGGAGACGTGAACGTCGTCCGGCGACCGGCATCCATAAGCGTGCTAGTCGGAGAGTGGTGGAACCGCTCTACCTCCTCAACTGCACGCCTCTGCTCTGGCGACAGCTGGTCCTCTATCCGTAAGTGTTAACACCAGATTTTCGCACACACAAGGGAATGACAGATGGGCCAGTGTGCGAGGGATGGTCGTATGATGCATTCGGCAGAAGACCAAGATCGATTAATTTTTGGGGTCCCGGCGAATGCATGAGTGGTCGGCTATCTTGCAAGACGGTGATTTTGTTCGGGAAATAAATATGGCAAATGGAGCTGACTTGCATGAAAAGACACGTGGCGATGGAGGACGCCAAGAGGAAAATAGGGATAAGACTCGTATTTTCGTAAGTTTCCTTGTAGAAGTCGTAGTCTTCTAGGACTCGTGTTTCGCCCAGGGTATAAATATAAACCCTCGACCATTGTAAAACTATTCACAACCATATCAATACAAACCGGCCCCGTGCCACCTTCGAGTCCTTAGTCGTGTCGTCGAGTTCTTCGAGAGGAATCATCGATCCGTCGACCTCCGTAAGTCTCGGCAACCTTGTTATCATGTCTAGTATCATGCGGTGGATTTAGATATGATGCAAGTAGTCTTGTTTGTTTTCAATGGTCGTGCGGCGGACCCTTGTTAGCCATCAATAAGTCTTTGCTTATGCTTTGCTTATGGGTAGATACCGTGCGGTAGGCGTTTATTCATATGTGTAGCAAAAGCGAGATAGTTATCGGCTCTATTAGATTTGGCAAGATCTAGTAGATTCATCAAGTTATCATGTGCTGCATGTTTTAATTAATTTTGTAACACTCTTTTGCCCAATCTAGATTGATCTTTGTTCGGCCTTGCTTTACAAGTTTACTTTTTTCCGATAATTGTATGATCATGATGGCCGAATCAAGTTCCAATCTAGGTTGTTACATGTTGTGGGTTCATGCATGTCAATCACGTTTGAGCTTTGACAAAACTAGGTATCGTGTGGCAGATGCAGGTTTTAGATTAGTTTAACCATGCTTGTTTGTATGTTCCTTCTTCATGGACCCCAACTCGGCTGGTTTGTCGGGCTTGGTTAAGCTTGCATGAGTAATGAATGTTTATAGATCTGTTCAGATATATACATGCTTTTAGCTTCTTATTGTTAGATCGTATCATGCAGTGGATTGATCTGACCATAAGGAGTGGTGTAGACTTATAGCGAGTATTAGCCTTGCTTGGGTTTGTGCTTGACGGGTTTATGAAGATTAGACGTGCGGCAGACTAGTTGGATTAACCTATGCATGTGTTGTTTGAATAGATTTATATTCACAAGTTACCTGTTTATTTTTCTTCATGTCTTGATGATGTTTGAGTAATTCTCATTTATTCAAGCATATATTTTCCTACATGTGCATTCGGCAATCAACGTATTTACATGTTTTATTTTTATATTTGCCGAATTACTCTATAAACATGTCCAGCAGACAGCTTCTATAGTTGTATGCTGTTGTGAGTGGCTTCAGGACCGTAAATATGGAATTGTCTGGTCTCATCCGGCATGTTCCAGTTTTACTCTCACAGTTTTATCCCTTGTTGGCTTTCAGGTCAAACCGACTGGCACGTCTCCGGATTTCAAACCGTCCGGGCACCCGATTGAAGCCACGCTTTTTCCGGCTTGCTGTATGTGAGGCGCGACGTACCACATTTTGCGTCGACACACTTTTTGGCATGCCTGGTGGGACGCTCTACTTCAAGATGCCTGAGATCAACGACACTCAAATTCTGGAAGTGACCATGAACGAGTTGCCACAAGACTCGAAGCTTTTCGTACAGCAAGCTTGTGATGAGTTTCAACGCAAGTGCTTGATGTCCTTCTCGAAGAACAAGAGCAACAAGGTTTTCTAGAAGCAACCACTCCCAAGAGGTCTTTTCCCTCATGAATCTGATAGCACTGATGAGGAAGATGTTCAAAAAATGACTGAACTAGTGTATAAGGCGATATCGTAGGCCATGACCAATCATCAATCAGCTTTCCTGAATACCTTTCACGCCATCATGGTTGGTATCTTCGGCACGGCGGTTGATAAACGTTTCGAAGTAGCCGCTGGTCCTATGCAAGGGCCACTATTATTCCCTGTGCCTTAGCCTCAGAGAAAAAATGCTGAAGACGGCGGAGCTGGTACAAGCACAGGTGGGATGGTCCCTCATGAGACACAACAACCTCCCACAACTTATGGCCAGCTCGCATTCGGCACAACGGGAAATGTCCCGCAGTCTGCTTTCAGAGTGTCTCCCGCAACGAATAGGATACAAAAGAACATGTTTGGAGATGGGTATCAAGAGTTCATTGATTATAACGCTGAAAGCCCTAGTTTGATTTTGGTTAATTGATGAAATCTATTTGGTCTAATCCTATTGCTAAGCATGAGTGTAGCTTTTAAGGAAGGATTGTGACCAAGCCAAGTGGTGGAGCTAGGAAGGTGGCAACCATGGAGGATGGTGATGGCCACAAGCACTCAAGAGATCAAGTGCTCTATCATTGGTGAAACATGAGAAGAAGGGAAGAGATGAGCAAAGAGGCCCGAAGGCAAAGGTATAACCTATAGGGTTCTTTGGTTTGGTGATCAAGACACTTAGCGAGTGTGATCACAATTAGATACATAGCCGTACTATTAAGAGGAGATTATTCACGGCTTATGCGGTGTTCAAGTGCCACTAGGTGTTCTCTAACATATCGATGATATAAACCTAGTGAGTGACTAACTAAACCCTTGGAAAATGCTTTGCAAAATGCTAACACACGTGCACAAGTGTTGAAACACTTTGGTGTTGGCGCATGGGAACAAGGGTAGAAGTTAGAAAGTAAAAGATGCTGAGTTAAGGAGCGTCGGACGCTGAGCCGAGCATCCGATGGGAAACCCTAACTGCTGACAATTGTTGAAGTAGCATCAGACGCTGACAACGGACGCTGAGGAAACACTGTTGCAGAGTCCGATGCAGGTGACGTGGCGCGAGCTAGCCTTCTAGGGAGCATCAGACGCTGGCCTACGTCCGATGTATTCTGGACATCTCTGGAACCTCTCTGTTGTGTCATCGAACGCAGGGGTTGAGCGTCCGATGCTGGTGTTCCGGCGCGTCCGATGTGGCGCAGAAATACGTTGTATCGAGCAGTGGCATCGGAGCGTCCGATGTCTGGCATCGGCGCGTCCGATGTCACTTTAACTGTGGCGCGAATCAATATGACCGTTGGGATCTAACGGGCAGTTTTCATAGCAGGGGGACACGTGGTGCTCATCGGAGCATCGGACGCTGAGGGAGCGTCCGATGCCCCCGTTTTCAGCCCAACGGCTAGGCCGACTTGTGTGGCCTATTTAAGGGGCTTGGCCGGCTTGCTAGGTGTCACTCTTGCACATTCTGATTCCTAAGCATTCTAGTGAGCTTTGGCAAGCCTCCAAACTCATCTCCCAAGTTGATTTGATCATACCTAGTGAGATTGAGTGATCTAGTGCGTGATTTGATAGAGTTCAATCTAGTGGTACTAGTTCTTCGCATCAGCATTGAGTTTTCTTGTTACTCTTGGCATTTGCTGGTGCCTAGACGGCTTGGAGGTGTTGAGGTGGTTGTTGGCAAGATAGGTGATTGTTCTTGGCCAACACCGATCGAGATTGTGAGAGGTTTTGGAGCCTCACCTCGCCGGAGCGGCAAGAGGTATCCTTAGTGGATTGCTCGTGTCATTGAGCTACCTCACTAGAGGTAGACTCTCGTGGTGCTCTTTGTGAGCTTGGCTTTGCGCCAATTAGTCACCGGGTCACCTAGTGTTGGTCGACACAACGGGGAGTAGCATGGCGGCAAGCACGTGAACCTCGGGATAAATCTTGGTGTCCCATGTGCTTATTGTGATTGCTTCCACATCTTGGTGATTGGTCTTCATATTCATATTCTTGGTGATTGGCATCATAAGTGGATTTCATCGGTGATTGGCTCTCTACTAGATGATCCCGAAGGCTCGGTGAAACCACTTCTATCTAGCTCACTTACTTTGTATTTACTTTGAGCAATTTCATTCATATAGTTACTATCTTTTGTTGTATATCTTTTGTCATATACCTTGTGTAGTTTATTGTGTATCATTCTTGTGCTAAAGCTAGATTGTATTATTCCGCATTTGATACTAGCTCTAGTTGATTGTGTGACATTGGTCTTCATATTCATATTCTTGGTGATTGGCATCATAAGTGGATTTCATCGGTGATTGGCTCTCTACTAGATGATCCCGAAGGCTCGGTGAAACCACTTCTATCTAGCTCACTTACTTTGTATTTACTTTGAGCAATTTCATTCATATAGTTACTATCTTTTGTTGTATATCTTTTGTCATATACCTTGTGTAGTTTATTGTGTATCATTCTTGTGCTAAAGCTAGATTGTATTATTCCGCATTTGATACTAGCTCTAGTTGATTGTGTGACATTGGTCTTCATATTCATATTCTTGGTGATTGGCATCATAAGTGGATTTCATCGGTGATTGGCTCTCTACTAGATGATCCCGAAGGCTCGGTGAAACCACTTCTATCTAGCTCACTTACTTTGTATTTACTTTGAGCAATTTCATTCATATAGTTACTATCTTTTGTTGTATATCTTTTGTCATATACCTTGTGTAGTTTATTGTGTATCATTCTTGTGCTAAAGCTAGATTGTATTATTCCGCATTTGATACTAGCTCTAGTTGATTGTGTGACATAAGAATATTAGGTGGAATTGTTGGATAGGTGGCTTGCAACACACTACTAGGCTAGCGCAAAAAGCTTCGCTATTTATTATTCTAATAGTGCTTGCCTAAGTAATTTTGTAGATTTTTAATTAGGCTATTCACCCCCCCTCTAGCCAATTTGGACCTTTCAAACGCGATTAATGCTTTTCCAAATCCGGGCTATAAAAGTTCAGCAGGAGCACATCTTGGAGGTCAAGCACAAGCAGCCCCGGATTCCAGTGTTGATCTCATCATGCATAGGATGGCCGACATGATGCAAAATCAATTCGGCCTAAAGCCAAAGAATCAGTCTTACGCTTACAAGTCTCCTTACCCAGAGTGGTACAACCGAGTAGCGCTTCCTCCGAGGGTGAAGCCTCCTACTGATTTTACCAAGTTTTTAGGTCAAGATGACACCAGTACTATAGAACACATCAGCCGTTACTTGATGCAACTTGGAGAGGCATCTGCAGATGAAGCCTGGAGGATTCGGTACTTCCCGTTGTCATTAACAGGACCAGCCTTCTCATGGTTCACCTCTCTGCCAGCAAACTCTATTAATAAATGGGCAGAGCTGGAACAGAAGTTCCACGCGTATTTCTTTACGGGCACCAATGAGAAGAAGTTGGTCGATCTCATGAGTATGAAGATGAAACCTAATGAGACGCCGCAAGAATATTTGCGCAGATTCAGGGAAACTAAAAACCTCTGCTATTCCCTGAATCTACCAGATGATCAATTGCCAGGGATAGCTATAGCTGGCATGTTGCCGAATATCAAGGAGAAGTTATTCGGCATGGAGTTTGATGATCTCGGACAATTATCACAACGGTTAGCAATGATGAGTAGTCAGACTCAAGGGTTCAGAAGGAATAATCAATTCCAGAAAGGTGATGTGGCTGCTGAGATGTATCAGGCTTTCTTAGAAGAAGCAGCGGAGTACGATGATGAAGATGAGGTAGCTGCAGCCGAGTTAGTCTGGGCGAAAGAGCCAACTCAAGTCAATCAATGATGGCTGAGGCAGCAAACAGGTACTTACGACTTTGATGTTTCCAAATCAGATAAACTATTTGAGTACTTATTGAAGGAAGGACGCATCAAGTTGCCAGAAGGTCATCCCATGCTGCACCCTGAGGGGGTTAAAGACAAGAAGTATTGTGGTTTCCATAATACCAGGTCTCACTCTATAAATGATTGCCGAGTGTTCAGAGTGCGGATCCAGAAAGCTATCCAGGAAGGGCATTTGAGGTTCGATGGAAAGATGAAAGTTGCTGGTAGCCCTTTTGGACAAAATACCGTATCCTTCTCTGTTAATATGGTTAATATAGCTGATCTCAGGGGCCAAAGCAAGATGAAGGTGTTGACCTCTGATAGAGCAAGAGAAGCTGGTACTGTTGACCCCGATCGGCAAATCACAAACGGAGAATTTCGGCAACGAGTCCGTTTCCAGAATAGCCGAACTGAAAGGGGTGAAACCTCCAGGCCCAGGATCACGACGCGCATTTTATTGAACAAATGGTGTCGAGAGCAGGAATGGTACCAGAAGCAAAGGTTTTATGAGGAACAAAAGTTCATAAGAAAGCAACAGGAGTATGAAGAAGAGATATTCCAAGAAGAACGAGAATATATGAGAGATCAAGAGCAGTCTCATTGGGAGTGCTCATTCTTCAAGTATTGTTGGAATGAAGGCTTGAAGCTGCCTGCCAAGAATGATTGCCCTGAATGCAGTGATCAATATTCTGAATACAGGCAGTCTCGAGTCAACCGCCATTCGGTCCATGAAAGGCTTGCGGTTCGAATCCCTGAAGACGACCGGCGCTTAAAAATAAATGATTCCGAGAATTGGCAAGGAAGAAGGTTTGCCGATCGAGGTTGGGCATGCACTGGAGAAGAAGAATACCGCGAATATGTTTGGCAGAAAGGACAGTGGTGTCCACCAGGATTGAGGAAGAGCCAGAAAAGAAGAGTGCAGCGCTTAAGGAACAGGGAATTGGCACGAGCAGGCGTCAAAACAAAGCAGATTTGGCGTCCTAAAGACAAGCCTAATGAAGGTGATCATTCGGCTGATGCGTGCATGACATTCTTTCTCCCATCAGAATTCATAGCTCCCAAAAATCAAGATGTCCAAGAAGAAGTGTATTCAGATTTTGACGAAGACGAATTCCAAGATCTGTTAGCTCCACTTGTTTTGGCTCAACGGGCAGTTTTTGATAAACCAGCTAAGCACCGACACTTGAGGCCACTTTATATGAGGGGATATGTCAATGGCAAGCCACTAACCAAAATGTTTATTGATGGAGGAGCTGCCATAAATATCATGCCATATACTACCTTCAGGAAACTTGGGATGACAAGTGAATAATTATTGAAGACTGACATGGTGTTGAGGGACTTTGCTGGTAATTCTTCTGATACTCCAGGGGCAGTTCATGTTGAGTTAACGATCGGGTCAAAAACTTTGATTACTACCTTCTTCGTCATTGATGGCAAGGGGGCATACAGTTTGCTCTTAGGAAGGGATTGGATACATGCAAACTGTTGTGTTCCGTCAACTATGCATCAATTCCTCATCCAGTGGATTGGAGATGACGTCGAAATTGTCCATGCTGATGATTCGGTGAGTGTTGCTAGTACAAAGCCCATTTACTGGGAATATGATGGTGTCGAGTGCTTCTCTGGAAGAGTTTGGGAAGTAGGTCCTGTGAATGTTTTTGACAAGGACCAACAACCGATTCAAACGATCGGCTCTCAGAGCAATTTTTGAAGAAATAATCCGATTGATGGTAATGGAGAAGAGTTGGGACCAAGTTTCATGTCGGCTGATAAGGAATAAAGTACTGGTGATGAAGCCGAAACGAAATCAATATGTGCAGGTTTGGGTTTAGATTGTAGATTGGAATTGATAAACCTTTTAAGAGAGTTCTTCCTTTTTCTCCGTCGTTGAAGTTCAAGAAAGATTAGAAAATGTGTATAAGATGACGTACAATAGAAGGTTTTTGATTGAAGAATATGAAGGCACTTCAACAGCTTGATAATCGTTTCAAGTTGTACGTGGCGACCGATGGTCTTACAATAGGATCGGCCCTTATACGAAATTTAAAGGGAAAAGAAAGAGTAATAGCTTGCTTTAGCCGAAAATGTTAAACCCAGAGACGGGTACTCGGCTATGAAGAAATTTTGATCATGTATGTGTTGCTTATGAACTAAGCTTCGGCACTACTTGTTAAAAGCCGAACGCGTAGAAGCAGATTCAGGAATATTTGTATACAGAAATAGCCGGTGTAAAGCATCGTCTTTAGCAGAAAAAACGCTCTAATGATTTGGAATATAGCCGATATTATTTAGGGAGAATTGGCCCTGGGACATTCCGAAAGGCCTAAATTGGCCGGTGCACACATCCACTTTAAATATTTGCCACAAGACACTATGGTTTCGTGTAATTGGGCCAATAGACATCGACCCTCATCCAATATCTTTATAAAATAGATATAAAATTATATAAGTGCCAAAAAATTATAATATAATTTTTTCGACACTCTACATGATAAGAACTACATACTAAAAATATTATTTTGCGCTGAAATGATCATTTTGCCCCCACTTCATAAATAAACAAAGATAATCATGGTTAATTTGCTTATATGATTGTAGGTCACTACAAATCTTGGGACAAATCATAGAATGCGTACATCAACAAATCTTGACAATGCTAAAAATATTAGCTCAAAATAATAAAGTTTATAGTGACATATTTAGCATGACTGAATTATAGATTTATCTCTTGTGGAGCTTAATTGATATATTAAACTTTGTTATTTTGATATGATATTTTTATGATAGACAAGATTTGGTGATGTATGCATTCTGTGATTTTGTCAATATTTTTAATATATTACAAATAAATTAACTAATTAATCATGGTTATCTTTGTTTATTTATGAAGTGGGGGCAAAATGATCATTTCAGCACAAAATAATATTTTTAGTATGTAGTTCTTATCATGTAGTGTCAAAAAAATTATATTATAATTTTTTGGCACTTATATAATTTTATATCTATTTTATAAAAATATTAGATGAGGGTCGATGTCTATTAGCCCAATTACACGAAACCATAGTGTCTTCTGGCAAATATTGAAAGTGGATGTGTGCACCGGCCAATTTAGGCCTTTCGGAATGTCCCAGGGCCAATTCTCCCTATTATTTATATCGCCTTTAGCACAAAAAATGTTCATAATCCTGGTGACCCTAGCATTTTTCAAATAGCAGGTTTATCGAGAGAAGAGAAAGGTGAAATGGAGTAAATAGGATGCCGAGTGACATGACATGTCAGAGCAAGATCTATTCGGTTAAGATGACATCATGCTTTCGGGAAACGTTTCTCTGAAGAAGTGTTGCGATCGGGAGAGTACAAATGGGCATTATTCAGAGAAGGAACAAACTTCATGTATTCGTTTGCAAATCTGTCCTAGTACAGTCTGCCCTTGGAATAATTTGTTCAGAACAGACTGCGGATCAGTAACTTCGGCAATAGCAGCAACATGATCATCATAAACTTCAATGTCTTCGATTTCATCTGGGTTTCCGCCTGCAAAGCCAACTGGTAAAAAGAAATAGTCCTCTTTGGTCCAAGAGCTCATTGCCGCTAGCCCGAGGGAGACGCCAAGATGCACACCTTCGATGACGGCCTGATCTATGCGGCCATCCGCAGCATCAAGACGCGCCTCAGCTGTGTTCCCATAGGCTTTCACCTTGTCGGCAACTCTGTTCGTTGCCGCTTTCAAATGGTCATTCTCTACAGAAAGAGCTGACAAGAGTGAAAGGTGTGTCAGGCAAGAGCAAGCTCAATCAGAAGAAGGGGATCGAGCGAGGGTTTCGTTAACCTGTGATAATGTTGTAGAGTTGCTTTCGCTGGTCTGCGCACTCAGCTTCTTCGATGCCATACTTCTTGGATAAGTCTTTTAACTCCTTCTGGGCCTTATCCCTCTCCTCGCGGCACCGAAGAGCGTCCAAACGGGTATGCTGAAGTGAGTCATCAAATTCAGAATCTGATGGTCTAGGAAAGGGATCGAAAGAGGCTATTGGAGCTACCGTTTCTGAAAAAGAAACCCGAGCTTGGCTAGAGGAAGACCTCGCCCTGGAGAGGAAGTGGACAGTGAATCAGGAATAGATAAACAGGAGAAGCTACCGCAAGGGGGCAAGAAATCAATTTTTACCCATAACGCTGATGAGTTGATACTCGGCTTCCTCCTGCTTCGTCTCCAGTGGGATGCCTGCCGTCGTCATCGTTGCTTGCCATTGATGGAAGCACAAGCGAAGGATTTTCTCTCTGGCTTGAGCTAAAAGCCGAGAAGTGGAAAGCTTGTGAGTCAAACTGTTTGATTGGAGTCAGGAGTAACAGCCTGTGTGGAGTCATATTTATGGGGCCATGGCTTGCACGTCAGGAACCAGGCGTTGGAGTAAAGTTTTTACAGTTTTATGGGACGTTATTGGGCTAGGCTGGATTTTTGATGACGTGAAGAGGCCATGACTCCAGAATCGGAAAGCCGACGGGATTCGGCTAAAATTTTTTACACATGAAGAGTTCAGTTTCGGTTGATTGTTTGGAAACTCTTATTACCGATTGGCGTCGAGGACAGTGAGTTTGACCAATGGTTTTCGAATTTGAAAGGATTATATTTTATTCCAAGCAATGAAGTTTTAGTGAAGGGGTCTTCAAGAAAGCCGAAAACGGAAAAATCCCTTAAGGAGTACTAACCTGATATCGTCATGAGTTAGAAACATGAGAAAAGGTTGGAACTTTGGATCTAAAATAACTGATTACAGCAAAGCAAAGATGACTGATGTAATTATCAGCAATAGCCGATGAGATATACATCGCCGCTGGAGTAAAGATAAAAGACAATGTACAGAGCAAGACACACATTGATCTTGAAGGATCAGTCACATATTGGATCAAGAAGAAGAGCTTTTATTTACAAAAGGGGGAATGCAAGATTACAACGAGCACGGTCAGTTCGTCCACCCCATCCTACACCTAATCGGGAGAGTATGGTCAAAAGAATCAGCCAGATCTGTTCCAGCCTCCTTCATATCATCTACAGAGTGTTCTACCCTATCTTCCAGCTCTCGCTCGCAGACATCAAATCTACGGTAATCAGCGTCGGAGTGGATCTGCATGGCATTGAAGGCGAGCGCCGCGCCGTACCCCATGTCGGCTCTGGAGATGACGGGGAGGATTCGGTTAACCTCATTTACCCGCTTCAGGGCCGTCGTACCCGTCACATCGGCCATGATGGCAAGCTTGGTGACGGCGGCTTCGAGGGCATGGAGTTTAGCTGCCAGAGCTGAAAAGAAGAAGAGTGTGTAAAGGTAAAAAAAAGGAAATAAATGATGAAAAATGTTTACCAGCAGCCTGATTACGAGCGACGTCGCGCTCCCAAGAGATTCGGGTAATCTCCCGATCCTTCCCCTCTAGATCAAATTGAAGGTCTATGACCTTCTGAGTCAAGTCCTTGGGGAGGTCATCGCCGATCCTCCTAAATAGAAGCAACAATATAAGAACAACTGCTTCATTTTTTAAACAAGAAAAAGAAGAAGGAAGGAGCAACCTCTTCTTGGAGGTGCTGGAAGCACCAAGCTCGGAGCTGTGTCGACTTGCTACAGAGGACATCTTCTAGATTGGATCGGGCGATGATAGGAGAAAAGAAGGGTTTTTTGGTTTGAAGATTGAAATAGGGGAGTTTGAGAGAGTAAGCCAAAATGGAGTGAAGGATGACTTAAAAAGACCCCAAAAGGTGCATCGGGAGATGAATCGGCAGGTAAGGTAATTATGACATGCAAGATTTTTTACGAAGGTGGATGCTTCTGGAGGTTCCACGTAGGTATACAGGAGAAAGGAATTTTGGAACAAATATTTGTCCCAAAATTAGGGGGCATGTGTTAACACCAGATTTTCGCACACACAAGGGAATGACAGATGGGCCAGTGTGCGAGGGATGGTCGTATGATGCATTCGGCAGAAGACCAAGATCGGTTAATTTTCGAGGTCCCGATGAATGCATGAGCGGTCGGCTATCTTGCAAGACGGTGATTTTGTTCGGGAAATAAATATGGCAAATGGAGCCGACTTGCACGAAAAGACACGTGGCGATGGAGGACGCCAAAAGGAAAATAGGGATAGGACTCGTATTTTCCTAAGTTTCCTTGTAGAAGTCATAGTCTTCTAGGACTCGTGTTTCGCCCAGGGTATAAATATAAACCCTCGGCCAATGTAAAACTGTTCACAACCATATCAATACAAACTGGCCCTGGGCCACCTTCGAGTCCTTAGTCGTGTCATCGAGTTCTTCGAGAGGAATCATCGATCCATCGACCTCCGTAAGTCCCGGCAACCTTGTTATCATGTCTAGTATCATGCGGTGGATTTAGATATGATGCAAGTAGTCTTGTTTGTTTTCAATGGTCGTGCGGCGGACCCTTGTCAGCGATCAAGAAGTCTTTGCTTATGCTTTGCTTATGGGTAGATACCGTGCGGCAGGTGTTTATTCATATGTTTAGCAAAAGCGAGATAGTTATCGGCTCTATTAGATTTGGCAAGATCTAGTAGATTCATCAAGTTATCATGTGTTGCATGTTTTAATTAATTTTGTAACACTCTTTTGCCCAATCTAGATTGATCTTTGATCGGCCTTGCTTTACCAGTTTACTTTTTTTCTGATAATTGTATGATCATGATGGCCGAATCAAGTTCCAATCTAGGTTGTTACATGTTGTGGGTTCATGCATGTCAATCACGTTTGAGCTTTGACAAAACTAGGTATCGTGCGGCAGATGCAGGTTTTAGATTGGTTTAACCATGCTTGTTTGTATGTTCCTTCTTCATGGACCCCAACTCGGCTGGTTTGCCGGGCTTGGTTAAGCTTGCATGAGTAATGAATGTTTATAGATCTGTTCAGATATATACATGCTTTTAGCTTCTTATTGTTAGATAGTATCATGCGGTGGATTGATCTGACCGTAAGGAGTGGTGTAGACTTATAGCGAGTATTAGCCTCACTTGGGTTTGTGCTTGACGGGTTTATGAAGATTAGACGTGCCGCAGACTAGTTGGATTAACCTATGCATGCGTTGTTTGAATAGATTTATATTCACAAGTTACCTGTTTATTTTTCTTCATGTCTTGATGATGTTTGAGTAATTCTCATTTATTCAAGCATATCTTTTCCTACATGTGCATTCGGCAATCAACGTATTTACATGCTTTCTTTTTATATTTGTCGAATGACTCTATAAACATGTCCAGCAGACAGCTTCTAGCTGTATGCTGTTGTGAGTGGCTTCAGGGCCGTAAATATGGAACTGTCTGGTCTCATCCGACATGTTCCAGTTTTATTCTCACAGTTTTATCCCTTGTTGGCTTTCAGGTCAAACCGACTGGCACGTCTCCGGATTTCAAACCGTCCGGGCACCCGATTGAAGCCACGCTTTTTCCGGCTTGCTGTGTGTGAGGCGCGACGTACCACATTTTGCGTCAACAGTAAGCCGCTACCATGGCCACCCTGCTCAGCACGCTCTGCGGCGGCTGCAATCTCTCGTGCCTGGTCGGCCTCCCTCTACTCCCTGGTGCGCTTCCGGCGCATGATCAACTTCCCCTTCCCGTGCCTCTAACCGGAAGGGGGGGACGTGGAGGAGAGTCCCCTGGAGCACCGCCAACATTCTTGTAGCGCATAGCTGACAAGAACGAGGAACACTGACGCTGAAGGGGCTCTGGACTATCGCTGAAAGGACCAACTGCCACTGAAAATGCCTGACAACCAGCTGACAATCAAACCCTGGACAAAGAAGCTCCCCCTGTCACTGATCCACAAGTTGTCGCTGTAAGTCGCGAGGCTTGGCCTCGATCCTTACCCGCGGGCTTGTCCGTGGTTCTGTGTCACAGCCCAACTGACAAACTGGCCACTGATACTGACTCACTGCATAGAATAGATGGGAGATATATAAGAATATAGATTCTAGAAATGAGAGAAACTATGGAAGCAAAGCATGTAGATAAGAGATGGACTTGGCTTTGCTACCTGACGATCGACGAAACAACTGAGAACGAGATGAGATACTGACGTTCCGGCACCCACGAGTCACGCCAAGGAGGACTGCACTAAAGTTGAGTGAAAACGGGGTCAAAACAGAGATGAACGACCTTTGGAGCATTCCATTGAACACCTTGAGCGCAGAGGTCATGGAAGAAGAGGAAGGTGCTCACTGTTGAGGGGCTACCGGCCAGGGAGGAAGTCGCCGGAGTGGGGGAGACGCTCGAGGACAAGGGAGGAGCTCCGGCGAGTAGGATGTGAGCGCCTGCGAGCTTTTTGTGGCGAGTTCCAGCGAGCGCGCGTACGGGTGGCTGCGCGGCGAAGCTGCAGCGGCCGGCGAGGTGGGGCACGGCGGCCGACGGCAAGGGCGCGGCGGCCGGCGGCGAGGGCGTGTGGGGAGCTCGGGCGAGGGCGCGCGGTGGTTAGGGTTCGGGGCGGCGGCGCGAACTCGGGTGGCGCAAGGAAGACGAAGCAAAGTGATGACACGTGGGGCCAATTTGTCATTAGAAGAACCTACTGTGCCGCTTAAAGGAGCATCAGACGCGCCGTTTTAAACACATCAGACGCTCCGATGCCTATGCAGAGAGCTCCAGAACGGCAAAAATCACATCAGACGCGTCCTTTGCCTTGGCATCGGACGCTGGGCAGCGTCCGATGGAGCCTCGGACGCTCCGATGGGGACACATCGGACGCTACCCTAACACTGTTCCAGCCGGAGCTGTCTACAGTGCAGGGCATCGGACGCTGGGGTAGCGTCCGATGCAGCGTCTGATGCCACATTTTGAGCTGTTTTGAAGATTTCTGTTATGGCTCCCTCTCCCAACCAAGTTCCAACTCAAATAAGAGGCAAATAAACACCAGTTGGAACCTAGTATGAGCATCCTCGCATAAACCCTCAATTTTATAAATATTTTGCCATAGGCTACATATCATTTTTAGGAAAAAATAGGCGATAAAACCCGAGGAGACAACATGTGGCCACCAAAACTAGGGGACTCAACCATTAGGAGCCTCAAATGCTCCCCCTAGCGGTGGACGAACACAGCGGTTGCTCAAAGCTTAACCGAAAAGGAACGACAAAGCAACATACATGCATATGCAATGCAATACGGAATTTGAATCTAGGTTGCTTGTCAAGTTTGCTCATGGGTAAGCTTCTTCACACGCTTTTTAGGGCGGTTATCTTAACCACGTCTGACAAGCCTATGTGCATAGCATAATTTAAACATGGCATATGATACAATGCAATGCAAAGACAACCCCCTTTCACCTTTTGACAAAGTTACTTAGATCAAGCACATTAAGCTCACTTCGCAATCTAAAAAGAGTGTTTTCATCTAGGGTTTTTGTGACGATATCCGCCAATTGATCTTCGGTTCTAACTCCCTCTAAGGATATGTCTTTCTTGGAAACATGGTCTCTAAGAAAGTGATGGCGAATATCTATGTGCTTGGTGCGAGAGTGTTGAACCGGGTTGTTAGCAAGCTTAACCGCGCTCTCATTGTCACACAACAAAGGTACCCTTTCTAGAACTACACCATAGTCTAAAAGGGTTTGTTTCATATAAAGGATTTGTGCACAACAAGCACCCACGGCTATGTATTCCGCCTCGGCGGTAGACAAGGCCACACTGTTTTGCTTTTTTGAGCTCCATGAAACTAGTGATCTCCCAAGCAAATGGCACCCTCCAGATGCGCTTTTTCTATCTACTTTGCAACCCGCGTATTCCGAATCGGAATACCCAACGAGTTGGAAGTTAGCTCCTTTGGGATACCAAAGGCCAATGCTTGGGGTGTGCTTTAGGTACCTAAGGATTCTTTTCACTGCTATGAGATGTGATTCCCTAGGATCGGCTTGAAAGCGAGCACACATGCACACACTAAACATGATGTCGGGCCTAGATTGAAGGACCGAGAAGCTAACCGAAAGCGACCAGAGGGGGGGGGGTGAATGGGAGCTTCAAAATTTCCTTACGGAAACTAGATGCCACTGTCCCAAAATCGACCCCAAGAGCGAACCCTAGAGCTTGCTAATGTCCACGACCCTATATGTAGGGTGGATGCTTCCTAGAAGCACAGCGAGACACTAGACAACTCTAGAAAGCCAACGCAAAAGACGGAAATCAATTCCGACAACGAACGAGCGAACCGCGGACGAAACCGTGCGAAACCAGTCGCATCGGACGCTGGCCTGCGTCCGATGCCAGACCACCGGAAGCGTCCGATGCAGACTGGGCGGTTCTGGAACCTTACTGTTCCACCATCGGACGCTGTGAACAGTAATCACCCAGCGTCCGATGCAAAGGCTCCGGCGCGTCCGATGGACAACGGACGCGTCCGATGCCTAGCGTCCGATGGAAACTAAAACGCCGAAAACGTGACACGCGTCACCGGAGCGTCCGATGCTAGGGACCCTAGCGTCCGATGCTCCCGTGATAGCGTCCGATGCTCCCGAAAACAGCGCAGTTCTTTGATGATTCAACCCGATCTCCTCTAAATCAAAAGCTCTAGGCCTAGGATTCGATCTGAGGGGTCACAAGGATGTTAGTGAGCTATCTCTAAGAGATCATGGCTCGAACCTAACTCCAAATCGGTGAATCAAGAAATTTCGGGGCATGGAGGCAAGAACGCAATCCAAAACGAAAATCGATCGATCTCCTAGACCGTGAGGTTAGAGTTTAATTCCTTCGGTGGAAAGGAGAGCCTCACGATCTAGAACAACTTGGTTCAAACGGTTTTGCAAAAGATGAACCGAGCAAAGAGATCAAGCGACGGGAAAATCGTGGAGAAAAAGGATTCCGCGAAGAACACAAAGGAAACGCGAATCACAGCCACGAACTCGAATTAAGGACGCAAATCAAGCCATCGATCTGTGCTCCAAAGTGAGGATACGGCCTCACTTCCTCAAATCAACAGTACACAGAGTGGAGTCTCTCTGCGGATCTCAACTAGCTAGAGCAGGGGATGGGAGAGTGGAAACCCTAGGTGCTAGGAAGCAAATGACTGCGCTAACTGAGATTGAGATAGGGAGGAGGGTGTCTCCCCTAGACTACTTATACTAACCTAGCCTAAGTCTATTTCCTACTCTACCCCTCTCTACTCTAATTACAGAGCGGACCAGCCTAACCCTAAGGCTATTCTAGTCCACCCGCTGGTGGTAGGTAGATCCGACGGCCACGCCCGCACGGTCTTCCGCGTCGCCTCCACGCAACCTTCAGATCGCCGCCACGTGCCGCCACCACTCTGCACCCCCCGGTTTTGCGGCCCAAACCGGGAAACCAGCCTTTTCCATCAGCCCCCGGTTTTGAGGCCCAAACCGGGAAACCAGCCTCCAGCCCGAGTTTTGTGGCCAAACTCGGAAACCGTCCGCGCCCGAGTTTTGAGGCCCAAACTCGGAAACCGGCCCACGCCCAGGTTTTGAGGCTCAACCTGGAAACCGTCGCGCCCAGGTTTTGTGGCTCAACCTGGAAACCCAGCACCCAGGTTTTGAGGCCCAAACCTGGAAACCGTCCACCGTTGGTTTTTCCCGGGCTCTACCAACAAACCGGCGTCGTAGAGGGGATGCACCGCCTGTGCACCCCTTCCACCGACATGATCGCACTTCTCCGCCTGTCGCTGTCGCAGGCTGCCAGCCACCACAGCTGATCCTCCGGCCTCCAGTCCATCAGTCCAAGTCCACGTCCGCCCTTCACCGTCCGATACATCGGCATGGCACGTCCGCCGCACGGCACGCCCATCCTTCATCGCGCCCGGTCCGTCGGCACGGCACGTCGCAACTTGACCTTCACCCGCCATCGATCACTGTCTCCGTGCTCGACACCTGCACAACACAAGCCAAAGAACATGCGCATCATCTCCATTGACAATCACTCATCACACAGAGACTCGGCATACACCCATGTATCCGCAATCTCCCCCTTGATGAGTGCATTGTCAACTCCACAACAAATCATGAATAAGAAGAAGGAGGTAGGAAGGAGTGGGAAGAGAAAACCCAACCAAATGACCCAGAAGCCTTAACAAAAGCCGAAGAAGGTCAAGTGGATGAAGCAAAAACTTGGTCCCCAAAGACATGGGCAACGGCTTGACGCAACCAAGCAAAGCAAAGCTAGCCCTCAAGAAGAGGTAGAACAGGCTCAACACCGCTAGCAGATAGCAATTGAAGATCGGAGGACAACAGAAGCAAAATGCTAGTCCCTCAAGATAGAGGCACAGAGGCTCAACACAACTAGCAAGAAAATCACTCCGAACCAATTGAAAATCAACCCAAACCAAATGGGAAAGCACACCAGACGATACCAATTGAAAGCCAAATGAAAAAGCTTATGAAAGCTCATGAGAAGCTAGGAACGTTTGCTAGTCCCTCAAGACAGAGGCAACGGCTCAACACAACTAGCAAACTCCCCCTCGACAAATGCAAGCAACTAGGACAAAAGATTTTCAGGGCATATGATTTGCGTAAATTTCTCCCCCTAGTTGAAAATGCACTTATCAAGGCCAAAAGGTATCGGAGAAGCAACTCTCTTCACATAAACTCCCCCTGAACACAAGATCTCCTTCCACAATGCATATGAAGTCAAAATGCAAGTTAGGAGCTTCAAGTATATAGTCAAAAGAGTGCAAAGATGCTCTAATCAGTATAGCTCCAACATCTCAATTAAGCACTCAAATAGCAAAGGCTCAAACTGATCACTTATACGAAATATGAAGCATATGAGCATGTGAGCAGTTTTAAGCCAAAAGGATAGTCACCATCAAAATAGCACTAGACATGTATAGAAGGAATCCAAACAAGTGCTAAGCATATATACAAGGTGAACTACCCCTAGCAAAGTTCAATCATCATGCATAGGAATGAAGCATATACTTGTGATTTCAAATTCATATCGGAGTTGCAGCGGTAAAAGAATTCACAAGTTCATTTTTAGCATGTGATTGCGAGAGGTTGAAAGCTTGTCATCGCCTAACTTTTCAACCGTGCGAAGCCTATGCCGAAGCAATCAGAAGCTTAAAGCAACGGTTTCGGTCATACACTACATGGCTCAAGTTTAACTCAAAGTGCAATGAGAAACAGTCTCAATACCATGAGGTGTTGACAAGCAATCCCATCTTGATCTTTTCAATTCAACAATACTTGGTTCAGATTTTAAGCAAGTTATGAACAACCAAGCAAGTGAATGACTCAGAACTAGAGACATAGCAACCTAGCATATATGAAAAGCAGGAATGGACTCAACACACCCTACACATGCTAGTTGCATATCTCAATGGTGAACATTTTCAGATTTATATACATTAGGCATAATTCACCATTCCAAAAAATAGCTCGCTCATAACATGTAACAGTGATCAGAAAGAGCATAAGCTACAAGCATCATCATAAGTATCGGAGCAATACTAACAAGAGCATAATTACATTCTAGTGAATATAGACATGAAGCTCAGAATGTAAATGCGTATGCCCGACACAAAACTGAACGAAAGAAGATACCAAAAGGAGAGACTCAAGAAACTCAAAAGAAAAGAGCCTCAAAATAAAAGAGTCAGTCTGTACATCTCAAAATGCTTCCCCCATCTAAAAGGGGAAACACACACCAAGCTCACCCCTCAACCTATTAAAGGTTGATTCGTCTAAAGGCTTGGTGAAAATATCAGCCAATTGGTGATGAGTATCGACATGGCGAAGGTCGATATCACCCTTCTCCTGGTGGTCTCGCAAGAAATGAAAGCGCACATCAATGTGTTTGGTTTTCGAGTGAAGCACAGGGTTCTTAGCAACGCTAATGGCACTCGTGCTGTCACAAAGCAAAGGAACTCGAGTAAAGCTCAAACCAAAATCACGCAAAGTGGCCATCATCCAGAGTAACTGGGAACAGCAGCTAGCCGCAGCAACATATTCAGCCTCCGTGGTAGACTGAGCGACACTAGACTGCTTGCGAGAAGACCACGACACCAGAGAAGATCCAATAAACTGGCAAGTCCCAGAAGTGGACTTGCGCTCAATGCGACAACCAGCAAAATCAGCATCAGAAAAACCACAAAGCGAGAGGGTGGAGGAAGCAGAATACCAAATCCCGAGCTCGGGCGTGAAACGAAGGTACCTGAAGATGCGCTTCACCGCCTGACGGTGAGAAATGCGTGGCGAAGCCTGAAAGCGCGCGCACAAGCACACGGCGAACTGAATGTCCGGCCGTGTCGCCGTCAGGTAGAGCAGCGATCCAATCATGCTGCGGTACTCCTTCTGGTCCACTGCTTCTCCATCCGTGTCGGCATCCAGGGCAGTCGTCGTCGAAGCCGCTCCCGGCGGCGCGGCAGGCGGAGGGGGTGCTGGATCATCTATACCTTCAGCACCCTCTTCCTCGTCATCGAAAAGAGGCTCTCCAACCTCGTGATCACCTGCACGCTCAAAACGAGAAGAAGGAGAAACAAGAGTCTCGTCGAAGGTGACATCTGATGTCTCCATGACTCGGTTAGTGTCAAGGTTAAGTACACGATAAGCTCGAGTGTGAGTGCCATAACCCAAAAACACACCGTCAGAAGAACGAGACTCAAACTTGTCTAGGTTGCCTTTTTTCAATATAAAACAGTGGCAACCAAAGACTCTAAAATAACTCACCTTGGGCTGGCGACCAAAACGCAACTCATAAGAGGTCTTCTTCAAAAACACTCTCAGAAAAATGCGATTCGAAATATAGCATGCAGTGTTCATAGCTTCGGCCCAATAGCGCCTAGGAGTCCTATGCTCATCAAGCATCGTCCTGGCCATCTCAACAAGGGTCCGATTCTTCCTCTCTACAACACCATTTTGGGGTGGTGTATAGGGAGAAGAAAACTGATGCTCCAAACCAAGGCGTTTACAAAACTTCTCAAAATCCGAATTTTTAAACTCGGAACCATTATCACTTCTAATCGCTCGCATCGAGTTCAAAGGGAACTCGTTCTGAAGACGCAAAATCAGATCGCGAGCGAAGGAGAATGTCTCGGACTTCTCAACTAAAAAGAAGACCCACGAATACCTCGAAAAGTCGTCAACAATAACAAGCACATACCACTTCCCACCAACCGAGCTCACCCGAGCCGGACCAACAAGGTCCATATGCAAAAGCTCTCCGGGGTGCGAGGTCATAACCTTGGTCAAAGGATGGTGGGGAGCAGCAACCATCTTTCCATGCCGGCAAGCATGGCAAACTAGATCCTTCTCCAACGAAAGCTTGGGCAATCCTCGGATTAAGCCAAGTGAGCTAAGTCTTGCAAGCAAGTCAAAACTCAGGTGACCGAGCCTCCTATGCCACTTCCAAAGATCAGAAGAAGAAGGACTAGCCAAAAGACAGCGAGAAGATCCAAACGACTTTGAGAAATTCGCGCGAAAGACATTCCCAAAGGGTGAAATCAGACATACAAGATCACCCTGAGGATCTAAGATCCGGCTAAGGTTCGGTTTGAAACGAATCTCATAGCCTTCACGAAAAAGTTGCGAAACAGAAAGCAAGTTAAAATGCAGGTTAGAAACAAGAGCAACCTCGCGCAACACAAAGTGCTCATTAACCCGCACTGCACCAACGGACAATACCTTGCCCTTACCTTTGTCGCCGAAGGTTATGTACTCCTTTCCGGCGACCGGACTATGGCTGGAGAACCATTTGGCATTTCCGGTCATGTGCCTCGAGCAACCGGAATCCACAAGCCAAATGTCCTCCAACCGCTCCTCCTACATCAATAAAAAGACATAGGGTGAACATACGGTCCAACACTGGGGTTAGTAAGATAAGAAGGAAACCAGTGTTGGGCCGGCTGCTCAAAAGAACGGTCAGTGTAAAAACCAACCTGTCTAGGGGGATAGCGATCACCACGCACAGGAAAACGTGGTCCGCTGGGGAAGAAGCGCTCACCGCGAAACTCTACCTGCGGTGGGACAAAGCGCTCAACAAAGCCTCCGCCACGGGGTCCGTTACCTGCAAAAGCAGGACCCCGTCGGGCACGCTCTCTACGAGGTCTACGCCTAGGAGCCTGCTGCTCAACTCTAGCGTCTCTCCTCGGAGCTCTCTCCTGCCTAGGCCTCACAAACTGAGGTGCTCTACCTCTAGGCCTAGTCTCCCTCCTAGGGGCTCTCTCCTGCTGCCTAGGCTGGGTATGCTTCCCTCCAGACCTAGCAGCTCTCCCCTGAGGCTTCGGAGCATGTCCACCACGAGCTGGGTGAAACATGTCCGGGTTCTGCATCTCCCTAGCACGGCGCGCCTCTCTCCTGCGCCTAAAGCAGAACTCACTCAGGTGACCATCCCGCCCACAAAAGTCACACTGAAACCTCACCGCGCGCAAAGGGGGTTGTTGGTTTGCAGGGATGTGGGTATGGTTCACCTTGCCCTTGCCCTTCTGTGGCAACTCCTCTCGGATGGGTGGCATTGTGTCAAGCTTGTTCTTTAGGTGATTGGGCTTGGGTTGCCATTGTGGATTCTTGGGTGGAGCCTTGGGGGGTTCAACTACAACTCCATCCTTGGTGACAGGCTTGGCAGGCTCTTTGGGTGGAAGCTTGGTTAGTTTGGGAGTAGTGGTGAAGTTGTGCTTCTCACAGGGGTTCAGACCACTAGACTCTCCAATCTTACCAAAAGCTGAAAGATCAACACTCTGGCCAAGACCTACATCAGGAGCCCCAGCAGCTCGCTTGAATTGGGAGATCATCATCCCGAGCTGAGGCTCACCACAAGACACCCATGACAAGACGGTCCGAAGGTATGTGTTTTCCTCCTCGGTACGCACCTTGTCATGCCTCACATTGGCCATCTCCTGCTCCAGGCCCTCACACAAAGCACACCTCTTGACACAAGTGCTATCCGAGCCGGCCTTCTCAAAAGACTCAAGCTTGGCATTCTTCTCTGCCAACTCGGATTGCAAGACAGGACAAGTCTTGCACGCACCCAACAGCTGCGGTCTAGCTCGGAGCTCATCCACCTCATCTACCAGCGCAGCATGCTTACTCCTCAGAATGAGAAGATCCGTCATGTGCGCGGCGCAACTCTCGCACTCCAACTCCTCCGACACAACCACGGTGGACCGAGCGAACTCAAGCTCCTTCACCGTGTCCTCCCACTTCTGCCTAAACTCCTTGCGCTCTCTAGCGGCACGCCTAAGCAACTTGTCTTGACTAAGGAGGGCAGCAGTCAACTTCTCAACCTCGGAGGAAAGCTCGTCGTAGGTGAGAGATACCTGGGAGGTGTCGTCGTCGTCGTCGTTCCGAGGGGTACGCTCCGGCTCGCCGTCGACCTCATCTCCGAGCGCCATGGTACACAGGCCTTCGTCGCCGGCGAAGAAGCACAAGCCGTTGAACGTGTCCTCCAGCTTCTTCTTCTCGGACTCGTCATCACTCGATCGAGCGGAGTCGTCATCCGAGCCGTCGACGTCGCTGAGCGTGGCGAAGAACGCTCGCTGCTCAGCCTGCTGCTTCTCCAAGTACTTCTTCTTGATGTACTCTTTGTTGAAGCCGCCCCGCTTCTTGTGCCTTGGGGGAACGTGCTTCTCCTTGTACTTGGAGTCGCGCCTGTGGCCGTGATCGCCCTTCCCAAGATGCTTGTTCTTCTTCTTGGGGCAGTCGGCGATGAAGTGGTCGGGGTCGCCGCACTCGTAGCATCCGGTGCGTCCTCCTCCGCGACGACGGTTCATGCGGTTGTTGTGGAACCGCGAGAACCGGTTGGCAAGCAAAGCCAACTCGTCGTCTCCCAAAGACTCCAGCTGGTCCTCTGTCACAGAAAAGAGAGAAGAAAGCGCAAAGCCAGCTGAGGGGTTAGAGGAAGAGCCGGAAACCAAAGCCATGGACGGGCGAGAAGGATTTTCAAAAGAAGCCCTCGCCATAGCATCAATCTCACTGGACTTGAGCTTACTGAAGAGCTCGTCGCAGGTGAGAGTCTCATAGTTCGGCGATTCGATGATTGCCTGAACCTTGGAGTCCCACATCGAACGGTCAAGAGTGTGCAAAAGCTTCAAAGCACGCTCATGATCGTCAAATGGCAACTGCTCTCTGTTAGCCCTCATCCTGTTGACAATCACCTGAAAACGAGCGAATAAACTTTCTATGCTCTCGCCAGGTTGATGTCTAAAGTTCTCATACTCTCGCTTGAACGACTCGTAGAGTCGGGTTTTGACTTGAGAGGTGCCCTCATGAAAACGCATGAGAGTATCCCAGATCTCCCGAGCCGTAGCGAGGTGAGAAACGCGATCAAACTCACCCATGCTCAAACAAGAGAAAAGAGCATTACGGGCTCGGCTATTGGCATCGTGCTCATCGATCTGCTGTTGATTCACACGAGCAGCCAAGACCACGTAATCAGGGGAGTTGCAAATATCCCAGATCGAAGCGCCCAAGCTCTGCAAATAGGCCGACATACGTATCTTCCAATACGCATAGTTCGTCCCATCGAAAAACGGCGGTTTGCCCACGCCGCGATCCATGTCGCCTTCGGTGGATCTGGAACCGGCTAAGGTGGAAGATCCTTAACCCGCTCCGATACCAATTGAAGGACCGAGAAGCTAACCGAAAGCGACCAGAGGGGGGGGGGTGAATGGGAGCTTCAAAATTTCCTTACGGAAACTAGATGCCACTGTCCCAAAATCGACCCCAAGAGCGAACCCTAGAGCTTGCTAATGTCCACGACCCTATATGTAGGGTGGATGCTTCCTAGAAGCACAGCGAGACACTAGACAACTCTAGAAAGCCAACGCAAAAGACGGAAATCAATTCCGACAACGAACGAGCGAACCGCGGACGAAACCGTGCGAAACCAGTCGCATCGGACGCTGGCCTGCGTCCGATGCCAGACCACCGGAAGCGTCCGATGCAGACTGGGCGGTTCTGGAACCTTACTGTTCCACCATCGGACGCTGTGAACAGTAATCACCCAGCGTCCGATGCAAAGGCTCCGGCGCGTCCGATGGACAACGGACGCGTCCGATGCCTAGCGTCCGATGGAAACTAAAACGCCGAAAACGTGACACGCGTCACCGGAGCGTCCGATGCTAGGGACCCTAGCGTCCGATGCTCCCGTGATAGCGTCCGATGCTCCCGAAAACAGCGCAGTTCTTTGATGATTCAACCCGATCTCCTCTAAATCAAAAGCTCTAGGCCTAGGATTCGATCTGAGGGGTCACAAGGATGTTAGTGAGCTATCTCTAAGAGATCATGGCTCGAACCTAACTCCAAATCGGTGAATCAAGAAATTTCGGGGCATGGAGGCAAGAACGCAATCCAAAACGAAAATCGATCGATCTCCTAGACCGTGAGGTTAGAGTTTAATTCCTTCGGTGGAAAGGAGAGCCTCACGATCTAGAACAACTTGGTTCAAACGGTTTTGCAAAAGATGAACCGAGCAAAGAGATCAAGCGACGGGAAAATCGTGGAGAAAAAGGATTCCGCGAAGAACACAAAGGAAACGCGAATCACAGCCACGAACTCGAATTAAGGACGCAAATCAAGCCATCGATCTGTGCTCCAAAGTGAGGATACGGCCTCACTTCCTCAAATCAACAGTACACAGAGTGGAGTCTCTCTGCGGATCTCAACTAGCTAGAGCAGGGGATGGGAGAGTGGAAACCCTAGGTGCTAGGAAGCAAATGACTGCGCTAACTGAGATTGAGATAGGGAGGAGGGTGTCTCCCCTAGACTACTTATACTAACCTAGCCTAAGTCTATTTCCTACTCTACCCCTCTCTACTCTAATTACAGAGCGGACCAGCCTAACCCTAAGGCTATTCTAGTCCACCCGCTGGTGGTAGGTAGATCCGACGGCCACGCCCGCACGGTCTTCCGCGTCGCCTCCACGCAACCTTCAGATCGCCGCCACGTGCCGCCACCACTCTGCACCCCCGGTTTTGCGGCCCAAACCGGGAAACCAGCCTTTTCCATCAGCCCCCGGTTTTGAGGCCCAAACCGGGAAACCAGCCTCCAGCCCGAGTTTTGTGGCCAAACTCGGAAACCGTCCGCGCCCGAGTTTTGAGGCCCAAACTCGGAAACCGGCCCACGCCCAGGTTTTGAGGCTCAACCTGGAAACCGTCGCGCCCAGGTTTTGTGGCTCAACCTGGAAACCCAGCACCCAGGTTTTGAGGCCCAAACCTGGAAACCGTCCACCGTTGGTTTTTCCCGGGCTCTACCAACAAACCGGCGTCGTAGAGGGGATGCACCGCCTGTGCACCCCTTCCACCGACATGATCGCACTTCTCCGCCTGTCGCTGTCGCAGGCTGCCAGCCACCACAGCTGATCCTCCGGCCTCCAGTCCATCAGTCCAAGTCCACGTCCGCCCTTCACCGTCCGATACATCGGCATGGCACGTCCGCCGCACGGCACGCCCATCCTTCATCGCGCCCGGTCCGTCGGCACGGCACGTCGCAACTTGACCTTCACCCGCCATCGATCACTGTCTCCGTGCTCGACACCTGCACAACACAAGCCAAAGAACATGCGCATCATCTCCATTGACAATCACTCATCACACAGAGACTCGGCATACACCCATGTATCCGCATAGATGCGGTCAAATATAACAAGCTACCAACCATAGAACGGTAGAGAGTTTGATCGACCGGGTTACCTCCCACATCTAGGTCGAGATGTCCTTTTGTTGGCATTGGAGTCTTGATAGGTGTTAGGGGAAGGGACCCTCGGCAGTGGCACCACGCAGGCTGACTCAACAAAGCGGCCCCGCGCGTCCTGCGCACCCTCGCCGCCTGCCCTTTTTTATCTTGTTAAGTCCCTCAAGTCACCGCTCAAGCCCCCGAATACTGACCCAACCTTCGGAGTGTTCAACAATTTCTTACAGTCAAAGGGCATGAAGAGCGCTGGGAGCAACCCTCGCGCATCCTGCACACCTTCGCCGAGAGGCCCAGGCCCAACTGGTGGCCAAGGGACCCGGACTTCGTGACTGGACTGATATCTTCGCAAGACGAAGGCCAGCCCTCGAATTCCCGCGAGGGTGGGCACCAGGGTTTTTTTTACCGACTGGATTAACAAAACTGCCGGCCTCCGGTAGCGGCTTACCGGTCCGGTTTGACCGGTAACCGCTAGGTACCGGCCGGTTTGAAGTTTGAATTCAAACGCCTCAGTTGTTCGGTTTTGCAGCGGTAAACCGATCGGTTTGGGTCGGTTACCGACCGGTTAGATCGGTAACCGGACCAAACCGGTGGGTCGTCTTTTTTTTGTCGGATAAAAATGATTTTTTGGTACTTCCTTTGGACATATAGATATAAAAAAGACCGCACAATGCGGCAATAAATTCATTGTCTCAAAAACATGAACAAATAGTCGCATACAAATAGTTGCATCAACAGAGCTGTGAAACCATGTGACCCCATTGCAATAAATAAGAAAGTTCACAACATTCATTTTTGTGGGGCCAGTCCAAGAATCACACATCAGCGAGATGCCAAACGTGGGCCACTCTTTCTGAAACTTTGCGTACCTCTCCTTCAAGTCTTTTACATTTAGATCTAGGTACTTCCCATCAATTTTCCTTCCAGTGGGGGACAAGATGCCTTCACCAGCAACCATAAGCAATTAATAAGAACATGGAACGATACATAAGTTCAATTGTTTTTAGTTATAGGTACTTACCCCACTTCTGTGTCTCTCGGACGGCACCAACAAAGTACGGGCAGTCCGCATTCCGTCCCGGTATTCTTGCATGATGGTAAAATTTTGCCCAAGCTTTACCGATGGCTTCCTTTGCATTTTTTCCCTTCTGGGTCCAGCGCCCTGTATCAATCCTTGGTTGTACCAATCTTCTCCTGCCACCGGATGCCACATTGTAGTCTTCCACGACCACAGGTGTCTCCCTCTGTGATCCTGATCTTCTGAGCATCCTCGAAATAGGATTCCCACCACGGGAACCTCCACTGCCACCCCCATCTCCACCACCACTACCACCTGCACGAGAAGTACCCCCTCCACGCTCGTAATGACCGCCTCTGTCCTGCACACTCTGTTGATACTCATATTCAGCTCTCGACTGTTGCAGGGCAGCCTCCATCTGAGCCTCATACTCATCATCATTAACGGGATGGTTCCCCTCCTGTGCAGCTCTTTGTTGTGCGAGCCTTTGGCGAGCTCGGTCAGCCGTCGCCCTCTTGGCGCGGTCAAGATCTCTCTGGAAATACTCGCGCACCTCTGGTGGCACACGGCTACAATGCACAACCTCCATCTCGCGCGCTGCCAAATGCTGCTTCAATCTTGTTGCACCACCGACCCCTTTTGTCAGGTGACAATAATTGCACCGCCACCCGGGAGCGAGATTTTCACCATGCTCCCAGACAACGTCTTTGTGCCTGCCCGACATTGTCTACCTGCATAAACAGACAACACAAAATCACACCCACGTAAATTTTATCTATACAATATATACAAAAAAATATACATCCTAACACAAATCATACCTCAAATCCTAAATCCTAAACAAATTAAATACATCGTAAATTAAATTGTACCCTAAACCTAAACCTAACCCTAACCCTAACCTAAATCCATCCATCCTAATTTCTAACACAGATCCTGCCTAAGTACAACAATCCTAACACAAAACTACACCCAAAACATATAGCTACTTAACTAAAATACCAAAAAAAAGGGGGGAAACTTACCTGCGGAACCGAGCTAACCGCTCGGTAACCGAACGCAACCGCTCGGTTACCGAGCCGCCGGAGCGGCTAGCCGAGGGCGCGTCGCCGGAGCGGTTACCGCTCGCTCCCGCTCGGTAACCGAGCCTAACCGAGCGGTTAGCCGGCGGCGGCGAGCGGACGGCGGCGCTGGGGGCGGAGGGCAGGGGGCGGGGCGCGGATAAGGCTCGGGAAGGCACCCTTCTGCCCCCCCGCCCGGCCAGGAGTCGTTTTGTGCCCGTGAGCGCCTAATGGGCCTCATGGGCCTTAACGGGCCGTCCCTTTTTTTTCAAACTTCCAAACGTCCAAATAAATACTAAACGAACTCCAATTTGAAAAATTTTTATACCATTGGTCTACATAAATTATAATCTATTTTTAGGAGTTTTTTGGGGACTTTTTTTTTCAAATTTTCAAGTTTCAAATTCAAATTTGGTAACCGGCTTACATGGTAACCGGACCGGCCCGGTTGGACCGGTTACCGACCGGTTCGTCGGTTACCGTTCCGGTAAGAAAAACCATGGTGGGCACTAGTCGAGCGGCGGCGGGCGCGTGGAAAGCAGGCTAGGGTTTCGGCCCCAGCTATGTTTGTACGAGTTTGCCCTTCTGTATGTATAGCGCAGAGGAATCTTTCTTGTACCCTACTGTAATTTGGTCGGCACCCCTTGGTATCCCCTATAAATACCGGGGGGTGAACAGTGTAACAGGGCAGTTTTTTTTGGGGAATAGAGCCACGGTCACACTGTTCTCGTTTCCTCATACCTTTGCACTGTCTTGTTCCCGCTACATCTTTGCTTCGGTTCCGACGATTGGCCACCTTCGCCACTCCCCTGTACGTGTGCGGAGGTAGGGCAAGAGTGTGTTACCAACAGTTTGGCGCCGTCCGTGGGGATCAGAGTTCGAAATGGTGGGAAACAGAAGAGCGACCAATACCAGAGACCTTCGCGTGGCTAGAGAAGCTGCGGCGGTGGTTCCACCTGCCGAGGAAATCGCGGAACCCTCGAGAGCAGAAGATGTAACTCCAGATTCAGAAGTCTCGGGCCCTCAAACCCGGACGCCAGCGCAGCTGCACCCCCACTCTCCTGGAGGAGGAGAAGGAGGAGACGAGGAGGAATTGGGCCTCGAGGCCCTGGAAAGGCTTCAAGCTGAACTGCAAGAGAAGAAAAGGCGCCTGGACCAGCTTGAGAGGCACAACCGGTTGCGCGCCATCAGGCAAAAGGCAGACGAGGCTAGGGATGGAACGATTGGGAAATGCCACCACTACAGGGGGGAAATGAGGAGCAGGATCATGGCAACCTCCGCCGCCATCCACCACCCCCACCACCACCAAATCACCCAGAACCATACCCTATGAGACAACCAAACTTTCGCCAACTCTAACCAGATGAGATAGAGCCTAACCTTCGCAACCAGCGCAGAGCCCAACAACACCAAATGCCCTATGACCCAAAGTCACCACTCTCCCAAATACTGCAAACCCAACCCTGGCCGCCTTGCTACAATCCGCAAAACCTCCCGCGTTACGATGGACTCACTACCCTCGCCAGTTCATAATGAGCTACGAAGCGGCAGTCGCCGCAGCAGGAGGGGATGAGTCAACAATGGCGAAGTCTTTTGTAATCATCCTTCGTGACATAGCGCAGACTTGGTACAGCAACCTTCGCCCCGGAACAGTGGATTCCTGGGCCAACCTTAGAGACAGACTCTCCACAAACTTCAAGGCATCACGGCAGCCCCATCAAACCCCATCGAGCTGTTTAACTGCAAACAAGAAGAGCGCGAACCGTTACAAGACTACTGGCGAAGGTTCATCCAGATCAGAGCAAGAACTCCGGGAATATCCGACGAGGCCGTGATCCTCGCTGCAGTCAGCGGCTTACGCCCAGGCCCATGTTCCTCAAAGTTCGCCAGACAACCAGCAAACACAATCGAAGAGCTTCATGACACAATGGAAAGGTACTGCAGAGCGGACATGGATTTTCGGGCAAAGTCCGATGCCCGAAGGTCGCAGCAGAAACCACAGCCGAGGCCCCAAGCGAGAGAAAACAACCCTCGCCAAGATCAGAGCAATGTCGGAGCAATCAACAAGGCAAATCCTATCGAAGACCAGAGAAGAAGCACTCAGCCTTCGGGCAACCAAAACCCACATGGTTTTCCACCCCCGCCTGACCAAAGAAACCAACAGAGGGACCCGGCCAAAATGTACTGTCATTTCTGTGGCCTAGGAAAGGGGCACACAACAATGCAATGCGAGTGCTTCGCCAGAGGGAAAGAGTACCAGGAGTCCAAAAGAGCCTCTTCAATGGAAAACAGAACCGTCAATCACACCAGAAAGCCAAATTTCAACCCAACCCAACCTCCCTATTAGTACACCCCCGTAAACTACGGCTTACCCTCGCACCAACCTTTCTACTCTCAGCACCCACACTACAACCACACCTCATATCAATCAACCTCTTTTCCTCAACGCCAAAATGTGTCATACACTGTCACATTCCCAACAACCCCTCAAACCCAAACCAACCAACAAGCAAGCAACACCCTACCACCACCACCACCAATACCGGCTCTGCCAGCACCCCAACCAGTCAAATCCGAAGCCCAAACCCAGACAACCATCAACAACCCAACATCAACCTTCGGTGTGATACTAGCTATCACCAGAGGCTCCAACGAAGATCACGGCAACAAGAGGCAAAAGAAAGAACATGCTCGAAGAGTGCACTATGTAGCCGTCGAAGGACCGCACAAGTTTGGCCGATGGTCTCACATCCCGATAACCTTCGATTCCAGTGACATGAAGTTAAGGGATTACCCTCACACTGATGCAATGGTGATCGAAACCAACTTAGCAGGGTGGACAGTCACCAAAATTCTCGTCGATACAGGAAGCTCCGCTGACATCCTGTTCGCCACAACCTTCGACAGCATGAAGCTTGACAGAAACCTCTTACAACCCTCCGATAACCCACTATACGGTTTCGGCGGGCAACAAGTAAGAGCTATCGGAAAAATATCTCTGTCCGTTACCTTCGGAGATCAGCTGAACTGCAGAACTGAGCATATAACCTTCGATGTGGTCAACATGTTCTATCCTTACAATGCAATTTTTGGCCGAGGGGTCACCAACGCATTCAACGTTGTAATACACCCTGCATACCTTTGCATGAAGCTTCCTGCTCCGAAAGGGGTTGTCGCAGTGTACGGAGATCAAGACATTGCAAGAGCAGCCGAAGGAACAGTAGCACCAGGGCAACGCAATGTCCACAATTTGTCAAAGCCTCGAGCCGCAAACCTTAGCGACGAGGGTGAAGAATGCATTGATAGAGTAAAAGCATCACCCAAAGAAGAGACTAAACAAGTCCGACTCTTCGAGGGCAATTCAGAAAGGAAAGTGTTCATCTCAGCCAACCTAGACCCCCACTCAGAAGACAATCTTATTCACTTCCTCAAGGAAAGCTCCGATACCTTCGCTTGGTCAGCGGAGGACCTCAAGGGCGTAAATAGAACATTGATCGAGCACAGCCTAAACATCAAACCAGGCTATTGCCCAGTTAAGCAAAAGCTTCGTAAAATGTCAGAAGAGAGAAAAGAGGCAGCGAAGGCAGAGGTAAAAAGACTTCTGGACGCAGGCGTCATCCGTCCAGTCAAATATCCAACATGGCTCTCAAACGTCGTGCTAGTTCAGAAAAAGAACAAGAAATGGAGAATGTGTGTTGATTTCACAAGCCTGAACAAAGCCTGTCCGAAGGATGATTTCCCTCTGCCTAACAAAAGCACCTTGGTTGACAGAGCAGCTGGCTGCCAAATGCTATCTCTCCTCGACTGTTTCTCAGGGTACCACCAGATTTGGATGAATGAGGAAGATGAGGAAAAAACAAGCTTCATCACACCTTCAGGCACCTTTTGTTTTCGAAGAATGGCAGAGGGCCTCAGAAACGCAGGATCAACCTTCGCTCGCATGACAACTGAAGTCTTCAAAGACGAGCACGCCATCTCTGCATACGTTGATGATTTGATCGTACAGAGTGAGCTAAAAGAAAATCACATAACAGACTTGGAAAGAGTGTTCAAAAACCTTCGGTCCGCCGGACTCAAACTAAACCCCGAAAAATGTGTTTTCGGGGTAAGCGAAGGAAAACTACTGGGCTGCATTGTCTCAGCAAGGGGAATTGAAGCCAACCCCGAAAAAATTGATGCCATCATCAATATGGAACCACCAACGACCAGGAAAGCAACTCAGCACTTGTCAGGACGATTAGCAGCACTCAGTAGATTCATCTCCAGGTCCGCTGAGCGAGGGTTACCTTTCTTTGAAACATTGAGAAGCACTGCACCATTCAATTGGGGACCTCGGCAGAAGAAAGGTTCGAGGATTTGAAAAAGTATCTCACCAACTTAACTGTTTTAACTAGCCCAAGCAAAGGGGACCTGTTACTGCTGTACGTCGCAGCTTCGCCTCACGCAACAAGCGCAGTCCTAATCAAAAGTTACACGAGAACAACAGAACGAGGCAAGCCCCAATCTACTATGTATGAGAAACCCTCGAAGGTCCCAAATGAAACTACTCAGAGCTCGAGAAGATAGCATACGCCGTGGTCATGACATCAAGAAAGCTAAAGCATTACTTCCAGGCACATGAGATCCATGTACCCTCGGTATACCCCCTCGAGAATATTTTCAAGAATAGCGAGGCAGTTGGCAGAATAGGGAAATGGGCAGTCGAGCTCAACATCTATGCTATAACCTTCGTCGGGAGGACAGCAATCAAATCACAGGCATTAGCAGATTTCATAGCTGAGTGGACCCCTGACCCCCGCAGAGATGGAACTCAACAAGACCCATTCTGGACAGTATATGTCGACGGAGCCTAGGGAGCAACTGGAGCAGGGGCCTCGGCCATTCTAGTTTCGCCATCCGGGTCTAAGCTAAGATATGCAAGAAGGCTCAACTTCAAATGCACAAACAACTCCGCAGAGTACGAGGCAGTGGTACTAGCACTCTCAAGGCTTCGATCGTTGTCAGTCCGAAGGGCAGTCATCAGTACAGACTCTCAAGTCATCGCGGGGCACATCGAGAAAAATTATAAAGCAAAAGATCCAGAGCTACAAAAATACCTACAATATGTCCGAAGGTTAGAATCTTTCTTCCTCGGCATAACAGTGAAAGCAATACCGAGGTCAGACAACAACGAGGCAGACAATCTGGCCAAAGCGGCAGCACAACAACTTCAGTTACCCCCAGACGTATTCTATGAAGCCGCGACACAATCAGCCTTTGAAGTGTCCGAGAAAACAGCGAAGCTGATCAATGCAATCCAGAGCGAAGATTGGAGAGCACCAATCATGGCCTATATCAAGGGGCTACATGAACCCGACAACAAAGAAGAAGAAAACAGACTTAAACAAAGGGTTCGAGGGTACAAAATTATGGACAACATTCTGCTCAAAGCTTCGGTAACCTCGCCTTGGCTCAAATGTGTCTCACAGACTAAAGGGAATGACATCCTTAAACTCGTTCATGAAGGTATCTGCGATTCACACAATGGACCGAGGGCGTTAGTTGGAAAAGCTTTTCGACAAGGTTTCTACTGGCCGACGGCGTTAAGAGACGCAGAAAACATCGTCAAACATTGCGAGGGTTGCCAACTAACGGCAAAAACACAAAATGCCCCAGGGGCTCCAACAACTCTGATATGCCCAACATGGCCGTTGCAAAGATGGGCAATGGACCTCGTCGGTCCACTCCCAACAGCTCCAGGAAACCTTCGCTACGCAGTCGTAGCTGTGGAATACTTCACGAAATGGATTGAAACTAGACCACTGGCTTCCATCACCTCCTTGGCCGTGAAGAAGTTTTTTTGGCAGCAAATAATTTGCCGGTTCGGAGTCCCCAAATACCTAACTGTTGACAATGGCACTCAATTCGACAGCGAGGTTTTCAAAGAATTTTGCGCACAAATCGGAACAATCCTATGCTTCGCCTCAGTCCGGCACCCTCAATCCAACGGTTTAGTCGAAAGAGCCAATGCAACAATCTTTCAAGCCGTATCAAAGAAATTGCAAGGCAGGCCCAAAGGAAAGTGGGCGGAAGACCTCCATCACCTGGTCCCATAACACCTCAGAATGCAGAGCCACCAAATTTACACCCTTCAGGCTCCTGTTTGGAGAAGAAGCTGTGTTACCAGAAGAGTTGAAGCATGTATCACTCAGAACCACCTTCGAAACAGACGAACAAAACCAATTACTTGACAAAGACTTGCTCGAAGAAACAAGATGCAACGCAGTGCACAACCTTCGCAAGTATTAGGAAGAAACAAAAAAAATGGAGAGACAAAAAGGTAAGAATCAAAGAGCTAAATAAAGGTGACCTTGTTCTCATTCGAAAGCAAAATGCCAGCATGGCGGGGAAGTTCCAGCCAAAGTGGACGGGTCCATACCTAATAGCAGAATGCAACCGTCCCAGCTCTTTTCACCTCTCCGACAGCGAGGGAAACATCTTGCCTCACACCTGGAACGTCGACGACCTTCGCAAATACTACCCGTAGCGGAGCCTTAGCGAGCCCTCGCAATATGTAATTTGTTATTTTCATTTATGTTTTCTTCCATTTCTATGCATGTAACAAAAACAAAGGAGCTGCACTCTTTTTCCTTATGAAGGGGCATAAGGTTTTTTAACGAGGCAGCATCCAAACCCTCAATACAGGCTAAAACCCCCGGAAAAAGAAAAACTCCAAATTATCACTTTCACAAACAAACATCGATAAAAGCAGCTCTTCTTCAAGAGCGCTATAATCGATGAGAACCCCCCCAAGATTGCTTTGAAGAAACAAACTTTTCTCAAAGCAAACTTCACCTCCACCTAAGACAAGGGGAGGCGCGAAGTCCAAAAAAGTCGAGCACCCTGGCAAAAACGCCAGGGGCTCGCAATGCAAACTTCTCCTCCACCTAAGATAAGGGGAGGCGCGAAGTCCAAAAAAGTCGAGCACCCTGGCAAAAATGCCAGGGGCTCGCAATGCAAACTTCTCCTCCACCTAAGATAAGGGGAGGCGCGAAGTCCAAAAAAGTCGAGCACCCTGGCAAAAACGCCAGGGGCTCGCAATGCAAACTTCATCTCCACCTAAGATAAGGGGAGGCGCGAAGTCCAAAAAAGTCGAGCACCCTCGCAAAAACGCTAGGGGCTTGCAAAGCAAACTTCACCTCCTCCGAAGACAAGGAGAAGCGCGAAGTCCAAAAAAGTCGAACACCCTCGCAAAAATGCTAGGGGCTTGCAAAGCAAACTTCACATCCTCTCAAGACAAGGGGAAGCGCGAAGTCCAAAAGTCGAGTACCCCCCGCAAAACCAGAAGCGCTACGCGAGCCCCGCTAAAAAGAAAAAGGGGGCGTCGCTATTTTTTCAAAATCAGCATACGAAAACGTTACGCGAGCCTCGCTAAAAAGAAAAAGGGGGCGTCGCTGTTTTTTCAAAATCAGCGTATGAAAGCGCTACGCGAGCCTCGCTAAAAAGAAAGGGGGGTGTCGTTGTTTTTTCAAATCAGCCTATGAAAGCGCTACGCGAGCCTCGCTAAAAAGAAAAAGGTGGCGTCGCTGTTTTTTCAAAATCAGCGTACGAAAGCGCTAGGGCGAGCCTCGCTAAAAAGAAAGGGGGCGTCGCTGTTTTTTCCAATCAGCCTATGAAAGCGCTACGTGAGCCTCGCTAAAAAGAAAGGGGGGCGTCACTGTTTTTTCAAATCAGCCTATGAAAGCGCTACACGAGCCTCGCTAAAAAGAAAGGGGGCGTCGATGAAAAACAACAGAGCTGAACAACCAACAAGCCTCGTCAATATCCGACAAGGACATCACAAAAATTGCTCAAGCGAATCGTAATGACACAAATAAAACATACAGTGTTCCCGTTCATTTACAAAATAACTTCACAACGACAAACAATCGGTGAAAACTATAAAATTACAAGGAATCATCATCTCCATCAATTAACATTAAATCTTCATAACCTTCGTCACCCTCCTCAAACCCTGTCTCTACCGGAACTATGGGTCCCCACAACAAAGGAGCTGCAAGGACAATTGGCAGCTCCCCGGGCAAAACCCTCGCCCTGTACATATATCTACGGTCTACATCACTAACATCCGAAGGTTCCTCCTTTGGAACCACTAATGAACCATCCGAACCTACATCCAGTTTGCTTCGCCCAAACAAGTAATCCAAAGCCGTTTTCTCATCAATATCATCATCAACGCCAGCTTGCGAGGACGAAGAATAACCAAACAAATAACGGGTGGCCTGTCGATCAGTATAGTCTGCTTCGCGCCAAAAACGACTCGACCTGCTATTCTTCGAATCGTACCTTCGCACTTTCGACCACCAAAAACGTTCAAAAGGCAGCGAAGGATGTTTTAGCTTAGCACGAGCCCACGATTCACTTGTTATAAAAGTATCTTGATAGTTAAGCGTCAGTGGCGTCACATCAAACACTTCTAGCATGGTTCCGTCAGGAACCTGCATTTTTCACAAAATAGGAAAGTGTCTCAGCATCATCGAGTTTTTACAACCTCCACACCTTTCACAAAATGACCCTCTCGCCCGAGCAATCCTAAGTTCACACCTGCCCGGCTTCCCCGTGCTCCTCAGCCACGGCTTCGTTGGTGGAAGCATCTAGACCTCCGCCAATGGCAGCACCCGAGCCTTCAGCAGGCGCTCCTTCCGTTGCCGCCTCTTCTACAATAGTTTCTTCAGTGTTCGGAGCATTCTTAGCCAAGGCTCCATCCTCGACAGGCGGAACCCCCGCAGGACTGGGCGCAGGAATAACTTCGGAGCTACCACCAGCATCAACAGTCGCTGGCGGCGAGGGCATCGCGTCCTTCCGAGCCTGTAAGGAAAGATAAACGACAAGACCTCCAAAATCAATACCAAACCCATCATCACAGAAACAGACCTAACCACAACTTTTTACTAAAACAACAAACCTGACGAGTAGCCTCGGCAGCTTCTTCAAAAGCAAGAGCTCGGCCGCCACCGGAAATCCAGAACTTGCGAAGCAATCGCAACACACAATTCGGAACCTCGGCATCGTCAACTTTCATCCGGCGCACCTCGTCAACTGTCGGAAAGGCATGGCTTGGCCTTTTGATCTTGCGAAGGTGCTCGCAATCCGCTTGACGAAGCATGCTGGCCATCGCCAAAGCCCCCGCATAGCCTCCAAAGTCGGCCGCGTTGCCAACCAACGAGCTAAAGACATCAAGCTCGTTACTCAGCCAACTTTCGAAGGCCTCCGCGTTAGATTCAGGCAGCGGTTCCCCGGCAGAACCTCCGGCCTCGATCAAGCAGGTGTCTATTTTATCTTTAACCTTCCCCATGCTTTTCTGCCAAGCCTCGGCTTGAGAGGCCAGATTAGTGGACAGCTCTTCTATTCGACTGTTTGCAGTTAACAAATCTTTATCTTTCTGTCGGCCAGCCGCTAAGAGTTCAGCATTACTATTTGCAACCGCCTGCGCGTCCTCTCGGGACTTCTTGACCTTCTCTAAAGCAGCTTTGAGTTCAATATCTTTACTCTCCAAACTGCGCCAAAGTTTCTTGTTGTCTTCCTCAACCTTCGACAACCGGTCATTCAAATAGTGTAGATTGTAACTCGCCCTCCGGCGAGCCGACCGGTTAAGGAGCATCAACTCAGCCATGTAACACCTCAGGTGTTTACATGAATAAAATGTTGCCATGTCATCATAAGCATTTCATAGCATCATGTGCTAGCTCACCTTGAGATGCATTCACTAAAATAAGTTTAATTCCTAATATGTGAGCATCTCTGTTCATATGCTTGTGATGCAGTTCAAAAACCTAATTTAGAATGTCATTATGAAGTAACGTGTGTTCATTCCCACTTGACTAAAGTCAGGTAAAGGGATGAATCCAAGTTCAACAATTCAAAAGAAACTAAAATCTATTTAGCTAAAACTAGGAAAAACATTAAATTCCTATATAAGTTAATTAGCCCTTTCTAGTTAACTCAAAATCTATGCATATTTAGGGGTTGACCCTAAAAGATTTTTGGTAGATCTTGAGGAGAGGTACAACTTTGGTATTCAAGGTTTTCAAAGTTTCTGTACAAAATTTCAAGTAATTATGAATTTACTCAAACCCTGGAAATGGTTCCCTTTTGACTTTAAACTTGCATTTCAAAAACTATTTGAAATCTGAGTTTGAGGTCTACATCAAAGTGGTAGAGAATTTCAAAATGAACATTTTACACATTGACCATTTTTCAAGTGTCAATAAAAAATCAAAAGTAATTTTGCTTCTACTGCAAAACCCTAGTTCTGTCCCCTTTTCAAATTTCCAATTTGAAATGGATTTGAACTGTTTTGAGCAAATTGACCTATTTCCAATTGAAATCAGCCAAAGGGTGTTAAAGCAAAGTTGTACAAATTTTCAAACTCTACATTTCATATATTGGCAAAATTTGAAGTTGTTCAAAAAATTCAAAAGTAATTTTGAAATTCAGTTTGGTCCAAATTCGGATTTGAGCTCTATTCCAAAATCCAGGCAGAATTTTACTGTGGTTCTTAAAGCAAACTTGTAGAACACAAAATTTGGAGCAACTTTTGTTTTTGGAGTTTTTGTCGTGCAGTACAAAAATCTGGAGAATTAGAAAGGGGGAAATTAGGTTTGCTACAGTACATGGGAGAGGGGGGAAAAGATCAGAGCAGGTGCTCTGCTCCTGACCGCCGCGTGCGCCGCCGCCGTGGCCTTGCCTCCTCCGCGCCGCTCCGCGTGTCCGGCCACGCAGCTACCTTCCTCTCTGCTTCACTCAGCGCGGTGGCAAGTCCTGAGGGCTCCCCAACCTCCCATCGTCCCCGTCCGCCACCTCCTCTTTCTCCTCCTCTGTTTCCCCAGTCGAACGCCGGCGAGCTCTCTCTCCGCCATCGCTGCATCCCTGCACTCTCCACCTCCCAAATAGTTCCGCCTAAATCCCTTGCTTCTCCTGAGCTAGCTAACTCGAGCCCGAGAGCTTGCAATTGCCGTCGCCACGGTCTTCTTCCTCGCTGCCGGTAGGGAGCCGCCGCAGGTATCTTGGTCATGGTCACGGCAAGCCAGAGTTTCTCTGGTCAAATCAAGTAGTGCTTTAGCTTCGTGTTTTGTTGTGGGTCACGGTCGGCTTGCTCTTGAGGTTTCTACCGCCCTGGCTTGAGCAATCCGCGGAGGTTGCCGCCGGTGCAAGCTTCGCCATCGCCGCCGCCGTAGTCAACCTCGGTCCAGTGCTCCCCGAGTCAAGATAAGGTGCGCATCGTAGTCGCAATGAGTTCCTAGGCGTGTTGCGCTCCGTAGTTTGGTCTCTACAGTGTCATCTTGGTCGGTTCGCGTGGCTCGCCGTCGGCGCAAGCGCCGCCATGGCCGCCAGCGTGGACAATGATGTTCGGGGTCATCTTCAAGTGAGTCTGGGTGCGCATCATGGTCGCAGAGAGTGCCTAAGTAAGGTGTCGCTCTTAGTTTGGTCTCTAACGAGCCTTTCTGGCCGGCGTAGCGCGTCGCCGCCGCGCTCGACATGGCCGAGCCGCCATGCTCGCCGGCGAGAGCCTTCCGGTGACCTAGGAGCCTAACCATCTCCTTCAGTGGGTTCGCGGAGTTGAGCTTCGGGAATTAGTGGCCTCGCCGTCGTCGGGGAGTCCACCGCCGGCGAGAGAGACCGACGGTCGGCGCGGCCGAGCGGCCAGTCAAGGCCCGGCCGAGCTCTGGGTGTGGCGAGGGAGTGGAGAAGAGGCTGACACCTGGGGCCCGGTCGTCAGCGACTGTGGGCCGAAGTTGGGCCGAGCCCAATAGGGTTTAGAAAAGTTTTTCTTTTTCTGAAATGGGTGAATAGTGTTAGGTTTTGTCTTTTTGATATGTTTTTGTAGGAAGCTCCAAAAATTGTGAAAATTTTGTGTAGCTTTCTCAAGCTGTCTAATATTTATGAAAACTATGAAACTTGAGTTTTGAACAAATTTTGAAAGTGGTTTAAATAGGCCTTTTAATTAATAAATGGACTTTGATGATTTTTGTAGTCTTATTTAAATGTCCAAAAATCATGAAACTATTTTTGCCACTGTTTTGAGCTGAAAATGTATCTTCACAAAAATTTTGAGCTCTGTTGGAGAAAATAAATTTTAATCTTATTTCTATGCCTTAATTAATTATTTAAATGTTATAGATTGATTTAATTTTGCAGGTTTATATGTTTGTTCAAAAATTGTGATATTTGTTTTACCACTGTTCTTTGATATAATTTGTCATCTCTAAAAGTTTGAACTAATTTGGGCATAGTTTGCTTCACAACTTAATTTTTGTACTAATTAAATTGCTTTCTTTATGAATAAGTGATGTTGTTTAACATGAAAACCTAAGTTTCTTTATGGTAGATTTGGGGGTTAAGTTAGGTGAATTATCTTGATCTGCTGAGTGAATTATCTTGATCTGCTGCTTGATGCAGGCAAGAGTCACTCCCGTAAACCATGTATATTTATATAAGCTGGTTTTGTTGGTTTGCAACTATACCGTGATGGAAAGTTGTTGCGAGTTAAATGTTTATAACTTAGTAAATTTCCATCTTTACCATGATCATGACATGAGCATCTCATTAAGCATGCATTCCTTTATTGTGTAGTTTCCGAAGGGGTCGATTGTCCGGACGAGGTTGGTCCAGAGAGTTCGTAGTGTCCTGTTGATCCGGAATATCAGGAGTTTCCGACTTTTTCAGTCAACGAAGGCAAGCCCCGGTTCATTTAACCATTTCCTTGGTTTTTACAATTACACTTACTTTCGATGACCTGATGCATTAAATGTTTATCAAATAAATGCTTTAAACCTGTTGATGCTTGACCAACCTTGTTATCGATATATCATTCCTTGCTACCTGCTTTATGCAAATGATAGAAATGCTTAGCCATGCTTTATAAAGCTTTTGATAAATGTTTTTGATACTTATTGTTTTGGAATGATAATGAGAAAGAATGATGGTTAAGACTAGACGGGCACATGCATCGACCCTTGGATCGATGTATGGTCACCCGGATGTGTCAGTTTAGGGTTAACCGTTGTTGGCCTGCTAGATTGAGAAACTGTGAAGTACCGATCATATGCTACGGTAAGCCCTACCTTGGTGGTTCTTAAATGAGACCGGCTAATCGCGCACTGGGAGTAGAGAGATGGCGAGTGTACTAGCTACCCTCGTGGGTTAAAGTCTCGGATTGGAAGTGTACAAGTACTCTCGGGTGGCGCGGACCCGGTCTTGTTTGGAGGATCCGAGGCTGGGGTTGGTATATGTGTGATCACGGGTCTACATATATCGTATGATCGTGGAAAACTCCCAGATCTGGTTGAATCGGTTCGAATCGTCGTGCTCCTCGGTTATGGAGACTCAGTCTACTGACCCGCACCATAGAATGAAAATGGGACTGGTTTAAGAAAGAATGATAATGATCTTTCATTAATGTTCACTTTCAATTCTTAACTGTGTACTTAAATGATTAAGTAAAATTTGGATCTAGGATTACTCTAGTAAGCTTTTATGCAAATGAAAAGTACTGTTGAGCCATCCCAAGCCAGCATATCTGTTCCTTCTTCTTTCTTGTCGGGTAAGCCTTGTTGAGTACCTTTGTACTCAGGGTTGTTAAACCCTGTTGCAGGTGACGCTCACGAGCAGCCTTGCTTTGAGGCTTGTTGCGTGACAGTCATTGAGGAGGACGTGTCTGGGGAGGAGTAATGCAACCCTTAGGCGGGGTTGTTTGTGTGTTATACAGTTTTATTAATGCTACTTCCACTACCTAGGGTGAAGTTTGAAACCATGGTTTGTAATAACGACGTGAGTTTGAACAACTGGTTTGTAAAACTTATGGTGTAACACTTCCGCACTCTTATCTCTGATGTATATTATTTGTGAAATGTTGTAATACTGCTTGACTCTTGCAATGATCCTGGGAGTGTAAGAAAACGTGGATGAGTCGGGCTACCCGATGACACGTGATGGGTCTTTTGGGTTATGGGGCACAGTGTATGACTGTCTAAGGTCTGTTGGACAAGGACAAGTACACGTGGGCCCTAATAATTCTGGAGGTTCCGTCACAAGCCACCTTCACATCCATGTCGTCATGAAGATCATCCAGAGGCTGGTTAGCCAATCGAAGTTCCGCCTCCGGTAAACAAATCCAGTTAAAAACCCGACCAAGAAAACGCCTCTCCTCCGGAGCACTTTGCAGGTGGCACTCACGGAGGTCCGGACTCGTGAAAAGCTCGGTCGCTGGATCAGTAACCCCAACCTTCGCAGCAAAATAAGGAAGAGAATAACGGCTAGCCTCGCCGTACGGCCTTTTGCCCGGATTTCTCTCCGACTCGAGGTAACCGGTCACTTCGACACCGTCGACCCAAATATGTGATCCCGCAAACTCGGGCACCGACCCTCGCTCGGGACTCTCCGGCTCGAGGTCGAGCATCAGCTCATCAATTCGATGCCCCGCCTCAGCATCAGCGCTTGACGAAGCAACATTTTTTCCTTGATCATCCCCTTTTGAAGCACCCTCGTCATCCGAATTACCTTCGCTGCTAGAGGTATCACTAACCTCATCAATTGAATCCTCGTCAGTGCTCCCCTCCCTTTCATCCTCTTTCTCTCCCTCTTTATCATCATCATCAGAGACACCTTCGGCGTCTGAGATCTGGATCAAAGCACTAATCCCGCCCACGCGGGGCACCCGTCCTCCAACCCGTATAATACCCCGGCCACTTGAAACCATGGCCGAGGAGGAGGAAGCACCGACAGCGCCAGAACCCATCACGACCTTCTTTGCAAGAGCCTTTACCCGGCCGGCGGCGCTGCCATGACCACGGCCACGACCCCTCTTCGGCCGCGAAACGATCTCTTTCTCCTCCGCAGAAGCACGCTTCCTTTTCTTTGGCGCATCCTCGCTCGACGGAGCAGGCCAATCAGCATACTTAACCCCAAGAATGTCGAACATCCTGTTGACCCGACCTCCGCTACCCACCGAGCTGTGGATAGCCTTAACCTACAATGTAGACAATTTACCAACAAGATCTTCAGCCCTCTGCTGATCCCGCTTATAAACAGCCTCAACGCCATCTTCGCGTTTCGGAAACTTCTTAAGGACCTTTTCCCAAACTATGTTCAACTCAACCTTCGGCTTCTTCAAACCCCTACCCTCATACTTCGAGTCTTTCTCAACTGCAAACCATTTTTGCCTTCGCAGGAGAGGCCACACCTGGGCACAACAATATTCTTCGACCAAGTCATGGGCGCATTGAGACCGCGCTACAACCCTCAAACAGTCAACTGCGGCATGCGCTTCGGCGCACATCTTGGCCTCGGCGCCCACATCACCAAGGAGCGGAAGCTCGCCGCAAAGCTCGGCATTATCACTGAGCTTGTAGTAAAACCAAAACTCTTGCCATCCGCTGGTCCACTTGTTCTTCTGGGCCTGCACCGGCAGTTCTGATCCGGCGCGATGACAGAAAGTGTAGACCGCAAACTGACCAAGGCTGGCTTTACCACCGCTGTCAACAATTTTGCGAGGTTGCATGTGCACCCGATGGGTTCGAACAAATCCCTCGACATGAGGTACGATACCCTGAGAACGGCACGCCCAGACATAAACTGACATCTTCGTGAAGCACAAAGGTGTCAGCTGATGGAAACACAAATTGAACCTTCGCAGAACCGTGGTCACGAAGGAATCAGCAGGAAAGCGCAAACCAGCTGAAAAGAACTCCTCAAACAAAACAACCTCGTCTGCGTCCGGCTTCGGAACCGTCTCCCCAGCACTGGTCCTAGCCTTCCCGTCTTCTATCCAACCTCGCTTAACATAAGCCGCTAGCTCCGAGGTACAAACCCGGCTGAGCCCGAATTCGAAGGTCACTCCTTCATCCGCAGCAGAAGGAGAAACAACACGAGCGGTTTGCTTAGACCTCGCCATCTCTCCAAAGGTGAACCTCGCACAACAAAGCAAGCAGAGCCTTCGCAAAAAACAAAAGCAACCTTCGCAAAAATAGATGCGCAGCAGCAAGGTGGCTATAGCAAAGGAAGGCACAGCTCCAAGCCCCCAACAACCCTGTCTATTTATAGGCCGGGGTACGGAACACCTCACCCGATAACACCGGCACGAAAACCGAAATCCATGACACAAAAAACGAAACGGACCTCTACAGTACAAATACAATACAACGGCCCGGCCCAAAAGCAGCCGCGGGCGTCGCTGCCAAGGGTCTCGTCTCTTTTCCCGTTAAAAGGCGCTGCTTGGGCCAAAATACTGTTCTTTAGATCCAAGGCAACGAGGGGCTACTGTTGGGGGAAGGGACCCTCGGCAGTGGCACCGCGCAGGCTGACTCAACAAAGCGGCCCTCGCGCGTCCTGCGCACCCTCGCCGCCTGCCCTTTTTTATCTTGTTAAGTCCCTTGAGTCACCGCTAAAGCCCCCGAATACTGACCCAACCTTCGGAGTGTTCAACAATTTCTTACAGGCAAAGGGCATGAAGAACGCTGGGAGCAACCCTCGCGCATCCCGCACACCTTCGCCAAGAGGCCCAGGCCCAACTGGTGGCGAAGGGACCCGGACTTCGCGACTGGACTAATATCTTCGCAAGACAAAGGCCAGCCCTCGAATTCCTGCGAGGGTGGGCACGAGCCGAGCGGCGGCGGGCGCGTGGAAAGCAGGCTAGGGTTTCGGCCCCAGCTGTGTTTGTACGAGTTTGCCCTTCTGTATGTATAGCGCAGAGGAATCTTTCTTGTACCCTACTATAATTTGGTCAGCACCCCTTGGTATCCCCTATAAATACCGGGGGGTGAACAGTGTAACAGGGCGGGTTTTTTTGGGTAATAGAGCCACGGTCACACTGTTCTCGTTTCCTCATACCTTCGCGCTGTCTTGTTCCTGCTACATCTTTGCTTCGGTTCCGACGATTGGCCACCTTCGCCACTCCCCTGTACATGTGCGGAGGTAGGGCAAGAGTGTGTTACCAACAATAGGCTTGCAATCATCCATGTTGAAGTGCTTGAGGAGGTCTTTTGTATACTTCTCTTGACATATGAAAGTCCCCTCCTTCAATTGCTTGACTTGGAAGCCTAGGAAGAATGTGAGCTCGCCAATCATGGACATTTCAAACTCCTTCGACATCAAATCACCAAATTCCTTGCAATAGGCTTCATTTGTTGACCCGAAGATGATATCATCAACGTAGACTTGACAAATGAAGATCTCTCCATCAAGCTTCTTGGTGAATAGTGTGGTGTCGAACTTCCCAATGGTGAAGCCCTTCTCAATGAGGAAGTCCCGGAGGCGCTCGTACCATGCTCTTGGGGCTTGCTTGAGCCCATATAGCGCCTTGGACAACCTATAAACATGATTTGGATATCTAGGGTCTTCAAACCCGGGAGGTTGATCAACATAGACTAGTTCATTTATGAAGCCATTTAAAAATGCACTTTTCACATCCATTTGATATAATTTAATGTCATGATGTGATGTATATGCAAGGAGGATACGAATGGCTTCAAGTCTTGCAACCGGTGCAAAGGTCTCTCCAAAATCCAAACCTTCAACTTGAGAGAACCCCTTTGCCACTAGCCTTGCCTTGTTTCTAACAACCTTGCCTTGATCATCTTGCTTGTTCCTAAACACCCATTTTGTTCCAATGACTCTTGCGCCTTTGGGTCGCTCTTCAAGTGTCCAAACTTGGTTGCGGGTGAAGTTGTTTAATTCTTCATGCATAGCATTCACCCAATCCGGATCACCTAGAGCTTCATCTACAATGGTAGGCTCAACAAGAGACACAAAGGAGTGATGTTCAATAAATAAAGGAAGTTTTTGAGATCGAGTCATTACACCCCTTGTTGGACTCCCTATGATGAGATCTTGAGGATGAGCTTGTAGTAGAGGAGTAGTTCTTTGATCAACCACTTGAGGGGCAGCTTGAGGAGCATCAACATCTTGAGCTTGTACTACCATTTGATCATGGGAGACATGAGTATCTTCAAATGGCTCTCTCCCATTTTTGTCATCATCTTGTGGTACATTGGATGAGGATGGCTTGTCAATGACTTGCACATCATCATCATCATCTTTAGGCTTGATGGATCCAACCGGCATATTCTTCATTGCTTCCCTCAATGGTTCATAACCTACATCATCAAGATTTTCATGCTCTCCTTGAGAGCCATTAGATTCATCGAATTCCACATCATATGTTTCTTCTACCATCCCGGTGGCATGGTTGAATACTCGATATGCTTTGGACTTCAATGAGTAACCAACAAGAAAACCAATATCACATCGGTGTTGAAATTTCCCTAGGTGTTGGCGCTTCTTGTAGATGTAGCATTTGCACCCAAACACTCTAAAGAATGATATATCCGGCTTCTTGTTGTTGAGTAGCTCATAGGGGGTCTTTCCAAGGAGACGATGAGGGAACAACCGGTTTGATGCATAGCAAGCGGTGTTGATTGCTTCCGCCCAAAATCTTTCTGGTGTAGTGTACTCATCCAACATTGTCCTTGCTAGGGTGATTAGAGTTTGGTTCTTCCTCTCAACTACCCCATTTTGTTGTGGTGTATATGTTGCGGAGACTTCATGCTAGATCCCAATTTCATCACAATATTCCTCAATGTGGGTGTTGTCAAATTCTCTTCCATAGTCACTTCTTATCTTCTTGATTTTCAAGTCAAACTCATTTTGGGCTCTCTTGGCAAACTTCTTGAATGAAGGGGTTGCTTCGGATTTGTCATGAAGAAAGAATACCCAAGTGTATCTATAATAGTCATCAACAATCACTAGGCAATAGAGATTTCCACCCAAGCTAGCATATGTTGTTGGCCCAAATAGATCCATATGAAGTAGCTCTAACTCTCTTGATGTTGACACAAAGGCTTTGGTTGGATGAGTATTTGCAACTTGTTTGCTGGCTTGACATGCACTACACAATTTATCCTTCTCAAATTTGACATCCTTCAAGCCTCTAACCAAATCCTTCTTCAATAGCTTGTTGAGAGTGTTCATTCCCACATGAGCCAATCTTCTATGCCATAGCCAACCAAGTGATTGCTTTGTGAACAAACATGTCTTCAAGTTGGCATCTTCAGAGGAGAAATCCACTAGATAGATATTGTTGTATCTAAAGCCTTTGAATATCACTTGTGTATCATCTTTCTTGGTCACAACCACTTCTTTGTCGGTGAACAAACATTGAAAGCCAAGATCACATAGTTGCCCAACGGATAGTAAGTTGAAGCTCAATGATGCAACAAGTAGCACATTTGAGATGGTATGATCATTTGATATTGCCACTTTGCCCAATCCCTTGACATTGCCCTTTGAGTTGTCACCAAATGTTATCTTTTCTTGGTCATCAACATTCTCTTCTAGTGAGGTGAACATCCGGGGATCACCGGTCATATGTTGTGTGCAACCACTATCAATCACCCAATGAGATCCACCGGTCTTGTGGTTCACCTACACACACAAGAAATCAAGCTTGAGCTTTTGGGACCCAAACTTGTTGAGGTCCCTTAACCTTCTCAACTAGTGACTTTGCAACCCATATTTGTCTTGGTCTATTCTTGTTAGGTGGCCCCATAAACATGACTTTCATTTTGCCACTAGAATCTTGTCTAAGCATGTAGTGAGCATTGAAAGCAAAGAGGCTAGCATGCTTGGGCAAGGGTGTTGGTTTTGGCTCTTCACAATCATGAGCAAAGTGTCCTTACTTTCCACACTTATAGCATCTCCCAATCTTCTTCTTCTTTGGCTTTGAAATGCTCTTGCGTTTCTTCATCTTCTCTTCAAGGAAGCCAATGCCATTTCTATTGGTCTTCATTACGGTGTTCATGAGAAGCTCACTTTGAAGACATTGACCCTTGGTGAATTTCTTCAATCCGGTGGTGAGGTGCTCCTTCTCTTTCTTGAGCTTGTCATTCTCTTGTTGGAGCTCTAATTGAGATGGTGTCATTTTATAGTCCCTCTCCATCTTCAATCTCTTATTTTCTTCTTTTAGCATGTCTAGCTCAAGTGACATGCTATAGTCATCATCATGAGTTTCAATGACAACTTGCTTGGTGGTTGTAAGCTTCTCTAGATCAACCTTGAGCTTTGCATTCTCATTCTTGATCTTGACATAGTCATCATAGTGATCGGCCACAACCACTTTCTTGCCCTTGCCACTAGCCTTTTGCTCATCATGCTCACTAACCAAGTCCTCACAAGATGTTGCTATGTCACACTTAACAACAAGGTTAGGGGCATCATGTGTCTCATGTGAAAGTATATCATAAGCAACGGTGCGAGTATCATAATCAACTTTCACTTGAGTGTATTGTTCTTTGAGCAAAGCATAACTAGTGGTAAAGTCACTATGCATCTTATCAAGTTTTTCATTTTTAGCTTTGAGCTCCTTGTTAGAGGACTTGAGCTCCTTGATAGATGATGACATAGTAGCAAGTTCATCTTTTAGCTCATCACTAGCATGTATAGCATGATCATACTTCTCAACAAGAGATTCATTGTCATGAACAAGCCTTTCATTTTTAGCTCTCATCTTTCTTATGATTTTAGAGTAGTTGTTTAGCAATTTAACAAGCTCATCATAAGTGGGTGCCTCAAATTCACCATCACTATCACTATCACTAGAGTCATCATCGCTTTGTACCTTTCGATCACCTTTAGCCATGAGGCATAGGTGTGTAGATGATGATGGTGACGGTGGTGGTGGTGGTGGTGTAGAGGAGCCAATAACTAGAGCGGCCACCTTCTCCTTCTCATCATCACTATCTTCATTTGATGAACCACCGGAGGAGTCAATGTCGGTGAGCCAATCACCAACAATGTAGGCTTTACCACCTTTCTTGTGGTATTGCTTCTTCTTGCCATCCTTCTTCTTGTAGGGCTTCTCATCTTCACTTGATGAATCATATTTCTTGCCCTTGTTCTTGTTCTTGTAGTTGTCATTCTTGGGCTTGGTACATTGATGAGCAAGATGGCCAAGCTCACCGCAATTGTAGCAATCCATTTCGGAGATTGGCTTTCTCTTGCTACTTGGGAAGAACTTCTTCTTTCTTGAGTCAAAGTTGACTCCATTCTTGTGAAGCTTCTTCAACATCTTGGTGGTCTTCCTCACCAAGAGAGCGATGTTGGAATCATCCTCTTCATCATTTGAGCTCTCATGATGCATCTCAATAGCCTTGGACTTGCCCTTCTTGTCATGGCTTGCTTTGAAGGCCAAGTCCTTCTTCTTGTCGGTGGAAGAGCCACCACTTGGTGTGATGTGCATGTACATCTCATGCGCACTGATCTTTCCCAAGATTTGAGTTGGTGTAGCAGTGGAAAGATCGCCTTGATGTAGCACTGTCATAATGTGTCCATATTTATCAATTGGGAGGACACAAAGGATCTTCCTCACAACATCAGATGGTTGCATTTGTGTGAGGCCAAGTCCATTGAGTTCTTCTACAAGAACATTGAAGCGTGAGTACATTTCATTTGCACTTTCATTAGCATGCATATCAAAAGAATGAAGCTTTTGCATAACTAAATGATAGCGTTCCTCACGCTCACTCTTGGTTCCCTCATGGAGCGCACAAATGTTTTCCCATAGATCATGGGCATTTTTGTGGTTCCAGACACGGTTGAACACATCCTTGCAAATGCCTCTAAAAATGATGTTTTTGGCTTTTGCATTCCATTTCTCATTCTCTTCCTCATAGGGCGTGAGGCTAGTGCCCTCCTTGGGTTTGGGGAACCCGGTTATGGCGGCTTCGTGGCATTTCACATCAACCGCTTCTAGGTACGACTCCATACAGATTTTCCAATATGGGAAGTCATCTCCCTCAAACATGGGAGGTGATCCATCACCTCCGAACATCTTAACTCTGGGCGGTTAAGCCTAAATCGAGAGCACGAGGCTCCGATACCAATTGAAAGAATCAAGATTCCCAAGAGGGGGGTGAATTGGGCTTTTCTAAAACTTCTTGCAAGTATTAAAACCTATCAAGTCCCAATTAACCCCCTAGTGCCTAGAAGTGTGTCTCACTAACAACAACCGCGCAAAAGACTATCGCTAAACCAAATCTACTCTAGCATGGCAATTCAAATAAGGATGAACAACAAGTAAATTGCGGAATTGAATTGCTCAAATGTAAATGCGTAAGTAAAGAGAGTAGAGATGACACGACGATCTTTTTCCCGAGGTATCGAGGTGTCGGCACACCCCCCTAGTCCTCGTTGGAGCACCCGCGCAAGGGTATCGCTCCCCCTTGATCCGCGTAAGGATCAAGTGCTCACTACGAGCTGATTCTTCGCCACTCCGGCCCGATGAATCGCTCGCTACCGGTCACAACTTGACTTGGGTCATCCACAATGCCTCCGGATGATCACCAAGCCTCCGATCGCCACCAAGCCGTTTAGGTGATGCTGATCACCAAGAGTAAAAAGCTAGAACTCTCACTTGACCAAGACAAGGCCAAAGAGATGGATGGATGCACACTTGCTACTCAATTCTCACTAGGAGGTGTCTAATTCTCTCAATTAGCAAATCTCTCAACCTCACTAGGGCTCTTGCACTCACTCACACTCACAATGTGTCTCTCGGCAGATGGAAGTGGCAAGAACACTCTAATGGATGAAGGGAAGGAATATAAATACTCCCCCAACCGGTCATCCAAAAGAGCACCAAATAGGGCTCACTGCGGGGGCATCAGACGCTCTGATGCTGGGCATCGGACACGCCGATGACCTCGACCAACGGTCGACTGTACCACCCTGTCAGACTTGTTAAAGGGACATCGGACGCTGGGCAGCGTCCGATGCCACCACATCGGACGCGTTCGATGTGGATTTACCCTCTCTGGAACCTCTCTGCATGGACATCGGACGCTGGCCCTCAGCGTCCGATGCCAGCGTCCGATGTGACCCCAAGTTCACGCGCACGTGAACAGTGGCACGGGCGCGACCGATGTGAACACATCGGTGCGTCCGATGCCACGCACCAGACTAAACCCTAGTCGGGGTGAGCATCGGACGCGTCCGATGCCCACCAGGGCAGCGTCTGATGCCCGTAACAAGGGCAAACTCAACTCGGATCGCGACGCTGCCTTAACGACTTTTGTTCCTCTCGACATAAGGCATCTCTCTGAGCTACCTAGGGCTGTGAAATAACAAGTGTGCACCATACCTACCTCAATAGACTCATCTAGGTCAAGCTACTGATTCACGCTCTCCTTTATAGTACGGCCAAAGGAAAAAACAAAGACCTAAGACTACCTAAGTGTCCTCCAACACCATATGACACTTAGCCTAGTCTACCACCATCTTCGTCATCCATCCTTTGAAAACCGAAACGATATCCATCGCCAGGGGACATGAACTCCATATGCCCGTATCGTCGCCATTACCGTGACCTAACTCAATCCTGTTTCTGCAAAACACACGTTAGTCACAGTAATCTTGTGTTTCATCCAATCACCGAAACCCACTAGGGGCCAAGATGCGTTCAAAGTGGCTATTTCTACTGTTGGCTCGCGTCCGCGAGTCTGCCATTCGTCTCCTTGTGTGTTCGCTTTCGTTCGGGTAGCGACCTGCTATTTTAGGGTTTCGGCCCTAACAAGGGCACCGTCGACCCGCGACAACGCACGGATCGATGGTAAGGGGCTATTGTTGGAGTGGTACCCAAATCATAGGGATCCCGCTTCCGCACAAAAGCATTTTCGATGAATCCCTTATCGAACGGAAGCAACTGTGAGTCGAATACTTTCGAGCGATATGAACGGTAGACGATCAGGAACGAATGTGGCCACTCGAGCAATGATGCTTTCAATCGAATATGTTCTTGAATGAATACAATGCTATTAGTTGGTTTCAATTAGCTGTGCAGCAATAGTCTCCCTTCCGGGCGAAAGCGCCTTCGTCTTCCAAAGTTGGTGAAGAGACGACGCTTTCGTCCGAAAGCGCTTTCGGCCGAAGCGATAGTTTCCCTTTCGGGCGAAAGCGCCTTCGTCTTCCAAAGTTGGTGGAGAGGCGACGCTTTCGTTCGAAAGCACTTTTGACCGAAGCGATAGTTTCCCTTCCGGACGAAAGCGCTTTCATCTTCCAAAGTTGGTGGAGAGACGACGCTTTCGTCTAAAAGCACTTTCGTCCATAAGCGATAGCTTCCGAATGTCTTCGTGCAGGTCCAGAGTCCAAAACTAGCAAAGGAGGACCCACTTGTCGGAAGGAGGCTACTCGACGGATGGAGAGTAGATGGGGCCACCTCGACGTTGGTGTACGAAAATACCCTTCAGATGACAGAGGTGCCTTATCCAAAAGAGTAGTTACAAGGGCATTGTAGTACTTCTAAACAAAGAGTAGTTGGAAGGGCATTTCCGTACTTATAAAGACTGAAGGACCGAGAGTGCAACCAGAAAGCGACCAGAGGGGGGTGAATGGGAGCTTTAAATTTCTTTTCAGAAACTTATTGCCACTGACCCTGAGAATCAACCCCAAAAGCAAACCGATGCACGTGATGTCCACGACCCAAGAGAATGGGTGGATGTTCCCTAGGAACACAGCGGGACATCACAAAAATTTCCTCGCCCAAGTTCACGCAGGTCAACTAGTGACAGGATGAACTTTGGATAACCTCAACCTCCCCCGAGCAACATGTTCAGGCTATTTTGTAAAGCGAGAAGCCCGATTTCTGAAGAGCACGAAGTCAGGAATTCAACGCAACAAGCGGATCTCAAAACGAAAATCGGACGAACAAACAGCGGACAGAAACGTGCTGAACAGACTCGACCGGACTCTGCCTGCGTCCGGTCACTGACCACCGGACGCGTCCGGTCACAAAAATACCGCTCGGGAACCTTACTGTTTCTGACCGGACTCAGTGATACTATGAGTCCGGTCGACACTTGAGCGTCCGGTCGATTCTGACAAACACCGTGAACAATAGAAGAGGCGAGTCCGGTCAATGAGTGAAAGGAGCGTCCGGTCAAGATGCAAAATAGAACAGTGAATTGTTCATCGACCGGACTCACTCTCTGGCATCCGGTCAGTACGAGCTGAGCGTCCGGTCACCCCGAAACTGGGCAGTTCGTCCACCGATTTCACTCAATCTCACCCAAAACAAATTCTCTAGGGATCAAACTTGGTGAGATGAGTCACAAGGAGGATAGTGAGCTATCTCTAAGAGATCATGGCTCGAACCTATCTCCAAATCGGTGAATCGAAGAAATTCGGGGGAAGGGAGAAAAACTTGACCCTAAACGAAAATCGATCGATCTACTAGGTCGTGAGGTTAGAGGTGAATTCCTTCGGTGGAAAGAAGTGCCTCACGATCTAGAACATCTTTGTTCAAACGGAATCGCAAAAGACGCAACGAACAAAGAGATCAATCGACGGGAAAATCATGGGGAAAAGCAATTCGCGAAGAACAAGAACAAAACGTGAATCACAATCACGAATTTGCAACCGTGTGGCTACCACACGCTACAACAATGAGATTACGGTCTCACTTCCTCAAAATCGCACGGGCACAGAGGTATTGTTCTCTTCTCTGTGGATCTCAGTTCGCTACAGCAGGGGAGTGGGAGAGCAGGAAAACCTAGAAGGCGAAATAGCAAATGACTGAGATAGGTGGGGAGGTGGGTGTCTCCCCCTCCTTTCCTAATTCTAGCTATTCCCAATTCCCACTCTACCCCTAACTACTTACAGAGCGAACCAGCTAAACCCTAAGGTTATTCTGGACCAACTCGATGGTAGGTGGATCCGACGGCCACGCCCGCACAACTGGTAGCGTTGCCTCGACGCAACCTCACTGATTGCCGCCACGTGCCGCCACCGCTCTGCGTCCTTTTCACGGACTCTGCCCCCGGTTTTGAGGCCCAAACCGGGAAACCAGCCTTCACGATCAACCCCCGGTTTTGAGGCCCAAACCGGGAAACGAACCTTTCCAGCCAACCCCCGGTTTTGAGGCCCAAACCGGGAAACCAGCCGACCATCGCCTGAGTTTTGTGGCCCAAACTCAGCAAACCCGCAGCACCCAGGTTTTGAGGCCCAAACCTGGAAACCGTCCTCAGCCCGAGTTTTGTGGCCAAACTCGGAAACCATCCGCACCCAGGTTTTGAGGCCCAAACCTGGAAACCGTCCACCGGATGATTTTTCTCTGGCTCTACCACCAAACCGAAACTGTAGAGGGGATGCACCGCCCGTGCACCCCGTCCACCGACACGTGTCCCCAGGTCCTCGACCCGAGCAACACCATGTCCCGCAAGTCTCCGCTCGTCGCTGTCCCAGGCTGCCAGCCACTACAGCTGATCCTCAGGCCACCGGTCCCTCAGTCCAAGCCTCACGTCCGCCCTTCACCGCTCTCGGTCCGTCGGCACGGCACGTCTCTACTTGACCTTCACCTTTCCCTCGATCACTGTATCCGTGCTCGACACCTGCACAACACAAGCCAAAGAACATGCGCATTATCCCAGTTGACAATCACTCATCACTCAGAGACTCGGCATACGTCCATGTATCCGCAAAGACTGCATGATTAATATAAATAGGCTGACCGGAGAGGGGAGGAGGAGGATCACTATTCAAGTGGCTACTTCTACTGTTGGCTCGCGTCCGCGAGTCTGCCATTCGTCTCCTTGTGTGTTCGCTTTCGTTCGGGTAGCGACCTGCTATTTTAGGGTTTCGGCCCTAAAACAACACAGACAAACAAAAAAAAGATGAAATGATGTGTATGCTTACTATTTCCTGTTTATCGGTTAATTTAATAAAACAATCAAGTATTTTATGTTTCATTCGTACATTTCAATATCATCTTGCGTGAACGACAGCTCACATAAGTTCGGCCACCAAAGGTTGTTAGAAAGATCAAACGATTGACTAAGGAGCTAGCAAAATTCATCATGGACAAGATATTGACTAAAAAGGAATTATTCTCCACTCCTAAGGCCAAAGAGTACCAGAAGTGCAGCTCCATATGCTATTGTAATCCGGATTTTGATGGATTTGTGGTAATGTAGTCTTTGATAGTAATATAAGTCTTGATGGATTTGTGATGTAATTGGCACTGTTCGTCTGAACTTATTTACGGTCAATTTTGGTTGTTTTAATAGAATTCTATGAGAGAAAATAAGCCGAAGTGTCTATTTGTTTGAACTTATTTATGGTTGATTTTGATTGTTTTAATAGTATTATATGTGAGAGAATAAACCAAAGTATGATTGATAAGTTCAAGCGAACAGTAGTCTACATAGCAAATAAGTACTACCAAAAAATAATAAAATAAATTGTGGCTCTGTTTGGCAGGACTTAAAGCGGCTGCAGCTGATTTGTATGCTTGATTTGTTGTAAGAGAAAAAATATTATTGTTTCACAATTGATTTATACAGATTAAAGCGGCTAAATAGCTCAAGCGAACGTAGCCATAAAATAACAAAATGCGAAAAGAGATCACTGCTGGTTCAATAAAAAACCGCCAATGATGATAGACATAACACTGTTTCACCGTTGGATTCTTACAACACTAAGATTATATAGTAGTGATCACAATCTTCATTACCGGTTCTCCTAGATATATTAATTGTCCAATGTTAGCTCAAAATAACGTTGCCATCTCCGATAACAAACCGATGGTGAAGATTGTGATCACTACCGGTTAAAAAAAACTGGCACTGATGCGCACCTCCATCACTAACGTTTTGGTTATGAAGATCAGACAATGAAGAGTGTTTTGAACAGACAACAGTGAGATGAGTGTAAAGAAAATGGACCTCAATCATTGAACTAATATGTTTGCAAGTGTTTGTCCTATAGACCAATAGAGTGCAAACATGACTTGGACGAAGGCAATGTGGTGATCAAATGATCAACACCTCAAATAAGACCCTACAAGATGTATTGAAGATTTACAAAGATCAAGCAAAGTTCAAGACACAAGAAACAGAGGTCCGGACGCAAATAAAGTTGAGCCGCTCAAGCTGAGACAAGAGCTGATTAAATTAAAACTGTGTCATGATTTTGGATCTGCTCAAACTGGCATGACACTAGCATGAAACTATAGAGCTTTTCATTAGCTTTACAAAAAGTCCAAGATCATCAAAGTCGGACTTCAGAGCTAAAAGTTATATCCAAAATACGAAAGCTTGTCTCGCTGGAAGAGGAGCATAGGACGCTCCGATGTCAGAGCATAGGACGCTCCGATGCAGAGTCTGATGCTCATTAAAATCAACCCGAATGAACAGTGTTTAAGCGAGTCCGATGCAGTATCTGATGCCTCTACTGTAACGTCCAATGCTCTTAGAAAACAGGTATAATGGCTAGTTTTTTAACGGCTATTTGACATATGAGCATAGGACGTGTCCGATGTCTCTACTGTAGCGTTTGATGCTCTACAGAAAGGTTGTTTTCAGTCACCAACGGCTATTTGCTTGGGGGCCTATATATACCATCTCTAACCGGCCAAATGAGGGGTGAAGTAGTGAGGAAACATACCAAGGGTATTGCTATACTATATTAGTGCCTCCATATGCATAATTTTTATGCATAATTTTTAGTGATTCACATGATGATTAGAGTAGGTGTTTTGCGAAGTGCTTAGACTAGTCAGACCATCGCTCATACGCTTGCTCTAGGTTTAGGCCTAGTATTTAGTGAGGTTTGCATACCCCTTGCTACTCGGTGCTTACGCGCATCGTTGTTGTTCATCGCAGGGGCTTGTAGTCTTGCGAGACTACACCAACCGTATTTGTAGTGTGGCCGCCACCGTGTACCGAAGAGAACAAGGCTCGCGGCGGTCCGGCCGGAAGCTTGATAGTGGAGACAGCGGGAGCATCTGGGAGAGCCTTGTCGGAAGGCACGTCGGAGACCCACTTGCGTGTGGGGAAGGGCCGAGGCTATCCACGGAGTTACCCAACTAGGAGCTTGGCCCTTGCGAGAGATTCTTTGCGAGGGGCTTCAACGAGGACTAGGGGGAGCTTGCGTGCTTCTGGATACCTCAGTAAAAATACTGAAGTCGTCGACCAGAGTTTGCATCTCTAGCTTGTTTTTTTGCTTCCGCATTTACCTTGCTACCTTAGTTATATGCTTTACTTTTCCTAGCTTAGTTGATAGACTAGTTGATAGGTTTGGAATCTAGGTTGCATAAATCTTTTGCGGTAGAGATAACAACACACATAGCAAAATCATAGTTGTACAATTAGATAGAGATTACTTGCTTGCATAGGTTTTGGCTAGGTGATAATTACAAGTCATAGTTTAGAGTAGAGTTTTTAGTTGCCTAATTTACCTTTCCTCTTAGACGTCACGGTCCCTTCAATGAGATTATAATAATCTAAATTATGAATCACATTAGTTTAGATTGTCTCGATGACTGGATCTCTAAATTATAGAGGCAGATTATTATTAGTTAGGATACAAGTGGCCTATATAATCTTGAAACAGTAGGTTGGAGAGATTATAGGATTGCAGTAATCCTGTAGTTGTCTTATTATAATCAAACCCTAATCTAAGGTGTTTGACCATCTTCAGATTATTTCATTTGACTACTATAATCTTAGTTGGGATCAAGCACCCTGTAAACTTATCTTCGGTCACATCTTGTTCCCAATGAAGCCAATATCATCGAGGAGACGTTACGATTTGCTTTTAAGATACAATTAATATATCTCGCATCATGTGGAAATGATGTTAGTTAATTTACCTATATTATATATAAGCAGTAAAGTACATTATACATCTTTCACACAAGAGCAGGTAAAATGGTGCTTTTAAACCCAAGAGGACACGGGGATAACGATAAATTTGACGAAATAGAGCTATCCCGATTCATTGACAACTGGGAGCAAAAGAACAATGTCCAACAAACTAGAATATCATCTCATTATATTCATGAAGTGGATACTGAATAGCCTCGAACAGCCGAAGACTCACAGCAGAGAGTGTGTTTGATGTTGAGAGAAAGCTTGCATCATTTGAAAACGACGTTAGTTAATTTACATGCTTAACGTCCTCGGAATTGGTACACTACTAGAGAACAGGTCTTTGATGATCTATCAACTGAGCTTTAGTCTCGACAAAAAGTTGCGTCCGGGACTAAAGACTTTTAGTCCCGGTTGGTAAAACCAACCGAGACTAAAGGTGAACCTTCAGTCCAACCTTTAGTCCGGGTTAGTAATACCAACCGGGATTAAAGGGTGACCTTTTAGCCTCGGTTGGTGTTACCAACCGGGAATAAAGGTTCTTTTAGTCTTGGTTGGTGTTACCAACCGGGACTAAAGGCCCTTCACGAGTGAATTTAAAAGGAAAACGTCCAGAACTATATTACGTGGGTTGTGTAGCTTAGTTGGTAAGCGTGTGTGAGGCGAAAGGTGCTGAGTTCGAATCTCACATAACACGTACATACTTCATTTTACGTCCTTTATAGAAGAGATCTTATGTGCTTTTAAATCTAAAGAATGATAAATTTGAGAAAATAGAGCAATTGGATTCCATGGACAATAACAAGATGCTACAAAAGGAAAAGGGTGCCAAAAATGTGGCATTCTCCCTTGATTTGAATGTTAATTGTCATTTTGCATCATTTTCTTCTAATGTTGTATTTTAACCCCTTTTATGAAATATTTGACCCTATTTCCAAATTGAAAATGTCGTTTTTTTCAACGCCCTAGAGTTCAAACGGTCCACACACCTCAGATCCAAACCTATAAATCACTACTGGAAACTTGAAATTCTCTGACCAACGTCAGTGAAAACTGGAATTACCCTATCGAGCTAGCTCTGTATTTTCTCTGACGGTAAGTGCACCGTAAGAAATTTTATGACGATATTTTTTTTTATGACGATACGTGTATTTTCATGACGATATTTTTATTTTCTCTGACGGTAGTGCATCGTAAGAGAATTTCAAGTTCCAGTAGTGAATGGACATAAAAGTGGTTAAGCTTATTAGTTGGTGACATTATTAGATCCTACTCATATAAAAGGGTTGACATTGGTAATATAGGACTTAAAAAAACTTACATGTTGGTCTAACCAATCTTCAATAGTTAAGACGTGACTAAACTTTAATAAACCAACACCAGTATTAGTACACATACGAGTCACCATGAGCCTACCTCAAATTAGATCGTATCATCTTTTTTTTTTCTACTAGTTTGGAAGCTTGTTCGGTGGAATCGAGCTGGATTAAATGAATGAAAAACAGCTAGAGAAAAACGTGAGAAAACCACATACCTGCTTACCTTTCCAACCCCATCCATGAACCCTAGCAGCGTCGGCATGCGGCGGCGGCTACAGGTGCGTGGCACGACGGCAAATCAGAAGGTGGTGTTCAAAGCGTCTCCACTATCCAGTCTCTTCAATGGCGTATACCACACATGTTTGCCTTTTTCCTTTTCACATACAACTGCTCTGCTCCCTCTGCTCTTCTGGGTCCTGGAGGAAAGTACACCGTACAATTCTTTTTAAAAAATAATGGATGAACCTTTGTCTACATCGTAGTCGTCCGCAAAACTTGATAGTACATTTTTTTTCATCGCAAGACAGGTTTAAACACCTTCCTCTACGTGCCTAGCTGACACGTTTCCAGACACTGACACTGGGTTGTTTGGTTCTAAACCTTTAAACTTTAGTCTCTTTTATAGTAGCTAAAACACCAAACATCCCTACTAAATAACCATCAAACTTTTTAGTCTTTTTTATGGGGTGTTTGATATTTTAGCCACTAAAAATGACTAAAGTTTAAAGTGTGGAACCAAATACACCCTAAGGCTAGCTGCATGCGTCATGCGTGCATAAAAGCAACCGGATGGGCTAATCATATCTCTGGCACATTTCTTTCCTAAATATAAATAGTGGTCCTTTTTTGAATAGAAGGAGAAAATAATAATGGTACTTTTCATCCATAGGTATTCAGCTCAAGCGTTATTTACCCAATGATCAAGATCGAGGTTGGTTGCTAGTCGGTTGTTGTTTTAGACAGTCATGAGAACTTGCGAAAGCCAATTCCTATTCTGCACTCAACGTACCCTACAATTTATAAATACCTGTTTATCTATCGATTAAACTTGTTGAACCAAATCGTTTTTTGAAGAGAAAGCTTTATCATTAATAAATAAATGATAAATTTCATCATCTCAACTAAAAAAATACTCTCTTAGAGCCTTGTTTCCAAAATTTGGGTATATAACATCAATCTGCACATGTCCTACAGTCAGATCATAACAGAATTATCAACACATATCTTTGTCAAAATTACTTTGTGCATTTTCTTTGGAAATTTTAGAACGAATCTCCAATAGTTTTTTTTTTCTTAAACCCACCCTCTAAACTCTCGTTTGGAAAGCCATGCTAATAAAAATCACTCTTTTTACCTATTTACCCTCCGACAAATTTTCTATATCTTGTTTGGTATCTTAGAGAACAAACTCCGCTCTATATCTTTAGTGAGTAAGAAACCAAAATTAGAGGATGTGAATATTTAGAGATCTAGTTAAAGAAGCTATTATAGAGTTCTTTTCACCAATAGACGATGTGCTCATGTAAATAAGGCATATATAGTAAAAAGGAGTTGTAGACCATACACTACATCTAAAAGGAGTTGTATATTAGACACGTGTATATTAGGTTTAGACCATACCCTACATCTAAAAGGAGTTGTAGAGGCGGTTGGTCAACCTTTGTAGAGTCAGCTAGCTTTAATAAATTAATTTGTAGAGATAGCTCCAAACAAGAGTGGCGTCTATTTAGAGGAGTAACTTATGCTTTTAGAAGCCTCTACGAATCTATTTTATGTAGGGATGACTAGAAACATGAAGTTGCTTCTATAAATTATTTTTTAGAAATCATAAATTGGGGTGGCCTCACAAAGCTGTGTCAGATGGCCTTATATGTAGCACCACTAACTATCGCACCCCAAAATCACTTGTGACTGAAGGGTAGATACATTCTTTTTGTATTCAATTTATTAGATGTTAAAATAAATATTTGAGACTCTAAATAAACTGGAATAAGAAAATTTCAATAGAAAGTTGTAGATATAGTACCGTATAATACTGTAATTTTAGTTTTATTGTTTCTCCATCCAAGATGGTTTGCATACTTTGAATTTCAGAATATAAGAAATTCAAATAAATTTTCTTTATATAAATGATTTGAAATAAAAATATTGTCAACTACAAAGTTATATAACTCTTTGGGACCTATAACTTTAGATTTTGTCAAAGCATCTCCAACAACTCCTCAAATCCACTTTGTATTCTTATTATTTTAGCAAAAACACAAAAACACCCCTCCAACAACTTGGTAAATCCACTTGGTATATTTCACAACTTGGTAAGAGCATCTCCAACAACTCCCTATTCTCACTTGCTATTCTTATAAATTTGGTAAAAGCACAAATTTTCTTCTCCAACAACTCCCTAAATGAACTTGCTATCTTTTCCAACTTCCTATTCCTCCATGCCGCACGCGTAAATTTCCACGCGCGAGTGAGGTTGCTATCCCGTGATTTCACCGTGGCCGGCTCCCGCGCGTTGTTCCCCCACCTCTCCTAGCGCAAAATCTTTTCCCCTCCTCTCCCGCGGCAACGCAGATCGGTCTAGGCGAGCCTAGTTTTTTTTTATTTTAGCAAGTTGGAATAGCAAATTGTTGGAGAAAGGTCTTTTTTTTACTTGCCAAACGAATTAGCAAGTTGCTAAAACTCATGATATACCAAGTCATTTTTTCCAACTTGTTGGAGATGCTCTGGAGCCTCCGCACGCGTATATACCCGCGCGCGGTGTGGACTTCCTATCGACGATTTCACGGCCTCGACGGCTCCCTCCCACGCCCGCGATTCCCTCTCCCGCGCGCGCCAACTCTTCTCGCGTCGTAGACCGATCGATTCCTCTCCCATCGCGCATGAATAAAAGATGCTCCGGCCGTCCCCCGACTCCTCTTCCCCGGCCCTTCAGCGCGATCTGCTGGGAAGCCGCCGCCCGACCTCTCCTCTCCCCGGTCGCTGCTGTTCTAATCGAAGCCGTCGTCTCCTCTTCGCCAGGCCCTCCATCAGGTACGCCGATCTGCTGTTGATTTTAGGGGAAGTCGACCTAGGGTTCATGGTGTTGAAGTTGTTCATGCATTTGCTGCTGATCATGGATAATATGCCTATGCCTATGATATATGTTCTGGTAGTATACTGTTTTGTTGTTAATTTTTGTTGTAAACTGATTTTAGAAGGGAAGGAGGAGCAAGCTTCGACGACGAGAAGTGGCGGCGGCGAGGCGTTGCCTTCGCGACCAGAACAGTCGCGGCGAGAGCGAGGGGGAAATTCGCGGCGAGAGCGAGGGGAAAATTCGCGACGAGACAGCGAGGGGGAAGTCTCGGCGAGAGGGTATGGGAAAAGTCGCTCTGTGTTCAAATGGGTCCTAGGTGGACCTATTTTTGATTTTACCAAGTTGGAATAGCAAATTGTTGATGAGAGGTCTTTTTTTCACTTGCCAAATTATTTATTAAGTTGCTAAAACTCAAGATATACTAAGTGATTTTTCCAAAGTTGTTGGAGATGCTCTCATCTAGATTATTTATATTTTTCGTCTTTTGAAATCTATAACTCTTTGAGTACTCTAGTGTCTAGTCTAGCCTAGTCTAGACACAAAAGGCTAGCTAGACGCAGCCGATCCTGTGAAGCCAATCCTCCGTCGTGGTCGATGAATTGGACAGCCGTGAGAGTAGGCTGCAGGCGATGAGCCTGTTGGCGGCCTCCGTGTAGTGCACCCCATCCCAGGAGACGTACTCGGACGGGTGGGCGCACGCCGCCGCCCCCGCCGCGCCGCAGAACGCAGCGTCGTCGTAGTTGTACGCGCCGCCGCCGCCGCCGCAGCACGCGTCCAGCGGCCTGTGCCTGAAGCCTGCGTAGAAATCAAGAATCGATCAGGAACATGCGTGCCAATCGATCAGGAGCGCGAGGCGGTTGCATGCGGGCGGTTCGCGCACCGTATTCGCGGGGCGACTCGATGATGTCGGTGACCGCTCGGTAGAGATCCGCGTAGACGATGGTCGTGCCGGGGTGTGCTCGCCGGAGGCCGCCGAGCACGCGGCGCAGCTCGCGGTTGTGCAGCTCGGCGAGGCCGTTGAGACGCGTGATGCAGCCGGACTCCGGGTCATACCCGGCGGCGTCGACGCTGCCTCTGTAGAGCGTGAGCAGCTGCGGCTCGCAGCCCAGCGGTATCATCCCCGGGACCATCACCGTGCTTGCTCCGGCAGCGATCACGTCCTGTGTGCCGCAGCGCACGTGTAAAAAAGTATGCCAAACAACTTACGGTGATGAGATGACCGCTGGTGGTGACTCGTCGGAAGAGAAAACGACCTTGAGCAGAGTAAGAAAGGAGGAAGGAACAACGACTTACGGTGATGACCGAACGGATGGCACTGACGACGTGACGCACGAAGGCCTGCACCTCGCCGACGGTGCGGTTCTCGTTCAGGCCGATGAAGTAGTCGTTGGCTCCGATCTCTCCGACGATGAAGAGGGACGTGGCCATGGTCTTCCTCTGCTCTGCGAGCACAAGACGATCCATGTAGTTACGTGACGTCACTTGTTTCATGCACTAGTTGCTTTAATTAATACGGAGTACTAACTGTACGTAGTTAAGTTACTGTAGTTCTTCCTTACAGTACCTACCGCGAACTGAGCCAAGAAGTCGTAAAACGTCCACGGACCAGGCGGTCTCGTTCCTAAGCGAAACCGGCACGAACGACCCCAATCCTCTGCTGTCAAAGAAGTGCAGGTCAAGCGCCGTGGCCCCGCCAAACGCGAAGTTCGCGCCGCGCCTGAAATCCGCTGCCGTCTTCCCGGCGAGGTACGGCGTCGGGTGCGGCACGCCAAGCGCCTCGACTGCGGCACGAGTTGATAGGTCAGGTCACATCACATCACATGGAAACGAACGGTGTGCGGTGCCCCGTGCCCGGACGGCCGGTCGGTGCTCACCGAGGAAGTCGATGACGAGGCGGCCGTCGGACGCGCGGCCAGTAGGGCGACGGAAGAAAGTCTCGCCGTACGGTGGCCGGCTCGCGGGCCCGCCGGCGGTTGCTGAGAGGTGCAGCGCGTTGCCGGTGTCGGTGAGCGAGTCGCCAAAGCTGAATACGCGATCGCAGCGCGTTAGGGGGCCACCGTTGCCGGCGGCCGCGTGTAGAAGCGCCACCACGGCCACGAGGAGACGCGACGAACCTGGCACCATTTTAATTCGCTTGTTTTTCGGGTGTGGTCGACCTGAGCCGTGCGTGTGCGGTTCATTAGCAGGACACGAGGACTATTTATAACAGTTTGACGGGTTCGCTTGAAAGTTTAGTCATTTTTAGTAGCAACGCCACTTTTACTAAAAGAGACTAAAAAATTAAAAAAGATTTTGTCTCTTTTTCAAGGGGGTTTGATATTTTAGTCACTAAAAATAACTAAAGTTTAGTTAGTGGAATCCAAACAGATTTTTATTTTAGCTGATTTTGATTGTTTTAGTGGTATTATGAGAGACAATAAATTATATACGGCTGATAAGTTCAGACGAACCACGGACAGAGGTGCGTGTGCTGTGATTCGTTCTTGCAGTTCTAAAGGCAACGCTGTGGCCACTTTGATTTCTACACGACGAAATTGGGGAAGGCTATGGGAATTCCTCGTTGAATTGAATATTTCTCGACTTCTTTCGCGGAAATAATAACAAGGATCTGAATATCTGATGAACCTCTTCAAGCAGCGAAGTTGCAGTTGATCTGCCCTATTTGGTCGCATGTTTTGGTGCTTTGAAGAAAGGAACAACAGAAAACAAAAGTTAAATACACCAGGTCTGTCACATAGGTTTATAAACGTTAAAAATATATATTCGATCCTCTAAATGTATTAAGTGGTGTACATAGACCCCTAAACTTTTAAAATATATTTTTGATGTTCTAAACTTGTTATTGCATCTCCAATAGTTTGGTAAAAAAGAGTTGTCAAATATTTGGCAAGCAATCCTTCAACACCCTGATGATCCTCAGTTCTCAAGGCCAGTTTCTCCAGAAGTCAGAGAGTTCTTCAGGGCTCAGGAAGCCCCAATCACAATCGAGTTACCTCTATCAAAGTCTGACGCCATCATTCCTTACTCAAACCCAAATTTGGACCCAGACAGTGACTTCTCTATCAGAAAGCTTGCAAATGAGTTGGGCCTGCATCAGGTCTTTGGCCCAGTACCTTCCATTTACATGTTGATAGAAGATATATCCAGACTGGTGTTTAAGGCCCAAGTTCAGTCCTGCATTCCCAAGCCCATGTTAACTGGAGTCTCAAACTATCCTGGATTCCTTTTTAATTGGGCCACTAAGCAATTTGAAGCTGATCCTTCCTGGGGCAACAACTGGGAAGCTTCTTCTTCCTCTGGTCCTGCTTGCCCTCAACTAACCAGACTAGAAAGAATTCAGTCATCTCTGCCTTCTAGGCCTGTTTTGCAAGCTAGTCCTGTTAGTTCAGCAGAGGTGTTTCTGACTGGACAAGTACAGTTGGATGCTATGGTTAGTGATTTCAGCTCAGAACCAATGTCAGAACATTCTTAGATTGATGAAATCCCGACAGACATGTCAGATAAAAATATCCAGCAGCTGCCCCTTCATATTGGCAGATCAGCTCCATCAGTCGCTCCTTGCCCAACTATGAAGAAAAGGAAAGGCAGGAAATGTGCAACACCTATTGTTGATGATACTCTTCGCAGAAGTGCTAGGCTCAATAGGGACAAAGCTCAGGACTATGTCTTTCAAATGTTACAGGACAAAAAGCACCCAAAAAAGTCGCAATCTCAAGCCAGACTAGCAGAGGAGTTGGAGATGATCCAAGCTGAGGCTCTTAAGGACAACCAGATGATACCAGTTCCTGTCCTGCAAGCTTTGGGCATTGACTTTTGTGATGTCCCTCCTTCGGAGTTGACATCGGACAAGTTGCATCAAGGTCTCCCAAATGATAAAGAGGCCTAATCGCCAAGTCTGCAAAGCTTGTGGGGTGTTGAGTCCTCCCCCCTTTTGCTTTTGTTTCGAGTTGTTTCTAAGTAATTTGCTCAGCCTATCGCCGAGAACTTGGTGTGTTTCTCTTGAGATGTTTGCTCTGCAAACACCTTTGTTGGACATGTTTTCTGTTTTTTATGGATAATCATATATTTCGTAACAAATGTTGGAATGTCCTTTGTTGGAATGTGCGTGGAATTAACGATGTAGACAAATGGTTGATTCTAAGAAATAAGATTGATAAGAGCGCCTGTTCGGTGGTCTGTTTGCAAGAAACTAAATGTGAATTGTTTGATGTTGCTTTTATCCGGAAATTGGCTCCCCGTCGCTTTGATGCTTTTGACTACATTCCTTCGCAAGGAGCTTCAGGGGGTCTTCTGGTTCTTTGGGTTTCAGCGGTTTTCACTAGTCAAGTTTTGCAAAGGCACTCTTTTGCGATTGGTATTCAATTCACCTCAACGCAGTCCTCCCTCTCGTGGAACCTTCTGAATGTCTATGGTCCAACACGCCAGTCAGCTAGGAACGAGTTTGTTTCATGGCTTCAAACCTGCCAGTTTGCTCCACACAGTCTTTGGCTCATTCTGGGGGATTTTAAGTCTATAGGTCTTTGGAAAATAGGAACAGGCCAAGAGGCAACTATCAAGATGTTCTCCTTTTCAACAGTATCATCAGTCACCTTGGTCTAATTGAGCTTCCTATCAAGGGTCGTTCATACACTTGGAGCAATATGCAGGACAACCCTCTACTTGAGCAATTGGATTGGTTCTTCACAAATCCAGATTGGACAACTGTCTTTCCTAATTCAGTGGTTCTCCCTTTGTCCAAACCTATCTCAAATCACACTCCTTGAAAAGTCTAGATCAGCACCACCCTGCCTAAAGCTAGCATTTTCCGTTTTGAAAACTACTGGCCTTTGCTGCCAGGGTTCACAGAACTAGTTCAACAGTCCTGGGCTCAACCTTCTCATATTCAGCCTACTGCCCAACTAATTTCTGCCAAGCTCAAGAGGCTTAGAGCAAAGCTCAAAACATGGGACAGATCAAAGTATTCCCTCTCCCACCTCATAAAAAATTGTAATATTGTTTTATGCTTTTTGGATGCTCTGGAGGATATCAGGCTTTTGTTCATACCGGAAAAGAATTTCAGGGACATTATTAAACAACACTTATTCAAATTGCTCCGGTTGCAGCAAATCTATTGGAGGCAGCGGTACACTGAGAAGTTAGTTAAACTTGGTGACGAGAATACAAAATTTTTTCATGCCAGAGCCACTGAAAGGTATAGGACAAACTCAATAGCCCAACTGTTATGCTCAGATGACACAACTGTTACAGATCATGAAAATAAAGCTACTCTTTTTTGGGAAGATTTCAGAAGCAGAATGGGAGTCACTCATGATACTCAGATGGTTTTTGATCTATCCCAACTCATACAGCCTGTAGATCTTCATGAGCTGGTTCTGCCCTTCACTAGAAAGGCAATGGATGGGATTATTAAGGAAATTCTATCAGATAAAGCGTCCGGGCCTGATGGGTACAATGAGTTATTTCTGAAGCACTGTTGGTCCATTATCAAATCTGATTTCTATGCCTTGGCACAAAGCTTTTATGATCTCTCTGTCAGTTTAAAGCCAATAAACTACTCTTATATAAAATTGGTTCCTAAGAAACACAACCCGGAGAGAGTTGGGGATTTCAGGCCTATCTCCTTGTTGAATTCTTCCATGAAGTTCCTTACCAAAATCCTAGCAAATAGGCTCCAAAAATGCATTCTGAAAGTTATTCATAGGAATCAATATGGCTTTCTTAAAGGCAGGACTATCCAGGACTGTTTAGCTTGGTCATTCGAGTACATTCATCAGTGCAAAGCATCAAAAAGAGAAATTGTCCTTCTAAAGCTTGACTTTGCAAAGGCTTTTGATACCTTGGAGCATTCGGCTGTTGTAAACATCCTGCAAGCAAAAGGCTTCCCAGCTAGATGGACTTCTTGGATCCATGAGATTTTGTCTTCAGGCACTTCTGCAGTTCTTCTGAATGGAGTTCTAGGTAAAGATTTTGTCTGCAAGTGAGGGGTTCGGCAAGGGGATCCTCTATCACCATTGATATTTGTCCTGGCTGCTGATTTACTTCAGTCCATCATTAACCGAGCTTATCAGATGGGGCTCTTTGGGCTCCCATTACCAGGCAGAGATGTTGATCATTTCTCCATCATTCAGTATGCTGATGATACTCTTCTCTTCATGCCAGCTGATGCTCGGCAATTATTTTGTCTTAAAGCTTTGCTCAACTCCTTTGCTATGACTACTGGTCTATCAGTAAACTACCAAAAATCTTGTCTGATCCCCCTAAATGTTCCAGAAGGAAAGGTTCAACGGCTAACTGGTGTTCTTGGGTGTAGCTTGGGAGTCCTACCTTTCACCTACCTTGGGCTACCTTTGGGGACCTCTAGACCACAGATGAAGGATTTTGCTCCCCTCATTTGTAGGATTGAGAGAAGATTATCTGCTTCCTCTAATTTTATGAATTATGCTGGCAGGTTACAGTTGGTAAACTCAGTTTTTTCATCTCTCCCCACTTACTATATGTGCTCACTGAAGTTACCAAAAACTGTGATCAAGGTCATTGATAAATACCGGAAGGATTGCCTTTGGCACGGGGGGACATCAACAAAAAAAGTTACAACCTTGCAGCATGGAACATGGTTACTACTCCTAAAGCATATGGTGGCCTTGGAGTCAAGAATCTCTATCTCCAAAATGATGCTCTTCTAATCAAGCATTTGAGCAAGTTTTATAATCACTCTAATGTTCCCTGGGTTCAGTTAATTTGGTCTTCTTACTACTCAAACAAAGTTCCTCATCTTTGTCCTCCTTGTGGTTCCTTTTGGTGGAGGGACATTCTTACCCTTAACACCCATTTTCGAGGTGTTGCCACTTGCCTACCAGCAAATGGAGCCACTGTTGGGTTGTGGGAAGATGGCTTTTACAGTCAGCCTTTGGTGATTGAGCTCCCCTCCCTCTACAATTTCGCAAATAACAAGAACATTTCCCTTCAGGCTGCATGTCAATCTCCCCAGCTTCTTGACTTGTTTCGTCTTCCAATGAGTCGGGCGGCTTTTAATGAGTTCAGCACTCTTATCTCGATCCTGGAAGAGCAGAGTGATTTTGGAGATCAGGATGATGTTTGGGTTTTCAATTGGGGTCCCTTGTATAGCTCATCTCAGTATTACAGGCATCATTTCTCTGCGGCTGCCTCTTCCCACCTGAGTAAATGGCTTTGGAAGTCTAAATGCATGCCAAAAATAAAATTCTTCATGTGGCGGTTGCTTAATGATCGGCTAAGTACTAGAAATATTCTAAGACGGCGTCATAAGCACCTTGACGAGGGTTATAATTGTGTTATGTGTCTTTCTGATGTAGAGGAGACAGCTGAACATCTATTTTTCTCTTGCCCTAGTGCTGCTGCCCGATGGTATAGTGTGGGTTTGTTTTGGGACATGGAAGGCGATGTGCAAGAAATGATTCGGCAACAGAAGACTCGAGCTCGAATCCCTTTTATAATGGAGACTCTTATGATTGCAGCTTGGTGCATCTGGAAGGAGAGGAATGCTTTTATCTTCAACCAAACTCTGCCCTCTCTAGCAAACTGGAAGTCCTCTTTTAGGCAGGAAGTTAAGCTTCACCTGTTTCGTGTAAAACACTCTTTACATCAGTGTATTATGAATTGGCTCAATAGTTTGTAATCGGGCGCTCTTCTTCCCCCCCCCCCCTTGTAACTTGATTGGTTAGTTTGCCCAGTTAGCTTTTCGCTAACCCCCCTGTAAGTACCCTTGTAACCTCTTCTGCTCTGGTTTTTAATTCAGTTACGCTGGGGAGATTATCTCCATAGTTTTCCTTCAAAAAAAAGTGACTAAAACATATGGCAAGTGAAAAAGTTTTCTTTTCCAATAGTTTGCTATTTGGGCTTGGCAAAATTAGAAAATGTAGGCTCACTGTTCAACAGATTTATATTAGCTAGCATTACTACTTCTGTCTTCGTTTAAGTATTGTTAAAAAAACATGTCATTTTATTGTGTTGAAATATTTATTCCAGAAAACGTGTTCGATGTTCAAATAATTTATGTTGAAAACATGTTCAGGTTGCCGTACTATTTATATTAGCTGAAAACATGTCGAATTATAGAGACAGGAACTGGGCAGTTCGTCCACCGATTTCACTCAATCTCACCCAAAACAAATTCTCTAGGGATCAAACTTGGTGAGATGAGTCACAAGGAGGATAGTGAGCTATCTCTAAGAGATCATGGCTCGAACCTATCTCCAAATCGATGAATCGAAGAAATTCGGGGGAAGGGAGAAAAACTTGACCCTAAACGAAAATCGATCGATCTACTAGGTCGTGAGGTTAGAGGTGAATTCCTTCGGTGGAAAGAAGTGCCTCACGATCTAGAACATCTTTGTTCAAACGGAATCGCAAAAGACGCAACGAACAAAGAGATCAATCGACGGGAAAATCATGGGGAAAAGCAATTCGCGAAGAACAAGAACAAAACGTGAATCACAATCACGAATTTGCAACCGTGTGGCTACCACACGCTACAACAATGAGATTACGGTCTCACTTCCTCAAAATCGCACGGGCACAGAGGTATTGTTCTCTTCTCTGTGGATCTCAGTTCGCTACAGCAGGGGAGTGGGAGAGCAGGAAAACCTAGAAGGCGAAATAGCAAATGACTGAGATAGGTGGGGAGGTGGGTGTCTCCCCCTCCTTTCCTAATTCTAGCTATTCCCAATTCCCACTCTACCCCTAACTACTTACAGAGCGAACCAGCTAAACCCTAAGGTTATTCTGGACCAACTCGATGGTAGGTGGATCCGACGGCCACGCCCGCACAACTGGTAGCGTTGCCTCGACGCAACCTCACTGATTGCCGCCACGTGCCGCCACCGCTCTGCGTCCTTTTCACGGACTCTGCCCCCGGTTTTGAGGCCCAAACCGGGAAACCAGCCTTCACGATCAACCCCCGGTTTTGAGGCCCAAACCGGGAAACGAACCTTTCCAGCCAACCCCCGGTTTTGAGGCCCAAACCGGGAAACCAGCCGACCATCGCCTGAGTTTTGTGGCCCAAACTCAGCAAACCCGCAGCACCCAGGTTTTGAGGCCCAAACCTGGAAACCGTCCTCAGCCCGAGTTTTGTGGCCAAACTCGGAAACCATCCGCACCCAGGTTTTGAGGCCCAAACCTGGAAACCGTCCACCGGATGATTTTTCTCTGGCTCTACCACCAAACCGAAACTGTAGAGGGGATGCACCGCCCGTGCACCCCGTCCACCGACACGTGTCCCCAGGTCCTCGACCCGAGCAACACCATGTCCCGCAAGTCTCCGCTCGTCGCTGTCCCAGGCTGCCAGCCACTACAGCTGATCCTCAGGCCACCGGTCCCTCAGTCCAAGCCTCACGTCCGCCCTTCACCGCTCTCGGTCCGTCGGCACGGCACGTCTCTACTTGACCTTCACCTTTCCCTCGATCACTGTATCCGTGCTCGACACCTGCACAACACAAGCCAAAGAACATGCGCATTATCCCAGTTGACAATCACTCATCACTCAGAGACTCGGCATACGTCCATGTATCCGCAAAGACTGCATGATTAATATAAATAGGCTGACCGGAGAGGGGAGGAGGAGGATCACTATTCAAGTGGCTACTTCTACTGTTGGCTCGCGTCCGCGAGTCTGCCATTCGTCTCCTTGTGTGTTCGCTTTCGTTCGGGTAGCGACCTGCTATTTTAGGGTTTCGGCCCTAAAACAACACAGACAAACAAAAAAAAGATGAAATGATGTGTATGCTTACTATTTCCTGTTTATCGGTTAATTTAATAAAACAATCAAGTATTTTATGTTTCATTCGTACATTTCAATATCATCTTGCGTGAACGACAGCTCACATAAGTTCGGCCACCAAAGGTTGTTAGAAAGATCAAACGATTGACTAAGGAGCTAGCAAAATTCATCATGGACAAGATATTGACTAAAAAGGAATTATTCTCCACTCCTAAGGCCAAAGAGTACCAGAAGTGCAGCTCCATATGCTATTGTAATCCGGATTTTGATGGATTTGTGGTAATGTAGTCTTTGATAGTAATATAAGTCTTGATGGATTTGTGATGTAATTGGCACTGTTCGTCTGAACTTATTTACGGTCAATTTTGGTTGTTTTAATAGAATTCTATGAGAGAAAATAAGCCGAAGTGTCTATTTGTTTGAACTTATTTATGGTTGATTTTGATTGTTTTAATAGTATTATATGTGAGAGAATAAACCAAAGTATGATTGATAAGTTCAAGCGAACAGTAGTCTACATAGCAAATAAGTACTACCAAAAAATAATAAAATAAATTGTGGCTCTGTTTGGCAGGACTTAAAGCGGCTGCAGCTGATTTGTATGCTTGATTTGTTGTAAGAGAAAAAATATTATTGTTTCACAATTGATTTATACAGATTAAAGCGGCTAAATAGCTCAAGCGAACGTAGCCATAAAATAACAAAATGCGAAAAGAGATCACTGCTGGTTCAATAAAAAACCGCCAATGATGATAGACATAACACTGTTTCACCGTTGGATTCTTACAACACTAAGATTATATAGTAGTGATCACAATCTTCATTACCGGTTCTCCTAGATATATTAATTGTCCAATGTTAGCTCAAAATAACGTTGCCATCTCCGATAACAAACCGATGGTGAAGATTGTGATCACTACCGGTTAAAAAAAACTGGCACTGATGCGCACCTCCATCACTAACGTTTTGGTTATGAAGATCAGACAATGAAGAGTGTTTTGAACAGACAACAGTGAGATGAGTGTAAAGAAAATGGACCTCAATCATTGAACTAATATGTTTGCAAGTGTTTGTCCTATAGACCAATAGAGTGCAAACATGACTTGGACGAAGGCAATGTGGTGATCAAATGATCAACACCTCAAATAAGACCCTACAAGATGTATTGAAGATTTACAAAGATCAAGCAAAGTTCAAGACACAAGAAACAGAGGTCCGGACGCAAATAAAGTTGAGCCGCTCAAGCTGAGACAAGAGCTGATTAAATTAAAACTGTGTCATGATTTTGGATCTGCTCAAACTGGCATGACACTAGCATGAAACTATAGAGCTTTTCATTAGCTTTACAAAAAGTCCAAGATCATCAAAGTCGGACTTCAGAGCTAAAAGTTATATCCAAAATACGAAAGCTTGTCTCGCTGGAAGAGGAGCATAGGACGCTCCGATGTCAGAGCATAGGACGCTCCGATGCAGAGTCTGATGCTCATTAAAATCAACCCGAATGAACAGTGTTTAAGCGAGTCCGATGCAGTATCTGATGCCTCTACTGTAACGTCCAATGCTCTTAGAAAACAGGTATAATGGCTAGTTTTTTAACGGCTATTTGACATATGAGCATAGGACGTGTCCGATGTCTCTACTGTAGCGTTTGATGCTCTACAGAAAGGTTGTTTTCAGTCACCAACGGCTATTTGCTTGGGGGCCTATATATACCATCTCTAACCGGCCAAATGAGGGGTGAAGTAGTGAGGAAACATACCAAGGGTATTGCTATACTATATTAGTGCCTCCATATGCATAATTTTTATGCATAATTTTTAGTGATTCACATGATGATTAGAGTAGGTGTTTTGCGAAGTGCTTAGACTAGTCAGACCATCGCTCATACGCTTGCTCTAGGTTTAGGCCTAGTATTTAGTGAGGTTTGCATACCCCTTGCTACTCGGTGCTTACGCGCATCGTTGTTGTTCATCGCAGGGGCTTGTAGTCTTGCGAGACTACACCAACCGTATTTGTAGTGTGGCCGCCACCGTGTACCGAAGAGAACAAGGCTCGCGGCGGTCCGGCCGGAAGCTTGATAGTGGAGACAGCGGGAGCATCTGGGAGAGCCTTGTCGGAAGGCACGTCGGAGACCCACTTGCGTGTGGGGAAGGGCCGAGGCTATCCACGGAGTTACCCAACTAGGAGCTTGGCCCTTGCGAGAGATTCTTTGCGAGGGGCTTCAACGAGGACTAGGGGGAGCTTGCGTGCTTCTGGATACCTCAGTAAAAATACTGAAGTCGTCGACCAGAGTTTGCATCTCTAGCTTGTTTTTTTGCTTCCGCATTTACCTTGCTACCTTAGTTATATGCTTTACTTTTCCTAGCTTAGTTGATAGACTAGTTGATAGGTTTGGAATCTAGGTTGCATAAATCTTTTGCGGTAGAGATAACAACACACATAGCAAAATCATAGTTGTACAATTAGATAGAGATTACTTGCTTGCATAGGTTTTGGCTAGGTGATAATTACAAGTCATAGTTTAGAGTAGAGTTTTTAGTTGCCTAATTTACCTTTCCTCTTAGACGTCACGGTCCCTTCAATGAGATTATAATAATCTAAATTATGAATCACATTAGTTTAGATTGTCTCGATGACTGGATCTCTAAATTATAGAGGCAGATTATTATTAGTTAGGATACAAGTGGCCTATATAATCTTGAAACAGTAGGTTGGAGAGATTATAGGATTGCAGTAATCCTGTAGTTGTCTTATTATAATCAAACCCTAATCTAAGGTGTTTGACCATCTTCAGATTATTTCATTTGACTACTATAATCTTAGTTGGGATCAAGCACCCTGTAAACTTATCTTCGGTCACATCTTGTTCCCAATGAAGCCAATATCATCGAGGAGACGTTACGATTTGCTTTTAAGATACAATTAATATATCTCGCATCATGTGGAAATGATGTTAGTTAATTTACCTATATTATATATAAGCAGTAAAGTACATTATACATCTTTCACACAAGAGCAGGTAAAATGGTGCTTTTAAACCCAAGAGGACACGGGGATAACGATAAATTTGACGAAATAGAGCTATCCCGATTCATTGACAACTGGGAGCAAAAGAACAATGTCCAACAAACTAGAATATCATCTCATTATATTCATGAAGTGGATACTGAATAGCCTCGAACAGCCGAAGACTCACAGCAGAGAGTGTGTTTGATGTTGAGAGAAAGCTTGCATCATTTGAAAACGACGTTAGTTAATTTACATGCTTAACGTCCTCGGAATTGGTACACTACTAGAGAACAGGTCTTTGATGATCTATCAACTGAGCTTTAGTCTCGACAAAAAGTTGCGTCCGGGACTAAAGACTTTTAGTCCCGGTTGGTAAAACCAACCGAGACTAAAGGTGAACCTTCAGTCCAACCTTTAGTCCGGGTTAGTAATACCAACCGGGATTAAAGGGTGACCTTTTAGCCTCGGTTGGTGTTACCAACCGGGAATAAAGGTTCTTTTAGTCTTGGTTGGTGTTACCAACCGGGACTAAAGGCCCTTCACGAGTGAATTTAAAAGGAAAACGTCCAGAACTATATTACGTGGGTTGTGTAGCTTAGTTGGTAAGCGTGTGTGAGGCGAAAGGTGCTGAGTTCGAATCTCACATAACACGTACATACTTCATTTTACGTCCTTTATAGAAGAGATCTTATGTGCTTTTAAATCTAAAGAATGATAAATTTGAGAAAATAGAGCAATTGGATTCCATGGACAATAACAAGATGCTACAAAAGGAAAAGGGTGCCAAAAATGTGGCATTCTCCCTTGATTTGAATGTTAATTGTCATTTTGCATCATTTTCTTCTAATGTTGTATTTTAACCCCTTTTATGAAATATTTGACCCTATTTCCAAATTGAAAATGTCGTTTTTTTCAACGCCCTAGAGTTCAAACGGTCCACACACCTCAGATCCAAACCTATAAATCACTACTGGAAACTTGAAATTCTCTGACCAACGTCAGTGAAAACTGGAATTACCCTATCGAGCTAGCTCTGTATTTTCTCTGACGGTAAGTGCACCGTAAGAAATTTTATGACGATATTTTTTTTTATGACGATACGTGTATTTTCATGACGATATTTTTATTTTCTCTGACGGTAGTGCATCGTAAGAGAATTTCAAGTTCCAGTAGTGAATGGACATAAAAGTGGTTAAGCTTATTAGTTGGTGACATTATTAGATCCTACTCATATAAAAGGGTTGACATTGGTAATATAGGACTTAAAAAAACTTACATGTTGGTCTAACCAATCTTCAATAGTTAAGACGTGACTAAACTTTAATAAACCAACACCAGTATTAGTACACATACGAGTCACCATGAGCCTACCTCAAATTAGATCGTATCATCTTTTTTTTTTCTACTAGTTTGGAAGCTTGTTCGGTGGAATCGAGCTGGATTAAATGAATGAAAAACAGCTAGAGAAAAACGTGAGAAAACCACATACCTGCTTACCTTTCCAACCCCATCCATGAACCCTAGCAGCGTCGGCATGCGGCGGCGGCTACAGGTGCGTGGCACGACGGCAAATCAGAAGGTGGTGTTCAAAGCGTCTCCACTATCCAGTCTCTTCAATGGCGTATACCACACATGTTTGCCTTTTTCCTTTTCACATACAACTGCTCTGCTCCCTCTGCTCTTCTGGGTCCTGGAGGAAAGTACACCGTACAATTCTTTTTAAAAAATAATGGATGAACCTTTGTCTACATCGTAGTCGTCCGCAAAACTTGATAGTACATTTTTTTTCATCGCAAGACAGGTTTAAACACCTTCCTCTACGTGCCTAGCTGACACGTTTCCAGACACTGACACTGGGTTGTTTGGTTCTAAACCTTTAAACTTTAGTCTCTTTTATAGTAGCTAAAACACCAAACATCCCTACTAAATAACCATCAAACTTTTTAGTCTTTTTTATGGGGTGTTTGATATTTTAGCCACTAAAAATGACTAAAGTTTAAAGTGTGGAACCAAATACACCCTAAGGCTAGCTGCATGCGTCATGCGTGCATAAAAGCAACCGGATGGGCTAATCATATCTCTGGCACATTTCTTTCCTAAATATAAATAGTGGTCCTTTTTTGAATAGAAGGAGAAAATAATAATGGTACTTTTCATCCATAGGTATTCAGCTCAAGCGTTATTTACCCAATGATCAAGATCGAGGTTGGTTGCTAGTCGGTTGTTGTTTTAGACAGTCATGAGAACTTGCGAAAGCCAATTCCTATTCTGCACTCAACGTACCCTACAATTTATAAATACCTGTTTATCTATCGATTAAACTTGTTGAACCAAATCGTTTTTTGAAGAGAAAGCTTTATCATTAATAAATAAATGATAAATTTCATCATCTCAACTAAAAAAATACTCTCTTAGAGCCTTGTTTCCAAAATTTGGGTATATAACATCAATCTGCACATGTCCTACAGTCAGATCATAACAGAATTATCAACACATATCTTTGTCAAAATTACTTTGTGCATTTTCTTTGGAAATTTTAGAACGAATCTCCAATAGTTTTTTTTTCTTAAACCCACCCTCTAAACTCTCGTTTGGAAAGCCATGCTAATAAAAATCACTCTTTTTACCTATTTACCCTCCGACAAATTTTCTATATCTTGTTTGGTATCTTAGAGAACAAACTCCGCTCTATATCTTTAGTGAGTAAGAAACCAAAATTAGAGGATGTGAATATTTAGAGATCTAGTTAAAGAAGCTATTATAGAGTTCTTTTCACCAATAGACGATGTGCTCATGTAAATAAGGCATATATAGTAAAAAGGAGTTGTAGACCATACACTACATCTAAAAGGAGTTGTATATTAGACACGTGTATATTAGGTTTAGACCATACCCTACATCTAAAAGGAGTTGTAGAGGCGGTTGGTCAACCTTTGTAGAGTCAGCTAGCTTTAATAAATTAATTTGTAGAGATAGCTCCAAACAAGAGTGGCGTCTATTTACAGGAGTAACTTATGCTTTTAGAAGCCTCTACGAATCTATTTTATGTAGGGATGACTAGAAACATGAAGTTGCTTCTATAAATTATTTTTTAGAAATCATAAATTGGGGTGGCCTCACAAAGCTGTGTCAGATGGCCTTATATGTAGCACCACTAACTATCGCACCCCAAAATCACTTGTGACTGAAGGGTAGATACATTCTTTTTGTATTCAATTTATTAGATGTTAAAATAAATATTTGAGACTCTAAATAAACTGGAATAAGAAAATTTCAATAGAAAGTTGTAGATATAGTACCGTATAATACTGTAATTTTAGTTTTATTGTTTCTCCATCCAAGATGGTTTGCATACTTTGAATTTCAGAATATAAGAAATTCAAATAAATTTTCTTTATATAAATGATTTGAAATAAAAATATTGTCAACTACAAAGTTATATAACTCTTTGGGACCTATAACTTTAGATTTTGTCAAAGCATCTCCAACAACTCCTCAAATCCACTTTGTATTCTTATTATTTTAGCAAAAACACAAAAACACCCCTCCAACAACTTGGTAAATCCACTTGGTATATTTCACAACTTGGTAAGAGCATCTCCAACAACTCCCTATTCTCACTTGCTATTCTTATAAATTTGGTAAAAGCACAAATTTTCTTCTCCAACAACTCCCTAAATGAACTTGCTATCTTTTCCAACTTCCTATTCCTCCATGCCGCACGCATAAATTTCCACGCGCGAGTGAGGTTGCTATCCCGTGATTTCACCGTGGCCGGCTCCCGCGCGTTGTTCCCCCACCTCTCCTAGCGCAAAATCTTTTCCCCTCCTCTCCCGCGGCAACGCAGATCGGTCTAGGCGAGCCTAGTTTTTTTTTTATTTTAGCAAGTTGGAATAGCAAATTGTTGGAGAAAGGTCTTTTTTTTACTTGCCAAACGAATTAGCAAGTTGCTAAAACTCATGATATACCAAGTCATTTTTTCCAACTTGTTGGAGATGCTCTGGAGCCTCCGCACGCGTATATACCCGCGCGCGGTGTGGACTTCCTATCGACGATTTCACGGCCTCGACGGCTCCCTCCCACGCCCGCGATTCCCTCTCCCGCGCGCGCCAACTCTTCTCGCGTCGTAGACCGATCGATTCCTCTCCCATCGCGCATGAATAAAAGATGCTCCGGCCGTCCCCCGACTCCTCTTCCCCGGCCCTTCAGCGCGATCTGCTGGGAAGCCGCCGCCCGACCTCTCCTCTCCCCGGTCGCTGCTGTTCTAATCGAAGCCGTCGTCTCCTCTTCGCCAGGCCCTCCATCAGGTACGCCGATCTGCTGTTGATTTTAGGGGAAGTCGACCTAGGGTTCATGGTGTTGAAGTTGTTCATGCATTTGCTGCTGATCATGGATAATATGCCTATGCCTATGATATATGTTCTGGTAGTATACTGTTTTGTTGTTAATTTTTGTTGTAAACTGATTTTAGAAGGGAAGGAGGAGCAAGCTTCGACGACGAGAAGTGGCGGCGGCGAGGCGTTGCCTTCGCGACCAGAACAGTCGCGGCGAGAGCGAGGGGGAAATTCGCGGCGAGAGCGAGGGGAAAATTCGCGACGAGAGAGCGAGGGGGAAGTCTCGGCGAGAGGGTATGGGAAAAGTCGCTCTGTGTTCAAATGGGTCCTAGGTGGACCTATTTTTGATTTTACCAAGTTGGAATAGCAAATTGTTGATGAGAGGTCTTTTTTTCACTTGCCAAATTATTTATTAAGTTGCTAAAACTCAAGATATACTAAGTGATTTTTCCAAAGTTGTTGGAGATGCTCTCATCTAGATTATTTATATTTTTCGTCTTTTGAAATCTATAACTCTTTGAGTACTCTAGTGTCTAGTCTAGCCTAGTCTAGACACAAAAGGCTAGCTAGACGCAGCCGATCCTGTGAAGCCAATCCTCCGTCGTGGTCGATGAATTGGACAGCCGTGAGAGTAGGCTGCAGGCGATGAGCCTGTTGGCGGCCTCCGTGTAGTGCACCCCATCCCAGGAGACGTACTCGGACGGGTGGGCGCACGCCGCCGCCCCCGCCGCGCCGCAGAACGCAGCGTCGTCGTAGTTGTACGCGCCGCCGCCGCCGCCGCAGCACGCGTCCAGCGGCCTGTGCCTGAAGCCTGCGTAGAAATCAAGAATCGATCAGGAACATGCGTGCCAATCGATCAGGAGCGCGAGGCGGTTGCATGCGGGCGGTTCGCGCACCGTATTCGCGGGGCGACTCGATGATGTCGGTGACCGCTCGGTAGAGATCCGCGTAGACGATGGTCGTGCCGGGGTGTGCTCGCCGGAGGCCGCCGAGCACGCGGCGCAGCTCGCGGTTGTGCAGCTCGGCGAGGCCGTTGAGACGCGTGATGCAGCCGGACTCCGGGTCATACCCGGCGGCGTCGACGCTGCCTCTGTAGAGCGTGAGCAGCTGCGGCTCGCAGCCCAGCGGTATCATCCCCGGGACCATCACCGTGCTTGCTCCGGCAGCGATCACGTCCTGTGTGCCGCAGCGCACGTGTAAAAAAGTATGCCAAACAACTTACGGTGATGAGATGACCGCTGGTGGTGACTCGTCGGAAGAGAAAACGACCTTGAGCAGAGTAAGAAAGGAGGAAGGAACAACGACTTACGGTGATGACCGAACGGATGGCACTGACGACGTGACGCACGAAGGCCTGCACCTCGCCGACGGTGCGGTTCTCGTTCAGGCCGATGAAGTAGTCGTTGGCTCCGATCTCTCCGACGATGAAGAGGGACGTGGCCATGGTCTTCCTCTGCTCTGCGAGCACAAGACGATCCATGTAGTTACGTGACGTCACTTGTTTCATGCACTAGTTGCTTTAATTAATACGGAGTACTAACTGTACGTAGTTAAGTTACTGTAGTTCTTCCTTACAGTACCTACCGCGAACTGAGCCAAGAAGTCGTAAAACGTCCACGGACCAGGCGGTCTCGTTCCTAAGCGAAACCGGCACGAACGACCCCAATCCTCTGCTGTCAAAGAAGTGCAGGTCAAGCGCCGTGGCCCCGCCAAACGCGAAGTTCGCGCCGCGCCTGAAATCCGCTGCCGTCTTCCCGGCGAGGTACGGCGTCGGGTGCGGCACGCCAAGCGCCTCGACTGCGGCACGAGTTGATAGGTCAGGTCACATCACATCACATGGAAACGAACGGTGTGCGGTGCCCCGTGCCCGGACGGCCGGTCGGTGCTCACCGAGGAAGTCGATGACGAGGCGGCCGTCGGACGCGCGGCCAGTAGGGCGACGGAAGAAAGTCTCGCCGTACGGTGGCCGGCTCGCGGGCCCGCCGGCGGTTGCTGAGAGGTGCAGCGCGTTGCCGGTGTCGGTGAGCGAGTCGCCAAAGCTGAATACGCGATCGCAGCGCGTTAGGGGGCCACCGTTGCCGGCGGCCGCGTGTAGAAGCGCCACCACGGCCACGAGGAGACGCGACGAACCTGGCACCATTTTAATTCGCTTGTTTTTCGGGTGTGGTCGACCTGAGCCGTGCGTGTGCGGTTCATTAGCAGGACACGAGGACTATTTATAACAGTTTGACGGGTTCGCTTGAAAGTTTAGTCATTTTTAGTAGCAACGCCACTTTTACTAAAAGAGACTAAAAAATTAAAAAAGATTTTGTCTCTTTTTCAAGGGGGTTTGATATTTTAGTCACTAAAAATAACTAAAGTTTAGTTAGTGGAATCCAAACAGATTTTTATTTTAGCTGATTTTGATTGTTTTAGTGGTATTATGAGAGACAATAAATTATATACGGCTGATAAGTTCAGACGAACCACGGACAGAGGTGCGTGTGCTGTGATTCGTTCTTGCAGTTCTAAAGGCAACGCTGTGGCCACTTTGATTTCTACACGACGAAATTGGGGAAGGCTATGGGAATTCCTCGTTGAATTGAATATTTCTCGACTTCTTTCGCGGAAATAATAACAAGGATCTGAATATCTGATGAACCTCTTCAAGCAGCGAAGTTGCAGTTGATCTGCCCTATTTGGTCGCATGTTTTGGTGCTTTGAAGAAAGGAACAACAGAAAACAAAAGTTAAATACACCAGGTCTGTCACATAGGTTTATAAACGTTAAAAATATATATTCGATCCTCTAAATGTATTAAGTGGTGTACATAGACCCCTAAACTTTTAAAATATATTTTTGATGTTCTAAACTTGTTATTGCATCTCCAATAGTTTGGTAAAAAAGAGTTGTCAAATATTTGGCAAGCAATCCTTCAACACCCTGATGATCCTCAGTTCTCAAGGCCAGTTTCTCCAGAAGTCAGAGAGTTCTTCAGGGCTCAGGAAGCCCCAATCACAATCGAGTTACCTCTATCAAAGTCTGACGCCATCATTCCTTACTCAAACCCAAATTTGGACCCAGACAGTGACTTCTCTATCAGAAAGCTTGCAAATGAGTTGGGCCTGCATCAGGTCTTTGGCCCAGTACCTTCCATTTACATGTTGATAGAAGATATATCCAGACTGGTGTTTAAGGCCCAAGTTCAGTCCTGCATTCCCAAGCCCATGTTAACTGGAGTCTCAAACTATCCTGGATTCCTTTTTAATTGGGCCACTAAGCAATTTGAAGCTGATCCTTCCTGGGGCAACAACTGGGAAGCTTCTTCTTCCTCTGGTCCTGCTTGCCCTCAACTAACCAGACTAGAAAGAATTCAGTCATCTCTGCCTTCTAGGCCTGTTTTGCAAGCTAGTCCTGTTAGTTCAGCAGAGGTGTTTCTGACTGGACAAGTACAGTTGGATGCTATGGTTAGTGATTTCAGCTCAGAACCAATGTCAGAACATTCTTAGATTGATGAAATCCCGACAGACATGTCAGATAAAAATATCCAGCAGCTGCCCCTTCATATTGGCAGATCAGCTCCATCAGTCGCTCCTTGCCCAACTATGAAGAAAAGGAAATGCAGGAAATGTGCAACACCTATTGTTGATGATACTCTTCGCAGAAGTGCTAGGCTCAATAGGGACAAAGCTCAGGACTATGTCTTTCAAATGTTACAGGACAAAAAGCACCCAAAAAAGTCGCAATCTCAAGCCAGACTAGCAGAGGAGTTGGAGATGATCCAAGCTGAGGCTCTTAAGGACAACCAGATGATACCAGTTCCTGTCCTGCAAGCTTTGGGCATTGACTTTTGTGATGTCCCTCCTTCGGAGTTGACATCGGACAAGTTGCATCAAGGTCTCCCAAATGATAAAGAGGCCTAATCGCCAAGTCTGCAAAGCTTGTGGGGTGTTGAGTCCTCCCCCCTTTTGCTTTTGTTTCGAGTTGTTTCTAAGTAATTTGCTCAGCCTATCGCCGAGAACTTGGTGTGTTTCTCTTGAGATGTTTGCTCTGCAAACACCTTTGTTGGACATGTTTTCTGTTTTTTATGGATAATCATATATTTCGTAACAAATGTTGGAATGTCCTTTGTTGGAATGTGCGTGGAATTAACGATGTAGACAAATGGTTGATTCTAAGAAATAAGATTGATAAGAGCGCCTGTTCGGTGGTCTGTTTGCAAGAAACTAAATGTGAATTGTTTGATGTTGCTTTTATCCGGAAATTGGCTCCCCGTCGCTTTGATGCTTTTGACTACATTCCTTCGCAAGGAGCTTCAGGGGGTCTTCTGGTTCTTTGGGTTTCAGCGGTTTTCACTAGTCAAGTTTTGCAAAGGCACTCTTTTGCGATTGGTATTCAATTCACCTCAACGCAGTCCTCCCTCTCGTGGAACCTTCTGAATGTCTATGGTCCAACACGCCAGTCAGCTAGGAACGAGTTTGTTTCATGGCTTCAAACCTGCCAGTTTGCTCCACACAGTCTTTGGCTCATTCTGGGGGATTTTAAGTCTATAGGTCTTTGGAAAATAGGAATAGGCCAAGAGGCAACTATCAAGATGTTCTCCTTTTCAACAGTATCATCAGTCACCTTGGTCTAATTGAGCTTCCTATCAAGGGTCGTTCATACACTTGGAGCAATATGCAGGACAACCCTCTACTTGAGCAATTGGATTGGTTCTTCACAAATCCAGATTGGACAACTGTCTTTCCTAATTCAGTGGTTCTCCCTTTGTCCAAACCTATCTCAAATCACACTCCTTGAAAAGTCTAGATCAGCACCACCCTGCCTAAAGCTAGCATTTTCCGTTTTGAAAACTACTGGCCTTTGCTGCCAGGGTTCACAGAACTAGTTCAACAGTCCTGGGCTCAACCTTCTCATATTCAGCCTACTGCCCAACTAATTTCTGCCAAGCTCAAGAGGCTTAGAGCAAAGCTCAAAACATGGGACAGATCAAAGTATTCCCTCTCCCACCTCATAAAAAATTGTAATATTGTTTTATGCTTTTTGGATGCTCTGGAGGATATCAGGCTTTTGTTCATACCGGAAAAGAATTTCAGGGACATTATTAAACAACACTTATTCAAATTGCTCCGGTTGCAGCAAATCTATTGGAGGCAGCGGTACACTGAGAAGTTAGTTAAACTTGGTGACGAGAATACAAAATTTTTTCATGCCAGAGCCACTGAAAGGTATAGGACAAACTCAATAGCCCAACTGTTATGCTCAGATGACACAACTGTTACAGATCATGAAAATAAAGCTACTCTTTTTTGGGAAGATTTCAGAAGCAGAATGGGAGTCACTCATGATACTCAGATGGTTTTTGATCTATCCCAACTCATACAGCCTGTAGATCTTCATGAGCTGGTTCTGCCCTTCACTAGAAAGGCAATGGATGGGATTATTAAGGAAATTCTATCAGATAAAGCGTCCGGGCCTGATGGGTACAATGAGTTATTTCTGAAGCACTGTTGGTCCATTATCAAATCTGATTTCTATGCCTTGGCACAAAGCTTTTATGATCTCTCTGTCAGTTTAAAGCCAATAAACTACTCTTATATAAAATTGGTTCCTAAGAAACACAACCCGGAGAGAGTTGGGGATTTCAGGCCTATCTCCTTGTTGAATTCTTCCATGAAGTTCCTTACCAAAATCCTAGCAAATAGGCTCCAAAAATGCATTCTGAAAGTTATTCATAGGAATCAATATGGCTTTCTTAAAGGCAGGACTATCCAGGACTGTTTAGCTTGGTCATTCGAGTACATTCATCAGTGCAAAGCATCAAAAAGAGAAATTGTCCTTCTAAAGCTTGACTTTGCAAAGGCTTTTGATACCTTGGAGCATTCGGCTGTTGTAAACATCCTGCAAGCAAAAGGCTTCCCAGCTAGATGGACTTCTTGGATCCATGAGATTTTGTCTTCAGGCACTTCTGCAGTTCTTCTGAATGGAGTTCTAGGTAAAGATTTTGTCTGCAAGTGAGGGGTTCGGCAAGGGGATCCTCTATCACCATTGATATTTGTCCTGGCTGCTGATTTACTTCAGTCCATCATTAACCGAGCTTATCAGATGGGGCTCTTTGGGCTCCCATTACCAGGCAGAGATGTTGATCATTTCTCCATCATTCAGTATGCTGATGATACTCTTCTCTTCATGCCAGCTGATGCTCGGCAATTATTTTGTCTTAAAGCTTTGCTCAACTCCTTTGCTATGACTACTGGTCTATCAGTAAACTACCAAAAATCTTGTCTGATCCCCCTAAATGTTCCAGAAGGAAAGGTTCAACGGCTAACTGGTGTTCTTGGGTGTAGCTTGGGAGTCCTACCTTTCACCTACCTTGGGCTACCTTTGGGGACCTCTAGACCACAGATGAAGGATTTTGCTCCCCTCATTTGTAGGATTGAGAGAAGATTATCTGCTTCCTCTAATTTTATGAATTATGCTGGCAGGTTACAGTTGGTAAACTCAGTTTTTTCATCTCTCCCCACTTACTATATGTGCTCACTGAAGTTACCAAAAACTGTGATCAAGGTCATTGATAAATACCGGAAGGATTGCCTTTGGCACGGGGGGACATCAACAAAAAAAGTTACAACCTTGCAGCATGGAACATGGTTACTACTCCTAAAGCATATGGTGGCCTTGGAGTCAAGAATCTCTATCTCCAAAATGATGCTCTTCTAATCAAGCATTTGAGCAAGTTTTATAATCACTCTAATGTTCCCTGGGTTCAGTTAATTTGGTCTTCTTACTACTCAAACAAAGTTCCTCATCTTTGTCCTCCTTGTGGTTCCTTTTGGTGGAGGGACATTCTTACCCTTAACACCCATTTTCGAGGTGTTGCCACTTGCCTACCAGCAAATGGAGCCACTGTTGGGTTGTGGGAAGATGGCTTTTACAGTCAGCCTTTGGTGATTGAGCTCCCCTCCCTCTACAATTTCGCAAATAACAAGAACATTTCCCTTCAGGCTGCATGTCAATCTCCCCAGCTTCTTGACTTGTTTCGTCTTCCAATGAGTCGGGCGGCTTTTAATGAGTTCAGCACTCTTATCTCGATCCTGGAAGAGCAGAGTGATTTTGGAGATCAGGATGATGTTTGGGTTTTCAATTGGGGTCCCTTGTATAGCTCATCTCAGTATTACAGGCATCATTTCTCTGCGGCTGCCTCTTCCCACCTGAGTAAATGGCTTTGGAAGTCTAAATGCATGCCAAAAATAAAATTCTTCATGTGGCGGTTGCTTAATGATCGGCTAAGTACTAGAAATATTCTAAGACGGCGTCATAAGCACCTTGACGAGGGTTATAATTGTGTTATGTGTCTTTCTGATGTAGAGGAGACAGCTGAACATCTATTTTTCTCTTGCCCTAGTGCTGCTGCCCGATGGTATAGTGTGGGTTTGTTTTGGGACATGGAAGGCGATGTGCAAGAAATGATTCGGCAACAGAAGACTCGAGCTCGAATCCCTTTTATAATGGAGACTCTTATGATTGCAGCTTGGTGCATCTGGAAGGAGAGGAATGCTTTTATCTTCAACCAAACTCTGCCCTCTCTAGCAAACTGGAAGTCCTCTTTTAGGCAGGAAGTTAAGCTTCACCTGTTTCGTGTAAAACACTCTTTACATCAGTGTATTATGAATTGGCTCAATAGTTTGTAATCGGGCGCTCTTCTTCCCCCCCCCCCCCTTGTAACTTGATTGGTTAGTTTGCCCAGTTAGCTTTTCGCTAACCCCCCTGTAAGTACCCTTGTAACCTCTTCTGCTCTGGTTTTTAATTCAGTTACGCTGGGGAGATTATCTCCATAGTTTTCCTTCAAAAAAAAGTGACTAAAACATATGGCAAGTGAAAAAGTTTTCTTTTCCAATAGTTTGCTATTTGGGCTTGGCAAAATTAGAAAATGTAGGCTCACTGTTCAACAGATTTATATTAGCTAGCATTACTACTTCTGTCTTCGTTTAAGTATTGTTAAAAAAACATGTCATTTTATTGTGTTGAAATATTTATTCCAGAAAACGTGTTCGATGTTCAAATAATTTATGTTGAAAACATGTTCAGGTTGCCGTACTATTTATATTAGCTGAAAACATGTCGAATTATAGAGACAGGAACTGAAATTGAATCTGACGAACAATGGAGACAACATTGAAATCATTGTGAGGCACCTGTACCTGTCGGCCTGCACATGTCCGATCATGGAGCTGCACCTGTCGGCTGTTGACACTGGTTATCTATCAAAATTAAAGGATAAATAAATATGAAAAGGGCATGAATTCAATCACCAACAAAGGTTTAGGGTTTTAATTGACAATATTCCACGAGTTTTGGTGAATTGTGATTCTGCAGGGACTAAACCAGGAAACCAACGATGATTGCTTCCCCTAGAAGGAAACCGACGGGAGATAACGCAACCGCCACGTCAGGAAGTTTCTAGAAGACTCCAGAGGACACCAGAAGACACCAGGAGGTCGACCACCACGAGAGGATGACAGGTGGGACCGACCAGTCCCACCATGAAACCGACCAGTCCCACCATGAAACCGGTCGGTCTCCCCCCGGGCCCGCTGGCTTCCGTCTTCTGCAAGCTTCCTCCACCGACCTCTAGGATGCATCTTAGCCGTACCTTAAGTCGGTTTGATCTAACGGCCGCGGTTGATCCCTCAGGGCTATATAAGCAGCCCCAGACCCCCCTCTCCAGGCATCTCCATCTTCATTATTCATCTCCACATCAGAAACTAGGGTTTCAATTAGAAGTAGAGGTCCCCCTAGATGAATCTCTTCTAGTTCATCTAGAATTAGATCTAGTTCATCTAGTTGTAATCAAGAGCCAGCTATCAAGTAGAAGACTAGTTACCCCTCTAGTTAGGTTTAGAACCTAGTCTTATTCTAGAACTAGAAGAGAGAGAGAGAGAGAGAGAGAGAGAGAGAGGAAGAGATCAAGAAGGAGCTCCGGCCTATCGGATCAACTTCTTCATCTTGTACCTACGGATTCATGTTCATCTTCAACTTGCTTCAGCGATTGTTTCGGTAATCAACGTCTATATTTAAGTTTGAGCCATTGTTCTTATTATTCTTAAGGTTTATGACTCTCTTTTGAGTACTCTAATTCTAAGTTGCTCTAGAGTTAGAGTAGTTGGATAGTCTAAGCGTGGTGCTTAGACTTGATAGCTCATAAATGCCTCCTATAACGCCGGTAGTAGTGGTTGTTCACAAGGGTGACTCTTATAGCCTTGTTGATTCTTCTATAGTCCACTTACCCGTGTGTAGGCTCGGTAGGATTATATATTTGCATAAAAGACTCATACTCTATTTGTGACCTTTTATGGCAACTTCCCCACTAAGAATAATATAAACATATCACTCTTAAATTGGAATTAAACAGCCTTAATGATCCCCTCTATGCTTCTAGATTCTCCGTCCTTGTTAGCTACTCAGGGGATAGACTTTAAGACTTAAGACTATCCGTTCCTTTGGGTTCGATATTAAAACTGGGTTACTCCGGTGAAGTGCTACATCGGTAGATCTTATCTGTGCGCTTGCGGATAAAGTAGAGTGTCCATTAATTTATACCAACATCGGCCTATTGCTCAGCGGTGAAATCATTGTGCTTCACCTGGAATCATTGTGCCAGAAGCACCTGAGAACCGTGCGCGGGAGTCGGGCGGCCACGTGATGGCAAGTCCTAGGCGACGCACAAATTTACGGGTGAGGGGGCCAGAGATAACAAGTTCCTATAATTTAGCAACTCAATTTGCAAACTGTTGGAGCTCAAATCTTCTTGTTTTGCTAAAACATATAGGATAGCAAATGCATTTACCAAACTATTGGAGATGCTCGGTATACATAGATCCTTAACTTTTAGGTGTTACTAGGTAGTGTGCCCGTTCGTTGCTACGGGACATCAAAATTTTTACTAAAACACATATATCGCACGATAAGATAATAATACTATAAAAGTAAATACGGACGTCAAAACGATATTTAATCCAAAAGACAAAGTTCGTCAAACTAACACAGATACAAGCATGCAGCGCAAGCTTATCAGCTCTAATGTACAAATAGGGGAGAAGCTACACTATTAAAAGGGGAGTAAATGCACCGCAAAAATTAGAAAAACAGTATATTTGGTTAGATTTTCACTATATATGCACCTCTATAACACTTGTCATGCACCTATAAGACATGTGCACCTCTCTCTTATTTGCTTTGTCTATCATTGTATAAAGATCTTCCTATGTGCATGCTAGGTAAATTCTTGTGCTTTGCAATGAGAACAGAATAATACATGGCAATTTTAATTTGAACCAAAAATGATTTTTTTTAAATGTGATGAGACAGTCGTTCCGCTCTTATTGTCATTGACTGTCTTCCATGAAGGCATGCCACGCAGGAAGCTACACCGCGCAGTCACAGAGACCGTTGATCTAAGTGTGGGCAGAGCGGCGGTCAGGACGATGCTCTATCCACAATGACGAACTGCGAACACACAGGCGGTCGTCGTAGCAGCATGCAGGGGAATGTTAGAATTCATCGACAAAGACATGGAACATTTTGTTTCATATTACCCTTGTTAATACAATAATATTTGGCTCACTTCGTCTCGACGCAAGCTCCAGGATGTCGTCACGTGTCATCCCGTCGACTACCGCGCCTTCTCACCGATAGCTTCGCCGCAACGCAAGCCTCTCGGTGCCGCCACGCGTCGACCGTCCCGCATAGGAACCTCCGCACGGTTTTGAGGACCAAACCGGCAAACCGTCAACCCTGAGTTTTGTGGCCCAAACTAAGAAACCCACAAGCCCAGGTTTTGAGGCCCAAACCTAGAAACCGTCCACCCCGAGTTTTGAGGCCCAAACTCGAAAACCATCGAGGGTAGCTTTTCGAGGCTCAACTACCGAACCCGCGCCGTAGACGGAGTGTGGTTCTCACACCCCGATGAAAGGTCCTAGTTTGGTTTTGGTAATTGAGTGACAACTTTAGGTGGACTAATGGTGTTTATGTGAGATACACAGGGATTAGTCCATAAGTGATCATGTGGGAGCAACATATGCCATAAAGGTGAAATAGCTTGGAGGATGTTGCAATGCTCACACATGAGATGAAGGAGCTTATTGCATATGTGACATGACATGGAGTCATGTGGCTAAGATCGAGAAGATCAAGGCAAGACTTGGCTTGATGGACCGATTGCGAAGGTGAAGGGCAGGTTGGAGGCTTTGAAGCTGTTGGTATCGAGTGTCGAGAGGCTTAAGCAAGACTTGGCACTAAAGGACCGAAGCAATGGTGAAGAGCAAGTGAGGTCAAGATCGATGGACCATGGAGGCCATGTGATGATATGAAATAGATCATATCATTTAATGATAGGTTGATGCATGTGTTGCATCAACACCGAAGGAGATGGAATGGAATGCACAAGGCAAAGGTATATTTGTAGGGCATTTCATTTCACCGGTCATAGGTGTGTAGAGAAGTTTATGACCAGATTTAGGATAGATGGTTGTACTATTAAGAGGAGCAAACTTGTTTGCATATCAGTCATTTAGTGCCACTTGAGTGATCTAACTTTGCGATGTTACTAGGATCGAGTGGTGTGGTAAGTGCAAGTGCTAATCCTTTCAAAAATGATTGTGAAAATGCTAACACACATACACATGATGTTGTACACTTAGTGGTGTTGGCACATTTGCAAAGGAGAAGTTGTTTTGAAAAGAAGTTGTGTTGAAAGGAGGCATGGAGAATTGGGAGAAACTAGTGTATAGTCCCTCTCCCTCCTGCCGAGCTTGCGAGGCAGGATTCAACGGTTTTCGGAGGTGAAGTGCTATGCTCGAGGAGCATCAGACGCTGGTCCGAGGGGCATCAGACGCTGGGCCGAGCGTCCGATGGCAAACCCTAGATAAAGTCTGTTGCAGAGGATGCACCGGATGCTGCATCGGACGCTGGTCCGAGCGTCCGATGGCAGTGACGTGGCGCGAGCAAGTTTAGCTAGGAGCATCGGACGCTGGGCTGCGTCCGATGTGGTTCCACCTGACGCGTCTGATGTAGTTGGGAGCTTTCTGGAACCTCTCTGGTGTGTCATCGGACGCTAGCCCTTAGCATCCAATGATAAGGGTCCAGCGCGTCCGATGTGAGAGCAGGTTTGCGCAGTTTTGGGCAGAGGCATCGGAGCGTCCGATGCTAGGCATCGGCGCGTCCGATGCCACTTTAACTGGCGTGGGAAGTGATATAGCCGTTGGGATCGCTCGGCCAAAGTTGAACGTGGGGGACACGTGGTGAGCATCCGAGCATCGGACGCTTGCCTCAGCGTCCGATGGACCCGATCCGAAGCGTCCGATGGTAGCGCAGGATGCCTAGTGAAGGGGCAACAGCTAGTTAGCCTTTGGGGCTATATATATCGTTGGTAACCGGCCTTGGGCTGGGGGCTGAGAACTCTAGAGCCTTTGTGGCTTGTGTGGATGTGCTTGGGAGCCCTCTAACTCGCTTGTTCTTGGTAGTGTGCGAATCGATAGCAAGTGAGTGATCGCTAGTGCGTTGCATTGAGAGATTGCATCGAGTGGCACTAGGTGATCGAGTTGCAAGCCTATGGTGCTTGTTACTCTTGGAGGTTGCCACCTCCTAGACGGCTTGGTGGTTGTGTCTCTGTTGTGAAGCCCGCAAGAAGATTGTGCGTGGCTCCGGAGAAGGCTTTGTGAGGGGCATTGTGTTCGCCCTGCGGGGATCGCGAAGAGCAACTCTAGTGGATTGCGCGTGTCATTGAGTTACCCTCACTTGTGGGTGAGTTCTTGCGGCGCTCGAGTGTCGAGCTAGGTGTGGTGCCTATTAGCCGCCGAACTACCAAAGTGTGTGGTCGACACAACGGGACTAGCTTGGTGGCAACCAAGTGAACCTCAGGATAAAATTATCGTGTCAACATTGTCTACATCTTCTCGGTGGTTTGCTATCTCCATACACAAGCTTGTATTTACTTTTATATATATTGTGCTTGTGTAGTTGCTCTTGTAATTAGTTAGCTTGTGTAGCTTGCTAGTTACATTCTTTGTTTGTGTAGCATAGAAGTTGATCCCATGAGTGACTAGTTGACTTGTAGTCTTGCTATTTACATTGCTTAGTTTGTGTAGCTAAGTTGAGCTCTCTAATTCGGCTTGTGTAGCGTTGTTATTGAGCATTGCTAGTGAGCTTAGGCTTTGTGCTTTTGCTTAGTAGCATGTGTAGGAGCTCCCTGGTTGATTGAGTACTAGTTGCTTAGGTTTGTGTAACCTTGCAAGCTAGAATTGTTTAGGTGAGCTCTAACTAGCCCGACACCTTATTTGCTTTGTTTAGGATCTTTTATAAGGTGCTAAAGAGTATAGGTAGAGGGGTGTAGTCTTGGCTAGACCGATAGTTTTAATTCCGCATTTATTTCAGTTAGCCAGTGCGATTATTTTTAGAAAGGACTATTCACCCCCCCTCTAGTCCGCCATCTCGACCCTTCACCCGACCATCGACACCGATGTCAATGCATGTCCAGCCTCCACGCTGGGCATAACGCCTTCACCTTCCTTCTTGACTTGGCCGACGGCACTTGCGCCGCACGCAAACCCGTGTCCGACCTCTCGCCAAGTGCCACCACGCCATCGTCTTCCTCTCGACTCGGCCGATGTCATCGCACATCCCCATGTGCTCTTGCTTGTCGAAGCCAAGTGCCAGCTACCACAGCTGGTCCTCCGGCCCTTCGGTCCATCGGTCCAAGCCTCACGTCCTCCCTTCACCACTTTGGGTCCATCGGCACGACACGTCCGCCGCACGACACGCCCATCCTTCACCGCTCCCGGTCCGTCGGCACGTCACGTCTCTACTTGACCTTCACCTCGTCATCGACCACTGCCTCCGAGCTCCATATCTGCCCATCAACATAGCCAAGAGACACATGTTGCACACACACACCAACACGAAGTAACACACCATAACTCAACGCCACCGGTTAGTCATTAACATTAAGCACATATGAAATAAGAACTCAACCGGAAAAAAGCCTCAAACCTTCCTTACAAGTGTCAATTATTCATCATACACACATGAGCACTTATCAACCATGTCACATGGGATCTTCTTAACCAAGTGTCTCAATCGCCCATATATTTTCAGTTACATGCTTCAAGAACCGAGTCCTAGGGATCTAGGCAGGATAATATAGCACGGACCCAAACCACCAACATCATCTGCCAAGTCCATGGCACCCAAAACCCCACCAAAACGGTATATCCTACCGGATTTACCTAATCACTATGTCACTACAAAAATTACCATCTCACTTGTTGCATAGTTCATTAATTAGAATTAATTACTAATAACCATTTGATCTCAACCATGACTGTAGGGCTAAGCATGACATCTATTCATATTCCCAAAACAGGTGACAAGGAAAATATAACAAAAACTAGCAAACCCTAGCATAGGATTCAATTTAGACGTTGCATGCATCTATTGGATCTAACTACTCTAGTACCAAAAGTAAAATAAATATAGGTGTGAGATGTTCAAGACTCCGCACCCTTTGGGTCACGCATTATCACATAGCCCAAACAAACATAATAATAACAATACAACAAATAGTAGTAAAACAGAATATGAATTGATCTATTGCGTAGAGCTCGTCGCTACGAATCTCACGTGACTTGAACGGGTCAAATCGGAGTTAAAACGCAAAGGTTATAAGCATTTGAAGTTGAATGACAATTTTATAAATAAATGAAACTCATTTTATAAATTTAAATTAAATAAAATGGAAACAGAAATCGGCACTGGACCGTGCCTCAATTCGGCCAAAGGTCAGGTCTAGATCGGAATAATGTCAAGACTCGTAAACAGCTGGTTCGGACGAGTGGTTTATTCGGGGAAAAGAGAGGGGTTCATTTGCAAAACTGGCGTGGCGGGGCGGCTGTGGTGGAGCTTACTTGGCACCACGTGGTGTGCTAGTGGTGTACCGCGTGGCACGTAGACGTGCTGACACGGCGAGCAAGGACCACGTCCACGCGCGAGGTGAGTTCGGCTCATACCGGTTCGAGCCGGGTCTAATCGCGGTCGTCCGCGCTGGATCTGACGACTAAGGGAAAAGGGAAGGGCATGTGGCGGCCGGCGGTGGGAAGCCGCGGTGGTGCCATGGATGGCTCACTGGATCCCACTCAGGGACGGTCTAGAGTGCAGTAGAGAGAGCGAAAAGGGGTGCAAAGGAGAGAGAGGCTCACTGTGAGCACTTTGGAGGGCTTTCTCGGCGCCACAAATGGACTAGAGAGGGAGGGCGACGCGGAGGAGCGGACCAGAGCCCACGACGCAAGATGGACAAGCGCCTGCGGCCACGCATTCAAGTCGCCGGTTGGGGACATGGGTGCAGCTTGCCCTTGCGACACCAACGGAGGGCACGAGATGGCGCGGGGTCCCCGGAGAGTGGAGGTTGGAGAGCTCGAGCTTGGCTTAGCAATGGCGGCGGTGATGGCTAGTGGAGGCGCTAGAGAGGGGAAAGGTGCATGTGCCAGGTGAGGTGGTGGCGGTGTGTAGCGCGTGATGCTAGGGCGATGACTTTTGTAGGCGTAGGCAAGAAGGGAGTGCCAGCCGTTTGCGGGTCTCTCATGCCATAAAAGGCGGCTTGGTTAGTGTCTTGCTCCGCGCTTGAGCGTGTCGATCGAGACGAGGGAGAAGGGTGATGGGCAAAGTTCAGTTAGGCGCTATGCGGAATCTAGGCGCTGACCCACTGCCTAGCGCCTAGGCGGGATTAATCGCGTCTAGGCGTTCCTAGGCGTTTTTCTAGGCGTTTTAATATATATATATATCTTTAAATTACCTTAAATAAAAGAAAAAAGTAGGAGATCAATAGATCTAAAGTTAAAGAAGCCCATAAAAAAGCCTAACAAGCCCACCTTATCCACCCTCATCTTATCCATCCAAGTTAAAGAAAGCCCATAAAAAAGCCCAACAAGCCCACCTTATCCACCCTTCCACCTTATCCATCTAGCTCCTCCACCCCATACGCGCAGCTCTCCCTCCCCGCGCCCGCAGCCGCCAGCCGCACGCCGCCGGTCTCCTCCCTCCCTCCCCGCCCGTCTCTTCCTCCTCCTCTGCCACCGCTCATCTCTTCCTCCTCCTCCGTCGCCACCTCCACCGCCTCCTCCTCCCTCCCTCCCCGCGCCCACAACTCCCAACCGCCAGCCGCACGCTGCACACCGCCGCCGGTCTCCTCCCTGCCGCCTCCACCACCGCCCGTCTCTTCCTCCGCCGCCTCCTCCTCCGCCGGCGCTGGCACTCGATGTCGCGTCGTCCGAAGCTTCTCCACCCCCCCCACCGGCCGCCGCCGACGAGCTGCCAGCACCTAGGGTTCCGCCTACCCCCATAGGCGAGGCGGGCACCCTCCGACTCGCGCTTAATCACGCCTAGGCGCGCCTAGGCGAGCGCCTAGCGGAACTTTGGTGATGGGTAACAGTGGCGTAGTGAGTGCAGAGGGGTGCGTATCCCGCGCAGAGGCGGCTGACGCAGCTACGGGAGCTCGGTTGCGGAGGGGAGAGCTCGTACGGGTTCAGTGATGGAAATCCGACGTGTCAGGTAGGGGAGAGGGCTGACTAGCGGGCCTCGCTTGTCAGTGTGAGAGGGGAGAGGAGCAGTGGCTGCTGTGCTATGGGACGGGCTGGCTGGGCCGTCGGTGCTGCGGCTGGGCCGCGGGAAGGAGAGATCGAGGAGGCCGGTTGCGCGCAGGCCGGGGAGAGAGGGAAGGGGAGGAGGGAGAGTGTGCAGCAGCTGGGCCGGGGCAGGGCGCTGCTGCGGGGATGGACTCGACCCACGCAACAGAGGAGAGGGAGAGAGAAGGGTGAGGCCGGCTGGGCTTGTCTGGGCTGGATGGGACAGGGGAAAGAGGGAGCCCAAGCCATCTCTTTTCTTTTTTTTTTCTTTTCATGCTTTTGCAAATTCTTTTGAATCCAAAATTCAAATCAGTTTCAATCAAACCAGTTTTCAAACTTTTGAAAATATTTTTCCTAGGTTTTGGAAATATAGTTTGGAGTTTATTTTTATAAAAATTTTGTAAACCTTTTAATTCATTTTCTAAATAGAATAAAACTGATTCGCCCTAATTCGGGTTTAACAAATTTCTTTTTCACTCAAAAGAAATATGCAATGACTAACATGAAATAAATAAATTTTACTTTCCACCTCTAATTAATTAGTCATTCATATTTTGTTTCTAATTAATTTTAGAAAAAAACTAGAAAATTTAAATCGGGGTGTTATAGCCATGGTCGGGACCGCCGCACCACACCAACGCTAGTGACGGGGTCGCCGAGACCACTCATGTGCACCTCAACTGCACCGACTGTTGTGCCCATACTGGGCCACTCCCGACCATTGTGCCCATACTGGGCCACTCCCGACCATTGTGCCCATACTGGGCCACTGTTGAGGAAGCTGTCGTGAGGGAATTTTTTTTATTAATAACACAATTAAATAAAAAATTTCAGAAACAACACTGTCCATTTTTTTTGCAAAACTAACCCTTTTGTCGCGCCGTCCCCAATGGCGCGGCAAATACGTTAGCCGCGTCATGCATGGCGGCGCGGCAAAAGCGCCACCGTGGCACCGCCCGGCCACGCAGGCCCGCGTGGGCCCCACTCGTCAGTTTGTCGCGCCAGGCGGGCTGGCGCGGCTAGTGCGTTTGCCGCGCCAGGCGGCCTGGCGCGGCCAACGGCTTTGCCGCGCCAGGCGGGTTGGCGCGGCAAAGCCGATCTAGATCTGGGCGCACCGCTTTCTTCCTCCTTCCTCCTTCCTCGCCCGCCCGCCCGCCCGTCCCGCCGCCGCCGCCGTGCCCCGCCTGTCCCGCCGCCGCCCGTTGCCCGCCGCCGCCGTTCCGTCGCCCGCCGACGTCCCTGCCTCGGCCGCCCGTCTCCCCCTCCGCCAGCCCGAGCACCCAGTCCTCCAACCGGTCGGACAGGGCAGCTCGCCGGCGGCCAGTGGTGCTCGCCGGCGTCCAGTGGAACTCGCCGGCGGCCGGCTCCCTCCCCCCGTTCGCTCTCCCCAGCTCAAGCACACAAATCTCAGGTTTGTTTGTTAGTTCATTTTAGTTTTTATTTTTTTGCAAAGTTAGTTAGTTATTTAGTTAGCAAAATGTTAGTTAGTGAGTTAGGTTAGGTAGTTTAATAAGTTAGGGTTAGTTAGTGACTTAGGGTTAGTGAAATAGGTTAGTTTAGTGAGTTAGGGTTAGGTAGTTAGTGACTTAGGGTTAGCTAGTGAGTGACTTAGGGTTAGGTAGTTAGTGACTTAGGGTTAGGTAGTTAGGGACTTAGTTAGTTTAGTGATTTAGGTTATGTTAGTTACTTAGTGACATGGGTTGTTAGTAAAGATAAGTTAGTTAGGGTTTTAGGGTATTTAGTTAGGGTATGTCGAAATATTACTGAACACACGTTAGTGAAGCCAACTTAGTAAGTAGTTACGTCATTCTTTACTTTTGAGAAGACAATCACTTGACCTTAGTTCCACTATTGACTTTGTAGATGGACACTGTATTCAGATTGTTTTATGGAGGCACAGTTAGTAAACGAGATGGGTTGTTTGATGATAACATGGAACAAGAACTCGAAGTATTTGATGAGCGTCCTCCTTTTACGGAGCTTATGTTGCGTCTGAAGGAGAAGTTTGATGGTGATTTCTCGTTGAAAGGGAGATTTGACAGTGGCAAGATTAGGGCGAACTATGCGTTGATGCCCTTGCGCAACCAGGCTAACTGGGCAAAATACCAGACGATCGTTATGGCATCCAATTCGACCATGGTTGAGATCGTGGTAGAGGATGGTTGGAGGAAGCAGGCAGAGGCGTCCAATGATGACAACGAAGGTGAAGCACAGGAGGTAGGGGATGATGACGATGCAGCTCCGATGAGTATGGACGTTGATGGTCACCCCACGCAGGAGACGGTGTATCCATCTGAAAATGTCCACGCTGACGTCGGTCAAATAAACAATGATTTTGGTGTGGCCGACCTAGAGCTGCAGGAGCAGGAGGAGCAGGAGGCACAATTGTTTGATGAAAACTATGATTCTGATGATGATTCAGATTATGACGAAGAAGAGGACAGTTATATTTCTACTATGCCTGACCCGGTTCGTGGTATTCCACAACCGGTTCGTGCTATGCCACAACTGGTTCCTCAGAATATGCATCCTCCAGGGAGACTAGTCACTGATATACCAGAGGATCATACACATTTTGATGCGTGGCGGCGTTTGAGCGAAGCGGGGTATTATGTTGCGCCCGATTCTTTGACTGAGACAGAGCTGCAGCAATTGAGGTCGGTTAACATGCAGTTTAGAGGCGTTCCAAGTTATAGGGATGTCAGTATGGTGGACCATTTAGTTTGTGATACTGGATTGAATCTGTGCAAGCAAACACTGCATAACCATACAAATTGGATTCTTCAGAAGGGTATGATTTTCAACACTATGACTGAGCTAAAGCTTTTCCTTGAGAACTATGATGTGCATCATCATCGACCGTACACGGTCAGCCATTCTGATATTAGTTTGAGAAACCATGTCAAGTGTTTGAGTCTTGGTTGTCCGTGGAGGTTGAATGCTCGCAAGAGAACTGATGACAAGTGGAGGATCAGTAAAGTAGTACAACCGCATACCTGTTTTACAAATAAGGGACAAGAAAAACATCCTCAATTGACGGCAAGATACCTTGCACGGCGCATTTTGACATTTGTTGATGATGACGCCGACGTATCTGTTTCACAATTGCTTATCTCCATATTTGGATTCACAGGCTATAAGGTGACTTATGGAAAGGCGTGGCGTGCGAAGCAGATCGCCCTTGCAATTCGTTGGGGTGGTTGGGATGAAGCGTACAACAGGATTCCTCAGATTTTGTGTGCAATGGCATACTATAACCCTGGCCTTAAATGCTTTCCACACACCAATGGGCAGTATATAGACCGCAACACCGGCAAGGTTACACATGTGCTTTAGCGTGTATTTTGGTCTTTTGCACAAACAGAGCATGCGTATCAGTACTGTCGTCTAGTCATACTTGTGGACGGTACTTTCTTGACCGGAGCGTACAAGGGTGTGTTGATGATGGCGGCGGCTGTTGATCTCGAGGACCAGATAGTTCCAATTGCTTTCGCCTTGGCTGAGGGGGAGAACGTTGAGTCTTGGTCTTGGTTCATGGCCCTGCTACGGATACAAGTGTTAGGGCCTTCTCGGACAATATGTTTGATTTCGGACCGTCATGTTGGGTTGCTTCGTGCCGCAGAGGAGGAGATAGAGGGTTGTCCTCCTCTAGTGCACAGATGGTGCATGCGTCACTTTGCCGCCAATTTCTGGCGTCGGCAGAGAAAATAGGAGGTTTGTGCCAAGGTGAAAGAGCTATGTTGTGTTAAAACTGAGCACAAATTCAAAGAAACAATGGAAGAGTTGGACAAAATGTTAAACAGTGCTGCCAGGGCCTGGATCGAGAGACAGATGGAACACAAGGAGAAGTGGACACTTGCTTACGATGAGGGCGGTTTCCGGTTCGGCATAATGACCACCAACTCATCGGAGTCTTTCAACAAGGTATTCACCGGTGTTAGAGCCTTGCCCGTTTCTGGAATCGTTGAGTACTCGTTTCACAAGACCAACGAGTACTTCGTGAAAAGGTGGTCCATTGCTCAAGACAACCTACAAACGGATGGTGAATTTGGAAAGGCGGGAAAGGAGCACATTCAGGAAAATGAGATCTGGGCAACGCAGCTAACTTGTGAGGCTTATGGACCAACCAGACAAATCTATAATGTTCGAGCAAAGGGTGGAACTACCATGGGCGGGGAACGTTATGGTGGTCGCAACTATCGGATCGATCTTGAAAGAGTGGAATGCAGTTGTAACGTGCCGCAGATAATGCATTCCCCTTGCTCTCACATGATCTTGAAAGAGGACAAGGCCGTACCATATATGTCCGAGTACTATCGCCGGAGCAACACCGTCGCAATATGGCAGAGCAGCTTCAAGCCTTACCTTGATCCCACTCAATGGCCTCCATACTTGGGTAGAGACTTCATGCCTGATCCTGAGCTGCTGAAGTTAGGTAAGGGTAGGAGGAGGAAGAAGAGACTAAAGGGTGACATGGACAATATGGATAGGTATGGCGGGGGGGACTTCGACCAGACACCGAGCACGAACCTATGCTCTGTTTGCCACATGCCAGGGCATAATGCAGCCTTCCATCGTAGACAAACACAACAGGTGTACATATGTCTTCATTTGTTTTAATGCTTTATTATTTTTATCTTCACTTATATTAATTATTTGAATGCTTTTGCTATTATTGTACATATGTCTTTCATTTGTTTTAATGCTTTATTATTTTTGACGCTGTACTAACCTGTTACCATGTTTTGTTTAAACAGGATGGCGAACCCTCCGGCGTACCCTCTCCTTGAGCCGTTCTACGACGGCGAGCACCGGGCGCACAGGCTCACCGACTACGCCCCTCCGGAGAGGTTGTCGTTGCTGAGGCCGCGCACCCACCTATGGCACCGGTGGGACGAGCGCTACGCACCCTTCCTACGGCGCGCGGGCTTCTTGGTGCTAGCCCGCGTTGCCAACGACGTGGTGTTGCAGCTCGACCCCGCGCTCCTCACCGCGCTGGCAGACAGGTGGCGTCCCGAGACGCACACCTTCCACCTAGCCTGTGGGGAGATGACCGTGACGTTACAGGACGTGGCCAAGATTTTTGGTCTACGCCTGGGCGGCCTCCCCATGACGGGGATTCTTGACACCGACACGTGGATGGACACCGTCCACCAGTTCTGTAGCCGTAGGCCCCCCGATGACGCAGACGCTAAGAGGAACAAGTAAGCTAAATTTTTTTTCTAATTTAGTTGCATACGATTGCTACTATCATTTCCTAACTTTTACTTTTTTAAAACAAACAGGAAGACTACTGGGGTGCCTTCGTCGTGGATCACCGAGCACTTTTCATATTGCCCCCCAACGCTGACCCACAGGTAGTCGAGAGGTATGCCAGAGTGTGGCTGTGGCACTTTATTGGGGCGTTCCTGTTTCCCGACTCATCGGAGAACACGATCAGCTGGATGTTCGTCCCCATCCTCGCACAGCCGTGGGAGAACATCGCCGGCTACAGCTGGGGGAGCGCAGTTCTAGCATGGCTGTACAGACAGCTGTGCGAGGGGTGCCGGCGGATGCAGGCCTCCTCTACTTGGGAGGGTGCCTGCCCCTGCTCCAGGTTTGGGCCTGGCAGCGGCTGCCTGTGGGTCGTCCCCGTGTACGAGAGGACGCGGTAAGTACATACCTCTTGCGTGCGTGTGCTTTTATAAATTTACAGTCATTTAACTGATTCAAATTGGAATGCAGGTGTGGAGGCACCTGGACACCCGACCCACTGCTCTGTTTGTCTGGTCCACGGCAGAGGCAGTTAGAGGCAACCCCCAGCGCTGCTACCACCTGTACACGGACTTGTTGGACGTCCTGACACAGCACCAGGTAATTCCAGAATGAGTTCAATTTTTTATATTGAAAAAGGAACATGACTAACTATGTTTGTTCATTACAAACAGGTCAGTTGGGACCCCTGGGACCTGTACGACAACGTGTTCGACCCCGCCACGGAGCTGGACCGTGTAGATTGGCGTTGCACCGTCCCTCTTATCTGCTTCTACGTGGTCGAGATGCACTTGCCCATCAGGGTGATGCGTCAGTTCGGCCTACGACAGGAGTTTCCTCCACCTCTGATTAGCACGGATCAGAGGTTGCACAAGTAAGTATCCTCCACAGTGTTGTTCAATTACTCTAGTAAATTCTATCTTATGCTCTAACAGATGGGTTTCCTTTGCAATGCAGGGTGAAGCGCCAAAGCAGACGGAAGAATCCTGTTGATTGGCGCGCGGAGCACGCCGATCATGTCCTGAGTTGGACAAACAGGTACCAGCAGGACGTTGACGACGGCGAGCCGTATGACCAGGGCGTCTTCGACCAGTACCTACAGTGGCTGCACCGGAGCACCAGGTTGCACATTAAGCCACCGTACTACGAGGCCACCGCTAAGGACGAGTCGGACGACGACGAGGACCCATACGATGCTACCACTAGGGCATCGACTCAGCCTGACAGAGCCCCTCTACAAAGCTACGTGATAATATATCATGCCCTTCAACTATTGTTTGTGTTTCTGTACTTGGTGCACTTACCCCTGGTCTTGTGTCGGCAGGCGTCGCAGCTGTCTCGGTACTCCGACGAGGCAGCGCAGCTTATACACCACACCAGCTCTACTGGGGACCACGGCCCGGTACAGGCTTTTCTGCAGGTATCATAACACGTTCTAACCGCACATGTAAATCTTAAGAAGTCATAAACTGTACTAATATATATTATTATTATTTTCTTATTTGCAGAAAATCAGGAAGGGCTGCAGGAAGCTTGCTCAGAAGCTTGGGTGCATGGACACAGCGTGGGCCCCACCTATCCTTCCTCAGCCTTCGAGCCCTTAGGTGTCCAACACTGTCCCAGCAGCAGCAGCGTCGTCCGACGCCCGGGGGGGAGGCACTTCTGCGGATCCATGCGGAAAGGGCCCCACTGCAGAGGAGCAGCCCGAGGAGGAGGGGGAGGAGGAGGACGAGGAGCAGTATGTCGAGCGCACGACACCACCCTACACGGCTAGTGCAGGCTACATGGCCCTCGGCCATAGCTCGCACTACGCTGGAGGGTCCTCCTCCAGAGGTGGCCTGGACGACAGGGCGTAGCAGGTACCTGGTGCTTGCGACTACCCTAGTGGCTACTACACCGGCCCTAGCTGGCAGCATTGGCCAGAGCAGGGCGCAGCACAGGAGCTGGGGTACTCACAGCTAGGTGGAGCTCCACTACCTACTCAGGAGGACGTGCAGGTACATAAGTTGACCGCTATACATTTAAGTTCGTCAGATATATTTAAGTTGTTTGCTAACATTTATTTTGAATGTTGCAGGGACCTAGTCAGACGCAAGGGTCACCACGCCGGCAACCACGCGCCCGAGACCGCACGGACGTCACGTTCACGCCCAACATGGACCTGTCGCAGCCGAAGCGTCGGAGGCGGCCTCCTCAGCCGTACACACCTAGCTAGGATTAGTGTTAGACTATATGGATAGCTGATGTATTTGTTAGATAACTTGTTTGAGAACCCTAATATGTAATTCGTGGAGTGTTAGCCACTTTGTTACTCTTTGACCGCTGATACGTTTGAGTTTATTCAAATTGTGTCAATGTTTGGTTCCTTGTTATTGCGTTTGCAGAAGAATACAGGAAAAACGAAAAAAATGAAAAAAACACATTTGGGGGGCTAAGCTTTCTGGATCTCTTCTGAGGCTTTGCCGCGCCAACCCTGGGGGCGCGGCTGACGCTTTTGCCGCGCCAGGCGGGTTGGCGCGGCAAATGCATTAGCCGCGTCATGCCTCCTGGCGCGGCAAAAGCGTCAGCCGCGCCCCCAGGGTTGGCGCGGCAAAAGCTAGCATCTCATTGCCTTTTCAGCGTCATGTCCTGTCGTCATAAGTGCTCTGCAGTTTTGATTTCCGATAGGCTTTTCAGTGTATAGACTTTTCAGTATATAGGCTTTTCAGTACATAGGCTTTTCAGTACATAGGCTTTTCAGTGATTAGATTTTTCAGCGAATAGCCTTTTCAGTTGCAATAACTACACACTCACAATGCAGCTGAGATAATTCACAAGTTCAAAACCAGGGCTCCGCCTATATAAACCCTTCAGCGCCTTGCATATTCAACAACTTCAGCAGAGCTTGCGAGGTTCGTAGTAGAGATGTCTGGAGGTTCGTCCAAAGGCGGGAGAGGAAAGGGTGGGAGGAAGGGACCTCCCATTGTGTGAGAGGGCTCTCTCGGTCCTGATTCCTTCTTAGAGGCACTATATGAGTTTCCCGTTGAGAGCAAAAAGGATTTCAGCCGGGACCGTCCTCTTAGGGGATACGATAACCGCTTAGAGGACTGGCCAAAATGCCGCCATGGTGAGGACTGTTTGGTGCAGATGCTCCACGACGACTTGGAGGCAGGCCGACGTTTCTTCAAATGCCCGCGAGCATGGATAACTTTATTTAATTGTTGTTGCTATGCCTCTCATGTTTGCTAATACTTAGTCATTTTGTGAATGTCAGTCTTCTATTTCCGAAGAAAACTGCGGCTTCACCAGATGGGTGGATCCTCCTCCAATATGGCCGCATCAGGAATACATCTATTATCTGCAGCGTCGTATCGACGATCTTGAAAGAGAAGTTAAAAGCATGCTCAAGGACTATGATGACGACGACAGCGAAGCAGACGGTTCAGATGAAGCAATATGCCTTGATCCATATTGCAACTGCCCGCATCACAAGAACAAGGGGCCTCCACCACTGCCACCACCACCACCACCACCCGCAATGGGAGGCTATTACGGAGAAGGGTCTACTCAGTTTGCTATGTGGAACGGCTTCTAGACTACTTAGACCACTATGTCTATGTTGTGTTGTGCCTATCAATTACCTAAGGCATGCTAGGATTAGTCTAGGACCTTTTAACCAAGTTACGGTAAGAGGTCCTCACATGTCATGTACTAGTTTGTTGTTCGTGTACTTGTTTGCTCTATTCTATTTCTCGTACTTTATCCCAGAATAAATCGATAACACATAAACTACCGCAAACAATCCAACAACATATGAAAAAGTCAAACAAAGTGCAGTTCAAGACTACATAATCGTGGATCCAAAATAAACGGTACACCGAAGTACAAACCAACAGTACAATACACTAACAAGTCCACCAAATGACAACAATGTTCATTACTCAATAATGACTACTTAACCTACCACACTACTGAGTGCAACGAGGCCACTTTCCCTTCCTCACAGCATCCGGATCCTGCTCCATGGCAGCTTTGGCACGACGCACACGCTCAAGCCTCTTCTCCCTCTCCCCCCTACGCTTAGCTGCATCCCTCAGTCTTGCCTCTTCCTCATGCTGCTTTTGTGCTACCTTTTCTTTGCGTCTCTTCTTCAAACGCTCCTTGTCCTCCGCAGCCCACTTTTTCATCCTCTCTACGTGCTCCTTGTCCTCCGGCTTCATCTCAGTGTCGATCCACTGCTCGAAGTCACATAGTGGTGGAGGCTCCTGCAAAATACGACTAAGTCAATTAGGTAATAAAATATAAATGATTTGTCATTCATGTATAGAACAAGCCATCAGCTTCTCACCATCAGTCCAATACGGATCTGTTTAGGTGTAGGGTCAAAGGCATAATTCTCACACATCCAATACCTCTGACCGTATGTGTGCTCCTCATCAGATATTGCGACCTTACAATCATCGCCGCAGTAGCACATGGGCACCGGAACACCGCTAGGCAATGGCAAACGGGCATAGGCATTGCCCGTGAGAGGCTGCCTACAATCATCAACGCAATAACAAATAAACATAACACAAAATTACTTCATTAAAACAGACAAATAAATCAACAATGTACCGATCTTATCTTGCCTTACTAGCTTTGCCATGTCGCGGCATTCTAACAATAAAAAATATGTCAACGCTACACATACATTCATGATTAATTATAAATCTACATAATGACGTAACAAATATTACACAAAAAAATGTACACAAATTGAACAAAATATTAAGCAAAACAGATAAAAAAAGTCTAATACATGAACAAATTCATCATTAATTAACAACTAACGTCACGATATTTTCAAAATAAATATTGTCTACAAACTCTAACTTACCAAAATATGGTTTAATCCTACGTTGCAAATATGGATAAAGAACAACAATATGGATCAAAATACCTCTAGTGCAGAGACAACAAGTTCGATTGAGGGAGATGAAGAGAGGATGGATGAAATGGAATGGATTGGATTGGATTGGATTGAATTGGTTTGGGAGGAGAAGAGATGAATGAAGAGGAGGCTGCTGCTGGCCGCGGCGGCCAGACCTAGATCGGCTTTGCCGCGCCAACCCGCCTGGCGCGGCAAAGCCGTTGGCCGCGCCAGGCCGCCTGGCGCGGCAAACGCACTAGCCGCGCCAGCTCGCCTGGCACGGCAAACTGACGAGTGGGGCCCACGTGGGCTTGCGTGGCCGGGCGGTGCCATGGTGGCGCTTTTGCCGCGCCGCCATGCATGGCGCGGCTAACGTATTTGCCGCGCCATTGGGGACGACGCGGCAAAAGGGTTAGTTTTGCAAAAAAAAAATGGACAGTGTTGTTTCTAAAATTTTTTATTTAATTGGGTTATTAATAAAAAAAAATCTCGTGAGGGGGAGAGCAGGCGAGTGTGAGTTAGATAGAAAACTCACAGAGACACAGGGTACTAGGAGAGACAGAGAGCGTGTGAGAATAGACAACGGAATTAAAAGCTGCCGAACTTAACTAGATTGAACAACAGACTCCAGGCTTGAGTTAAGGTGATTGTATTTTACTTTCAGATTCCACACAGCCTACCTCAAACATAGTATAAACATGAATATAAACTCACATGACATAAGTTATTAAGGTGACAATACGTCCCGTTGCAACATAGTAACAAATAATAAGAGGCTAGGGAGCCATACCTTATGGGTGTGATTTTTTTTAAAGTGCACACCATTGAATTTTATAAAAGCACTCTAAGGTTTCTCTCGGTTAGGGAGGATGCTTAGGCATGACCAAGTAATTTTGAAGGTACATTTTAGTTCAACCCTAAAGAGCTTGGGTGCTTGACAGACCAGGAGCCAGGAGGCTTGTTGTGACAATGGTGAAGAGCTCGGGGACTTGACAGGCCAGGAGCCAGAAGGCTCGTCGTAATGATGGTTACTTGAACTAGACCCGGGCTGTTTGAAGGATTCTCTTGAAGACACAGAACGAGGTGGTGTGATCTCCAAGACATCTGATTTAACCTAACTGAATTCTTAAAGAGATTATTCTACGTAACAGGAAAAGGACTCTCCTATTCTAACCAACTAAGACTAGAATTATGTTCTCCATTCTCTAGATTATATAAGGCGAGGTAGGGGCATACCCCTTGTACAATCAATTCAATAACACCAAAGCACACATTATACTGCACTAGGGTATTACACTATTTTTAGAAACGACCCTTTGTGTTTTCGTCGAGTCTTGCATACATCGAAACCCACCAAACAATCGTCTCAGAACCCGAGAACTCGAGACGAGTTTCCGGTTAATAAATACCGATAAATGAGAACTTGCATGAACAAGTTAACCGACAAAACACTCAAGCTCAACAATAAGGGAGCCACATTTGAGCCTTTGTTCCGAGCTTTCGCCCCCTTTTATTGACAAAACAGCAAGGGAGCCCCCCTACCTCTTTATATATATATATATGTGTGTGTGTGTCTCCGCTATTTGGAGCGCAACGCTCTATATATTATTTAGAGCGTCAGATATCAGGAAGCCAACCAACTCAAAGACTCATACCATAACCGTAAAAGGTAGTATACTCACTCCCGCAACCGTAAAAGTAACTTCAATAATAGAGATACAGGCTCCCGCAACCGTAAAAGCAAGCAACCAACCCAATAGTGACTCATTTTGTAACCGTAAAAGGCAGTACACTCACTCATGCAACCGTAAAAGTGATTTCAATAAGAGACACAAACACTCCCGCAACTGTAAAAGTACCTCTGCATGTGCTCGTCTAGTAGCCCGAGATTCCTTAGCACCTATGATTTCTATTTTATGGTCATAAAAAGCACTGCTTTGTGAAAAATTGATTAGATGCAACTCTCTGCAAACCATGTCCAACCGTAAATTTAACTAGTACGCATCCTACGCATCCCATAGTGACTCTATTTTTGGAACGGATTTGCCTAAGCCTTAATTCCCTTACAATATGTCTTTATTAATAACAATTGAACGTAAATATTCTTTTGAATTCTTTTATCCGTATAAATTGACGATTTCATCCAAACTAGTACAGTAATTCGGTAGTAGTAAATCCATGAACGACACCGTAATAGTTTGATTTATAAAATGTATCAAGAATATCCAATCATATTTACTTTTACAACGATAATAAATAAATCATTAGAATGATGCTGAAGTAGTAATTATTTTGATTTTTGCAACGGGGATTAGTGAAGTAAAATCCCATAATAAAGTATTAATTACATATTCACGTTGATACACCAACATTAATACAGATGATACTTGATTGCAAACAACTAATCTAGTAATTTTGCACAAAAATCTATTAATATACACACAGATTGAATCCCTCAAAAATTTGTACAAATTAACCACTAAACAATCTATAGCAGATCCAGCACATGGAAGCACTACCTCTCCACCTCCGTGGATCAATCTCCGCCTCCCTGTATCAAAAAGTCTCAGAAAATGGAGCATTGCTGGATCACAAAACGCATAAACAAATAGAGTGGGAGAAGCATCGAGAAACTGAAAAATGGAACACGGCAACATGTGGAGACGAACAGATAGAGCCATCGCCGTCCCAATTTTTTTCTACCACCACCAGATCCAGTTCCGCTCAACCCATTGCGACCAGGACGGATCCATCAACGCTAATGATTGGAGTGCGGCGCCGCTCGGACCTCTCCTTCTGGGAGCCGAACTGCCGAAAGCAGAGGGGCGCCACTCTAACGTGAAGGCTCGGGGACACCATGGCTGGCGGAGACCATCCGCAACATGGAGGATCCGCATCCCCCGCTCGGAGGAGGGTCGTCCATCGCCGCGAGGCAACCGCAAATCCACCACGGGGATGCCATGCGTCCTGGCTGGGGATGCAGCTGGAGTTCACGGCGGAGGACGAGTTGACCCTCCTTGCCAACCGGTTCTCGCGGTTTTACAACAACCGCATGAACGGTCGCCTTGGAGGAGGATGAGGTGGTTGCTACGAGTGTGGAGGCTCGGACCACTTCATCGTCAATTGCCCGAAGAAGAACAAGCAAGCTTTCGGCAAGGCGGATCATGACCACAAGTACGACTCCGACAAGCGCAAGGAAAAATACGTCCCTGCAAAGCACAAGCGGAGGGGCGGCTTCAACAAGGGGTACATCAAGGAGAAGTACTTGGAGAAGGCCCAGACCGAGCAGCGTGCCTTCTTCGCTACGCTCAGCGACGTCCGGTCACTGGTGGTCTAGCCCGTCGTCGCCGGTCTGTGTGAGGGACGTCCCTGTGTGAGATGGAGACAAGGGAGGAGAGAATAGAAATGAAATTATGGCAAAAAAAATTAGGGTTTGTACTTATTTATATGGAAACAAATGGGTGTCAGTACTTTTACGGTTCTATGCACATACGTTACGACTCATATTTATGGTTGCATGAACCCAGGATGGATTGGGGTGGAGTTGATGTTTTACGTTTGTGGGTGAGTTTTATGGTTAAGGACCAAAGTTTTAGGCGTAACAGGCAAAATAGTCCCTGAACTATGCTGCCGGGCTCAATTTGGTCTCTGAATTATAAAAACGTTCAATTTAGTCCCTGAACTATTCTGCTCGGCTCAATTTGGTCCCTGAACTATGAAAAAGTCCAATTTAGTCCCTGAACGATCCTAATCGGCCCATATTCATTCCTGACGGCACCAGTGACAGTGAGGAGAAGAAAATGACAGAGATAGTTAGTGTAGCAGTTCCCTATTTTTCTCTGTTTTCAAAATTACTTTTAAAATTGTATAACAACATAAAAATCTTCAAAAATACAAGTTACTTAACTTGTTAAGATCTCCAACTTTGCATTTGAAACCATCTTTAAATTCCATTTTTTTTGAAAATAGGATTTTAAATTTAAATTTGAAATTAGGGTTCATAAAATAATAAATTCACAAATTGAGCTCATCCACAACAATACAAGAACTGATTTCTCAAAAAAAAATGTTTCTCTCAAAAGAAACCGAGGAATTTAATTTATATGCAAAGCACAGTAACTGATTAACTTACCTTCGGGGGCATGATGAATTGATTGGTTGCCTCCCTCTCGTGCTAACCAGCAAGTTCTACAAGCTAGGCCATGACCTCATCCAAACCTGCAGCTCTTCTAGATTTTTACCTCAGAACGAAATGCACATTGAAGTTAAAGCACACTAGATTTCCTCCTCCAAACTTCACCCTAGTAAATCGAGGTCTCCTGCACATACAATATATAGAAGCAAATATGTAATATGTATTATATAGATGCAATAACTAATTTGTGAATTAAGTATTTTATAAATCCTAATTTCAAATTTAAATTTCAAAATCCTATTTTCAAAAATATTTGAAATTTAAATATGGTTTCAAAAACAAAGTTGGAGATCTGCTACAGTAACCGACCCTGTCACTTTTTTCTCCTCGTTGTCACTAGTGCCGTCAGGGATGAATGTGGCCGATTAGGATAGTTTAGGGACTAAATTGGATATTTTTATAGTTTAGGGACCAAATTGAGCCGAGCCGCATAGTTTAGGGACTAAATTGGTCATTTTCATAATTCAAGGACCAAAATGAGCCTAGCAATATAGTTCAGGGACGATTTTGACTATTACACCAAAGTTTTATGCAGTATATCATTCTCTCTTCTTTCCATGGCCATAAAAGTGTCCCACCGGTTTTACGGTTGCGGACCAAAGCTTTATAGTTGCGGGTTCAGAAGGTTGGTTCCGCTAAAATTCTACTACTGCGGGATTTGATTTATGGTTACAGGATTTATATACTGATGGACGCTCTAAATAATATTTAGTGCGCTACGTGCTCAATAGTAATCCTATATATAGAGAGAGATAGAACTGCTATTTAGAAGCCAGCTCTAAATAGTTATTGAGCGCCTAACCAACCAAGCAAAATCCATAAACGTAAAATTTCAATCCGCAACCATAAAACAAAACATGTAGTCAATTGACTGAAACTTGAAGCAATCCGTGACTGCAATTATTTCCATGACCGTAAAAGCATATCCTGCAACCATAATATCCTTCAGGTAGTAATTGACGTGCATCTCTCTATAAGGGCACCCCCAACAATTGGCTTTTAAGCTAGCTCTAAGCATTTTTCTTATATTTTAATAGAAGAGAGAAAAAAGCTAGCTCTTAGTTAAGAGCTAAGCTCTTACGCACATTTTAAGGTCATGTGAGATTGTTATGTGGGGTCATCCATGTTAAAAGTTATGTACTAAGAGCTAGTACTGTTGGAGAAGTTAGCTTGGAGCCAGTAGCTGGCTCTAACCATTGCGGGTGCCCTAAATAAGTCATCTAATCCTAGTATGTTTCATTTGTGTCTTCTCTCATTTGAATCTCACGCGAGCCAACTCCTGCCCGGCAGTGGTGGCGGCGGCGACCCCTCCACCACCGGATCTAGCCTCATATGGTGGCGACGACCCCTTCCCCGACGGATCTAACCTCTTGTTGCGGCGGCGGTTGCAACCAGCTTCCTAGCGGTGGCGATGGCTCCATGGAGGAGGTCGACGACGGGCATCGACGACCTCTGTCATGAAGGCAACTTCTACGGGCTGCAAGGTGTTTGTTATGTGGAAAGACCCCAGAGCTGGCTGCCTCTCTGTTCATTTTCCTATCACCGTAATCTCATCTGTTTTTTTATTCTTTTAACTTTGCGTCTTTTCTCCTAGTTTTCAGTTTCTTATGCAACTTTCCTCTAATCTTATGTGTTTTTTATACAGTTCAAACATGGGACGAATGCCTGGCCGTGGATCCCGCTGGATGGCAAGAAATTAGCTAACTGATGTTCTGGGTCTTGCATGAAAGAAATTAGCATACTGTAATTGATTTACTGTTGATTGAAGAGTTTGTTGTTGTTATTATGGATTTGTTCTATTCATGGTGTACCAAATCAAGTGATTTCAGGGTGACTGTGTGTGATAATTCAAATAAATATGATCAAATTCATGTTACAATTGCTGATTCAACGATTTACTACTTGTCATTCTTGTAAATAAAAAAACGTTCATGTAATCTTACTAATTGATTATGCTAAATCAGGGTGAAAATAAATCTTAATACTACTAGTAGTCTAGAAACGTCCATTTAATTAAATTGCTTGACAATCACTACTTGATTACGCCAAATTACAGGATTTTTTTTGGACGGTGATCTGGTTTCCAAAAATAAAAAATCACTTGATTCCGTGCGTATGCGTCCATCAAAAACAAATCATTAACTTCCTTAACTATGGGCATTAATGGTTAATTGGGAAAAATAAAATCATTAACTTCCTTAATTATAGGCATTTATGATTTCTTAATTAAAGACATTTACTATTAATGTAGAAAAAACTTCTCCTTGTGTACCCATAGTAGAAATAACCAAATCATTAACTTGCATAATTATTGGCATTTACAAAAATGATCTGCTCCTTGCGTATCAACCCACAGAAATTAATAAAATCATTAACTTTCTTAATTATAGGGCATTTAAAGTTAATCTCATAAAAAAATACGGCCGCAACTCATGTTTAGCAAGGACCGCCGTCGTTGGTTCTTGGTTATCCAAATAAAATTATGGTCAAAGCATTGGCCATCCTGTTGACGCCGAGAGTGTTCCGGATCACACACCAGCTAGGGATTTGGACGCCCGGGTCGCCACGGACCGAAGAACGCAGCGAGGAGGGTCACACTTACGTGGTGAAGAACGGCTAGGTTTACAAGCAAACCGGCAAATGATAGCTATCGCACTTACGTGGCGAAGAACGACTAGTTTTCGGGCAAACTAGCAAAGGAACCGTCGAAGCTCAGGCCCGGGAGGGACCCCATCAGGGCAAGGACATCGCCAGATTGCCATAGGTCGGCCGATGAGCCTTGGGCGCCATCCTTGGTCGTCGGATCAAGGGATGAACAACATGATGTTGGAGAAGAGGGTAAAAGAGTTGTAGTAGATTGATTTGACGATTGGATAGTTGAGGTCTCAATCGGCCATGATCCTCTCATATATATAGAGGGGGGTGGTCTTATCCCAGTAGAAAACCCTTCCAAACCTTATTTTCCATGTTTCCCACGAGTTTAGAACAGTTCGGATCAGAATCCAAAAGGACAGATCCGAACAGGGTCAGAACTTCCGACTCGGGTTAGAACTTCCGGAGGTCAGAAGTTCCGACTCAGAGGGTCAGCAGTTCCGGGGAGGTCAGAACTTCCGACTCGGGTCAGAACTTTCGGGGGTCAGAAGTTCCGACTCGGTGGGTCAGAACTTCAAACAGTGAGCCATCTCTATTAGGTCATAACTCTTCCATTCGGGCTCCAAATTGGACGTTCCATATATATTTTTCGACCATCTCGATAAGAGGAACACAATAGTGAAGTTCATTTCATATTTTGACAACTACGAGCTGGTCTCCATTGCTACCTCGCCAACTCCGTCCAATTTTACCTGGTCGGAAGTCTCTCAAGAGGTCTAGTTCCTGGTCGGAAGATATTTCCAACAATAATCGGATTAAGCGACCAGATCTAACCTGCTCGGAAAATCTTAGAACACCCCACTTGTCAGATATAAAGTGCTCAGAGATAGTCGTTCCTCACTTCTGCTCCAAATGTGGTAATCTAAATGTTCCTTCTGGTCATCTTGGCAACAGAAACTTGATGGTGGAGTCCATTATACGGTTGAGACACTTTTGAGTGTCAACATATGCCCCCTTGTTTTTAGGTGAATGATGCATTGAACCTAAAAACACAATTAAAGCACTAAATAGCAACGATACTCAACTCATCGGCCATCTAGCTTCTAAGGACGATGTATACATCGACCATATTTTGTACTAATGGCGACACATGTATCAGCCATTGTTTGGTGAGCACTTGAGCTCCTTGCCAAACACTTGGAAAGTACCTTTTCAAATACTTCCCGTTCATTGCTCTTGTGAGACTTTCACCTTGTAGTGTCTCCAGCAGATATGAATTTTCGAACAACACTTTGATCACTCTATACAAGACTTTCCAACTTAGTGCTTGTTCAAGGTCACCTCCTTGGATTATCCTAATTTTCTCTCTTGATGAGTTTAATCAAAGTGCATGGATGACTCCCATGGCTAGTCTTGCTTGATCAGATCTCAAACACTTAAGCAATGAATCTTCGGCAGTCCTTTGATAGAGCTATTGTTACATATCATATATTTAAACGCACTCCACCGAGCATTGTCATCAACTTCAGCACTTGGATCACAAAAAAATTTCAACAAGGGAGTTCTCCAATCCTCCAAATCAGCCTTGCTTTTGTTAACAATTAATTCAGGTCGATCTAGGAGTTCTATGGATGAATCAACAGGGTTAGCCGTACCGGAGCCGACCAAGCCGATTTGGCAAACTGACTGAGTCGGCTCAAAGTCGACCTAGCCGACTAGGCAGACCGACTAAGCTGATTCAGATTCAACCTCGTCGGCCGGACAAGCCTACTGAGTTGGTTTAGATTCAAGCTGGTCGGCCGGACAAACCGACTGAGTTGATTCTTTATAATCTGTTCATAAAATTTGATGTATCAGCTTTTCCTCCGCCTCGAGCTGCCCCGACAGCGGCCCACCGCTCGACGGCACGGGCTCCGACTCCCTCCGTCCCTCCGCCGGCACCTCCTGTTGCTCCACCGCCTCCCGAGGCGGTGTCACTACCTCGCGTGGGGGTAAAGGCTCGAATGGCGGAGGATCGATCGAGGGAAGGCTCGACCCCGGGCCCTCTTCCCTGACCGGGTCCTCCGGCGTTTTGTCAGCGCTAGCCGGCCCTCGGGCGCCTCCGTCATCGTCGAGCCCCCGGCGAGGAGTGGCCCCTGCTCCAGCTCGTTCAGGAGGCCTCCACCGTCGGCTCCTTCTCCGCCGACACCTCTCCCCCTTTCCCTCCTCCGCAGCCCGGCTCGTGTTGGTCGGGGCCACGGGGCGCAGTCTCCTCAGCCCCAGACACCGGCGGGGCCGTGCTCGCCCAGGCGCTCCCCCGAAACAGCCGTCGTGGTGGGGGAAGGGTGGCGCTCCCAGCTGGCGCCGTCGCCGGAGGAGGAGGAGGGGGAGGAGGCAGCGCCTCAGTTGACGCGGTGGAGGCTGGCTTGATGCCGTAAGCTGTGGCCCTGCAATACGAGATGACAGCGATATCAGAATCGGGAAGGATGCCTCGACCCTGTGGTCGATGGCGACGGCCTCACCAAAATTGCGACGACCATCTGGCCTCCTCGAGCCATGGCAGCTCGAGCCTTCTCTAGCCAAGCGGCTTCTCTAGCGGAGGAAGGTGCCATACCTCGAGGTGCCTGTGCCTCGACGGGGCTCGAGGTCTTGGCCGCTTGGACGAAGCGAGGTCCACCTCCTGGTAGGAGCGCTTCCCCCTGAGAAAACGGAAATAGCATGCGTCATCAAAAGTAAAGAGGTGAAGCCTCACTACGACGAGACCCAAGAAAACTACTCACCCGAAGCGGCGGCTGGGCTTCTTCCCGAAACCGCCGGACCCACTCGGGGGCTTCGAGCCCACCCCACGGCTCGAGCCCTGTGCCTAGGCCATCTCCGCAGGGCTGGGATGGGGGGAGGGCTCTCGACGCCTCCCGTGGCTCGACCTCGAGGGAGAGCCCTCCTTCCGCCCCACGTCGTGGGAGGGCGACCGTACCTCCCTCGTGCTGTCGTCGTGGCGCCCGCCCCGGCGCGGGCTCCGGGACCTGCTCCGGCGCTCGCGCTGGCGGTCGCGCCCTCCCGCGTCCGCTTCCGTGTCCCGGCGGCGGTGCGGCAATGGACTCCGGGGACGCTCACGCCCCTGGTCACGAGACGCCCGGGACTCCCTCCCCGACGCTCGTGATGACGCGGGCGACGCCTCCTCCTGGCACCCGCTCCTCCGCGGGCTCGACGGCGCCCTTGACGGCTCGCGGCGGTCGGGCCCGAAATCCTTCTCGACCTGTCGGCCGCTTCTCGAAGCCCGACCCTTCTCGAGACCCCCCGTCTGGGCTGACGCGGGGGCGGCCTCCGTTGGTGCTGTGGCGGAGGCGCTCCGGGTCCGGGGCTTCCTTACGACTGGGGGCACGTCCGGCGCGGAGCTCGACGGACCTCGGGCCCCGACGAGGCAGGGATCGGCGCCGCCTTCCGCGGCTGCGTCCCGCGCGACCCCTTTGCCGGGGGACCTCCAGTGTTCCCTCCTGCACAGAGGAGCGGTCAGCCCTGTCATCGACGACCCCCGCGCGCATCAGGCGCGCATCCATCCCCTCGTCGTCGCTCTCCTCCTCATCACGCTCTCCTCCTCCGAGCTCGAGGAGCTCAGCTCGGGGGACCTGTCCCCAGGCTGACGGTTACGACGAGCCTTCGCCAGTCTCTGCTCCCGAGCTAAGCGACGCAAGTTTTTGTTTTTCTCTTTCTTCTTTTGGCATCCTTGCTCTCCTTGTCTTTCTGAGCAGAGAGGCGCCTCACCTGAGAATCCGCGGCGTCCTCCCTCACCGGGGGCCTCGACGCGCGACAAGTAAATGCCCCCTGAAAAAAGAAGAAGCGTGATGAGACAAACCACAAGACGGATGCAAAAGGATCGAAGGAGGAAAAAGGGGGAGGACGCTCGAGATAGCTCAGCTCGAGGGAGGCTTACCAGGTCGAGACACCCCTCGTCGGGTGCCATGGCAACCAAGTTGGTGTACTCAGGGATGAACGGCCCCTGGATCGTGATTGACACCCGGGAGACGCCCTCGTTCCGGGACAACCTCCCCTCGGCCATCCTCGAGCGATTGAGCGCCTCGAGCTGGGCCTTCGGCCCCATCTCGTGCATAAGAAGGGGGCGGTCCGCCAGCGGGAGAACTCTTCGCTGGTGGAACGCCCAAATGACCGCTTGCACGGTCAGCTTCTTCCCGTCCACCAGCGTCTTCATCATCTCCATCAGCGGGGCCAGGTGGCGTTGCCTGTCCGCCGCGACGCCCCAGGTCCACTTCTCCGGGCGTTGGGTGAGGACCCTGCCGGTGTACTGCGGAAAGAGGCCACCTTCGTTCCGCAGATAGAACCAATGGTCGTCCCACCCGGCCTGGTTGGTGGAAAGCTTGTATCGCAGGTACTCGCGGGGGACATTGGCCGACGAGGTCCCCGCCCTCGCGGTGATGGCAAGGGAGCCCATGCGCACGGGCCGCCTCCCGCTGGGCTTTAGGGACTTGATGAAGAGCTCGCCCCGGAAGAGATGGACGAACATCTCCCAGTGCGGCTCCATCTTCAAGTACCCCTCGCACACCGCGGCGAATATGGCGGCGTGCGAGATGGAGTTCGGGGAGAAGTGTTGCAGCTCCACCTCGAAGTGGTGGACCAGCCCTCGCATGAAGCGGCTCGGCGGGACGCCGAGCCCCATACGGTGGTAGCGCGCGAAGCTCACCACGTACCCCTCCGGCGGGTGCGGCTCCCGGTGCTCCGCCGACGGGATAACCCACCATGCGGGTCCCTCCTCCGGGTTGGGGCGCAGAAGCCCCTGGGCCACCAGCGACTCCATCTCGCTCTGCGTCACCTTCGACGGGCTCCAGTCTTCGGCCGCAGCATTTGTGTCTGGGCGGCCATGGCGGTGGCGCAACACGAACCCGAGCAGCGGACGGGCAGCCGGAAATCCCCAAACGACTAGCTCGGAGGAGAGGGCGCGTAAAGGCTACGGCGGCGGCGAAGGCAAAGGCAAAGTAAAGGGTTCCTTTTCCCCTCTTTCGATATTTATAGAGGGAAACCCCGACGGGCGGGATCTCCCACGACGTAAAAAGGTAACCGAATGCATTCAATGCGCCCACCTAACCGCGTCTCGAGCCGGATGCAGGGTACACGCGGCACCTCTCCATTCGCTCCACTACCCGGGCCCGCCGCGACCGTCGCTCCGGCTTCGCGTCCGCCGCTCTCCCCGACGGTTTCTGCCTAAAAAGACGTGCCCAACGGGCAGAAGGATTCCCAGACGACGGAGGCCTCTTCACGAAGGTAAAAACGGGCCCCGGCCCTAAGCCTCGAAGCAGCGAAGGCTGGCCCTCGAAGAGGGTTCGACAGCCGGCTTCGAGCACCCGAGTCAGGGACACTAAGGGGCGCCACTCGCGGCATCACTCGAGGGCCAAGCCCTCGAGGCCCCTCACGTGTATCCAAGGCAGGGAGCTCGACATGCAGCGAGATCCCCTCGGAGGGAGGCATCGAGCCACCGGGTCCTATCGAATGGACCCGGCACTCCTGCAGACTGAGCACCCATGCTTTATGAGACCGCCTCCGGGCCACAGTCGACCCCTATCGAACGGGGCACGAGGTCTCACTTGGATTCCCCGTTATCAGCTCACCGGGAACCTCGATACTCGCCCGCTCGTGGTAGTACGAGGCATCCCACCTCGCGTCCGATCGAAAGGACTCGCGGGATGACAAGCCAGGGTAACCGGCGTGCCGGACAGCTCGAAGAGCCGGCCGGTCGGTTCAGCCTGGCACCCCTCGACGAAAGAGGGTCTAAAACACTCGGGGGCTCGGCACCCCCGAATCTAAAAATCACAACCAAACACGCAAAAAGCCCACGAGGGAGCTCAAACCACTCCCCCGTGGCCTCGGGGGCTACACCCGCGGGTGCCGCTCGCACGACACCCACGGAACCAACACGGCCAAGCCTTCGAGATCCAACACAGCCAAGCCCTCGAAACCCAAGTCAAGAGCCCTTGCTCGAGTGCAAGCACTCGAACAAGGGCTCGGGGGCTACTGTCGGGGGAACGCCAAAGGGGTACCCCCAATCAAAGCAAACAAATAGGTTAAACCTAGAACACAAATCAATAACGGACCAAACTAAGTCTAACCCCCTGAAAGGCCAACCCCTCGAGACCTGCAACACTGGTCCACCGAGCCCTCCAGGCCAAGCCTCGGGCGAACGCTCGCTTTCCGTCTCGCCCGAGACCTCCAGACCAAGCCTCGGGCGAATGCTCGCTTTCCGTCTCGCCCGAGACCTCCAGACCAAGCCTCGGGCGAACGCTCGCTTTCCGTCTCGCCCGAGCCCTCCAAGCCAAGCCTCGGGCGAACGCTCGCTTTCCGTCTCGCCCGAGCCCTCCAAGCCAAGCCTCGGGCGAATGCTCGCTTTCCATCTCGTCCGAGCCCTCCGAGCCGAGCCCTCCAAGCCGAGGCGCGTCAGGCCTCGGGCAAGTGCTCCACTGCCCTTCGAGCCCCCCCCACAGCCGAACATCACACCTCGAGACCCCACGCGGGGACCTCGAGCCCCTCTGGCACAGCGGCTTATCCCTCGAGACGCTCTATGCCCCCCTCGAGCGGTGCAGACGTAGGATGCCAGCCCCATACCGCGCATTTAATACATCCACCTACTCCAGTCACGTCCTCTGCAGCCCGACGTGTACCACAGTAATCAGGGTAAAGTCAAGTCTCGTTTTCACCACAAGCATGGGCCAAAAGGCACCAGCACAGCACTGTTCAACCATACCTTGCACTGTGGCACGTCCCGGTCACATCTCGAGGCCCGGATTTCCGCTGTACGACCAGGCTCCCCGGAACTCACCCATACCTGCGGGGACTCGAGCCCCCCGCAGGCGCCATCTCGAGGCCGGCTCCGCGCCCTTCGAGCCCTAACTACTTTCACGCTATTGGAAGACAGGTACCCCAAGACCCGGAGGGACCCCGCCGTGTCCTGGACGTGCCGGAATGGGTGTTGTACGGCTTCTACATCGTCACGCCGCCACGTCCGCGCCCGGGATGGAGGCCACGCCCCAAGGACGCCTCAACAGCAACGATCACATCGGCTCCAGTGGCCCCGACAAGACAGGGTTCCTACCCTTCTCCGTATTGGGTACCGTACGCCCCGACACCTGTAATACCCTTGTGTAACCCTGGCCTCCCCTTGCTCTATAAAAGGGGACACCAGGGCCCTCATTCCGGGGGGGACAGAACTTCGAGAGACAACACACGAGTCCACACACACATACACGAGTCCGGACTCCGGTCCAGGCTCACTGAGCTTGTATTTGCCCCTGTACAAGCACTTAGGTGCAAGTAATACAAGAACATCCCCCCCGCTGGACGTAGGGCCTTCTTTGCCCGAACCAGGATAAATCCTTGTGTCCTCTTGCATCACCATCCAGGAAGAGAAGCACGCGATCATATTACTCGTTGGTGTGATACCCCCGGGTACGAAACGCCGACAGTAACCGAACCTTCGCTTACATCCGAACTGACTCTTTCTTTCATGCCCATTAACAATGCCCTTTTAGCTGATGACTCAGTTGTAATCGGTCTTTTGTCATTGGTCTTTCCAAAGTATTGATAGAATAACTCCTCTAATCTAGACCATGACCAAACAGTACATTCGGGTAAAGATGTAAACCATGCAAAGGCAATACCAGTGAGAGATAAAGGAAAATTTCGCACTCTCATATAGTCCTCTTTACCAGCAAAAACCAATTGCGAGAGATAAATACTAATGTGTTCCACAGTGGTCTTATCATCTTCACCACTAAATTCATAAAAATAAGGTACCCACCAACCATCAGGATCTTCCAAGTAATCATAGTGTAACGGGTATGGTCTATGATAAGCGAGAGCCTTCCATTTAGAGGAGCCATAAGGATTTCTAGCATGAGCTAAATCTTCATCGATTCGGCTTGATTTGAGAGTAACGTATGAAGCCGAATCACGATTGTTAGCATGCACATTCATTGATGAATTTTTATTGATTCGGCTATAGTTATCGGTATCATGTGGAGCCGAATCATAAGTTTTTGCACTCGAATACCTTGCTGGAATTTCACTAATTCGGCTATTGTTTTGAGTAAAATTTGAAGCTGAATTGTGAGGAGTGATCTTTACATAAGGTGCTGAATTTTCATTGATCCGACTATGGTTACTAGTAACACGTGAAGCCGAATCATAAGTACTTGCACTTAAATGCTTTGCTAAATTCATGCATTCGACCATAGTTATTACCAACATATGAGGCCGAATTATGAGTAGAAGCACTTGCATTTTATGCTGAATTTTAAGAGCAATTGGCCAAATAATTATCATTGTCATAGTCAATTCTCTCATTCATCGGCATGTCTTGTGGTGGAGCCACGTATTGTGAACTTATAGCCGATGAATAAGAATTTACATGTTGTATGTTGCTAGTAGCATCAAAACTCAAAGAATTCATAGTTGACATCGGCTCTTGACTATAATATCCACAATTATGATGTGTATGATGAGGAGCATTATAAAAAATATTAGCCGATGTAACATATCTAGTATCATTATGACTAGCAGCACCAACATGAGAGTTCATAAAACTTGCAAAATAATTACTATAATCATAAGATGTGTTTGCAAGTTGTACCTTAGGGTAATTATAGTAGTTTTGTGACGTGACACCTTGGTACTCCATGATTTAGAGCTTGACCGCCTTGCTGAATTTTCCAATATGAAGCACACTATGTTGCAAAATAGCAAACGAGATCTCAAGGGGTCAAAACCAGATGTGATCGGCCTTTTGGGCCGAATGCAACAGTAATGGCGAGCACAAGAAGATAGATCAGTGAAGAATAGGGCTAGGGCAAGAAGATTCAGCTGCAAAGTAGAGCCGAAGCAAATTCTTTCCCCAGCAGAGTGACCGAAAAATGTGTTGACGCCGAAAGTGTTTCGGATCACACACCAGCTAGCTAGGGCTTTGGACGCCCGGGTCGCCACGGACCGAAGAACGCAGCGAGGAGGGTCACACTTACGTGGTGAAGAACGGCTAGGTTTACAAGCAAACCGGCAAAGGATAGCTATCGCACTTACGTGGCGAAGAACGACTGGTTTTTGGGCAAACTAGCAAAGGAACCGTCGAAACTCTCGCCCGGGAGGGACCCCGTCAGGGCAAGGACATCGCCAGATTGCCCTAGGTCGGCCGACGAGCCTTGGGTGCCATCCTTGGTCGTTGGATTAAGGGATGAACAACATGAGGTTGGAGAAGAGGGTAAAATGGTTGCAGTAGATTGATTTGACAATTGGATAGTTGGAGTCTCAATCAGCCATGATCCTCTCATATATATATAGAGGGGGGGTGATCTTATCCTAGTAGAAAACCCTTCCAAACATTATTTTCCATGTTTCTCACGAGTTTGGAACAGTTCGGATCGGAATCCAAAAGGACAGATCCAAATAGGGTCAGAACTTCCGGGGGTCAGAAGTTCCGACTCGGAGGGTCAGCAGTTCCAGGGAGGTCAGAACTTCCGACTCGGGTCAGAACTTCCGAGGGTCAGAAGTTCCGAATCGGTGGGTCAGAACTTCCAACAGTGAGTCATCTCTATTAGGTCATAACTCTTCCATCCGGGCTCCAAATTGGACGTTCCATATATGTTTTTCGACCATCTCGATAAGAGCAACACAATCTTTACTCCTAAAAAAACCCAAATGACATCGTCTGATTACGCCCCTTCGCTTCGCTTTTCTAATCACCGCTCTCGGCAGAAAGCAACTGCCCCCCGACGCCGCGCGCCGCACCCGCCCTCGCCCGGCCCCGGACGCCGCGCCGCGCTCGGGCTGCAACCGCCCACGCCCGACGCCGCGCGCCGCACCCGCCCTCGCCCGGCCCCGGCCGCCGCGCCGCGCTCGGGCTGCTCCGCCCACGCCCGGCTCCGCCCCTCGCTCTCCGGCACTGCCTCTGCCCCCTCGCTCTCCGGCATTGCCTCCGCCCCGTCGCTCTCCGGCACCGCCTCCGCCCCCTCCCTCTCTCTCCGCGATCGAGTGCGGGCACCTGGCCGCCGCCGCCGCCGCGGCGCCGCCCTCGCCGGAGGAGGGCGCCGCGATGGCGGAGGGGTCGAGGCCCTCGAGGTCGGAGAACGCACGGGCGCCCGCCGCGACGGCGTCCGCCACGGACCGGCGGAGCGCGCCGGAGAGAGCGGAGTCAAGGAGGCGGACGTCGAGGCCGGTGACGAAGCGGGTGAGCGGGCGATCCTGTCTGCCCGCCGGGGACAGAGACGGACGCCGCCGCCGCCCTCGAACCGCAGCGACACGGCGGGCACCTCCACGCTGGTCTGGCCCGACAGGTCGTAGCACGTGTCGAACAGCGACACCCCGGATGTCCTCGGCAGCGCCTGCGTGCCCCGGACGAAGGCGTCGCGGAGCGCCGCATAGGCGGCCGACTGGAGCCGCGTGACGGCGGTGCCGGAGTCCACGATGACGCCGCCAGAGCCCGACGTGGCGTCCATGGCGAAGGCGAAGGGCAGGATGGACAGCGGCTGCCCGCCCATAGAGATCCCGGAGAGCGCGACATAGTAGAAGGTTCCCATGCGCGGGCTGTGCAGGAGCGGTGCCGTCACGGTGTCCGCCTCGGCGGCGCCGTTGCCGAACTGGAGTGTGGACGCGGCCAGGGAGTCGCGGTCCACGAGGCAGTAGGAGAAGGTGGAGGCGGAGATCTGGGATGGGATGGAGAGCGGGCCGCCGCCGAGCGCCAGCAGGCCCGCGGCGCCGACGAAGAGGCCCTCGTTGTCGTGGCCACACCCGATGGCGACGTTGGTGACGGGCGCGGACTCCCCCAGCGTGAGCGTCTCGGTGGCGAAGTCGCCCACGGTGTAGGAGCCGTCGCCGTAGGCCACCTCGTAGAGGCACGCGCCCGTGGCGTTGCGGCACGCCGCGGTGTCGAGGTCACGACACCGCGGGGGGTCGCAGGAGACGGCGGCGTAGGAGGCGGACAGGGACGGGTCAAACACTGGGTCCGACTGCTGGTAGCAGTCGGCGCAGGGCTGGCACTGCACCCAGGTGACGTCGCTGCCGGTGTCCAGCACCATGTACAGCTCCCGCGCGGGGCTGCCGATGCCCACGCGGGAGAAGTATTCGCCGCTGCCCTGCCCGACGCCCGACACCACAGGGCCCTGGATCGCCGCCGCCGACGCCGCGAACACCGCCGACTCGTTCGCGGGCTGCAGGTCCTCCCGGGTCACCCTGTCCGCCGCCAGCGTCGCGCGGGCCGACACTGCCGCCGCGCGCGCCGAGTCGCGGCGGAGGCGGGACAGCACCAGGGCGCGGTACGTCTCGTGCCGCCCCTGCTCCTCGAGCAGGAAGCCACGGGAGTGGAGCCGCAGCGCGAGGCCCCCGCTGCCCTTCCGCGACCGCGGGGAGCGCTTTGCCGCGGCAGCGGACTGGTGCAGCGAGACTGCGGCGCGCCGGCCTGCGTGCCCGCAGCGCCGAGCACGCCGACGCAGGCCCCGAACTTGACCGCGTCCCAGGGGCAGAACGGGTTTGGCGGGGTAGCCCAGCTTCCAGTGCAGCACCTTGCGCAACGCCGCCGCCACCGTTGTCAGTGGCAGCAGCGCGGGCGACGACGACGACGACGACGACGACGCGGTGGAGACTGAGAGGAGGAGGAACGCGAGGGTGGCGGCCGCGGTGGCTTGCTGGCGAGTGGCCATTCCTAGCGCGCTTTGCTCGCGTTCGGCGTTCAAATGGTACGTACGTGCCGGCGTGCCCGCGAAGATAGACAACGTAGGATGGCGTGACGAGCTAGCTAGCGCGACGTATTTCGGTCTCTTTTTATAACCTCTTGGATTGGAGGTCTTCCCATGTATGGCGTGGAGCACGCACGTACGTACGTAGGCTCTGCACGCACGCACGCAGCAACGTGCCGAGGAAAATGTTTGGCGCGGCGATCTGTTACCAGTAGTAGATCTGTAATTTGTGGCACTGTGGCACTATGTGCAGTGTGAATCAAGTAGAACATGATGTGTGTTTGGTTGAAGTACACGATGATGGAGCTCTGATATATATGATCATGCTTGCATGTGGCATGTCGTCCTCATGCATAAGACGATGAGCGCGGCAGTGCAGAGACGGTGACACCACGGCCGGAATGGACGATTGCGAATTTGCAATCCGGCCTGGTGGTCCACGGCTGCTGCGTCGCCGCCGCGCACCGGACGATACCGCGCCTGGTGGCGAGAGCAAGCTCATGTGAGGATGGAATGGCTTCATCGATGCGGCGAATGCAGGACAGGGTGGTGACGTTGGTAGGTTGATTAGATGTATATATTATAATATTATTGTAACCTGTTGATTATGGTTGTAGGTTAACAAATAAGACACGTTGGTTGTTGTTTAAAGGAAAAAAATATTATAGTTTCTCTGCTTACACCAATATTTAAAATTATTAGTTCAACGTACCTTCTCTGTCACATAACATCTAGCCCATATATCGGTTTTTGTATACGTTACATGGCCGTAGCAACGCACGGGCACTTAACTAGTGGTGAAGTACATTTCATATTTTGACAACTACGAGCTGGTCTCCATTGCTACCTCGCCAACTCCGACCAGTTTTACCATGTCGAAAGTCTCTCAAGAGGTCTAGTTCCTGGTCGGAAGATATTTGCAACAATAATCGGATCAAGCGACCAGATCTAACCTGCTCGGAAAATCTCACAACACCCCACTTGTCAGATATAAAGTGCTTAGAGATAGTCGTTCCTCACTTCGGCTCCAAATGTGGTAATCTAAATGTTCCTTCTGGTCATCTTGGCAACAGAAACTTGATGGTGGAGTCCATTATACGGTTGATACACTTTTGAGTGTCAACGCATCCAAACAAAATTACGGTCATAACATGTAGTAATGCGAAGTTGTGAAGCGAACAAAATAGCATCGGACGGCCACAAGGCTCCTTCCTCATTTCCTTTCTTCTAGGGTCAGTTTTCACTATGTGTGTACTTTCACGATGAGTTCTTGCATCCACGAGGAATATATACAAGTGCACAAAACTGCAATTTAAGCAAGAAGTAGTGTGGTTCACAAGGGTAGTTAGCGCGCTTCGCCGCGCCTGCTATTGGTACGATTGTCAAAGTCGCATAAGTGTCTCTGTTCTGCTGTGTATGGACGTACGGAAAACTTGATCGGTCTAAACAGTACAAATGTGTTTAGTTTTTATCCTATAAATTTTGCACTTATTACATCAGATGTTTTGACCTTACATAGAGTATTAAATATAGACAAAAAATAACTAATTAAATAAATTCAAAATAATTTGTGAGATTACTAATTTTTTTAAGCCTAATAATTCATGTTTTGATAATATGGTGTTACATTAAACATTTGATAATTATTAATAATTAGACTTATAAATTCGCCTCATGAATTATTCTTCATTTATGCAATTAGTTTTGTTAATAGTATTTAATACTCTAAATTAGTGTAAAACACCCGATATGACATCCTAAAACTTTTTAACTTGAAAATAAACAATCTCTAAATATATCAGTTACTATACCGACATACAACCTGCTCAAAAAAATATTTACATGTCACGTCAAAGGCATTAGCTATATAAGCATAAAACGTACGCAAATATTAAGAAGGCGCTATTGTCGCACCGATTTTTAATAGAAAAATATATTAAAAAATATTTAAAAGAAAAAAAAAGTAAAAAAAGTAAAAGAAACGGAAAAAAGAAAGGAAAAAAGCAAAAAAAAAACTACAGTAATCTAACCCGCGGGAGGGCGCCAATCCTCCTGCGGGTATAGATTAGAATATATTAGAGAAAAAATAATTCTAATAAGGCGTAAAGGTAGTGGTTGTGACGCTTGGATGGAGACTGATTTGATTTGTGTGGCAGCATCTTAGTTGGTATAGTTGGTCACAGCATGGAGATTGACACTTAAAAAATATTAATATTATTTATTACAAATTTGATTAAAGTTAAATAATTTTAGTTTATATAAATATAATTATATTTTTTATGGACCGATAGTATTCTAACTTCTAACCACAAATTTTACATAAAATTAGTGCACGTGCACGTTCAGTTGTGCAAATTCCAGGAAGAATCGGGTCCATCAATTTTTTTTCCAAATCTATTCTTTTGCTCCACACAAAAGCATCCGGAGGACCGAATTCTAAATTCACAAAATCACGCGCCTTCATTAGTGTTAGTTCCCACCTCCTCCTGGGCAGAAAACCCCAACCCTTGTAGCCTTCTCTTGCCGCCGATCTCAGCCTGGGCACATTTATACCGATAATCGAACACCGAACCGAACTGAAATGTCAGTTTTTCGATTCAGTTTCGGTTTTTTGTTTTGTGAACTTCGGTGTTCGGCTTCGGCTTCAGTTCTTTTTTTTTATCTGGGTACAATTTTGGACGCACACAACCCACGCACACCCCTTCAGTTCTTTTTTTTATCTGGGTACAATTTTGGACGCACACAACCCACGCACACCCCACACTCACACCACACGTACACACGCGTGCGCGTCCGTACACACGCAAAGGAAGAGATTGCGTGGAAAATGTGCAGTACCACCGAACGCGCACGCGTGCGTGTACCCTGCAAATTCTGGATAAAATCCAGAAAAGATGCGAACACCAGGGTTTGAACCCTGGTGGGTAGTATCCCACTGGACAGATCTACCATTGGACTACAAGCCCATTCGTGTCCAACTGAACCGATCCAGCGATGAACCGATTTTCAGTTCGCATATTGAAAATGTAGAGAATTAGAGAAAGGTGAATACAGAAACATCGGCATTCACTCGGGTCCAGCCCAACAATGGCCCACCATAAGCCACGTAAAGAGCAGACTTGCAAGTCTGCATCTAGCCCCAACAGCACCACCACTTATGACTTTGGGGGTATTTGGTTTGCACCCATAGAGTTTAGCCACTAAGACTGTCTCCAACAAGATAGCTATCACACTACCCAAACCTAAAATGGGTACTGAACAGGGAAAAATCGATGTCCAACAGAATAGGCAAACATGACACCGATTTTGCATCGAAGGAGAGAGGAACCGAAATAAGCGTCACCTTTCTCAGCGACCCAAATCTCCGGCGCGGTGGACGAGAAGCCCGACCCTAGATGCAACTGCTGTCGGACTGTGGTGGCTGTGCGCTCGGGTCGCCGCCGCCATCGTGGGAGTCATCTATGCGGATGTCGTGTCCGGATCCGACGGGAGGTGCGTCGCTCCCAATCGACCGGAGAGGGAGCGCTGATGGTTGGTCTAACTGGGACAGGCGGGACCACGGCGGGCTCACGGACGACGATGGCGAGGGTCTCCTGCGGACGGTCGAATGACGAGGAGCGACCAACACAGCAAGGTGGGTCTGCGGCGGGGCATGGCTGTGCGGGCTCCCTCAGCATGCAGGGCCGTGCAGGGGTCGAGAAGGGAGGGAGGCTCGACATGAAGGACCGTTCGGAGAGGAGGGAGGGAGGCTCGGTATGCTGGGGAGGGAGGTTCAGCATGCGACGGGGAGGGAGGGAGGCAAGCTCTGCGCATCGGGGAGGAAACGAGCGGCGCTCTGTACTCGACGAGGAGGAAAGCAAGCGACTCAGCTCTTTTTTTGCGTCAGCTGTTGGAGCACGGAAGGTTTGGGTTGGGGACCCTTCTTTCACGAGTGACCCAAACAAAAGAATGCATGTGGTATTTGGGTGAGGACTGTTGGAGACAGTCTAAGAGCATCTCCAATAACTCCTCAAATCAAGTTGCTATCCTTATTAATTTGGCAAAATCACAAAAATCCTTCTCCAACAACTCCTCAAACCAACTTGCTATTTATCCAAACTTGCTATCCTGAGGTCTCACACTTACATATATACAAACTTGCTATCCTCAAACGCTAGAGATGATGCGGTGGGCTAAGGCGCGAGAGAGACCTGCGCGGCCAAGGACGGCCGTGGCTGCGAAGGTTGCGGCGACGCGCGGTTCGTGCCGTGCTAGGAGTGCGGCGGCAGCTGCAAGGTGGTGGCAGCGGACGGAGGGACGGAGAGGTGCGGCAAGTGCAATGAGAATAGACTCATGATGTGCCCCATCAGTCACTGATTGTATTGCATATGCTCGCTCATTTATATGGATGCGCATGCATTGGCATATATAACAATAAATAGTGTGTATATATATATATATGGTGGGTCTTTCTTTTTTTTTTAGTTTTGGCAAGTTGAAAAATAGAGAACTGTTGGAGAGAGCTTCTTTTTAATTTGGTATATTATTTTAGCAACTTGTTAAAACACAATATTTGACAAGTCAATTTTACCAAATTGTTGAAGAGTCTCTAAGATGCTGTTTGGTAACGTTCACTGTAACGTAAACATAAAAAAAGTTAGTTGAATCCTGCCTCCGGCCGGTAACAATAGCAGGCTTAAACTATTTTTTGTTACCGTTACCCACTAAGTTACCAAACAGCTTGTAAAGTTTAGTGGAGGTGATTTTGGTGGTAGTGTTAAAAGTGATTTTTAGTGGAGGTGTTTGGAACTTTAGTGACTAAAACTAACTAAACTTTAGGGGAACGTATGCTATGGAAACCAGGTTCCCGTGGAAACTATAGAAACTCCCACGTGGATCGCTGGATCTAGATCCGATGACTATGGCTAACGGTGGAGATTAACAATTAACCTCTCCCATTTATCTCTCCCTAGTATATATAGCCAAGTACAACACAGGTGCAACACCATTAGCCATGACTATCCTACTTAGATCCAGCGATTTCTATAGTTTTCAGGAGAACCTGGTCTCAGAGCATACTTTCCCAAACTTCAGCCGGCGGTGCGAGCAGCTTCAGGCGGCGGCTGCACGCGGTGCCAAGCGAGCGGCTACGCGTGGTGCCAGGAGAGCGGCGCGCGGCTTCCGACGAACTGGCAGGTGAGGCCGACGACAACGGCTTGCTGGGCCAGGCGAATCGGTGGCGGCGCGAGCAGCACGCCAGCACCGGACATTAGAGGTGCTGCCACGAGCACGAGCGCCGAGCAGGATGTCACAACTGCGGCCAGCGGAGCGCGCGACATTTGCGAACCCTATCGATTTGTTCTTCTCCCAATCTCAATTTTCCCTATTGATTTGTTCTTCTCTCCTCGTTGATTTCTAGAAACCGAAGTTTACAACAACCGAATAAACTGAACCGATTCATCGGTTAAAACCGAACGCCCAGGCTGCCGATCCGACCAGTTCCGAACCCCTCCGGCCCTCCCCCATCTCCCGGCGTCCCCACAGCTCTCTCGCCATGCCGGGCGTGCAGCCGCTCGTCAGCGACTTCGTTCTTAAGCTCAAGCGCCGGTAAGCTGCTGCCTCTCCCCGTCCCTCCCCGTCCGATTCAATTGCCGTTGCTCTTTGTGTGCTTATGCCGTTGCGTGTCGGGTGGGCAGGAAGGTGGAGGGGTCGCACGCGGTGGCCCGGCAGACGGCTGAGCTGCTACGGTCGGTTGTGTCGCAGCATCGGATGGGTAGCAGCACCAACCAGGCGGCCACGCTTGCCGATGCTGTACGCGCTGTGGGGGAGCAGCTCATCGCCGCCAATTCCATTGGTAAATGCTCCAACCTTTGTTTCATTGTGGTGTCATGCTATCCTGTTGAAGTTTGCTCATTGTGTGCTTTCTTAAGCATATCTGGTTAATTAAGTCCCTCAAGGATGGCAAATTCTCTGTATTGCAGCAATATTTTATTGGCTTTGTACAATGTTAATGTCCATGCACTATACCTGATTTGTAATTTATTATTTTTCTTTTAATGTTAGAATTCTGTCATTATTACCTGATTGATTATCTGTGTTGGTTTCTATGTAGTATTTAGTGTGTTCCAAATTCTCTTCCCAAACCAGACTCCCACCAAAGTCAGTACTCGGTCATACCATTGTTGTGATAATATTACTGCCGTCTGTGTCTCCAAATCACAGCTAACCTTCATGTTCAAAGTTCCATTAGCTTTATTGAAGTTATGTTATATTTACTGTTATTGAATTTGTTTCTCTCTCAACTGTAGCATAGACTGCCACCCCAGCTACCCATGATTGTATATGAGTATTGCCATCTGCTGCCATTACTTATTATTGTACTCCCTCCATTCCAAATTGTAAGTTGTTCTGGCTTTTCTAGTTACATACCTTCTGTTATGCATCTAGATATATATTATGTCTAGATACATAGCAAAAACTATGTATATAAAAAAGCCAAAATGGCTTACAATTTGGAATAGAGGAAATACCTATGTATCTGTATTAGATTTGATGGCTTGAATGACATGAATCTTGGCTTTGATGTGTGTTCTCAGATTTTGACCACATTGAATAGTCGGTTGTGGTTCATTGCTATTGAGTTTTGTGTTTTGTGACCAAGAGTTAACCTGTAGGTGTATTGCATAATTTAAGAGAAGCAGTATGAAACTTTTCATTTTTCTCATGTTTGATCTGATTACATGTTTACCTGGGTAGGTCATTATATTTTGTTTAGTCTCAAGCTCTGATGACGTTGTTTGCACTTGAGTGTAATTAGTGATAACAAGTAGGTTCTAGGTGGTGAGAACATGTAGTACTGGTAAAGCTGAACGAATATAGGTTGTTTGAGCCTTGTTGTTGGATACTGGTTTTGTAATATTTTTAAATGAGGTATCTGATCAAGTTTATGAGTAACATAGTTTAAATGTCCCAGTATACGATTAATAAATGAACTATCTGATTCCTTCTTGCTCTCACATGCTGAGTGGAATAAATGTAATGTCATTGGCAAATACTCATCAAATTGAATGGTGCATAAATGATAATGCCCCAACTTCATCTGAAGTTCCTGGAAATAATTTTGGAGAGATCCAGAACAAAGGAGCCCTTGTATTATGCCAAAGAAAGACTGAAGTAAAAAGATGAACTTCCCGTGGAGACAAATACTGCATGGACCTGATCCTATCACTGGTGACTACTCAACCTTGAATGGACTAACCTCGCACACCGGTTGAATTGAGATTAAACAAATATGAATCAGGCAACATATGGTGGAATTTCAGTTTCTTGCCATTTCTTCACCTAGCTGGCATGTTTCATTTGGTTCCTTGTGTCATCACCTTGCCAAATTGTGATTGACGTTATCTCGTGTATCACAAAACTCCTGTGAACGTGGGGTTATCTCCCAAGGCACATGAACTCTTCTTCCCACTTCCTTGCCGCCTACTCTGTCAATTTCTTTTGCTGGGAGATTATTTGTATCACTATATCTCATTGTGCCCATCCTTGATGAGCTTAAGTTTGTCTACCATTTTGGAGGAGGCAACATCTGGTCGCTGCAAATAGGATTATCCCTCTTCTTCAGTTGAGTCAATAAGTCTTGTAAACACCGAGGTTTACCTCTAAATGCCCCGCCGAGGCCTTCGAATGGGACATCAAGTTATCTATACCACTCTTATTCAACACCTTATAGCCATCGGACCACTTATCCAAGATCTATTTAATCTTATTAATGGATTTGATTTTAATGAGTGGATTTTTCCTCATCAGGTATTAATTTGCTACCAAATTTCCTTACACAGCCCTAGCCTGATACTTCTCATGAAACAGTATAGGAAATATGGAGTTCAGGCAAGGAAGGTGCAGTGATGGTGTCATGTGCATGGCTGCATGCAGAAAGGAGGCAGCCCAAGGCCACACATGGGCAGGACAAGCCCGAGGAGGCTCATGCAGTTGTAGTCAATGGTGCTTAGGAGTTTGTTGAGGGATTAGTAGTAATGGGCTGCAGTAGTTATGGTTGCATGCAGCTGCCAGGGCAGTATCCCAGGAGGTGCCAACTATAATCAATGCCAATTAGAGTCTAGGGAAGAGAATAGAGTTAATGAGAGTTAATTAAGGGGAGAGAAACAGGGAGCCAAAGGCTGGGCGCATAGGGGCTGAGTTCCTCTATTTATACCCTGTAACCTGTTGAGATTGAGGCAAGCAATAAACAAGAATGAAGTTATTTCTAGTCTCATCTCCTTGCTATCTCTAATCTCATCCCCCTGCTTAGGCTGTCAGGCAGAAACCCTGACGCCATTATCCTCTCTATCCCCCATATGAACTAAGATCTACTTCATCTGGTATCAGATAGTTTTGGTTCCGATCCATCTCCATGGCTTCTGCTGCCAACGATGCCCTCAGCGCCCTTGCTGAGGGGCTCCAACAGGCGTCCACAAAGCTGCAGCGCATCCGTGCGCTGCTCGAGGCGATGGCAGCACGTGAAGACCAGGCGGCAACACGCCTGCAGGCAGCAGCGCGTGGACTCCTAGCACGCCGGCGGGTCGGTCTCTCCGTGAGGAGGCTGCAGTCTGCCTACAAGCGGTGGCGCGAGGATTCATGGCGAGGCTCACCACAAGGAAGATGCGGGCAGCGATCAAACCTGCACTTTCAATAGGGTGTCCCTCCTCTGTTCATACGCCACCACCTGCCACCATCACACCTCCCACCGTTGTTCCATCCTCGCCACCACTCTTTGCTGCCTCCATCTCGTCACCCTTGCTGCTCCCAATCTCATCACCAAGGACAAAATCCACCACGGCTGATTTGGCCAAGCTCATCCACTTCTTCACCACCTCCTCCAGTGTCTTGCAAGGGCGGGTCACTGCCCTGCAGCAAGAGCATCCAGCGGCGGCATCCTTCCCTGGTTCACGGGGATCAGGCCAGGGTGAACTCCAGGGCAACCGGCCTCCCCGTTTCCAGAAGCAAGTTGTTGGGCTCCTTCCATGGGATCCAGGAGAACGCCATCGGCTTCGACGACTGCTCTCCACGCTTCCAGCTCGAGGACGAGCTGGTCTTCAAGGGCGGGGGAGATGTCATGTGCATGGCTGCATGCAGAAAGGAGGCAGCCCAAGGCCACGCATGGGCAGGACAAGCCCGAGGAGGCTCATGCAGTTGTAGTCAATGGTGCTTAGGAGTTTGTTGAGGGATTAGTAGTAATGAGCTGCAGTAGTTATGGTTGCATGCAGCTGCCAGGGCAGTATCCCAGGAGGTGCCAACTATAATCAATGCCAGTTAGAGTCTAGGGAAGAGAATAGAGTTAATGAGAGTTAATTAAGGGGAGAGAAACAGGGAGCCAAAGGCTGGGCGCATAGGGGCTGAGTTCCTCTATTTATACCCTGTAACCTGTTGAGATTGAGGCAAGCAATAAACAAGAATGAAGTTATCTCTAGTCTCATCTCCTTGCTATCTCAAATCTCATCCCCCTGCTTAGGCTGTCAGGCAGAAACCCTGACGCCATTATCCTCTCTATCCCCCATATGAACTAAGATCTACTACAAATGGGCCCAACATTTTGGAGTTGGGTATTCAAAATGTGAAGTGTTGTAAACCTTTTTTTTGTTTTGGCTACATAAATCCAAATATTTAACAAGTATAATACCATATATTAGTACATGTTTTGACCTATTTAGCTTAATATCCTTTTTCGCTTCTAACTAGTGCTCCTTGTCGAAACTAGAAGCCAATTGACCCAGACCGTCCCAGGCCAAGCTGAGTGAAGAGTGAACACCGCTTATTGCCCCAAAGGTCGAAATAGTGACAGTCTATCGTCACCTCGCTATAGTGCTGCTGGTCCACCATTGCCGCCTCGGACCAGCGTTTGGATTTTGGAATGGGAACCAGGATGAGAGAAGCAGTGAAATGCTTAGCAGATGGGAGCTGGAGGAAATTGGGCCGCTGGGCCTTTTTGGGCCAACGAGAATAAAACGAAGAGTACCAGGAGGCTATTGTTTTGGGCTCAACTCATGAATACCCTATCATTTTAACTCTATTTTCATTTTTTATAATACATATACATGTATACACTGTATGTATAATTGTTTTATGGCAAAAATAATGGGTATTCAGTTGAATATCCTTGAATAAAGCTAGGCCCGCCCCTCGGAAGGTGTATGGAGATTTGAAAACAATGTAGGATCTGATAAGGAAGAATCCACTTGACAAGACCAAAGTCATTGATCGGATTGAACACACCTTGATTGCATGAGCCAATAGCTATAAACTGCTACATGCTACTATTTTGAAGAAGTCAAACTGTCGAAGTGCTATTTGAAGGCCTTGGTGGAGCATTTAAAGTGAATTAACTCTAGAGATGCGATGCCAAAAGTTTATCTCATAGCAACAGAAATGGACATGCAGAATGTGAACAGTAGGCACAGGCTGCAAGTGAGAAGAGTTATTGAACATGTAAGAGATAGGCTCCAAGAATGTTGTAACCTATGATGACAATTTCAAGCTAGAGTCTGGTAGTGTTGATAGGATGGTGAAGCATGGTGACAACAGGGGCTAAGTTTGACTTATAAAGTAGGAAGAGAATTGCCAAGACGCTGAAACACTTGTCAACATGTTGTACTCTTTATATTTGACTTATAAAGTAGGAAGAGAATTGCGAAGACGCTGAAACACTTGTCAACATGTTGTAGTCTTTATCTCAACTGGTCCCCTGCAAAGGGTTTGCATGTTTAGGGAGCAAAATGCTACCACCTTTCAAGTTTGAGGGTTTGCAATGCAATTGTTTTTGGTAATTAGGTGCCAATCAGGAAGTTAGTTGAACAATCTAGCAGCTGTATATGCTGCTTGGATGTCAGATAATGAGATGCTAGCATGCTTGTAGCTTTATTGAAGAGTGGCACTTTTAATTCAGCCTCTTGTAAGTGGGCAATATATAGCAGTAATTGTAATACTAGCTTTTAATCAATGTGGATTCTTTTTTTTTTTGACAGAGCTTGCTGTTGGAAACATTGTGAGACGTGTTTTGCATATAATAAAGGAGGAGGATATATCTTCCACAGCAGTTGGTATTGAAGGTCTTTCTGTTACTGTTGACAGTGATGATGAATATGACAGTGAACATGATGACCGCCCGGCATTATCTGCTGCTGTTCTTGCGGCACATGCTAGAAATGCCCTTCGTGCACCTTCATTGCAGACTCTGCTAGAAGACATTCCTGTGAGTCCTGCAATTTCCCGAACTGCATCATCAACTGGTGACTCAGACGGAAAAAGTAAATGTATGTTCGCTTGAGTTATTTCCTGCTTGTTGCCATAGTGTTCTCTTTGACTACTAAATACCTGAACTGACAGTCTTTGTTTTTCCTGTACAATTTGGATAAACATTTTTAAGAATAATAATACCAGAGTCATTTATGTTAACCTTGTAGGGGTTTTATGCCTTTTTATGTCATTATTGGCACTGAACTCATGTTCTACTATAGCAGCTGGAGATAAGAGCTCGACTAGGAAACTGAAGCATGATGTCATCGCAGCCATTGGTGATCTTATTGATGAGATTGACTCATGCTATGAGCCGATTTCTGAGCAGGCTGTGGAACTTATTCACCAAAAGTATGATCTTGTTTTGGCTAAGATACATCAGTATTGCTTTAAGCTAGTGTCAACTGCCTTTTTTTTAAGCTGCTTCAATGGTGGTATATGATGTTGAACTGAAGCATATGCTAGGTATTTAATACATATATATCCTACAGGCTACAGCACACCTGAGACAGCAAATACTGGTTCTTTCAGTTGTTCAAACTTATTAGTCAAGTTATGAAGATTTGAAATGGGTCATGGGAATGTCCATATGGGTTATCATCTAAATTACTGTTACATCTAGAAAAGGCATTGGTAAAAATACTGCATCCAGTTATTAAAAGAAAAGATATTTCATGCAATAAGCTAAGAAGTTTCTCAACAATTTATTTATATTCTGATGCAAAGAGAACTATAATTTTCATATAAGTAACCCATTGTAATATCCTCTGTATTTTGCTTGAGAGGAAAGTGCCTAAGAAACATTTGCCTTTGGATATGTAAGCATTATATGATTGACCAGTATCTGAAACACAATGGTGTGCAGTCTTAATTATTCTGTTAATTAGATATTTAGATATGGAGGTTCTCTACAGAATATAGATACCTCAGTACAAGCTCAAATATATTGCTTGGTTACTGGCACACTAATTGTTTATCATTTGCTACAGTGAGGTAATCCTAACTCTAGGTTGTTCTAGAACCGTCAAGGAGTTCCTGTATGCTGCAAAAGAGAAGAAGCGATCTTTTCGTGTATTTGTTGCTGAAGGTGCTCCAAGGTTTGTGTGTTATTTGAACTTTATTGTAACTAATTGTTTCTCGAGCACAGTATGCTCTTGCCTGACACAGTGTCACAATGCTTATGTTGGAATCAGATATCAGGGCCATGTTCTCGCAAAAGAGCTGGTTGAGAAAGGTGTACAAACTACAGTTATAACAGATTCAGCAGTTTTTGCCATGATCTCTCGAGTTAACATGGTATGTGTAGTCTTTGTTAAATTCAGAAATTCTGTCTTTCTATTATAATTCCAATCCCTGATTTTATTTGAAGGTCATAGTTGGAGCACATGCTATCATGGCAAATGGTGGAGTCATTGCACCAGTAGGGATGAACATGGTTGCACTTGCTGCTCAGAGGCATGCTGTGCCTTTTGTTGTGGTTGCTGGTAGTCACAAGGTTGGTTTCTGCACATTACCGCCCCCCCCCCCCCCCCCCCCCCCCCTGAATTTTGTAACCTAAGTAGCCAAATAAGAATCAGGGTTTACATCTACATTTTACTGTTATTTCTAATGTATACATGTGTCCGTAATTTAATGTTCAATACTTCGATGGTGCATTCTCCTGCAATTAGACCACTTAACATTGTCCTTGTTTAATGAAGAAAAAGTGGACTTGCTGCACTTATGAGAAGATGCTGTCAAATTTCATATTGTCATGATACCATCATAGTATCTTAACCTAATGTTTTCTTATTTCTGGTTTCCTGTGATATAATGTTATCTACAGTATTCCATTCATCTCATAAAATCTCTTTAATGCTTCCATTTTCCATAAGTGTCATGCTTAACTACACGCCTGATATACAGAGTAGCATATGTATATATCATAAATTCCATTCACTGTTATCATTTCTTTTTTAGCATCAAGTAGGAAAATCAGATAATCCTGTCCCTGCAAACAGGATTAATTCTGAGGCCTCTCATCAAGGGCACTTTTACTTGCAACAAGGTGTCACTTAAGTGCTCAAGTGAAGTATTTATCACAAAATTTCGTAATTTCTTAATTAATGCTCCCTCCATACTCCAATTAACATTTTTGGCCATTATCTTTTCAATTATTTTTCGGCAAAAAGTTAGCAAATGTTTTTTGATATCGAAGTACTTTCGATGAAAAACCTGCTAGTAGTTTTCTTTTCTAGAAGTCTAAACACTTGTGTGTACAGTAGGGGTCAGTTTTTTAATGTTGACAGCACACATTTGAGAACCATGAGTAAAGGATAATGGAACTAGATGGCATTCACAAATCACAATTTTTGAATTCCCATACAACCCAAAGGTATCTGATGGATTTGTTGTAGATTATGTTTCTAAAGTTTCCATTTTAATTGCCTTCTTCCTCATGCGCAGCTGTGTCCGTTGTATCCACACAACCCAGAAGTGTTGCTGAATGAACTCAAATCGCCATCTGATTTGCTCGATTTTGGCGAGTTCTCAGATTGCATGAACTTCAGTACTCAGGATGGCAGCCCCTTGCTAAATGTTGTCAACCCAACATTTGACTATGTGCCTCCGAAGCTTGTGAGCCTATTCATCACTGACACGTAAGTTCTCTCAGCATTTTCTGTGATCTGTTAATAGAAAGAATGGCTATATGTACTTGGCGCTGCATGCTTCAGCAGTGTTTTTGTGCCTGGGGTGCTGGTTCCATGCAAGTTTGCTAATGAGAGAACTATGTGGGCCTCAACTTCTTTTCTTAGAGTTTGCATAATCGCATGTATCTGAACTTCTGATTAAGAATTGTGAGTAAATTTAGGATAACTTCGGTTTCCTACCTCACCTGGACATACACTATTATCATATCCGTAGACTTCATGCACCTACATTCAAATTGTTCAGTTCGTTCTCCTGATACAGTTGTCTTTGCCTGGCAGTGGGGGCCACAGTCCATCTTATATGTATCGGCTTATCGCTGAGTATTACTCAGCTGATGATCTGGTAGTGAGACGGAAGGCAACATCTTGAAAGAGGACAAAAGTTATCTCCTTGGTGTTCTGATGGTACATGGTAGGATTTGCAATCTTGTTGGAATCCAAGTGTTCTTGTTACTCACCACGATCTGTTGGCCTGTAGAGCGATGTTGCTGTCTTCAGTGGAATCACCTGTTTGTGGGTCCAGTTACAGTCAAACTGCAGCAAATGGATGCAAGCATTCTCACATTCGTTGTAACCATTGCGGCATTTTGAGTGTAAACTGTTGAAGGAATGGGGCGTGACGTCATGGAAGAATTGTTTTACTATAGGACTGGTTCAAATATATGGTTGACTGGTTGTGTAGAGGGTGGCTGTTATCTGGCCATAGGTTAATCTGGGCCTTGGCTGGTCGAAATTTTGTCTGTTATAAATTCCAGCAAGCTGTTAGATATGTGTATGAAGTGTTAGCATGCACACTGATGGAATTTTGCCGAGCCATTTTTCTTTCTATTCTGTATACTAGTGTATATGATATTGTTCATTTCATGCTTCCTTTTTTTGGTGATTCAACTCCGTAGATGCTGAGCCACTTTGCAGGGATTTTAAGACCTGTACAAATTAGTGGAAGTGCTGTGAATTTGTATTAGGAAACGAAATCCTACATGTCTGCACGCTGAGCTACTACGCGATAGGCTGGCCGTCGAAGTATACAGCAGAAAATCTCTGATCAGATGGACACTGGACCGGCGGCGGCGACCTGGACGCACACGCTCCGCAGGACTGCAGGAGGTCGGACTCCTGCAGGGCCATCGGTGGCAGCGAGAAGTGGTCGTACGTGGAGCTCCCGCTGCGGAGCTCGCCCATGGTCACCAGCGCGGCCACGGTGTTCCGGAAGATGCCCTGCCGAGCGGCTGCCACCGAGGCCACCGGGGGTGTCCTCGGCAGCGCGCCGGCGTGGCCTCGAATACGGCTTCCATGGTGGCCTCGCACTCGCGGACGAGCCTGGGGATGAGCTCCGTGGCGAAGAAGGGCTGCCCGAGCACCTTCTCGATGAAGGGCAGCCGTAGGAGCCGCCCGGTGCGCTTGTCGTACTTCTTGAGGATCTTGGCCAGCCCCGCAAAGTTTTGACACGAGGATTATTCGACTCTGTCCATCTTGCATAAAAAATATAGTACCACGACTGACTAATGGGCTGTCAATTGAAGAATTCAATCGAGATGAAATTTGTAGTAAGAAGTCACGGGCAAAAAAAATAGTTGGGTGGTTCGAATGACCTCCAATAGACACTTGCCGTTGCGCCAAGTGACAAACATCTGCCCATTTCGCTATAGATGGGCAACGGCAATGGGCCGGCACGACCGATAGAGGTCGGGCTGACAAGGCACGTCGTGCCTTGCGGGCCGTGCCTATCAAGCACGTGGGCTCGGCTCACCCTGCTAGTGGGTTGGAGCCCAACTTCCTAACCACACCAATCCACGCAGCATTGAATAAAAAATAAACCCACCTGGATCATGTCCGTCATCTACAGAACCCACCCCACCCCAACTTATATTATACGAATGCATTGTATACTGTACTAAAGCATTGATCAAACCATAGTTTCACCCCATTTAGAAACCATTCACACTCATGGTTTTACAAGGCAACAAATGAGCAAGTCATAACTGGCTGATGAACGAGCATGTCAGCAGGGTGTTCTTATAAGGCAACAAATGAGCTAACATAGACTGAAATCGATTGATAAACTGAACTGCCATTAAAACAAGGATTGAAACTAAGCTGACATCAACCGATAAAATGATTGCACATTTTACAAGCTGCCATCGGCCGGTAGAATAAATATACACAAGCTATCAAAAGCACTACTGATCGTCCAACTACTGGTAATTTGGTAAATATACAGCAGCTGCCATCATCCGTCTTGAAGCCAGCAAACCTTTTCTCACTGTGAGGAATATCCAGGCCACCATCCAAAGCTCCCTGCAGCAACAAAATACAATAAATGTTAAAAAGCTAGAAAGATGGCAAATCGTTCAAATAAGAGGTAATGTAAAAATGATTATTCTTGATGAGCTAACTAAAAAAATCACCCTCCAGCTGTCATCATTACAAGAAAGGAGAACCACTATCAACACATCTAGTCTCCTTCACCTACAGTGAGAGTGAGTCTTTCAGAAAAGAACTTTTTACCATTTTTGCTACAAATTGCTGCCAATACTTTCAAAGTTAAGGCCCTCCAGTTCAGCTGACTCTTCCACCTATTCAAGAGGCTTTTAGCAAAAATAGAACACGCCTATGCTACAAACAAATATAAAAATAGACCAGTGTTGTACCTGATTATCCATACATATGTTTTTTTCGATGAACAACCAATCTTTTACGCAAATAAGAGATTCCAATATTTCAGGGGTTAGTGAACTCCTTGCATCTCCAAGTATCCTACCTCCAAGACTAAAGTCAGATTCATAAGATACAATGCTGAGAGGAATTGCAAGGAAATCTCGTGCCATAGTTGAAAGCACATGATACTTTTCAGCATGTGTCTTCCACCAAAGAAACACATCAAAACCCTTGCTATCTACCACATATTCTTCTTCGAAGTAGGTGTCAATTTCAGATTTTAGTGCACGAGCCCTTCTCCGACTTGACTTGAAATTCTCAAATTCTTCTGCTAGTTGTCTTTTTCCAAGAACTGGTGATCCCACAATGTTGTTGCTACTAGTCACTGGTGAACATGTCATGTGGTATGAACCATCATGCATCAAACGCCTCTCATACTCTGAAAAATATTTCCTCATCCACTCAAGAGCAGAGTTGAGACATGCGTTCACTGATTCTAGATTCATGCAAACCTTGCAATAAAAGAACTCTACATATTCACTTTTCTTTCTTGGATCTAATAATGTGGCAATAGCAATTGCAAGGTTAAAATCATAATCTTTTTTGCGAAGACTAAATGGATTAGATTCGTCAACATCGGCACCCCAATACTTCTGAAACTTGATCTTCATGGCAGCAGCTACATCTTTTAGCACTACACTTGTTTCCCAAGCTGGATCATTTAACGCATGGCGAATAGAAAGGACCAAAGGCAAGAACATTTGAGCAGTTGGTGTCCTATCAGCAGATACCACATTTGTAGCCTCTTCAAAAGCTTTTAGAAACTCACATATTGCTTCAGCTTCCGACCACTCTTCCTCATTTGGACAACTTTCAACATACTGATTTGCATAACTATTGAGCACTACCTTATATTTTAGTGCTTCTCCAACCATTTTAAATGTGGAATTCCACCGATTTGGAATATCTAGAGCAATGCCACGTTTCGTAGGAAGACCAAATCCAATTGCAATTTGGTTGAAGGCTTGTATTCTTGATGGTGATGAATCTATGTGCTTTAAGAGCTCATGAATCTTGTTTATCGCATTATGAATTATGTTCATACCATCTTGAACCAAGATATTCAAGATATGTGCACAACATCTTACATGAAAATGTGCACCCTCCAACATCAACTCTTGCTTGTGATATTTTACAAAAACCTCACATGCTCTATTGTTGTTACCCGCATTATCCACCGTCAAAGTAAACACCTTCTCCCTTATGCCCCATTCTGTTAGGCAACTCACAAGTGCTTCTTCAATGGCAATTCCAGTATGTGGGTACTTAACTTCCTTAAAACTTATAATCTTCTTCTTCAATTTGAAGTCAGCATTGATGTAATGTGATGTTACAACCATGTAACCTAAGTTCTGAACTGATGTCCATAAATTAGATGTGAGGCACACATGAGAGTCTAGGCTACCAAGTTCAATCTGAAGATCCTTTTTCATTTTCTCATACTTCTTCAAACTATCATTGCGAATAGTTTGATGGCTCACGCAGTGGTAATTCAGATTCGCAATTTTCATCCATCGCTCAAAGTATTACTAATCGCTAACAGTTTTCATCCACACCCACCCGGGACCAGCACAGGCAAATAACCATCGCTAACACAAATCACAACAGGCAATTACTAATCACAAAAAAACAAATTAGTGCTCTGTACCTAGGCCTACCGCGCTCCAAATGTACAGGGATTGAACACCACCCAGATGCATATGCAATTAGTCGGGAGCAAGCCAGCCGGAGCGGATCCATACGATAGGGTGAAACAGGGGGCCGCAGACTCACCTCCGGCGCTGCCGGCGAGGGACGCGACGGCGGATCTAGGGCTTCATGCCGGTCCTCTCCATCTCCTCGAGGTGTCCAGGTGGGCGAGGTGGGCGCGCTCCCAGGGCAGATTGACGAGGTAGGAGAAGGCCATCCCTCCGAAGCAGACGTAGAAGAGCGGGTCCGGTGAGCTCGTGTCGATGTACTTCTCGATGTAGCGGTCGACGACCTGGTCGGCGCTCTTCTTCACGCTGTCCCCACTAGGTGAAAGCCCTAGTTTGGTTTTGGTTAATTGATGAAACCTATTTTGGTCTAATCCTTTTGTGAAGCATGTGTGTAGCTAATTGAAAAGGATTACGACCAAGCCATTGGTGGAGTTAGCAAAGTGGCAACCATGGAGGATGGTGACGGCCACAAGCACTCATGTGATCAAGTGCTCTACCATTGGTGAAATGAAGAAGAGAAAAGATGCTTTGCTCAAGTGGTAGATTATTTCTTACTTTTAATCTTGAGTATAGGCAAGCCGGACTATCAAGAGGGATACAAACTAGGCTAGCTAGATGTGGTGAAAAGTGCTCATGACGTCTAACATCTAGTGCCACCTTGAGCGATCTAACTTTGCGTTGTTGCTAGGATCGAGTGACGTGGTGAGTGAAGTGAAAATCCTTTGAAAAATGTTTGTGAAAATGCTAACACACATGCACAAGGTGGTGTACTCTTGGTGGTGTTGGCACATTTGCAAAGGAGAAGGTGTTGGAGTTGATTTGGATCAACTCAGAGAAGAGAACAAAGTCTTTCGGTGTGTTCCGGGTGCTAGGATGGTTCTTGGATTAGAATTCTGTACTAATCCTTTGTGCTTTGGATCTTGTATTCATGTGGGTTGTGTAGCGCTCTGAATAAGCTTTCCAAATTGTCCAAGATCATCGAAATCGGAGTTCAGAGCTAAAAGTTATGGCCGTTTTAGCGCGGAGGTCAGTTTGCTGAAGTTGGTAGTACCGACCCTGTGGCCGGTAGTACCGACCCCTCCGCGAACAGATCGCATGCTCTCTGTGTTGGGCCATTTTTGGCCTAAAGGTAGTACCGCCATAAGGCCGGTACCCCCGGTCGGTAGTACCAGCGATCGAAGTCGTTTTGCAGTCTCTCTGTGTAGATCTAGATTTGGCCGACCGGTAGTACCGCTATAAGGCCGGTAGTACCGAGGCCGGTAGTACCGACCCTACTATCGATCCTCTTCCGGATGTGTTTGCAAGGTCTCTTTAACGGTCGTTGTTGGTGTAGTCGGTACTACCGACCTATGGGGTCGGTACTACCGACCGTGGCGTAGTTGTTTTGTACAAATAGCCGCTCGGCCGGCTTCCAACGGTTACCTCTCCGATTCTTTGCGCCCAAACACAAGAAAGAGAGCCCCCAAGTGTTGACTAACCTCCTCTCTCCCCCCCTTTGATTCTAGAGTGAATCTCTTGCAAGCTTTGAGCTAGGGAAGTGAGATTAGAGAGTGAGACGCATCGATCTACGTCAAGAGCACTTGGATCCAACATCTCTCCGGCTTGATTTGTGTTCTTTACTCTTGAGTTCTTGGAACTCTAGCCGGTTAGGTGTTCTTTGGTTGTTGCCCGTGATTGACTCATTTGTGAGGGCACTCCGAAGTGTTTGTATTACCCTCTGATTCTTAGTGAAGAAACTCAACTAGCCTTTGTGGTTGATTGAGTGAGGCAAGGAGGTGAAAGAGACTCCGACCTTCGTGGTCACCTTAACAACGGGGACGTAGGTGCTTCTTAGTGAAGTGGCCGAACCTCGGGTTAAATCTCGTGTCTCGTGTGCTTGTTGGATTTACATCTTGGACTATTTCGTTTGTATGCTTGTTCTTCGTGTTCTTCCTCCCTCTACTCTCATTCTAAGTGTTGGAAGGCTCGATCTACTCTTTGGGGAGAAGCCACTACTTGGACAGGGATTCTAGATTTTTAAATAGGCTATTCACCCCCCCTCTAGCCATTCGGACCTTTCAAGTGGTATCAGAGCCAAGTCACCGTTTGTTTGAGGATTTACAACCTTCGGTGTTGCAATGGCTCAAACTTTGATTGTTGGAAGCGGAAGATGTGCGCGTTCACAAGGGGCATGAATAGGAAGATATGGGATGTGATCGAGCATGATTTTGCTGTGATTGACTCCGCCGATCCAACTCCAAGAGAAGAAGAGAAGCTTCAATGGAATGATGTGGCAATCAACCTTTTCTATGAAGCATTCGACATCAAAATCTTTGAGCAAATCAAGAATCTTGAAAGAGCAAGTGAAATATGGGAGAGATTAGAGGAGACCTATGAGGGGACCAAGGCCGTGAAGAGTGCCAAGCTTTACATTCTCAAAGACAAGCTTGCTACTTTCAAGATGCTAGATGATGAAAGCATACCGGAGATGTTTCACCGGTTGCAAGTCATTGTCAATGACTTGAAGGCGTTGGGTGAGAAGGTGGATGACAAGGACTTTTCTCACAAGTTCTTGAGATGCTTGCCACCCAGGTTTGATACCTTGGTGACAATCCTTGTGAGAGAAGGGCTGGATACGGTAACCCCAAACCAAGTACTAGGTGATGTGGTCACTCAAGGGATGTGGTCACTCAAGACACATACCGCGTGGAACTGGATGGGGGAGCCCAAGAGGAAGAGAAGAAGAAGAAGACCGTGGCGTTCAAGGCATCATCCTCCAAGATCAAGAGCAAGGGCAAAGCAAAGAAGGAGGAAAGTGATGATGAAGCTAGCACAAGCGACAATGAGTTAGATGATGAAGAAATAGCTCTCTTTGTCAAGAAGTTTGGCAAGTTCATGAAGAAGAAGAGCTTTGGGGCAAGAAATAAAAGAGATTCATACAAGAGCTCAACTAGAAGATGTTATCGATGCAAGAGCAAAGATCACTTCATTGCGGATTGTCCACAATCTAGTGATGATGAAGATGATCATAAGAAGAACAAGAAGGAGAAGAATGAGAAGAAGGAGAAGAAGGAGAAGAAGAAGGAAAAGAAGAAGGGTGGATCCTATGTTGTGACATGGGATAGTGATGCTTCCTCAAGCGATGATGGTGATTCTAGTGATGATGAGAGGAAGACCACCAAGAAAAAGATGGCTAGTCTTGCTATCTCAAGCAAGCCTTCTATCTTCGACGCTCCATCGACATGCTTCATGGCTAAGGCCACTAAGGTATCATCCGATGAGAGTGAGAGTGATGATGATGAGGAGTACTCAAAGGAGGACCTCATAAGCATGCTACGAGATGCTCACTCTTACATTGAGACTAAGAGGAAGGAGTGCAAAGAATTGCGCAAGGCCAGCAAGGCTCTTGAGCAATCCTTTGATGAGCTCAAGTCTACTCATGAGAGGCTAGAGGAAGCCCATGAGAAGCTTGATCAAGCTCACACTAGGCTTAAGGAAGCCCACTCCTCCCTCCTTGATCAAAGTAAGATTGAAGATGTTGTAGAGACATGCAATGTAGGAGTAACTTGTGATATATTTGATGAATCTTTTTACACTCCTATTATTGTTGCTCCTATCAATGCATCATTATCATCTAGATCAATTAAAATGTCTACCTCTACTACATGTAACTCATCATTAGTAGTAGAAAATAAGAACCTTAAGAACAAGGTTAATGAGCTCACTCATGCCTTAGGCAATGCCTATGGTGGAGATGCCCGCTTGCTTAAGTGCTTGGGTAGCCAAAGGTCTCCACTCAACAAGGAGGGACTTGGCTATACCCCCAAGAAGGGCAAGACGGCTTTTGTTCCTCACAAAACTTGTTTTGTGAAGAGAAACAGTCAGTTTTGCAATAGTTGCAAGCAATCCGGGCATATAGAGCAACATTGCTTTAACAAGAATAAAAACAAGAAGCATGCTCATGTTACATCTATTCGCTTTGATTCTTGTTATATGCTTACTAAGGGCACTAATGGTGTGAAGGCTAAGTACATTGGTGCACCCATGGTTGGCCCAAAGAAGAAGGCAATTTGGGTGCCCAAGAGCTTGGTTACTAACCTTGGAGGCCCCAAAAAGATTTGGGTACCTAAAAAGAATTGATCCTTTTTGTAGGTTAATTACAAAGCCGGAGGAAAGCATTGGGTGCTTGATAGTGGGTGCACTCAACACATGACCGGAGATGGTAGAATGTTCAAATCAATCAACACTAGTGGCAATGATCATGCAAATGCTATCACATTTGGTGACAACAAGAAAGGCAAGGTCAAAGGCTTGGGCAAGATTGCAATATCAAATGACTTGAGCATCTCCAATGTGCTATTAGTGGAATCTCTCAACTTCAACTTGTTGTCAGTGGCACAACTATGTGATTTGGGATTCAAATGCATATTTGGTGTTGATGATGTGGAGATTATGAGTGTTGATGGAAGTGATGTGATCTTCAAAGGATTTAGATATGAGAACCTCTATTTGATGGACTTTGATGCTAGTGAAGCTCAATTGACAACATGCTTATTCACCAAATCAAGTATGGGTTGGCTGTGGCATAGGCGCTTGGGACATGTTGGAATGAAGCAACTAAAGAGGCTAGTGAAGCATGACATGGTGAGAGGGCTAAAAGATGTTCACTTTGAAAAGGACAAGCTATGTAGTGCATGCCAAATGGGAAAGCAAGTTGGAAACACCCATCCTAACAAAGGAATGATGAGCACTACACATGCACTTGAGTTGTTGCACATGGACTTGTTTGGACCAACTACATATGCAAGTATTGGGGGAAACAAGTATGGCTTTGTGATAGTGGATGACTATACAAGATACACATGGGTCTTCTTTCTTGTTGACAAAAGTGAAGTATTTGGGGTATTCAAAACCTTTGTCAAGAGAAGTCAAAATGAGTTTGATAGAAGAATCAATAAAGTAAGAAGTGACAATGGAAGTGAGTTTAGAAACACAAGAGTTGATGAGTTATGTGATGAGTTTGGAATCAAACATCAATTCTCGGCCAAGTATACCCCTCAATCCAATGGGATAGTTGAAAGGAAGAATAGGACACTCATTGATATGTCAAGATCTATGCTTAGTGAATACAATGTGAGTGATTCTTTTTGGGCCGAAGCAATCAACACAACTTGCTATTATAGCAACTGACTCTACTGTCACCCTCTATTGAAGAAGACACTATATGAGCTCCTCAATGATAGAAAGCCCAACATTGCTTACTTTTGGGTCTTTGGGTGCAAATGTTACATATTGAAGAAGGGCACAAGACTTGGGAAGTTTGAAAAGAAATGTGATGAAGGGACACTTCTTGGTTACTCCACTACAAGCAAAGCCTATAGAGTGTGGAACAACACATCAAGAATCGTTGAAGAAGTCCATGATGTTGAGTTTGATGAAACCAATGGCTCACATGAAGAACAAGATAATCTAGATGATGTGAGAGGAACACAATTGGCAGAAGCTATGAAGAACATGGACATTGGTGATATTAGGCCAAAGCAAGTGATTGACATAGAAGATGACAAAGATCAAGTGCTTTCTCCTCGAACCATGCATGGCAATGATGTTGCAAGCTCTAGTGGTTCTCAAGATCAACAAGATGCTAGTACAAGTGCAAGTGCTCAACCGGAACAAGTGCTCCAACCAACACACATTGCAAGAGATCATCCTTTAGATCAAATTGTTGGTGACATAAGAAGAGGTGTGCAAACAAGATCAAGATTGGCTTCATTTTGTGAACACTACTCATTTGTATCATCTATTGAGCCAACCAAGATTGATGAAGCTTTGATGGATGTTGATTGGGTGAATGCAATGCATGAAGAGTTGAACAACTTCACCCGCAATGATGTTTGGGAGTTAGTGGAAAGACCAAAGAACACAAATGTTATTGGTACAAGATGGGTCTTCCGGAACAAGCAAGATGAAGATGGCATTGTTGTAAGGAACAAAGCAAGATTGGTTGCACAAGGATACACTCAAATGGAAGGCATTGACTTTGGAGAAACCTATGCACCGGTTGCTAGATTGGAAGCCATTAGAATCCTACTTGCATATGCTTGTGCTCACAACATCAAGCTCTATCAAATGGATGTGAAGAGTGCTTTTCTCAATGGATTCATCAATGAGTTAGTGTATGTTGAGCAACCTCCCGGGTTCGAAGACTTGAAGAAGCCCAACCATGTGTACAAGCTCAAGAAGGCACTATATGGGTTGAAGCAAGCACCTAGAGCTTGTATGAAAGATTGAGAGACTTCTTGTTAGCAAAAGGGTTCAAGATTGGGAAGGTTGACACCACTCTTTTCACCAAGAAAATTGGAAGTAGCTTGTTTGTGTTGCAAATCTATTTGGATGACATTATATTTGGATCAACCAACCAAGACTTTTGTGAAGAGTTTGGGGAGATGATGGCTAAAGAATTTGAGATGTCTATGATTGGAGAGCTTAGTTACTTCCTTGGTCTACAAATCAAGCAAATGAAGAAAGGCACTTTCGTTAGTCAAGGCAAGTACATCAAGGACATGCTCAAGAAGTTTGGGTTAGATGAAGCTAAAGCAATAACCACTCCGATGGGCACAAATGGACATTTGGATAGTGACTCGAGTGGTGACATGGTGGATCAAAAGCTATATCGGTCAATGATTGGAAGTCTACTCTATGTGACCGCATCAAGGTCGGATGTTATGTTTAGTGTATGCATGTGTGCAAGGTTCCAAGCTTCTCCAAGGGAAAGTCATTTGAAGGCAACCAAAAGAATATTGAGATATTTGAAGCACACTCTAAATGTTGGACTATGGTATCCCAAGGGCTCTCAATTTGAATTAATTGGATACTCCAATTCCGACTATGCGGGATGCAAGGTGAATAGGAAGAGCACATCGTGCACTTGTCAATTGCTTGGAAGATCACTTGTCTCATGGTCATCAAAGAAGCAAAATAGTGTTGCACTCTCTACCGCCGAAGCCGAATACATATCCGCGGGTAGTTGTTGTGCACAATTGCTATGGATGAAAGCAACATTGCAAGATTATGGAGTCAAGTTTGGACAAGTCCCATTGCTATGTGATAATGAGAGCGCCGTCAAAATAGCCACCAACCTGGTTCAACATTCAAGAACAAAGCACATTGACATAAGGCATCACTTCATTAGAGATCATCAAGCAAAGAAAGACATATCCATTGAAAGTGTGGGCACCGATGATCAACTTGCCGATATCTTCACCAAGCCACTAGATGAGAGAAGGTTTTGCAAGCTAAGGAATGAATTGAATATCCTTGATTTCTCCAACATGAGTTGAATGCACCCCCACATATGACATGCCTCTCATCCGACAAAGCAAAGGTGAAATTGTTTGGCATGTGCATTCATTCTTATTAGGTTGTGCTCTAGTTCATATAGCCATCACATTGCTTATCTAGGTTCATTCATGATAAATCAAATGACTTTGAAGTATATATGGTACCACTATTGCTTCTATGTTTGACTTGATCTAGTGGTAGCATATAACTTATTTGTGAGCTTGTAACTCTAGTCTTTGATCTAGTAAGTGAGCAAAATGTGTTTAACCAACGTGAGTAAGATAACCATTGTAAGATGTGTGAAGAAGCTTACTCTAGAGCAAACCGTGTTAAATACCTTATGTTCATGAGCTAGATTAAGCCACAACTTGACTTAGTTCGATCTCCTCACATGTATCTCATGCTAATAGTTTCCTCCTTCCTTTAAAATTTTGTTCCACCTTTATGATAATTGTTGACAAAGGGGGAGAAAGAGTGCTACAAAGATATATGCTAGTGGAAGGGGGAGTAACAAAGACAAAAGGGGATAAAAGTTTCAAGTGGTTCGAAAGCTTGAACTCTTAAAATTTGAGTATACAAATAGGGGGGAGCAAGCTCATAAACATGTATGTTGCATTTGAATGTGCATATCCATATGTTTGTTGCATTGCATAAGCTATTTATATTGATATTCATGCTTATGTGATGAATGCTAGTGATAAGACTTGATTGATGAATTATTTAATTAGCATGTATAGGATTGCAACTAGACATATTGTTGTTTCAAGCTGCTCAAAAATCTTATTATAAATGTTGATCTCATGAGATTCTTGAGTTGTGATGTATGTCTAGTGAATAATGATGCTAAGGATGGTATAACATGTGCACTCCGATTGGTATCACGCTTCAAAGGTCCATTCTTATGCCTTAGCATCATCATTGATAGTGTTGCTCACCCATATTTCATATCTATACATATGTGCCAATTTTAGAACCAAACTCTATAGCACATATGTAGGGGGAGCTAATACTATCAATGTGGTTACTCAAATTTAAATTACATATCTTTGTATAGGTTGTCATCAATTACCAAAAAGGGGGAGATTGAAAGCCCTAGTTTGGTTTTGGTTAATTGATGAAACCTATTTTGGTCTAATCCTTTTGTGAAGCATGTGTGTAGCTAATTGAAAAGGATTACGACCAAGCCATTGGTGGAGTTAGCAAAGTGGCAACCATGGAGGATGGTGACGGCCACAAGCACTCATGTGATCAAGTGCTCTACCATTGGTGAAATGAAGAAGAGAAAAGATGCTTTGCTCAAGTGGTAGATTATTTCTTACTTTTAATCTTGAGTATAGGTAAGCCGGACTATCAAGAGGGATACCAACTAGGCTAGCTAGATGTGGTGAAAAGTGCTCATGACGTCTAACATCTAGTGCCACCTTGAGCGATCTAACTTTGCGTTGTTGCTAGGATCGAGTGACGTGGTGAGTGAAGTGAAAATCCTTTGAAAAATGTTTGTGAAAATGCTAACACACATGCACAAGGTGGTGTACTCTTGGTGGTGTTGGCACATTTGCAAAGGAGAAGGTGTTGGAGTTGATTTGGATCAACTCAGAGAAGAGAAGGAAGTCTTTCGGTGTGTTCCGGGCGCTAGGATGGTTCTTGGATTAGAATTCTGTACTAATCCTTTGTGCTTTGGATCTTGTATTCATGTGAGTTGTGTAGCCCTCTAAATAAGCTTTCCAAATTGTCCAAGATCATCGAAATCAGAGTTCAGAGCTAAAAGTTATGGCCGTTTTAGCGCAGAGGTCAGTTTGCTGAAGTCGGTAGTACCGACCCCTCCGCGAACAGATCGCATGCTCTTTGTGTTGGGCCATTTTTGGCCTAAAGGTAGTACCGCCATAAGGCCGGTACTACCGACCCTCGGTAGTACCGACCCCCGGTCGGTAGTACCGGCGATCGAAGTCGTTTTGCAGGCTCTCTGTGTAGATCTAGATTTGGCCTACCGGTAGTACCGCTATAAGGCCGGTAGTACCGGGGCCGGTAGTACCGACCCTACTACCGACCCTCTTCCGGATGTGTTTGCAAGGTCTCTTTAACAGTCGTTGTTGGTGTAGTCGGTACTACCGACCTATGGGGTCGGTACTACAGACCGTGGCACAGTTGTTTTGTACAAATAGCCACTCGGTCGGCTTCCAACGGTTACCTCTTCGATTCTTTGCGCCCAAACACAAGAAAGAGAGCCCCCAAGTGTTGACTAACCTCCTCTCTCTCCCCCTTTGATTCTAGAGTGAATCTCTTGCAAGCTTTGAGCTAGGGAAGTGAGATTAGAGAGTGAGACACATCGATCTACGTCAAGAGCACTTGGATCCAACATCTCTCCGGCTTGATTTGTGTTCTTTACTCTTGAGTTCTTGGAACTCTAGCCGGTTAGGTGTTCTTCGGTTGTTGCCCGTGATTGACTCATTTGTGAGGGCACTCCGAAGTGTTTGTATTACCCTCTGATTCTTAGTGAAGAAACTCAACTAGCCTTTGTGGTTGATTGAGTGAGGCAAGGAGGTGAAAGAGACTCCGACCTTCGTGGTCACCTCAACAACGGGGACGTAGGTGCTTCTTAGTGAAGTGCCGAACATCGGGTTAAATCTCGTGTCTCGTGTGCTTGTTGGATTTACATCTTGGACTATTTCATTTGTACGCTTGTTCTTCGTGTTCTTCCTCCCTCTACTCTCATTCTAAGTGTTGGAAGGCTCGATCTACTCTTTGGGGAGAAGCCACTACTTGGACAAGGATTCTAGATTTTTAAATAGGCTATTCACCCCCCTCTAGCCATTTGGACCTTTCACTAGGGCTGAGTGCAGGTCATGCAGTCATGTAGGGGCGCTCGCCTGAGGTGATGAGGGAGAGAGCCGGGGAGGACCGTGGGGGAGGCACCGTGTTGCTGCGCCACTGGCCGCCGCGGCACCATCGCCGCTTCTGTCCTTCTCCTTATGCTTCTGTACTGACAATCCATTCACCTCAACTCGTTAGCACCCATGGCTTGAGAATGTATCTGTAACCTGAAAAATCACAACTTCAACTAAAACAGCCCAATCCATTACCTCCTTAACCCCAAACCAGTCCAGCCCACGCTGCACGTTGGACCCATTATCCCCAGCCCAAAGCCAATTGACGCACAACCCAAACCATTTAGCCCATTGTAGCCCAATCCATTTGCAGGGTGAGGCCTGGCCTTTGGCCCAGACACGGTACTATGAGCCGTTTTTCCTGCCGTGCTGGCCCGAAGAGCCCAACCAATGTACGTAGCAGGCCGTGCCGGCCCTTGGGTTGCTGACTGCAAGTGAGGGGAAGAGAGGATGGAGGAGGTTGAGGTCACAGATCCTCCGCACGGCCGTAGTCCGCAGCCAGGCGTGACGCCCACACAGCAGTAGTCCACATGTTTGAGCCTTTGAGGGTGGGGTGGAGCTCATGGTCGGGGCTAGCTGGCTGGGGCGGCGACGCTCGCTCTGCAGCCCGCCGTCGTGGATGCCAGAGAAGATGGCGAAGGGGGCGTCCACGTGAGCGTGCGATATCGGAGGGGATACAAAGAGGAGAGTGCACAAGGGATGCAGAGGGGAATGCCGGTGAGGATGCGGCGCTGCGTGCCTATGCGGCTGCACGAGGGAAAGTGGTTGTCGTCGCTTGGATGGGAAGACGAAGCGAGAGAGGCGGCGTAACAGGGAGTGAGTGTGTGATTTAGGGTTTGTAGTGGGAGAGGGGGAAGCTGTGGCGTCGACTTATATATAGAGAGGGGGAGCGACAAGGAGCTGGGTTGGGTTGCCTAGAAGCGGCCTCTAGGGAGAGCTAGAGAGCAACTGGTGGAGCGGGCCGACACTAGGCCAACCGTTGGGGAGCAGGCCGTGCCATGCTACCCACGTGCCTGGGTGCGGCCAGACACGGTCTGCTCCTCTAGGCCGTTCTAGCCCGGGCCCGCTGGCCATCGAGCCAGGCCAAAATACCGGGCTCATGTTGGGCTCATGGGCCCGAGCTTCGTGCCCATATAGACATTTCGCGCCACAAGCAAAGCAGAGAGGAGCACCGGGAACACTAGGAAGTAAACCTGTTACCTGTGTAGGTGAGCAACAGTACCATCTCCTCGTGAAGGTACACGATCTCCTTGCGCACACTCTTCGTTTCCACTGCCGACAACGGCCGCTGCCGCCGCGCGTCCTCCGCCACCTTCTTGGGCGTCTCCTTGAGCTCCTGCATAGCATAGACGACGATCAAGACGCGCATTCGGATGCCACACTAACATCGTGGTATAGTACGCACTGGCAACTGTCATTGACACCACACATATGGTATATGGAGTGGGGGCATCGGAGGCCAGGCAGAAGGCGAACGTGCCCTATGCCGTATGACAAAGTCCTCCTCCCGCTCCAGGAAGAAGGTTGTCGGTGTTTATCAACCGTCAACTCGTCTTGGGGACTCCCAGACGATTTGTTCGGTGGAGATCGGCGTTCTTAGAACTCGGCGAGTACATAGGGACAACGATTTATACTGGTTCAGGCCGCTTAATAGCCTAATACCTTACGTCCAGTGGTGGCTTGTGCCTTGTGTTATGATCTGAGATTCGATACAGGGGTATGCACCTGCTTCCCCTTATATATCTGGGTGAAGCTTGACATATACCGAGTCCTAGTCGTATACAACAGAGGAGTCCTATTCTAATTACAAGACTTCCTTCAGTAGCTCGACTAAGTTACAATACAAGTCCTAATCCATGTACACTTCGTATCATGTCTTCGGATCTTTCCTTGACTTCCCAGGACTTAATCCAAGTAATCATCTTTGGATGATATCTCTGACATTCTGGTCCATCAAGCCCCCAAGCTCTTCAATATTTCTCTAAAATGTTATCTTCTAGTTTCTTTCAAGAATCATCCGAGTAATGTATTGAGAAATCTTGAAGTGCTCTATAGACAAAAAACTCTATGGTGTGCACTTATCCAGAAAAAAGTGCACCCAAAGGGTGTAGCCCCCGAGCCTCTTATTATTTAAGAAATAACTTTGAGGATCTTTGAGCCTTTTTCTCATTTAATCTTTATATGAGAAAAACTTTTCTTTGATGATATGTACTCTGCATCCCCCGAGCCTGAGTTCCGAGTACTAGAGGAGTCGGTACTTAGGGTCTTGTACATATCATCCGAGTAATCCTTGAGGTTAGTATGAAGTTAATACATGACACTGCCTTAATGTAATCCATCCGAGTGATAATGATTCAGCTTCAGGTGGGTAATGTTTTTATCAAACATCCCTTTTCCCCCCCACTCAATAAAAATCACTGCTAAGGACAACAATAATTGGCTAGTGACTGTATCACCTGTCTGCTTTAATGATGCCTTGTCGTTTGGGCTACTGCAACACATTTGTCCATTACCCCTTGAAGCTTGCACGTGAAACAGATAAGCCTCCTGTAGTGTCAGACTTCACATGAGTAACAATACACATGTGGGTGCACTTGTTGAGCTCTACTTGATTGTGTTTGTAAACTGAGTCCATAGACCAAGAGCGATTGCCTATAAATACCCTGCCTGGAGAGCAAGCATGCCACACCTCTTGGGTACATGACCTTCTTGACTCCGTTGAGCATTATAATGTCCATAGTAGAGATGTCCGAGCCCCCGGGTGTCTTCCTTATGTAAGATACTCGAAGTGCCCAGAAGAACTCTTGTGAAAGGACCATCTGTCAGGGTGGTTTCCAAGTGGTCGTGAGCAGAGGGATACAAAGTTGCGCCTAGAAGAACTCTTGTGACTCCCGCATCGCTGGCAACCTCGGGGTCACAGGTTGTCAAAAGGCGTTAGGGTTTGGGCTGACTATCAAGTTCCTTGTGTACTGGGATAGAGCCTTGAACCCACCTTGGGATGCACTGAAAAGATAGTATCTACCCAAGGTTCTGTGCCTGCTTTGCTCCGACTCACTGAACCCAGGCCTTGATGCACTGCGCATCAAGACTTTGTACCTTGATTACACTAGAGTAGTGTTTTACATCCTGGTTGAGCTTGTACTTGAATCTTCTTGTAAGCATCTGCTTCATCTGAAGATGTAACCATGTATCTATATGTAATTCCGAGTAGTAATTGTTAAGATCTGGGTACTTGGAAGGTTTTTTGAGTCCTTTGTCTTTGATTCTGAGTACTTAATGTCTCTTGTGAACAAATGATAACTTCTGTTTACGGGGTTGCCTGTTTGTCGTCGCTGACGCCGTCTAGACCGTTCTTTCAACCGTTAGGGTTTTGGACAGTTCTAAAACGTCGTCTGTGAAAACTGAACGGTTTGCCCATAACAGATCTATAATAAGCCACCATTGCTGCACGAATTTTTAACTCGTCTATCGAGCCTTTGTTTGTGAGACCAAAACTCCTCATAGTCGATCCCTTAGTTGATGTGAAAAAGACCCTTGTAGTCAATATGGGTCCAAAGAAGCAATCTCGGGAGGAGAAGAACAAGATAACCTCCGACAGAAGGCCGCGCCACCCGTGCCCTCCCACTGATGTTCTTGCCTGGAAGGCTCCCGACACTAGGGAGGTGGAGCTGGTACATCTGGTCCAGCAGGGGTTGCTTCGTTCGCAGCCAATGGACGGGTGGAAGGTGCCGATTGATCATCGTGCTCTAGCCCCCGATGCAACGGAGATCATGATCTTCAAGTCCTTTGTCGAGCGCGGGTTGGGTCTCCCAGCGTCCGATTTTCTGAGGGGATTGCTCCATTATTATGGTTTGACCCTCAATCACATTACTCCAAATGCTATCTTTCATATTGCTATATTTTCCCACCTTTGCGAGGCCTTCCTATTGATATGTCCCTCCTTCACCCATTTCCGCTACTTCTTTTGGGTGAAGTGCCAGCCAAGTGATTCAAAGGTGGAGGTGGTCGGAGGAGCTAGCATTCAGGTTAGACTAGAAGTAGCTAGCCAATATAACTTTGTAGAATTGTCAGAGTCGGTCTGTGAATGGGCTAGTGGTTGGTTCTATATAGCCAACCCACCGCCGGCGCTTCGCCGCCAGGATGGTTGGCCTCCGCAGAAGAACCCTCGCTGGAAGGAGAAGATTTCTTCTGAAGAGATGGAGGTGATTCAACCATTGATTGATATAATTGCTGCTCTAAAGTTAAGTGGATTGACCGGGTACACCGTCGTCCAAGACTTCATTGCTCGCCGAGTCCACCCGCTGCAACAACGAGCCAATTTTGGCTTTGAATACCTTGGCATGAAGGACCCGAGTCAGCATTCCGCCGAGTAGCTGTCGAATGAAGAGATCCTGAGGAGGATGAACCGGCTATTGAAGAGCCGTGAACATCTTGTACCGATGATGACTAATTTTTCTTGATGGACCGAGAATGCAACCAGAAAGCGATCAGAGGGGGGGGGGGGGTGAATGGGAGCTTCAAAATTCCTTTCGGGAACTTGTCGCCACTGTCCCGTAAATCAACCCCAAGAGCAAACCCTAAAGCTCGTAAGTGTCCACGACCCTAGAGATAGGGTGGATGCTTCCAAGAAGCACAGCGAGACAACTTACGACTCTAGAAACTCAACGCAAAAGCCAGAAATCAAAACCGACAACGAATGAACGAACTGCGGACGAAACTGCGTGGACTCAGCAGCATCGGACGCTGGCAGCGTCCGATGACCCAGCACCGGACGCGTCCGATGCAAACAGAACACTTCTGGAACCTTACTGGACACCCATCGAAAGTTGTGAACAGTGCAACCCTAGCGTCTGATGTCTGACCCCCGGCGCATCCGATGACAACGGACGCTCCGATGGTCAGCGTCCGATGCTCCTTAAAGAGCACTGTCAGATGACATGTGGCACCGGACGCTCCGATGGTTTGAGCTCAGCGTCTGATGCTCGCGAACTCAGCGTCCGATGGTCCCGAAACAGTACAGTTCTTCCCCGAAATCCACTCGATCTCCTCCGAATCAAAAGCACTAAGGCTTAGACTTGGTATGAGGAGTCTCAAGGAGGTTAGTGAGCTATCCCATGGGAATCATGGCTCGCATCTAACTCCAAATCGATGGATTGGAAGAAATCGGGACTAAGGAAGAAAAACTGATCCAAAACGAAAATCAACCGATCTACTAGGTCGTGAGGTTAGGGATGAATTCCTTCGGTGGAAAGAAGTGCCTCACGATCTAGAACATCTTGGTTCAAACGGATTTCCATAAGACGCACCAAGCAAAGAGATCGATTGACGGGAAAAATGTGGCAAAAAGGATTCCGCGAAGAACATGAACAAAACGCGAATCACAACCACGAATTTGCAACCGTGTGTCTACCACACGCTACAAAGATGAGGTTACGGCCTCACTTCCTCAAAAATCTCACGGGCACAGAGGTATTGTTCTCTTCTCTGTGGATCTCAGGTTCACTACAGAAGGGATGTGGGAGAGCAGGAAACCCTAGAAGCAAAGAGCAAATGACTGAGATAAATGGGGAGGTGGGTGTCTCCCCCTACTTATCCTAATTCTAACTATTCCTAATTCCCACTCTACCCCTAACTACTTACAGAGCGAACCAGCTAAACCCTAAGGTTATTCTGGACCAACTCGTGGTAGGTGGTGATCCGACGGCCACGCCCGCACAACTCGTAGCGTTGCCTCGACGCAACCTCCCGATTGCCGCCACGTGCCGCCACCGCTCTGCGTCCTTTTCTCGGACTCCACCCCCGGTTTTGTGGCCGAAACCAGGAAACCAGGCCTTCACGATCAGCCCCCGATTTTGAGGCCCAAACCGGGAAACCAGCCTTTCCAACCAACCCCTGGTTTTGAGGCCCAAACCGGGAAACCAGCCCACCGTCGCCTGAGTTTTGTGGCCCAAACTCAGCAAACCCGCAGCACCCATGTTTTGAGGCCCAAACCTGGAAACCGTCCTCAGCCCGAGTTTTGTGGCCAAACTCGAAAACCATACGCGCCCAGGTTTTGAGGCCCAAACCTGGAAACCGTCCACCCGATGGTTTTTCTCTGGCTCTACCACCAAACCGAAGTTGTAGAAGGGATGCACCGCCCGTGCATTCCGTCCACCGACACGTGTCCCCAAGTCCTCGACTCAGGCAACACATGACCGCAAGTCTTCGCTCGTCGCTGTCCCAGGCTGTCAGCCACCACAGCTGATCCTCAGGCCACCGGTCCCTCAGTCCAAGCCTCACGTCCGCCCTTCGCCACTCTCGGTCCCTCGGCACGACACGTCTCTACTTGACCTTCACCTTGCCTTTGATCACTGTATCCGTGCTCGACACCTGCACAACACAAGCCAAAGAACATGCGCATCATCCCAGTTGACAATCACTCATCACTCAGAGACTCGGCATACACCCATGTATCCGCAATCTCCCCCTTGATGAGTGCATTGTCAACTACCAACACAAATCATAATGAAAGGAAGAAAGAAGAAGGAAGGAGAGAGAGAACTCAACCAAATGACCCAAAAGCATAGCAAAGCCGAAGAAGGTCAAGTGGAAAGAGCAATACAACTTGGTCCCCAAAGACATGGGCAACGGCTCGACGCAACCAAGCAAAGCAAAACTAGCCCTCAAGAAGAGGCAGAATGGGCTCAACACTGCTAGCAAATACCAATTGAAAAAGCGAAGCAAAATGCTAGTCCCTCAAGATAGAGGCACAGAGGCTTAACACAACTAGCAAGAAAGCTCGACGCTAATTGAAAATCTGAAAGGCGAATGCTAGTCCCTCAAGAAAGAGGCAAAGGCTCAACACAACTAGCAAAAACGCTCCGAACCAATTGGAAATTTTAAAAACTCATCATGAGCGAGCTCCCCCTTGCATGGTGCACACAACCGATTCCTCTCCCCTTTGAACATGGGAGGTATGATTTGTCCTAATTCTCCCCCTTAGTTGAAAATCCACCATCAAGCAAAAGGAACCGAAAGCAATTTTCTCCCCCTTAGAAAATGCACCATCAAAAGTGCCAAAACAAGAGAAGTTCTTCCCCTTCCAACATGCATATGAGTCAAAATGCAAGTTAGCAGCTTCAGGAATATAGTCAAGAGAATGCAAAGATGCTCTAAACAGTATAGCTCCAACAACGCACTAGAAAGCATACAAGCTAGCGAAGGCTCAAACTGATCACCAAATATGAAATATGAACATATGAGCAAGGTGAGCAGTTTGTAGCCAAAAGTATTCACCATCAAAAGAGCACTGAACATGTATAGACAGGAATTCGAACAAGCGCTAAACATGTATACAAGGTGAACTACCCCTAGCAAAGTTCAATCACCATGCTGCAAAATGAAACATAGACTTGTGTTTTCAAATTTTAATCGGAGTTGCAGCGGTGAAATTACACAAGGTTAGAATTCAGCATGTGACTGCGAGAGGCTGAAAGCTTGTCATTGCCTAACTTTTCAACTGTGCGAAGCCTATGCAGAAGCAATCAGAAGCTTAAAGCAACAGTTTCGGTCATACACTACACAGCTCAAGTTTAACTCAAAGTGCAATGAGAAACAGTCTCGAAACTGTGATGTGTTGACAAGCAATCCCATCTCGATCTTTTCAATTCACTTAAAACTTGGTTCAGATTTTATTGACAGAATATGAACAGACCAAGCAAGTGACAGACTCAGAACTAGAGACATAGCAACCTAGTATATATGAAAAAGCACGAGTGAATTCAACACATCCTACACATGCTAGTTGCATATCTCAATGGTGAACACTTTCAATTTTAAGTTCATTAAGCAAGTTCACCATTCAAAAACAGCTCAGCTCACAACATGTATCGGTGATCAGAAAGAGCATAAGCTACCTAGCATCAACATAAGCATCGGAGCACACTAAACAGAGCATAATCACATTCTAAAGAGTATATTCATGAAGCTTAGAATGTAATAGCGTATGCTGAAATGCAAAAGAAAATAAGGACAAACGAAAAAGAGTCAGTCTATCGTACAAGAACCAAAATGTTTCCCCCATCTAAAAGGGGAAACACACACCGAGCTCACCTCTCAACCGATTAAAGGGTGATTGGTCCAAAGGCTTGGTGAAAATATCAGCCAACTGATGATGAGTATCGACATGGCGAAGGTCGATATCACCCTTCTCATAGTGGTCTCGCAGAAAATGAAAGCGCACATCAATGTGTTTGGTCTTCGAGTGAAGCACGGGGTTCTTAGCAACGCTAATAGCACTCGTGCTGTCACAAAGCAAAGGAACGCGAGAAAAGCTCAGACCAAAATCACGCAAAGTGGCCATCATCCAGAGTAACTGGGAACAGCAGCTAGCCGCAGCAACATACTCAGCCTCCGTGGTAGATTGGGAGACACTAGACTGCTTGCGAGAAGACCACGAAACAAGAGAAGAACCAATAAACTGGCAAGTCCCAGAAGTGGACTTGCGCTCAATGCGACAACCAGCAAAATCGGAATCGGAATAACCGCAAAGGGAAAGGGTGGACGAAGCAGAATACCAAATCCCAAACTCAGGAGTGAAGCATAAGTACCTCATAATGCGCTTGACTGCCTGACGGTGAGAGGTGCGCGGCGAAGACTGAAATCGCGCGCAAAGACACACCGCGAACTGAATGTCCGGGCATGTCGCCGTCAGGTACAGCAGCGACCCGATCATACTCCGGTACTCCTTCTGGTCCACTGCTTCTCCCTCCTTGTCCGCATCCGGGGCCGTCGTGGTCGACATGGGTGTTGGAAGAGGCTTGGCCTCACCCATATCGAATTTCTTCAGAATGTCCTGGGTGTACTTGCCCTGGTGCACGAACGTCCCTTCCCGGGATTGCTTGATTTGCAACCCGAGGAAAAACGTCAACTCGCCCATCATGCTCATCTCAAATTCCCTGCTCATAGTACCTGCAAACTTGGCAACCAAAGCGTGAGTCCCAATTGGGTGACACTCAGAAGGTGGAGACACTAGAACCCAAACCCGATTTCTCTCAAAGTTCTCAAGCTCCTCATGCATGGCATTGACCCAATCCGGATCCGTCAAAGCGTGTCCAACATCCCGGGGTTCAAAATCAGCAACAAATGCAGAATGGGCAAAGTGAGAGATTTGTCTTGACCGGGTGACGCGTTCGTTGATGCTGCCGATCATCTGCTGAGGCGGGTGCTGGCGCTGAATGTGTCGTGGCGCCTCCCTTGCCGAAGTGCCCCCTCCTCAACAGCAGCTGGTGCCTCCTCGGGTACAAAGGGTACCGCTCAAGGTGGCGGATCCCACGGCCCCCAGGAAGAAGACGTGTCGGGGCCGTGAGTCGTCGTAGAAGCCGCTCTTTGCGGCACAGCAGGTGGAGGAGGTGCTGGGTCATCTATCCCTTCAGCACCTTCTTCTTCATCATCGAAAAGAGGCTAGCCAACCTCATGATCACCTGCACGCTCAAAGCGAGAAGAAGGACAAACCTTGGTCTCGTCAAAGGTGACATCGGATGTCTCCATGACTCAGTTAGTGTCAAGGTTAAGTACACGATAAGCGCGAGTATGAGTGCCATAACCCAAAAACACACCGTCAGAAGAATGAGACTCAAATTTGTCCAGGTTGCCTTTCCTAAGTATAAAACAGTGGCAACCAAAAACTCTAAAATAACTCACCTTGGGAAGTTTTCCAAAACGCAACTCATAATAGGTCTTTTTCAAGAAAGCTCGAAGAAAAATGCGATTGGAAATATAGCATGCAGTGCTCATAGCTTCGGCCCAATATCGCCTAGGAGTCCTATGCTCATCGAGCATCGTCCTGGCCATCTCTACAAGGGTCTGATTCTTCCTCTCTACAACACCATTCTGAGGGGGTGTATAGGGGGAAGAAAACTGATGCTCTAAACCCAAAGAGTTACAAAACTTCTCAAAATCCGAATTCTTGAATTCGGAACCATTATCACTCCTAATAGCTCGCATCGAGTTCAAAGGGAACTCGTTCTGAAGACGCAAAATCAGATTGCGAGCAAAAGAGAAAGTCTCGGTCTTCTGAGCTAAAAAGAAGACCCACGAATATCTCGAAAAATCATCGACAACAACAAGCACATACCACTTCCCCCCAACCGAGCTTACCCTAGCCGGACCAACAAGGTCCATATGCAAAAGCTCTCCAGGGCGCTTAGTGATGACCTGAGTCACTGGATGGTGGGGAGCGGCAACCATCTTCCCATGTCTACAAGAATGGCAAACAAGATCCTTCTCCATGGATAACTTGGGCAATCCTCGGATTAGGCCAAGTGAACTAAGTCTTGCAAGCAAGTCGAAGCTCAGGTGACCAAGTCTCCTATGCCACTTCCAAAGATCAGAGGAAGAAGGTCCAGTCAAAAGACAACGAGAAATTCCAAACGACTCCGAGAAATCCGCACGAAAGACTTTCCCAAAGGGCGAAATCACACAAACAAGATTGCCCTGAGGTTCCAAAATACGACTGAGATTCGGTTTAAAACGAATCTCATAGTCATCATCGAAAAGTTGCGAAACAGAAAGAAGGTTAAAATGCAATTAGAAACAAGAGCAACATCGCGCAACACAAAGTGCTCATTAACTCGCATCGACCCACGAGACAATACCTTACCTTTGCTATTGTCGCCGAAGGTGATAAACTCCTTTCCGGCAACCGGACTAAGACTGGAGAACCACTTGGCGTTTCCGGTCATGTGCCTCGAACACCCGGAATCCACCAACCAAATGTTCTCCAATCGTTTTACCTACATCAATAAAAAGACATAGGATGAGCATACGGGCCAACACTGGGGTTAGTGAAGTATGGAGAATACCAGTGTTGGGCCGGCTGCTCAGAAGAACGGTTAGCAGAAAAACCATTCCTAGCACGCCTACGAGAGGAGCGATCACCACGTTGAGGAAAACGTGGTCCGCTAAGGAAGGAGCGTCCATCGCGATACTCAAAACGCGGTGGGGGAAAACGCTCAACTACAAAGCCACCGCCACGGGGTCCATAGCCTACAACTGCAGGCTCCCGCCGGGCACGCTCTCTACGCGGCCTAGGCCTAGGAACTTGAGGTTTTGGACCTCTAGGCCTGGCAGCTCTCCTTGGAGCTCTCCTATGAACATTCGGCACATGTACATCATGGAAAGGATGGTACATGTCCGTGTTGTTCATCTCCTTTGCACGGCGCGCCTCTCTCTTGCGCCGAAAGCAAAACTCACTCAAGTGTCCATCTCTCCCACAATGCTCACAATGGTACCTCACCGCTCTCAAAGGGGGTTGTTGGTACTCACGGTGGTGGGTGTGGATCACTTTGCCCTTCTGTGGCATAAGCTCTTCCTGGATGGGTGGCATTGTGTCCAGCTTGTTCTTTAGGTGGTTGGGTTTGGGATGCCACACTTGGTTCTTGGGTGGAGCTCTCGGAGGTTCCTCAAACACTCCATCCTTGGTGTTAGGCTTGAGAGGCTCTTTGAGTGGAAGCTTGGTAAGTTTGGGAGTAGTGGTGGAGTTGGGCTTCTCACTCGGGTTCAAACCACTCGACTCTCCAATCTTCCCAAAAGCAGAAACATCAACGCCCGGAGCAAAGCCTACACCAGGACCTCCAGCAGCTCGCTTGAATTGGGAGATCATCATCCTGAGCTGTGGCTCACCACAAGACACCCATGACAAGATGGTCCGAAGGTATGTGTTTTCTTCCTCGGTTTGCATCTTGTCATGCTTCACATTGGCTATCTCCATCTCCAGGCCCTCACACAAAACACACCTGGACACACAAGTGCTACCCGAGCTGGCCTCCTCAAGAGACACAATCTTGGCATTCTTCTCTGCCAACTCGGATTGCAAGACAGGACAAGTCTTGCATGCACCCAACAGCGAGGGTCTAGCCTTCAGCTCATCCACCTCTCCTACCAACGCAGCATACTTACCTCTCAAAGTGAGAAGGTCAGTCATGTGCATGGTGCACATCTCACACTCCTCCTCATCGGTAACAACCACGGTGGACATGACAGATTCAAGTTCCTTCACCGTATCCTCCTACTTCTGCCTAAACTCCTTGCGCTCTCTAGCGGCACGCCTAAGCAACTTATCCTAACTAAGGAGCACGGCAGTAAGTTTCTCGACCTCAGCAGAAAGCTCATCGTGGGTCAGAGATACCTGGGAGGTGTCGTCGTCGTCGTCGTCATTCCGAGGGGTGTCCACTAGCTCGCTGTCGACCTCCTTACCGAGGGCCATGGTGCAGAAGCCGTCGTTGTCAGGGAAGAAGCAGAGGCCGTTCAGCTTGTCCTCGATCCTCTTCTTCTTCTCGGACTCGTCATCGCTTGAGCAAGCGGAGTCGTCATCCGAGCCGTCGACGTCGCTGAACGTGGTGAAAAACGCACGCTGCTCAGCCTGGGCCTTCTCCAAGTACTTCTTCTTGATGTACTCCTTGTCGAAGCCGCCCCTCCGTTTGTGCCTCGCGGGGACGTACTTCTCCTTCCGCTTGCCGGAGTCATACTTGTGCCCATGATCGCCCTTCCCAGATGTGTGCTTCTTCTTGGGACAGTTGGCGATGAAGTGGTCGGGGTCGCCGCACTCAAAGCATCCTGAGCGTCCTCCTCCGCGGTGATGGTTCATGCGGTTGTTGTGGAACCGCGAGAACCGGTTGGCGAGCATCGCCAACTCGTCATCCTCCAAAGACTCCAGCTGGTCCTCTGTGACAGAAAAGAGTGAAGAGAGTGCAAATTCTCCAGAGGGGTTAGCGGAAGAGCCAGAAACCAAAGCCATAGTCGGGCCGGAAGGATTTTCATAAGAAGCCCTCGACATGGCGTCAATCTCACTAGACTTGGGCTTACTAAAGAGCTCATCGCAAGTGAGGGTCTCATAGTTAGACGATTCGATGATCGCCTGGACCTTTGAGTCCCACACCGACCGATCAAGAGTGTGCAAAAGCTTCAAAGCCCTCTCATGATCGTCAAAAGGCAACAACTCCTTGTTCGCTCTCATCTTGTTGACAATGACCTGAAAGTGAGCGAATAAACTTTCTATGCTCTCGCCAGGCATGTGTCGAAAGTTCTCAAACTCCCGCTTGTGCGACTCGTAGAGACAGGATTTGACTTGAGTGGTTGCCTCATGGAAACGCATGAGGGTCGCCTAAATCTCACGAGCCGTGGGGAGGTGAGAAACGCGATCAAACTCGGACATGCTCAAACAGGAGAAAAGAGCATTATGCGCTCGGCTATTGGCATCGTGCTCATCGATCTGAAGCTGAGAGACACGAGCAGCCAAAATAACGTAATCGGCCTTGTTGCAAATCTCCCAAACAGAAGAGCCCATGCTCTGGAGATAGGCCAACATGCGTATCTTCCAATACGCATAGTTCGTCCCATCGAAGAACGGCGGTTTGCCCACACCACGATCCATGTCGCTTTCTGCAGATCTGGAACCAGCTAAGGTGTAAGATCCTTAACCCGCTCCGATAACTTCTGTTTACGGGGTTGCCTGTTTGTCGTCGCTGATGCCGTCTAGACTGTTCTTTCAACCGTTAGGGTTTTGGACAATTCTAAAACGCCGTCTGTGAAAACTGAACGGTTTGCCCATAACAGATCTATAATAAGCCACCATTGCTGCACGAATTTTTCACTCGTCTATCGAGCCTTTGTTTCTGAGACCAAAACTCCTCATAGTCGATTTCTTAGTTGATGCGAAAAAGACCCTTGTAGTCAATATGGGTCCAAAGAAGCAATCTCGGGAGGAGAAGAACAAGATAACCTCTGGCAGAAGGCCGCGCCACCCGTGCCCTCCCACTGATGTTCTTGCCTGGAAGGCTCCCGACGCTAGGGAGGTGGAGCTGGTACATCTGGTCCAACAGGGGTTGCTTCGTTCGCAGCCAATGGACGGGTGGAAGGTGCCGATTGATCATCGTGCTCTAGCCCCCGATGCAACGGAGATCATGATCTTCAAGTCCTTTGTCGTGCGCGGGTTGGGTCTCCCAGCGTCTGATTTTCTGAGGGGATTGCTCCATTATTATGGTTTGACCCTCAATCACATTACTCCAAATGCTATCTTTCATATTGCTATATTTTCCCACCTTTGTGAGGCCTTCCTATTGATATGTCCCTCCTTCACCCTTTTCCGCTACTTCTTTTGGGTGAAGTGCCAGCCAAGTGATTCAAAGGCGGAGGTACTCAGAGGAGCTAGCATTCAGGTTAGACTAGAAGTAGCTAGCCAATATAACTTTGTAGAATTGTCAGAGTCGGTCTGTGAATGGGCTAGTGGTTGGTTCTATATAGCCAACCCACCGCCGGCGCTTCGCCGCCATGATGGTTGGCCTCCGCAGAAGAACCCTCGCTGGAAGGAGAAGATTTCTTCTGAAGAGATGGAGGTGATTCAACCATTGATTGATATAATTGCCGCTCTAAAGTTAAGTGGATTGACCGGGTACACCGTCGTCCAAGACTTCATTGCTCGCCGAGTCCACCCGCTGCAACAACGAGCCAATTTTGGCTTTGAATACCTTGGCGTGAAGGATCCGAGTCGGCATTCCGCCGAGTAGCTGTCGAATGAAGAGATCCTGAGGAGGATGAACCGGCTATTGAAGAGCCGTGAACATCTTGTACCGATGATGACTACTTTTTCTTGAAGGACTGAGAATGCAACTAGAAAGCGACCAGAGGGGGGGGGGGGTGAATGGGAGCTTCAAAATTCCTTTCGGGAACTTGTCGCCACTGTCCCGTAAATCAACCCCAAGAGCAAACCCTAAAGCTCGTAAGTGTCCACGACCCTAGAGATAGGGTGGATGCTTCCAAGAAGCGCAACGAGACACCTTACGACTCTAGAAACCCAACGCAAAAGCCGGAAATCAAAACCGACAACGAACGAATGAACTGCGGACGAAACTGCGCGGACTCAGCAGCATCGGACGCTGGCAGCGTCCGACGACCCAGCACCGGACACGTCCGATGCAAACAGGACACTTCTGGAACCTTACGGGACACCCATCGGATGCTGTGAACAGTGCAACCCTAGCGTCTGATGTCTGACCCCCGGCGCGTCCGATGACAACGGACACTCCGATGGTCAGCGTCCGATGCTCCTTAAAGAGCACTGTCAGACGACACGTGGCACTGGACGCTCCGATGGTTTGAGCTCAGCGTCCGATGCTCGCGAACTCAGCGTCCGATGGTCCCGAAACAGTATAGTTCTTCCGCGAAATCCACTCGATCTCTTCTGAATCAAAAGCACTAAGGCTTAGACTTGGTATGAGGAGTCTCAAGGAGGTTAGTGAGCTATCCCATGGGAATCATGGCTTGCATCTAACTCCAAATCGATGGATTGGAAGAAATCGGGACTAAGGAAGAAAAACCGATCCAAAACGAAAATCAACCGATCTATTAGGTCGTGAGGTTAGGGATGAATTCCTTCGGTGGAAAGAAGTGCCTCACGATCTAGAACATCTTGGTTCAAACGGATTTCCAAAAGACGCACCAAGCAAAGAGATCGATTGACGGGAAAAATGTGGCAAAAAGGATTCCGCGAAGAACACGAACAAAACGCGAATCACAACCACGAATTTGCAACCGTGTGGCTACCACACGCTACAAAGGTGAGGTTACGGCCTCACTTCCTCAAAAATCTCACGGGCACAGAGGTATTGTTCTCTTCTCTGTGGATCTCAGGTTCGCTACAGCAGGGACGTGGGAGAGCAGGAAACCCTAGAAGCAAAGAGCAAATGACTGAGATAAATGTGGAGGTGGGTGTCTCCCCTACTTATCCTAATTCTAACTATTCCTAATTCCCACTCTACCCCTAACTACTTACAGAGCGAACTAGCTAAACCCTAAGGTTATTCTGGACCAACTCGTGGTAGGTGGTGATCCGACAGCCAAGCCCGCACAACTCGTAGCGTTGCCTCGATGCAACCTCCCGATTGCAGCCACGTGCCGCCACCGCTCTGCGTCCTTTTCCCAGACTCCGCCCCCAGTTTTGTGGCCGTAATCGGGAAACCAGGCCTTCACGATCAGCCCCCGGTTTTGAGGCCCAAACTGGGAAACCAGCCTTTCCAGCCAACCCCCGGTTTTGAGGCCCAAACCGGGAAACCAGCCCACCGTCGCCTGAGTTTTGTGGCCCAAACTCAGCAAACCCACAACACCCAGGTTTTGAGGCCCAAACCTGGAAACCGTCCTCAGCCCGAGTTTTGTGGCCAAACTCGGAAACCATACGCGCCCAGGTTTTGAGGCCCAAACCTGGAAACCGTCCACCCGATGGTTTTTCTCTGGCTCTACCACCAAACCGAAGCTGTAGAAGGGATGCACCGCCCGTGCATCCCGTCCACCGACACGTGTCCCTAAGTCCTCGACTCAGGCAACACTTGACCGCAAGTCTTCGCTCGTCGCTGTCCCAGGCTGTCAGCCACCACAGCTGATCCTCAGGCCACCGGTCCCTCAGTCCAAGCCTCACGTCCGCCCTTCGCCACTCTCGGTCCCTCGGCACGACACATCTCTACTTGACCTTCACCTTGCCTTTGATCACTGTATCCGTGCTCGACACCTGCACAACACAAGCCAAAGAACATGCGCATCATCCTAGTTAACAATCACTCATCACTCAGAGACTCGGCATACACCCATGTATCTACATTTCTGCCATCAACCCGCCTTTGGAGGTAAGAAAAACTTTAATATCTGTCATTTGTATTCTTAGTAGATATCATGCCGACTGAATATCATCTTTCTTCCTCTTGTTTTGACCGAGTCAAGGGCGGAACAACAACGATTGCCCACCGCTGCCCCCAACAACTGAAGAAGGAGGAGGCATCGTTCATGAGGGTCCCATCCGAAGTGAGGATCTTCATAATGAATCAAGCTCCCTTAGCGATCTTGATGGATTAGACTCAGAATCAAGTGACTCGGATGTCATGATTCTAGATCCCAGCGCTGAGGGTAGCCGGAAGCGGTCTCCAAGTCCACTCCAATAAGCCGGATATCCTGTCCCGAAAAAGGCTCACACTGGTAATCGCCGTGCTTTCCGTAAAATTCTTTCTTCCAAAGTGTTGGCTAAAAAACACTGTAATCCGGGTACTCCTGGTAAGGGAACCCAAGTATTTTGGTTGACCATCTGTTTGGAACTTCATAAGTCTTGTGACTTATAGCTTTATTTGATACAAATATTGAGACAGCCCAGGGATCTTCTGCCGGTGCTGCTTCTGAAGAAACTACGCTCCCAGATCAATAGCCAAAAAAGCGAAGCCTGAGGTTGCCTTTGAACTTGAAGCTAGCCATGTAAGCCGAAATTGTAAGCTATGTGCTATTTTTGTGATCCTTTGATCAATATGAACACTCGTCCTGTGCAGGAAGGTGAAGATTGTTGGAGCTTCTTCAGCAGATGCAACTGAGTCCCGGAAGGGGGGGGGAGTCAGAAGTGTAGGAGGAGGCTAGATCAAGCGTCCCTCCTATCAGTAGTCAGGTGAATACCGTACCAGACCCCTCTCCATCTGGTGCTCTAGTCGACAAGGTACCTCAAGTGGATATTCCTCCCTTGCCTTAGGTTGGTGTTCCATATTCCATCTTTCGTTCTCCCGCTCAATTGGAACTTGACCGGGTGATGAATGATTGATTTTTTCATACCCACCAGTCTGGTGAACCAACCCTGGAGATGATCCAAGCCAGTACCAGTGCTAGCAGGGAAATTGAAGCTTCAGTTCCTCCGCAGAAGGAGTCCGATGATGCTCCCGAGTCCTCTCGTAAAGCGTCGAAGCTCGAAGTTGTGGGATACAACCCAGACCTTGTCCGTCTGAAGGAGCTAGGTGTTCAAGTGATGGCGCCAGCATTGGCGCTCAAAGAATTTATTGAGGTAATTCCTTGAATTTCCTTTGATGTAGTATCGTTGCTCTGGGTGCTTAAAACATCTTTTCTGCGCAGGGTTTCGATGTGAAAGTAACTAAACAAGTTAATCGGATCTATCAGGAACTTTCCGCCGAGAACCAGGCGCTGAAAGAATACATAGCCCAAGAGCAAATCAGCGAGAAGGAGGCCACCCAGGTTCTGCACGACCGCATCAACGAGCTTTAGCAGAATCTCAAGATTGCTGTTGATGAACGGGATGTGGCCAATCAGCGGGAAATTGATCTTCTCTCTAAACATGCTACCGCTGAGCAGAAACACAAGGAGGTCGTGAAGTCTTCCAAGAAGCAACTCACTAGTTAGTCAGAAGTATATTCCAAGGTCTTTTGTTTTTGAACTTGTGATGCTCATCTGGTTTTTTTATCTTGTTCCTCAGAATCACATAATCTTGCAGTCGGATGGCAAAATGCTTTCAACTGTAAGACGACGGAGCTCGAGGAGGTATTTGCTAATGCATAGAATACTCTTCAAGAGGCCAAATTGATTCGTGAAGGTGCTGACCGAGACCTACTGCAGGCTTTGAAGTCGACGAAGGAGTTGCGAGAAGCTCTGGAGGTGGTTCAGACGCAGTTGAGGGAGTCTCAGGAGTCTGTGAAGACTTCTCAAGACTCTTTGAAGGCGTTAAAGCAGGCCGTGGAGCTAGTCCTTGACTTGGTGCCGCGCCCCAAAGGAGTTGAAGAATCCTTGATTGATCAAGCTAAGGTTGCGCCTGGGTGACTTACCCAATACATCAAGGATATGGCTACTTCGGTGGTGTGCGGCCTCCTTGCTACTCTGTGACTTCATCTGCCATCCTTTGATCTATCCTCTATCATGAGTCTACCTGAGGGCAAGAGTGATGAAGACCATGCGCCGGCGATGCAGGAGCAGGTCAAGACCATTGCGGAGTACTCCCAGATATTAGATCTTGTAGAGTAGTAGGCCTTCCTGGTCTTTGGTCAGAATTTTGTGTTTCCTGTAAACAGAACACTGTGATGGTAAAAGAATCAAAGTATAATTTACTTTTGAGTCTGTTGGCTTCGTGTGTTTTTATATTGTCGACTCATCATTGCAAGAATTTTCTTTGTCAATGGGTCTGTTATTGGTGGATGTATGACCAAGCGTCTCGCTGGACGGGTCTATCCGAGTGCTTGTTAGCACTTTAAGTTTGGGTCATATGACTTTGTTTCTCTTTTAGTCTTTGATGATTTGTTAGAGAACTTAGTCTGCCCGAGTACTACTCTTAGTACCCTGTTTCAAGGGATAAATGTGATCAAGCACCTCTTAAGGACCAATGCGATGGTTCCTATAGGGTGAATCCAATCCTCTTGATAATCGCAGCTTGAGTGCAAAGTCGGACGAACCTTTATCCGATTGGTATGCAATAGGGTGAGTGCTAGTCCCCTTGTTATACCTTATAGGAACTGGTATCTTCTTTTCAAGATATTGTATTCTCTATAGGTTGGTTGCCGGGTTTTTAAGCCGTACTAACAGGCGAGTTGTATTGAGCTCGGAGCTCGTAACTCAGTATGGTTACCTCTGAACCGAGAAGAGTTCAACCGAGTAATATTAAATATTAGTCGGTGGACTAGCAGGATACAATGGCTAAAGCCTATTGTGCTTTCTCCGAAAATTTTATTCGACTAGTAGTCGTAATAAATATAATTGCTTGAAAAAAGAAGACTCATGATGCTCTTTTCCTGATAAAAACCAATCTTTATTAATATGGTATGAGATGATACAAGTTGCCCTGAGTCATATCTATAGCGTAGTCTTTAGGCGTAGTATTTTTTTAGATGCTCGATATTCCATGAATTTGATAATTGAGAATCATCCTCAGTGACTAGCTCAAATGACCTGGGTCTTATTACTTTAGATACTATGTATGGTCCTTCCCATGGGCTCATAAGCTTGTGGCGTCCTGTGGTATTCTGAATTTTTGACAGGACCATGTCGCCCACTTGGAAAGTGCGGTGATGGACGTTCTTGTCGTAGTAGCGCCTCATCCTTTGTAGATAACTTGCTGATTGAAAAAGTGCAGCTAGTCGGGCCTCTTCAAGGCTATCGACTTCTAATCGCCTTGTATCATTAGCCTCTCCTTCATTATATTGTTCTGTTCTTGGAGAATTCCATAACAAGTCTGCTGGGAGAATTGCTTCTGTGCCGTAGACCAGGAAAAAAGGAGTCTGTCCTGTTGCTCTGCTTCGCTGTGTCCGCAGCCCCCAGACTACCTTAGGTAATTCTTCCATCCACTTCCCGCCGTGATCTTTTAGAAGATCAAACAATCTTGGTTTTAAGCCGGCTAGGATGAGGGCATTTGCTCTTTCGACTTGGCCGTTTGACTGCGGGTGAGCTACTGATGCGTAATCTATCTTTACCCCACAGTCACTGGCCCATGATTTGAATTCGATTGCCATGAAAGGAGAGCCAAGATCAGTGATAATTCTATGTGGCATCCCAAAGCGATGGAAGATGCTCTGCATGAATTGTACCGATTTTGATGCGTTGAACTTAACCAATGACATGTACTCAATCCACTTGGTAAATTTATCAATTGCCACGTAGATATATTCGAATCCGCCTGGTGCGCGCTTTAGAGGGCCCACCATGTCGAGTCCCCAACATGAAAATGGCCATGATGGGGGATACAAATCAGCTCGTGTGCAGGGATGTGCTGTTGTTTGGCGAAGAACTGACATGATTGACATCGGCGAACTAAGCCTTCTGCGTCTTTCAGAGCGGAGGGCCAGTAGTACCCGGATCTGAAGATTTTTCTGATGAATGTTCTTGATGCCGCATGATTACCGCAACACCCGGAGTGAACTTCGTTCAATATCTCTTTGCCTTCTTCTGGAGAAATGCATTTTAGTAATACTCCGGATGAGGCACCACGTCGATATAACTTATCCCCGACTAGAACATAGTTCCTGCTATGTCTAGTGACTTGCTCTGCTATGGCTTTGTCACTTGGCAGTTTATGCTCTTTGAAGTAGTCAATGAAAGCTTTAGTCCAATCGGGTGATAATGTTAGAATCTGTGTTGTGGGTGTCGGGGTGAGCTCTTCTTTCTGCTGGATAGAGGGCTCTGATAGCTCATGTACAAAGATGATGCTAGGAACAGAGGCTCTATCGGATCCCAATTTTGCTAAAATGTCAGCAGCGACATTGAGATCTCGGGTAATATGATTGAGTTCTAGTCCCGAAAATTTTTTCTCCAGTTTACGGACTTCAGTACAATAGGCGTCCATTGTTTCCTTGGTGCAATCCCAATCTTTGTTGACTTGATGAATCACCATGGAGGAGTCGCCGTAGACTAGAAGTCGCTTGATCCCCAGTGTGACTGCTAATCTTAACCCGTGTAGTAATGCCTCATATTTTGCTTCATTATTGGTAGCTGGCCACATGATTTGCAGAATGTACTTGAGTTGCTCTCCAGCGGGTGATATAAGTAAGACTCCGGCGCCTGCACCACCGAGTTTTAGAGACCCGTCAAAGTACATCTTCCAATGTTCTGGAATAGAGCCGTCTTGAGTCTGCTGGAATTCTGTCCATTCAGTGACGAAATCAGCTAGGACTTGAGACTTAATTGCCTTCCTTGGGGTAAACTTGATATTGAGAGCTCCCAACTCGACTGCCCACATGGAAATTCTGCCCGTAGCATCACGATTGTGAAGGATTTCTCCCAATGGGAAATCCATAACAACTGTTATCTCGTGCGCTTCGAAGTAATGCTGTAGCTTTCTTGACAAAATAAGTAAAACATATAGCAATTTTTGAACTTGTGGGTACCTGACCTTTTTATCGGAAAGCACCTCACTGATGTAGTAGACTGGTCGTTGGATATTGTAGACATGCTTCTCGTCTTTGCACTCCACCACTATGGTGGTGCTCACAACGTGTGTGGTAGCTGCGATGTATAGCATCATTAATTCCCTGGGTTCTGGCGGCAATAGAATAGGAGGGTTGGTTAGGTATCCTTTGAGCTATTCAAAGGCCCTGTCAGCCTCTTCCATCCACTGGAATTTATCCCCAGCTTTGAGTAACTTGAAGAAAGGTAATCCATTTTCTCCTAGCCTTGAGATGAATCTGTTGAGTGCTGCCATACACCCAGTGAGTTTCTGAACGTCCTTGACTGAAGTTGGTGGCTTCATACTGGTGATAGCCTTAATCTTCTTTTGGCTAGCCTCGATACCTCGATGACTAACCAGGAATCCGAGTAACTGACCTGAGGGTACTCCGAATACGCATTTTGTGGGATTTAGCCTCCATTTGTAGGTGCGTAAGCGGGTAAAGGTTTCCTCTAGGTCTGTTATGAGGGTAGTCGGATTGTTTGTCTTTATGACCACGTCATCAACATAAGCTTTCGCGTTGCGGCTGATCTGGTCGCCTAAGCAATCTTGGATAGTTCGTTGATAAGTGGCTCTTGCATTCTTAAACCCGAAGGACATGGTTTTATAACAGTAGGCGCCAAAGAGAGTTATAAATGATGTCTTGGGCTGGTCTTCTTCTTTGAGGGTAATCTGATGGTACCCCGAGTAACAATCTAGAAAGGATAATAGGGCAGAACCTGCGGTGGCATCAACTATTTGGTCTATCCTCGGTAATCCAAAAGGATCCTTTGGACATTGTTTGTTGAGGTCTGTGTAGTCGACACACATGCGCCACTCTGCAGAATTCTTCTTCTTTACTAGTACTGGGTTGGATAGCCACTCAGGATGGAGAATTTCTCTGATGAACCCGACTGCTAGTAATTTGGCTATTTCCTTCTTGATTGCTTCTTTTTTCTCTGGTGAGAATCGTCGTAATCTTTGCTTGATGGGTCTGGAACATTCTTTTTGTTCCAATTTATGCTCAGCCAAGTTCCTTGGAACACCTGGCATGTCAGCTGGTTTCCAGGCAAATATGTCTTTGTTTGCCCTGAGGAACTTGGTGAGCGCGAGTTCTTATGCTTCAGATAGGTGAGCGCTGATAACCGCCGTCTTCAAGGGATCACCGGTTTTCAGGTCAATAGTTTTTGTAGATACTTCTGCTGGTGGCTAGATAGTTCCCGCCTTCTTAGCTGGGATCTTTGCATCTCCAGGCTTGGCGTTATGCACCATCTGCGTGAGCTCTGGTACCTCCAGGGCAAGTTGAGCTTTTTCGGCAATTTGGACAGCTTATGTGTCACATTTGAAAGATGGCTTCAAATCTCCCTTGAAAGTTAGAATGCCTTTAGGACCCGACATCTTCAGCAAAAGGTATGGATAGTGTGGTACGGCCATAAACTCGGCGTTAGCTGGTCGTCCAAATATGGCGTGGTAAGATGATTCGAAGTCGGCTACCTCGAAACTGGTGTACTCTGTTCTATAGTTAGTCAGAGTTCCAAAAGTGACGGGTAGGATTATACTTCTGAGTGGTATTGCCGCCTTTCCGGGTACTATGACGTAAAAGGGGGTACTTGATGGTGTAAGCTAAGAGCCTAGGTCCAAGTTCATCTTGCGAAGATGACATTGAGTCTTGCTCCTCCATCTATAAGTACTTTTCCCAGTTTGAACCCGGTGACCGTTGGATCCAGGACTAGCGGATAGTGTCCTGCATTGGAGACGCTGGTCCATTGATCTGCTCGAGAGAAATTGATCGGGTGCTCGGACCAATCGAGATATCTGGGAATCGCTAGTTCGGTAGACATAATTTCTCGCAAGGAAAGCTTCTGGAGGCGCTTGCTGTCACTGGTGGTTACTCCTCCAAATATGACATTGATGGTGCCTTTGGGGTGTTGGAAATTGCCAGCGCCTTGTTGTGGGTCTTCAACTACGTTCTTACCCTTGTCTTTCTTGTTTTCGTTGAAGTCGGAGTTCAAACCTCGCTCTTTAAGCTGACGACAGTGCCTTGCCGGGTGTCCTCCTTTCGGATGGAAAGGGCATGGGCCATCTAGGAGGTCATCAAAGCTTGAAGGCTTGTTCCCTTTCTTCTGAGGTTCCATGGCTGCTACAGTGTTCTCCCCGGTACTTTTACGAGTGTTCTGTTGAGCAGGCTAGGTTCCTCTCTGATTATTTCCCCGATCACCATGTATGTTCCTTTCGGGGAAGCGCTCCTGTGTGTGTTCTTCTGTGGCCATCATGGAGTTCACTGCTCGATGGAAGTCGTCTGTGGTGATCGGGTCATATTTGATGAAGTCTTTGTAATTGTATCTTTCACAAATTCCGTTGCCAAAGAGATCAATTACTTCTCTGTCTATTATGTCTGAGATTGTAGAACGAATCTCAGAGAAACATCTGTAGTACTCTCGCATGGTCTCATTTTTCTGCTGCTTGCAAGTTCTGAGTTTAGTCCGAGGATCTGACCTCTCGGGGACACCCGCAAAGTTTCTATGAAGACGCGATGGATTTGTTGCCAAGAGTCGATTGACTCAGACTTAAGTCTGTCGAACCATGCAAGGGGCATTGTCTCTAAGGCCATGGGTAAAAACAATGCTTTGACGTCGTTGCTTCCTCCTACCAACTTGACTGCTTGAGCATATAGTCTGAGCCACCGTTTAGGTTTTGTTTTCCCATCGTACTTGGAGTAGTTTCTGGGTTTGAATTTGCGGGGAAATGGTACTGCTTGAAGCCACTAGAAAAAACAGGGGAAGCGGTCCACTGCATTGTGGAATCGCCGAGAGCCCCTACCTGGCGCGTCAGCTGTCGGTGTTTATTAACCGACAACTCGTCTTGGGGATTCCTAGCCGATTTGTTCGGTGGAGATCGGCGTTCCTAGAACTCAGCGAGTACATAGGGACAACGATTTATACTGGTTCAGGCCGCTTAATAGCGTAATACCTTACGTCCAGTGGCGGCGTGTGTCTTGTGTTATGATCTGAGATTCGATACAGGGGTATGCACCTGCTTCCCCTTATATATCCGGGTGAAGCACGACATATACCAAGTCCTAGTCGTATACAACAGAGGAGTCCTATTTTAATTACAAGACTTGCTTCAGTAGCTCGACTAAGTTACAATACAAGTCCTAATCCATGTACCCTTTGTATCATGTCTTTGGATCTTTCCTTGACTTCCCAGGACTTAATACAAGTAATCATCTTTGGATGATATCTCTGACATTCTGGTCCGTCAAAGGTGTTGAACCGGTCGACCTCGGCGTCGAGTAGGCGCACGAAGGCGGCCTCAGCGACACTGCCCCTGCGGCGGGGCGAGGAGGAGGAGGAGGAGGAGGCAGTAGCAGTAGCCGAGACGAGGTGGACGAGCCTCTTGAGGCGCTTGTACATACGCCAGGAACTTGTCCCTCCACTCTCGGAGGCTCTTCTCCACCTGCTTCCCTTGAGCCTCTTGCCAAACTTCATCTTCCCTCACGATCCTGGCTCGTTTGGCTGCTCAACACAAAAGCCCTAATTAATAAGATCTTCTGAACATATAATACATTATGCATCTGCTTCCTTTTCATACATAGATAGATATATGTGATGGTGTAATAATGGCAATTTATTTGGGTTAGGGTGATCTTATGGAGGGAGCTAGGGAGGAGGCCGGATGAGCTACGCCGCCCTGGGAATATCTCACGGCATATCCCATGCTTGACATGGAGGTTGGTGAGGGGAAGGTGAGCCCACAACATGACTAAATAAGGTTTTCACCATCATATCACAACACCGTACCGAAAGGTCATGGTTTTTTGTTAGTCTCAAGTCCTAACCAACCGTCACTGACTGTGGCATGTCCAAGCAATTGGCCAGGTCACAGGGAGAATAATTCTTGATACAAGGAGTAAAGCGTCATAGACGACTATGAAGGACCGAAAGTGCTACCAAAGGCGACCAGAGGGGGTGTGAATGGGAGCTTTAAATTTCTGTTCAGAAAACTTATAGCGTCTGTCCCAGGAATCACCCCCAAGAGCAAAGTCGACACAGGTGATGTCTACGACCCAAGAGATTGGGTGGATGTTCCCTAGGAACACAGCGGGACACCATAAAAAAACTTCCTCACCCAAGTCCACGCAGATCAACTAGTGACAAGATGGACTTTGGGTTACCTCAACCTCTCCCGAGCATCACGAGGGGGATTCAGGCTATTTTGCAAAGCGGGAAGCTCGATTTCTATAGAGCACAGAGTCAAGAATCCAACGCAAAAAAACGGATCTCAAATCGGAAGTCAAACGAACGAACCGCGAACGAAAACGTGCTGATCAGTACTGACCGGACTCACTGGAGCATCCGGTCGGTTCTGATCGGACGCGTCCGGTCTGGCAAAAACCGGTTTGGGAACTCTCTGAGTTGGACCGGACTCACTGTCACTGAGCGTCCGGTCACACCTAGACCGTCCGGTCACAAGAAAACAAGACAATGAACAGTGCGAGCGTAGCGTCCTGTCACTGAGAATCCGAGTGTGCGGTCAAATCGCAAAGTCAACACAGTGAACGTGTTCAACGACCGAACTCTCAACCCAGCGTCCGGTCAGCCCGACGCCAGAGTCCGGTCATCCCGAAACGGGTTGTTTGTCCACCGATTCGACTTGATCTGACCCAAAACTGAACCTCTAGGGATCTAACTCGGTGAGAGGAGTCACAAGGAGGATAGTTAGCTACTCCTATGAGATCATGACTCAAACCTATCTCCAAATCGATGAATCAAAGAAATTCAGGAAGAGAGGAGAAAAATTGATCCAAGACGAAAACCAATCGATCTACGTGTTCGTGAGGTTTGAGATAAATTCCTTCGGTGGAAGTAATCACCTCACTGTAAAGAACAAGTTGATTCAAATGGTTTTGCAAACGGAACAACGAAGAGGGAGAACGATCGATGGGGAAAAACGTGGAGAAAAGATGAACGCGAAGAACAACTCAAGAACGCGAATCGAACCACGAATTGCCAGCCAAAATTCGTCCCCACGAGGAGACAACGAGATTACGGTCTCGTTTGCTCAAAAAGCAAATACACAAAGGTATTGTTCACCGTCTCTGCGGATCTCAGTAGCTACAGCAGGGAATGGGAAGCAGGAAACCCTAAAATGAAAATAGCAATAGCTGAGATAGTCTGGAGGGAGGGGAGGCCTCTCCTTATATAGCCTAATACAATTATTCCCCTTCTACCCTTACAGCTAATGAGCGAGTAGGCTAACCCTAGGGGTATTCCTGACCAACTCGAGGTAGGTGGTGATCCGACGGCCACGCCTGCATAACTGGTAGCTTCGCCTCGACGCGACCTCACCGATTGCCGCCACGTGCCGCCACCGCTCTGCTCGTCCTTTTCACGGACCTCGCCCCCGGTTTTGGGGCCCAAACCGGGAAACCAGCCTTCACGACCAACCCCCGGTTTTGAGGCCCAAACCGGGAAACCAGCCGTCCATCGCCTGAGTTTTGTGGCCCAAACTAAAAAACCCGCAGCGCCCAGGTTTTGAGACCCAAACCTGGAAACCGTACCCCAGCCCGAGTTTTGTGGCCCAAACTCGGAAACCGACCGCACCCAGGTTTTGAGGCCCAAACCTGGAAACCGTCCAACGGTGGTTTTTCTGTGGCTCAACCACCAAACCGAGCCGTAGAGGGGATGCACCGCCCGTGCACCCTGTCCACCGACACGTGTCCCCAGGTCCTCGACCCAAGCAACACCGTGTCCGCAAGTCTTCGCTCGTTGCTGTCCCATGCTGTCAGCCAACACAGCTGATCCTCAGGCCACCGGCCCTCAGTCCAAGCCTCACGTCCGCCCTTCACCGCTCTCAGTCCATCGACACGGCACGTCTCTACTTGACCTTCACCTTGCCTTCGATCACTGTATCCGTGCGCGACACCTGCACAACACAAGCCAAAGATCGTGTGCATTATCCCAGTTGACAATCACTCATCACTCGTGACTCGGCATACACCCATGTATCCGCAGGCTAGAGCTATGGCCGAAACATCCAAGATTATGTGCAGTGCAGAGCATATTCCATACATGCCACGCGATTGGAGCCTAGTTTTGAGTCTCGAGAAAGGTTTTACATGCATGATGCGTGCTTGCTGGGGGTCCGTGGAAGACATGATTCCATGGGAGCTTCAAAAGTGCACAGTTGACATTCAACAGAATAGAACCTCACACGGTCAGCCATAATATAGTATTTTGGTATAGCCTTATGATTTATAGTAAAGTAAGTCTATTTTTTCCTTTTTCGGAAAGGATGCTAATTACGCCGACACGTTGGCACCCAGGAGAATTTTTTCCCACCAATACTCGTGGCTTCGGCAGTCGAGTTCCAAATATCGACCATGGTTTATGAAAAAGAGACAAACAGTCCACATGCTTTTAGATACTACATATGTATGTTAAAAAAGCCAATAAATTCAGAAAACACCTCAAAAAAGAACATATTTGCATCTATAATTTTCTAGATCACAACACTATGCATTTAGTTTCTAAAAAAGTACATATTTCAACAACCTCTCTGTGCATAGTCTGCATCTTCCTTATGTGTACATAGCTTGCATCCTGCATGTTAGAAAAAACATAACATGTGTCATAAATTTATTGCTGGATCGAGATAAAAAAAATACATATGTTCAAAAATTGAGAAAAAAATCATTGCTCATGAAGCCTCTATCGATGATAAACAATTTGTTATTGGTAATGCTACAATAGATTGGATTTTCTTAAGCAATTTATGTGTTATTTGTTAGGCAACAATATTTCTAAGATAAACAATTTATGTATCCTACAAAATCAAGTATAGTGCCTATTTTCATTTGTAACTCACAACCTCAGTCTTTGGTTTATTTGCAAAAATACAGATTAAACAGAAACTAGGTGATGATGTAAAAAAAACTAGTTTTGTATAAAAGGTAGACTAGTTTAATGACTGAAGACAAATGATAAAAAGACATGTTACATTCCCTATTGCTGAACATCCATCCTAATATTTAGGCTACATCAACATATGAAAGCCACAAATCATAATTGCAGGGATAAACCAATATAGAACTCAATGCATATAACAAACCTGGTTGTATGTAGAAAGGTTATATTAGTTAGAGGAGAAAAACTATTAAATTGTTAGACTGAATTGTAACACTAATTTTAACAAGTTCATAGTTGTATATGGGTTTCTCTACCTCATTGTCACTATTATCAAGTCGTCAAACTAATCATTACTAATCATGAGTAGTCACCTAGTTTGATGATCTTTTTTATTAGGGAAAATTTGAAGATTTCCATAAACCAATATAGAACTCAATGCATATAACAAACCTGGTTGTATGATCGCACTCTCTAAGAGCCTTGATCACCAAAAACAAAGATCCTATATGTTATACCTTTGCCTTCGAGCTTCTTTGCACCTTCTCTTCTCCCCTTTCGTTTTTCTTTGTTCATTTCCTCTTCAAGGATGAGCACTTGATCACATGTGAAGCTTGTGGTCATCACCATCACCATGGTTTGCGACCTAGCTTGCTCATTCCATTGGCTTTGTCCTACTCCATCCATATAAGCTATAGGTTATACCTTTGCCTTCGAGCTTCTTTGCACCTTCTCTTCTCCCCTTTCGTTTTTCTTTGTTCATTTCCTCTTCAAGGATGAGCACTTGATCACATGTGAAGCTTGTGGTCATCACCATCACCATGGTTTGTGACCTAGCTTGCTCATTCCATTGGCTTTGTCCTACTCCATCCATATAAGCTACACACATGCTTAACATAGGATTAGTCCAATTGGTTTCATCAATTAGCCAAAACCAAACTAGGGCTTTCACTCACCTACTACTTGAGAGCAGGGTCTTTTGCATCGAGTAGTAGGTGTCCTTTGAGGTTGTTGTCACCTCCTCTTCTCATGTTGCCACCTTTGTCCTCTTCTTTGACCTTGGTGCCTCCACCAACCAAGCAGAGAGCCATTGTCAAGGTGGGGTTAGTAGCATCGACTTCAGTGGCCTCTTCCTCAGTCCCAGCACCCCTGATACCAGGGTGCCAAGGTCATGTAGGAGAAGTCACCAAGGATCCCCCGAGTGTTGCTGTCTACTTTAGCACCGATGAAGAAGGTGCTCATGCTCTCGGACGATGGGCCCGAGAGCCTGGTGCCTCTGGTTGGTTCCGGAGGTGCCGGTTCTGAGGGAGCTGACCCCTCCATTCGTTATGCCTCTACGTTGGTTGACATAGAGTACGTCCGGTGCCTCCATGTCTTCCTCAATCATGGGTCTCCTCGAGATCGTGAGGAGGCAAAGATTATCAACCTTATCAGCGATGACAAAGAAGACAAGGAGGACGCCACTGGGTCATCGGAGTAGAACATGTCTACCCCGTGAGTCACCCTAAGGACCGTGACTAGCCTGAAGGTGGTCACGTCTGATAGGTTGACCCCTGTCATACCTGAGTGGCTAGAATACGCTTTATAACCAAGCTTATTTACGAGAATAAGGAGAAAGGCCTACCTAACTCGCAAACATGGGCAACAACCGACATGGCCAAACACCAGGCCCAGCCAGAGGCCCCCAGAGCAAGACATTGGTGAACTGGGCCCCCAAAGGTGTGGCCGCACCGCCCCAACGCTGCTCGGGCCCACCTCGCTCTAGCGGTTGCATGGCGACATGCTGAGGTGGTTGCTGTTTTGTCTCCCTCATACCATCATAGCTTTAGTAGAGATAAGGAGTAGGAGAGACCCTTCAAAACACACCATTTCACCATTAAGAGTTCTTTCTCCACTTTGTACTTTTATCATTTCTTGTAGTAGTTTGGATCAAGGCTCAAGCTTGTAAGAGAGGAGGAACATCTTGGCTTGGCTTGGCATGAATACAAGAAGTTTCATTATGTTCTTTCTCTTTACTTATCAATATTGTTATGTTCTAGAATTAGAGTACAATTCTTATGATATGCTCATCATATATGGACTAGTTCATAGTTCTTATATTATGATCATGATCTTTAGAACAATATGCTTCATCATTCATGATTAGAATTAGAACTTGGTCAAGGTGGTGTTTCGTTGTGCCTTTGGGTGTGCCCAAGTCTCTTACATGTCGATCCATAGGGTTGGGGACCTAGGGGGATTTGGGCAGTCACTGTGTATGTGGGTATGGTGCCTAGATATACGAGGACAGGCAGTTGCATTTCATAGTCCATGGTTGAGGGGTAGGCGACAGGTGGTTATGGCACTATCCATCCCATTTAATCCCCCACGTTGGGCTATGGTGTAGGAGTTCATAAATTTCTTCTAAGGTTGCTAGTAGACCAGTACTCGGAGGTCTCCTAATCCATCTCATGCTTAGCTGTAGCTATAACTCATGTACCTTGTATGACTAACTGCTATTCTTTTACATAGCTATAGTAAGATATGTCTGCTCCTATTAGAATTATTCTCTATTCTATCATTCTTTATTCTTTATATTCTATCCCTACACCTAAGAAGCCTTGTATGTGTGCGTATCCACTATCGTGAAACACTATGTTTACCCCTATCTTGGGATGGAAATTCCCTGCACTAGGAAGCTAACACTTAGAATGTGGCCATGAACATAATGATTGGAGATGAGGCAACTATCTCATTTTGGCATTCTACTTGGCTAGATAGTTGTTGCCTAATGGACATGACACCAACAATATATGCAATTAGTAGGAGCAAAGATAGAAAATCATGAAGCATCAAGGATGCCATAGCAATAATTGAGTCAAGGTGATAAATATTAGAACAATTAGTAGCACGCAACACTTAATTGAGCTTGTCACTCTTTGTTTATGTAACACCCTGATTTAAATTTTTCCCCAATTTAATTAAATTAATTAGAAATTAAATAGGTTAGTTTGTTTATTAGAGGAGGAAAATAAATTTATTTAATATTGTCATATTGCATTCATGCCATTGCATATTTTATTGAGTGGTAAATAATTTACTAAACCCGTATAGGGCGAATCGAATTTATTCTAATTTCGAAATCAAATAAAAGAAATTATAAAAGTTTTACAAATTCAAATTCAAACTTTTAATTCTAAACCTAGGGAAAATATTTTCAAATCTCTTCAGATTTATTTGATTTCAAACTGTTTGGAAATTGTTTCTGGAAATGAGTTTGCAAAAGAATTTATAAGAAAAAGGAAAGGCAAGAAATGGCAAACTGGACTCAACCCTCTCTCTAATCCAGCCCAGCCGGCCCATCACCACACTCTCCCACTGCTTCCTCGCTCTCTCCCTTCGGCCCGCTACCCATCCTGGCCCGCTACCGCGCCCCGGCCCACCTCCTCCCTGGCCAGCGCCCACCACTCTGTTTCCCCTCCACTTCCCACCAGGCCGCAGCCCAATTTCCTTCCCCACTCCGCCCCGTGCCGCTCGCTCGGCCCGCTCCGCTCGTAGGCCGCCGCGCAGAGCTGCTACTCCCTCCCATGGTCACTGGCAGATGGAGCCCACATGTCAGGACCGTCCCCAACACCTTCGCTCTGCCCTTCGCGCTACACCGCGCTCTCGCGTCCGCCCTCCCCCGGATCGATCCGCAACAACAGCGGATCACACCGCCATCTACCCCTCCCTCCCTGCCTACAAGAAGCCCCCCCCCCGCGCACCCTAGTTTCCCATTTCTCCCTTCTGAGTCGCCACCACTGAAAGCTCGTCATTGCCGAGCTCGGTAAGATCGCAACCGAGACTGCAGCGCCTGCCACCGCTCCTCCTCTACCCTCCATCAATCTCATGAAGTCCCGCCGCGTGCCGGAGACGCATCTCGGGTGGAAGCCGTGCCCGGGAACACCTCCAGCCGACCACGTCGGAGCTCCGTCCGCAACACGCGCGCCGCCACCGTCGTCCTTCCACTCCAGTCCACGGTCAATGACACCAACCCCTCCGTCGGACCCGCGGTGAGCCCTCAAACCTTTTGCCCTACGTCCCTACCCTCTGCGCTGTCTCTACCATCCACTAGAGGACTTTCCGAGCGTGCGGTCATGGCGCCACCACGATAGGAGATGGCGCCACCGTGCCTTTCCCCGCCGGCGGCCACCAAGTCTATTCTTTTTGTTCTGGACTGCTGGATCATCCATCTTCGACGTAGATTAGATTTATTCCCCCAAAGGGGCATGCACCGCGCCCACTGCACCGTGGACTGGGTCCATGACCGACAGCACACCCAATCCACGAGCGTGGGTGGCACACCAATCCTACCTCGTGACGCCACGTTGACACCATGTCAGCGTCCCGGCGCTAGGTGTTAGGAATATGCCCTAGAGGTAATCATAGATATGATGATATTTCTATTATATCCATGATTTATTATATGTTCATTGAATATCCATTAAAGATAACTTGTATTGATTGACGATTATGTGAATTGTCTGTGAAACTCTTTTACTTGTATGGTTATTCGATAGTTGTCCCTGATCGGAGTTCATGTGAGGACACACATGAATATTAGATCAGCACATGTATTAGTTGATGACTATGTTTCACAAGTCATAGACATGGAGATGTCGAACTAATAATGTGGGCACATGTATGACATGGGGCTGGTGAAGGGTCGAGATGGCAGACTAGAGGGTGGGTGAATAGTCCTTTTAAAAATTAATCGCGTCGGCTAACCGAAACAAATGCGGAATTAAAACTTTTGGTCTAGCCAAGACTACACCTCTCTACCTATACTCTTTAGCACTTTATAAAAGATCCTAGACAAAGCAAATAAGGTGTTAGGCTAGCTAGAGCTCACCTAAACAATTCTAGCTTGCAAGGTTACACAAACCTAAGCAACTAGTACTCAATTAACCGGGGAGCTCCTACACATATGCCACTAAGCAAAAGCACAAAGCCTAAGCTCACTAGCAATGCTCAATAACAAGGCTACACAAGCCAAATTAGAGAGGTCAACTTACTTAGCTACACAAACTAAGCAATATGACTAACAAGGCTACTCAAGCCAATTAGTCACGCAAGAGAGCTACTTCTAAACTACAGAAGCAAAGAAGGTAACTAGCAAGCTACACAAGCTAACTAGTTACAAGAGCAACAACCGAGAAGGAAATACGAGCTAGACAAGTATGGGAAGGAAATACGAGCTAGTGAATGGAGATTGCAAACCACCGAGAAGATGTAGACAATGTTGACACGGTGATTTTATCCCGAGGTTCACTTGGTCGCCACCAAGCTAGTCCCGTTGAGGCAAGCCCAAGGTTGCCGCCGATCCTCTTGCTAGTGGTGACCCTAAGTCACACTCTCCATGATGGAGTGCTCACCAAGAGCTCTAGCCTTCGATCCGGCCGGACCACTTGGCGCTCTTCGCACCTCTCTCCACTAGAGTTGCTCTTCGCGATCTCCCACGGGGCGAGCATAATGCCCCTCACAAAGCTTTCTCCGGAGCACACACAATGTTCACGCGGGCTTCACGACGGAGACTCGAAAACCAAGCCATCTAGGAGGTGGTAACCTCCAAGAGTAATAAGAACCACCAGCTTGCAACTTGACCACCTATTGCCACTCGATGCAATCTCTCAAAGCAATGCACTAGCGATCTCTCTCTCACATAGTCGGATGAACACTATCAAGCATATGTGTGTTAGAGGGCTCTCAAGCACACCTAAGCCTGGACACAAAGTCCCTGCGGTGCTTAGCTGGCGCGCACGGGCCGACCACCACCGCTATATATAGAAGGGAGAGACAAGGCGGAACTACCGGTCCTTGAACGGTACTACCGGTCAAGACACCGGTACTACCGGTCAACCCTTGACTACTCCCGTTGAACAAACGAGGCCACAACCGGGACCTCCAGTCGGCTGACTGGCACTACCGGTCATCGACCGGTACTATCGGTCAACTCACGAAGACGACCATTTGAAGAAACTAAGAACGAACCACGACTTCCAGTGGCCTGACCGGTACTACCGGTTGCTGACCGGTACTTCTGGTAAGGACTCTAATCGTCCGTTGGAGAAGAAAAACACGAAAAGGGACTTCCAGTGGCCGGATCGGTACTACCGGTTGTCGGTGTTTCGAACCCGGGGGTATGACACCAACGAGTAATGTGATCGCGTGCTCTCTTCCTGGATGGTGATGCAAGATGACACAAGGATTTATCCTGGTTCGGGCAAAGAAGGCCCTACGTCCAGCGGGGTAGGAGGTTCTTGTATTACTTGCACCTAAGTGCTTGTACAGGGGCAAATACAAGCTCAATGAGCGTGGACCGGAGTCCGGACTCGAGTGTGTACGTGTGTGGACTTGTGTGTTGTCTATCGGAGTTGTGTGACCATGGACTCGCGTCTTGTCCCCTTCGCGCGAAGGGCCCTGGCGTCCCCTTTTATAGAGCAAGGGGAGGCCAGGGTTACACAAGGGTACTACAGGTGTCGGGGCGTACGATACCCAATACGGAGAGGGGTAGGAACCCTGTCTTGTCGGGGCCACTGGAGCCGACGTGGGCGTTGCTGTTGAGGCGTCCTTGGGGCGTGGCCTCCATCCCGGGCGCGGACGTGATGACGTGACGATGTAGAAGCCGTACAACACCCATTCCGGCACGTACAGGACACGGCGGGGTCCCTCCGGATCTTGGGGTACCTGTCTTCCAATAGCATGAAAGCAGTTAGGGCTCGAGGGGCGCAGAGCCGGCCTCGAGGTGGCGCCTACGGGGGGCTCGAGCCCCCGCAGGTATGGACAAGTCCCTTTTGGAAATTGATTGAGCAGTGGGCATCCGAGCCTCGAGACGCGGCTTGGACGTGCAACAGCGTAGGGTATGGGTTAACAGTGCCGTACTGGCGCCCTTTTGCCCATGCTTGTGGTGAAAACGAGACTTGACTCTGCCCTGGTTACTGTGGTACACGTCGGGCTGCAGAGGACGTGACTGGAGTAGGTGGATGTATTAAATGCGCGGTATGGGGTTGTCATCTGATGCCTGCACCGCTCGAGGGAAGCATAAGCGCCTCGAGGGATAGGCTGCTGTGCCAGAGAGGCTCGAGGTCCCCTGCGTGGGGTCTCGAGGTATGGTGTTCGGCCGTGGGGGGCTCGAGCCCTAAATTCCAGGACTCGAGGTTTTAGTGGGGCGCTCGCCCGGGGCCTGGCTTTGGAGGGATCGGGCGAGATGGAGAACGGGCGCCAGCCCGAGGCCTGGCTCGGTGAACTCGGGCGAGACGGAGAGCGCGCGTTCGCCCGAGGCCTGGCTTGGTGGGCCAGCGTTGTGGGCCTCGAGGGATTGGTCTCTTTAAGGGGTTAGACTAGTCAGGTTTGTTATTTACAGGCGTTCTAGGTTTAACCTATTAGTTTGCGTTGATTGGGGGTACCCCTTTTGTGGACCCCCGACACCGGTCGACCACCGGTACTTCCAGTCGGTACTACTGGTCTACCACCGGTACTACCGGTCTCTGACCGGCACTATCGCTGGTACTTCCACCAGCCTGAGCTCCGCACTAAAACGACCATAACTCTTAGCTCCGAACTCTGATTTCGATGATCTTGGACATTTTGGAAAGCTTATTCAGAGGGCTACACAACCCACAAGAATACATGATCCAAAGCACAAAGGATCAACACATATTTCCAATCCAAGAACCATCGCTTCTCTTTTTCAACCAAAGATTTCTCCAAAACTTCTCGAACTTCTTCTCCTTTGCAAATGTGCCAACACCATCAAGTGAACACCATCATGTGCAAGTATGTTAGCATTTTTACAATCATTTTTCAAAGGATTTTCACTTGCTCTTACCGCGCCACTCGATCCTAGCAACATCGCAATGTTAGATCGCTCAAGTGCCACTAGATGACCGATATGAAAACAAGTTTGCTCCTCTTGATAGTACATCCATCTATCCTAAACACGATCATACACTTCTCTACACACCTATGACTGGTGAAATGAATGCCCTACAAATACCTTTGCCTTGCGCATTCTATTCCATCTCCTCCGGTGTTGATGCAACACATGCACCAACCTATCATCAAATGATATGATCCACTTCATATCATCACATGGCCTCCATGGTCCATTGATCTTGACCTCACTTGCTCTTCACCATTGCTTTGGTCCTTCGGCACCAAGTCTTTGCTCAAGCCTCCCGACACTCGGTACCAACGGCTTCAAAGCCTCCAACTTGACCTTCACCTCCGCAACCGGTCCATCAAGCCAAGTCTTGCCTTGATTTTCACCATCTTAGCCACATGACTCCATGTCATGTCACATATGAAATAAGCTCCTTCTTCACATTTGTACCTGTGGACTAATCTCCTGTGTATCTCCCGTAAACACCATTAGTCTACCTAAAGTTGTCACTCAATTACCAAAACAAAACTAGGACCTTTCAATCTCCCCCTTTTTTGTAATTGATGACAACTCTACAAAGATATGGAAATTAAGTTCATTTGGATTCTATGTTACTTATCCATCAATAAGACCACTCGTGAAGATTTGGATAAGCACCATACAACCCGACTTTGTAGTGTTAACTCCCCCTACATGTGTGCTCAAATGGTTTGGTTTCAAGCTTGCACACATGCATAAATATGAAATTTGTGGGAGTGTTAGCACTACTAAGTGATGCTAAGGTATACATGATGAAAATGTACCTTTGAAGCGTTGTAGGATCTCTGGAGGCCTAGAAGGGGGGTTGAATAGGCCTGTCGAAACTCAAAACTCAATTCGGTTAATAACCTGATCGGCACTGCCGATCCCCTGATCGACACTGCCGATCTGAGTAAGATGAAAATTGAGCTTCGCGAGTATAAGACATAATGTTACACACAGAGAGTATGAGCTTTCAGCAGAATGAAATAGTTCACAGATATACCAGAAACTAAATATTCAAGTATGAGCTCAAACCCTAGAAATCACTTCACAAATGAAATGTAAACCAAAGCACAAGGTGACATAAGGATTTATCCCGTGGTTCGGTTTACCACAAAGGTTAACCTACTCCACGTTGTTGAGGTACGCCACCAAGGCTCAAGCTCACCACTTAGGTTTGCCCTTTCCTCGTTCTCAAGTCAAGAGAGCTAACTCTTGAGATGAGGGGTGATTTCTTAGCTGTAAGATGATGGTTACAAACCTCCCTAGGCTGCCACAATCGTTGGCAAGCTCAAGGGCGACGCCTAGCCGGCTAGGAGCAAGCTCTAAGAGTAATAAACCCTAGAACCTCTGGCCAAACGTGAACCAATGCTCTTGAGACTTTGGGGATCAATGGATCTTCTCTCTAATCAAGTTTTGTTGTCCTCTCTTTCAAGTTTTAGTGGTTGGAATGGGAGATCCACTTGAAAGCTTTGGGAGCAACAACGGAGGAGTGAGAGAGAGAGATGAGACTCTTTGCAATGGTCAAAACGCGAGCTGGAAGAAGCACTAGTCGAAGTTAGGCCGTTTTGGGCTTTTTGGAAAGGTATATACAGTCTGGATCAAACCAGTTCGGTTATGATCAGCACTGCCGATCTAGTGATCGGCACCGCCGATCTCCCCAAAATGAATAGATCAAGATGAAACTTGTGGGGTTAGAAAGGTGTTGGAAGTATATCCTTTTGGTAAATATTGAGCATTGGTAACACAATTTGACTATAGGTGCTAAAATCCCTCTTGATAGTACGACATTCCTAAACTCAAATTCGAAATGAAAACAAATTAAACCTCCTTTGAGTCGGAAACCATCAAGTAAACAATTGGGTACCCATCAGTCATATATGCCATCCTTTCATTTTCTATTCCCTGCTTGTCAACTCAAGAAATCTCATTAGTCCTCTAATTCGGTGGTCATCAATACCAAAACCCACTTAGAGCTTGATTGTACTTACAATCTCCCAATTTTTGGTAGTTGATGGCAACCCAATTAGAGGTTACAAAAGATATATAATGGTACTGAGATTTATGAGTCATGGATGTAGAAGACTCCCCCTGAATATGTGAATGGTATTTTGAATTTCCAAAAATTGACATAAGAGGTCAACTTTCACATATTAGTGAGACTGGGGTCTCCCCCTACATACATGCCTGCTGTGGGGTGCAGGAAACATAGTGTCACAGTATAAACGTGATGCAAATGACAGATCATGCACATAAAGGTCTGACTGCTATTGCCTAGATTGGCACTGCCGACCTGGAGCTCGGCACTGCCGATCTGGCTTCATCAGCCAGAACACATGGAAACTTAAACAACAGATAATAGGCATAAAAGTAAACTACTAGCACAAAAATGACAAGAAGGAACACAAATAAACACACATGTCCATATCCGAGTACGAAATACGTCTAAAAGGTAGTCAATTATTACATAGATAACTTCTCACTCTCACAACCTAACTAATACTCTCTCGGATAAAACATAAACTCAGCAGCGATGACGTCGAAAAAGATTTGACCCCCTTCAATTCTTCCCCTTTGACATCAAATGCCAAAAAGAGAAGAGAAAAGAAGAAGTCACTCATCGTCGAAATACTGGATGCCATCCCAATCAACACCACCACCAACGCCACTGGTACCTGCCTGCTGTCCTCGCTCATCATCATCTGAATCCGAGTCTATGCGAGCACACCCACCACGGTGAGAAGTCGCCGTGTAGCGAGTAGACAACCTAGTGGACCTCCTGGGAGGCTGTTGCTCCTGCTGCTGGTGATACTATACTGCCGCTGATAGCCTGCAAGAGTCTAAAACTCCCAAGTGTTGTGGTGACTGTACTCAGGCTCATCCTGATACTGCTGTGACTGCTGCTGCTGCCCACCATCATCACACCCACCATCATCATCATCATCATCGTCTGACTTAGAAAGATTTGGAAGGTTGAACTTTGGTGGAGATCTCAAAGGAGATAGAGGTGGAAGACCCTGGGCCTGTCTCATCTCCTGCATAGACCTATGAGTCCTGTAAATAGCATCATTTTGATAAGAGCAGGAGGTAAATATTGCCTTGATCCAAGATCCTAGCTTCCAAAACTTCTTGTTCTTCCTCCCACTCCTACCACCACCTCTAGAAGTCCTAGGTGCCTCTCTGTGAGCATATGAAGCACTCCTATGCACCTGTGAAGTGGTTGTAACGTAACGGCCCTAATCCCATGGCCCACTGATCACCGTCAACCACAGATAGTCGACCCGTACAGCCAAGAGATTATGACCGGTTCCGCTACTGGGCTACATCAGTGCCCGATGTCCGCAGGATCATCTCACAATTCAGTTACAATCTCTTGAACATTTGGACAAATAACATCGGAGTAAATAGCGGAAGACTTAGATAACAATAGTTTTACAAACCAGGGTTCAACATAAAATTAAAGTGAAGTTATTACAGACCATAGTTCAAATAGATAGAGTTGGCAGAGTAGCATATGACAACAACTGAAGGGTAAAGATACTTCACCCAGCCCGAGGGTGAATAATCACTCATCGGCCTCATCGGCCTCTTCCTGAACAACAGTCACACAGCAGGGTCCAAGGCATACTGAGGAATCTGCCATACCTGCAACATGGGGAATAAAACCCTGAGTACAAAGGTACTCAACAAGACTTACCCGACTAAAGAAAAAGGGAGAAGACTCAGGAATGAGAGGCTTAGGGTAGTCAAGGTAAGGCTTAAGCAAGATCAAGTATTTTGCAGAAAAGCATTTTTGGTAAACCTTATTTTATTTTGAAAGACTCAGTATTCCTCAATTCTTCATCGTTCATGATTCATTTTACATTTCAAAACATTCCTAGTTGAGAACCACTCTCCGTTGACAGTCAGTGGACCAAGTCTCCATAACCGAGGAGCAACGTTAATCCGGATAAATAATACTCAGCTGAGGATCCCTATCCACACTGCATATGTAGCACCCAAGCTTGCATATGCCAACTCGTCTACCACGATTCCTCCAAGATTGGGCCCGGTCCTACGCCACCCGGAAGTACAGTACACCACTCCAATCCGGGACTCTAACCCACGTGGGTACATGCTACTTCCGCCATCTCTCCACTCCCAGTGCGCGGTTGTCGGTCCAATAATGGATTTCTCGGAGCCAGAGCTTTCCGTAGTATGTGAATAGTTACAAGTCTTGACCAGCAGGCCCCCATACGGATGGTCCCTACATTTTTCCGCCAGCGACAAGCACCTCGGGACTCTAACCCAAGAGTACAGGTCCTGTCGGTTTTTCAACCCTGTCCCGGTCGGTGTCAACTGTTGAGTCCCGGACTACAACATGACGGCACCGTACGCAAGGACAACCTCTCCTTCCTATTGACTAAGTACGGATCAGATACTTAGCCAATAGTGGGAGTAAACCAGAAATTCCCATAAAGTTTTTTTCAGTGATCACACTTTTGAAATTGGCATTTTTATTGCAAAGTCTAATTCAATAAGCATTGCTAAGCATTTTTCAAATACTTTTGAAAAGCAGGCTTCGGGTGTATCCGTGGTCAAGGTGGATAATGCATCAGTTAGGATAGCACTCAATTCCTATAAACCTAATGCAATAATTTAACTCAAAAGTGTTTAAGGAAATCACTTTATAAATTCAAGGAAAGGGTTAAATGCACCGGGGCTTGCCTTGGATGGCAAAAAGAGCAGACTCGGGGTTGGTGGTGTAGGTGCCGGAGCTCGGGGTTGCCTCGGGGACAGATCCTTCGGTGGCTACCTCGACTTCAGGTCCTTCTTCGTCAACTATACGGATGCAATGATGAATGCTCATGAGAATGATGATATGAACTTATGGTGCAAGACCATTCCACTGATTCTAGATTACTTTTAAACAAAGCATGATTGAAATCTAGGTTGAGCATAAAAGGTAACCATTTCTTCCTTAAGCAATATTGATTAAACTAGCCCTTATTATAATTATCCTAAGCATCAACCAAACATAGCATCACAAACATCATAGACCAAAGGGTAGGGGTCTATGAACATCATTCAATCCAAAGATCACATCATCAAACACTTATTACCACCCTAATCCATCTTTTCTATTTTCTTAATTTATTTAAAAGGTCATTTTATGAAGTTGCTCCAAAAATTACCAAATTAATCACATAAGTTCATTATGGTGTAGATAGATGGCAAAACAAATTTCATAATTTTTGGAGGTCATTAAGGTGTTCAAATAATTCTAGACATTTAATTAACAAAAGGCACTATTCAAGAATTAAAATAAAAGCTCAAAAATCAACTTGTTCCAAAAGACTTCAAAATTTTACCAGAGACTAAACATGGCATAAGAAGCTCACAAAAATTTGTCTCATGATTTTCGGAGTTATAAATCACTCTCCAAAAATACCAAAACCTTCATTTTTCAATTAAAAGGGGAATTTTACATTTTCAAATTTTGCACAAAACTCAAGTTTGATATTTTTATAAAATACTCTAGAGCATAAAGAGTCTACCACAAAAATTTCAGAATTTTTGGATGTACACAGAAAATCATACAAAAAAAAAGAAAACAGAACACTATTCACATCTCTCAGAAAAAGAGAAGAGCACTGTGCTCCTTCTAGGCCGGCCTCGGCGAATCGCGGGGCTCGGGCGAATCGCGCGGGGCTCGGTTGAGACGGGCTCGGTCGAGACGGGCTCGGTCGAGACGGAAGCGACAGCTTCGTCCGAGGCCTGGCCCGGAGGCTCGGGCGAGACGGAGAAGTAAGCCTCCGTCCGAGGCCTGACTCGGGCGAAGCGGAGAGCATGCGCTCGCCGAGGCTTGGGCTCGGGCGAGACGGAAAAACAAGCCTCTGCCCGAGGCGTGACTTGGAGGCTCGGGCGAAGCGGAGTGGAAGCAGAGGCCGGAGGCTCGGATGCTTACCACGGGTCGGAGGCAGGGCTCGAGGGTGAGGCTCGACTCGTTCTCGAGGGTGAGGCTCGACTCGAGGGTGAGGCTCGACTCGAGGGTGAGGCTCGACACGTGCTCGAGGGAGAAGACGACCGCGGCGGTGCTCCGGCGATCCGGCGGTCCTGCTCAACACACGAGACCGCAAGGGCCGGGTCAGAGTCGCACGGAACCAAGGAACACGACACGGGGGTCGGTGAAGGATGATCATGGCCGGAGACGGCGAATTTCACGAACCCGAGCTCGCCGGGATTCTGCCGGAGATGGGGACGGCGAGCTTACGCCGGGCGATAGGAGGCGGGGAAGGTGAAATTGAGAGGTGGGAAAGCTTCACGAGCTCAAGGCGGAGCTTTCGGGCTAGATGGTAGAGCGGCGGAGTGTCTGGAGTGGGCTGGCCACAGTGGCGGAGGTGAGGGAGAGAGGTCGGGCTCCGGCGGGGCTTTTATAGGCACGGCCAGGGCCGGTAGAGACCTCGGGGTTGCGCGGGTAAGGTTTGCGGGGGCGTGCGCACTCGATTGCGCTCTGGCGGATAAGCTGGCGTGCAGCCGGGGCTCGGGCGCAAGCTCGGCCGGCAATGGCCACGCGGCGGCGGCGCACTGGACACTGTAGGGGCCGAGAGCGAGGGTCAGCGCTCGCGTGCGGGCGCGGAGGGAACAGGGAGACAGCGGCGGCAGGTTGGTGGCGCGTGGGGAGCAGCCAGGCACGCGGCACGCGCAGCGCCGGAGACTCGGCCACGGCCGGGGCCCCCTCTGCACTGCGCCGGCTAGAGGTAGGGGACGAACAGTGCTAGGCCTTAGGGTTTGACTTTTGGCTGATCTCTGTATTTTGCAAATTACTCTCAAAAATTGAACTGTGCGACAAAAACTCAAAACACCAAAGTTGTTCAGAAAAGTGAGATCTACAACTTTGTCAATATGAACATTTTCAAATTCCAAATAGTTTTTGAACTATATTCAAAAACAGAAAAGGGGACACTTTTTCAAACTTGATTCAAATCAAAATTACTCTGGATTTCAAACTGAAACATGAAAATCTTCCAATATGAAAGTTGTTCCATTTGTCAAAACCTACAACTTTGCTAATATACACTTTTTCTGAAACTCAACAGTTTTTGAATAAATTTTTAAAACTGAAAAGGGGACAAAAACTGGAATTTGAATGAATTTGAAATTACTGCAAATTTTATATAGAAACTTTGAAATTTGTAAATACCAAAGTTGTTCCTCTTGATCAGATTCACAACTTTGCTTTTTGAACCAACTCAAAATTTTGAATTTTGAAAAAGTTATCAAAAAGGGAATAAATCCAGGATTTGGGATTTTAGGGTTTTGCAAAAGGAAAATCAAATCAAATCTGATTTTTGAAATTTGATCAAAGCAACAAACATCAGGGCACTAAATTTGAACAAGAATTACATAGAACTAGGCACAGAGGTGAAATTACCATTTTGCCCCTATAGGAAGAAGTGGGCTAATAAGGGTTTTTGCAATAGAGGTACATCACATAAAATGATACACTAAGCAAATGCATACACATGAAATCATGATCAAGATGATTAATGATGCTAATGATGATATGTCAAGTTAATTACATGCTTAAACACCAGAGGTGTTACAGCCTTCCCCCCTAAAAGAAATCTCGCCCCGAGATTCTGCGTCTTAAGAAAGGACAAAGAAGGGATAAAGGCAAAACTTTACATAGACAGGGATTCGAGAAAGTCGGGATAGTTCTTTGCCAAGAAGTCTTCAGATTCCCAAGTAGCTTCTTCTTCAGAGTGCTGGTTCCACTGGATTTTGTACCACCTTGTGGTAGTTCTTCGAGTAACTCGATCTTTGTGATCCAACACGCGAACTGGATATTCCGAGTAGGATAGATCAGGCTCTAGCTCGACACCTTCAACTTCCACGACATGTTCTGGTACTCGGAGGCACTTCTTGAGTTGGGAGACATGGAAAACATTATGGACAGCAGAGAGATGATCGGGCAGCTTCAGCTTGTAAGCTACCTTGCCACAACATTCCAAGATCTCAAACGGACCAATGTAGCGGGGTGCTAACTTTCCCTTGACCCCAAAACGAGTGACTCCTTTGGTTGGTGAGACCTTGAGATATACGTAATCTCCAACTTGAAACTTCAGAGGTCGACGTCTCTTGTCAGCATAACTCTTTTGTCGGGATTGGGCAATCTTCATGTTCTCTTGTATCTGCTTGACTTTCTCTTCCATATCTTTGACCAGGTCAACTCCAAAGAATTCTCTTTCTCCGGGCTCAGACCAACTGAGGGGTGTACGACAACGACGACCGTACAGTGCTTCAAATGGTGCCATCTTGATGCTTTCTTGATAACTGTTATTATATGAGAACTCTGCCAAGGGCAAACAGTCATCCCAAGTATCTGCGAAGGTGAGCACACATGCTCTCAACATATCCTCTAACACTTGGTTGACTCGCTCAGTTTGTCCATCTGTTTGTGGATGATATGCCGTACTATGCAAGAGCTTGGTTCCAAGTGAGGTATGGAACGCTTTCCAGAACTTTGCGACAAACTGAGTACCACGATCTGAGATAATGGTCTTGGGTATTCCATGAAGCTTCACTATGTTGTTCTTGTACAAGGCGGCATACGTGGGGACGGCGTAGCTGGTCTTGACTGGCAGAAAGTGAGCTTGTTTGGTGAGTCGGTCCACGATTACCCAAATGGAATCAAAACCTTTCTGAGTCTTGGGTAGTCCATTAACAAAATCCATGCTGATATCTTCCCACTTCCAGGCAGGTACAGATAAAGGCTGCAATTCTCCTCCAGGCTTCATGTGCACGGCTTTGACTTTCTGACAAGTATCACAGCGAGCGACATAGCGAGCGATTTCAATCTTCATCTTTGTCCACCAGAACCTCTGCCTTAGATCCTGGTACATCTTGTTGCTGCCGGGGTGGATGGAAAACCTAGACAGGTGTGCCTCATCAAGGATCAACTGTCTCAACTCAGGCACCTTGGGAACTACTAGACGGTTCTTGAACCAAACAACTCCTACATCATCGATCCTGAAACAATCAGCCTTACCGGTCTGGACCTTTTCGATGATGTGCTTGATTCCAGGGTTATCTTTCTGTGCAGCTATGATCTGTTCTCTGATAGAGGTTTCTACTCTGACATTGCCTAGACTTCCGTGTGGAACCATTTCAATACCCATCCTTTCAAGAGCATGGCACAAGGAAAGATCATAGGGCTTCGTCGTCAGACAGCTGCAGTACGACTTGCGACTGAGGGCATCGGCAACTACATTTGCCTTACCCGGATGGTAATGTACTTCGAGATCATAATCTTTAATCAACTCAAGCCATCTTCTCTGCCTCATGTTCAACTCTTCTTGAGTGAAGATATACTTCAGGCTTTTGTGATCAGTGTACACATTGCAGGTACTGCCCAACAGATAATGACGCCATATCTTCAAAGCATGCACCACTGCTGCTAATTCAAGGTCATGGGTTGGGTAATTCTCCTCATGTCGCCTAAGCTGCCGTGAGGCATAAGCGATCACTCGACCTTCTTGCATCAAAACACAGCCTAACCCAGTACCAGATGCATCACAGTATACATCAAAGGGTTTCTCGATGTCTGGTTGAGCTAGGACTGGTGATGTAGTTAGTAGTTTCTTCAAGGCTTGAAAAGCTTGCTCACAGGCTGTTGACCAAACAAAATCCACGGAATTCTTCAACAACTCTGTGATAGGCTTGGCAACTCTGGAGAAGTCTGGGATGAAACGACGATAGTATCCAGCCATTCCCATGAAGCTGCGAACTTCGCGGACAGTGGTAGGTGGCTTCCAATCCAAGATATCTGCCACTTTTCCAGGGTCAACTGACACACCTTCAGTGGACAGGACATGACCAAGGAATTGAATTCGATCTAGCCAGAATTCACATTTACTGAACTTGGCATACAGCTGGTGATTTCTGAGACGAGAGAGAACGACACGAAGATGCTTGGCATGATCTTCAGGAGTTCTTGAATAAACAAGGATGTCGTCAATGAACACGACTACAAATTTATCGAGCTCTGGCATGAACACAGAGTTCATGAGATACATGAAATGAGCGGGGGCATTGGTCAAGCCAAAAGACATGACCAAGTACTCATATAGGCCGTATCTGGTGGTGAAAGCTGTTTTGGGAATATCTTCGGGACGAATTTTTATTTGATGATAGCCAGATCTGAGGTCGATCTTGGAAAACACTCTGGCTCCAGATAACTGGTCAAACAGAAGATCAATGCGAGGCAAGGGATATTTATTTTTGATGGTGACCTCGTTGAGCGGGCGATAGTCAACGCACAGACGAAGACTTTTGTCCTTCTTCTTCACAAAGATAGCAGGACAGCCCCAAGGAGATGAACTTGGGCGAATGAGACCCTTATCCAATAGCTCTTGCAATTGGATCTTCAGCTCTGCCAACTCTCTGGGAGGCATTCGATAAGCTCTACGGGATATAGGAGCAGTCCCGGGCTTTAGCTCTATAGCAAACTCAACATCACGGTCGGGAGGCAGACCAGGTAAATGTAACACCCCGGTGTTAAGCAATCCCTAATTGCACAATTTGGCATGGCATAAGCATAGCATCTCATCATTTCATGTGCATATGTTTGTTGAAAGCTTAAGTCCTTGTTTGGTCTCTAGTGTAACCTTGTTATACTTTCTGTTTCTGACCAAGTGCCTTATAACAAAGTTGTAGATCTTGATGAAGGGAACAACTTTGCTTTAAAGCACTTTCTCAGAAAAAGCTTTTGAGTTAGGATTTCTTGCATTAGAAAAATGGTTTAGCACTAAATTTCTTTTAAACAACAGAATTTGGACTGGAGCCTTAAGGATGATTTGTTCCTTACAAAATTCTAAGCAACTTTGCTGTTGGGACCTTTTCCTAGTTCGGTCTAGTTTAGAAGTTATAGAGCATCAAAGTTTGAAACAAAACTTCTTTAGTTTAATCCCAGTGGACCCCGCCTGTCAGTCTCTCCTTCTTCTCCTTCGCGGACGCCGCTCCCTCCGCGCCGACCGAACCCGCCTCGCCGCCGCGAGACCGCTTCGCTGGCCGGCCAAACCACCGTCATCGCCGCCCGTGGTTTGTGCCCAAACTCGCCACGTCGCCCAAGAGCTCGGGGCATGCTTGCCGCGTGGAGCGCGACACCTGACGCCGCCGCGCCCGGTCGGGAGTTCCCCCGACGGGAACTGGCCAGGTGCAATGCACCCAGCACTTCGTCCCATTTGCCTTCGCTCCGCCTGTTCTCGCGACCAGCAGAGCATTCCATTGCTCAGTCTCTCCTTCGCTCCACTCCACTCCACCCACCTTCACAGAGCGAAGCGCCGCCGCCATTGCCGCCGAACTCCGGCGAGCGATTGCTCGCTACTCGCCGCACCGCCGTTCGATTCCTCCCGCCAGCTTCTCCGCCCTAATCTTCTCTTTCTCCGGTAAGGGTTGGTTTCCCCTCTCTTCCTCTCTGGCTGCCGGAACCGCGGATGCCATTCCCGAGCTTCCGCCATGGCCGCCACCGTGACCTTCACGTGGACCGGTCATCTCCGACCAAGCCACCCTAAGCTGAGCCATGTTCTAGCCTTCTCTACCGCCGTAGTAGCTTAGCGCCGAATGGAGACCCCTCTCGTGCCCTGAGTCCGCCGGACCACGGGCCAGTCGCGCTGTGTCCGTCGGGGACCGCCGTCGTGCATCGTGCCGGACAATGCCGGGGATGCCGAAGCCCGGGGGTTGCTCCAATAGGTCGCTTAGGTCTTGCTTGGGCTAGTGCCAACCTCGCCGAGTCGCAAGCCGCCGGGGAGAGTTCCGCCGCCGAGTCGCAGAGCCGCCGCTCCGCCTTGGCCGCCGTCGAGCTTGCTCCGGTATTCCTATGGCTCAGCAAGTTAGTCGGTCGTGTTCGTCTCGCAAACCCGCACCCAGCGATGGTCTCCGTGTCGCCAGAAGTGTCGCCGTCGACGAGCTAGGGCCGGTCAACGACCACGGCGCAAAACTCCGCCGTTGACCGCCGAGCCTGGCCTCGCGCGGTTACGTGCCGAGCTTGGCCTCGGAAGCTTGGTCACCCTGACCAGCGGGCCCCGACTGGCAGAAAAGGGAAGAGCCTAGTTGCCGTAGGCCTCGGTAAGTCGGGTGAACCGAGCCTTCGCCTCGAGCCTCGATCGGGTCGGTTGTGTAAGCCTCGGTCGAGTCGAGCCAAGTCAAGTGCTCGGTTGAGTCAGTAAGCCTCGGTTGAGTCAGCTAGTCTCGGTTGAGTTAGTAGCTTCGACTGAATAGGTTAGCCTCGGTTGCCAGGAAGCCTCGGGCGAATCGGAAAAATGTGTCTGAGCCTCGGGCCTCAGCCGAATCGCGCTGAGTGTGCCGAAGCCTTGTCTCGAAGCCTCGGACGAATCGCGCCGAGTGTGCCGAAGCCGTGCCTTGTGCCTCGGCTGAAGTCCGTGCGTTAGGATTGGGTTCTCTTTAAAATATGTTTTGCAGAATCCATGTAAAGGCTTCAAAAATTCTTACAAGGCTCATTTTATGTCCAAATCCTGTGAAACAAATTTTGTTAGGTCAAGTATGTTTAGATCTATCAGTGAAAACTGTTGAATGCATTCTTGGTGATACTTTTATGTGTAGATTTATTTAATTTAGATAAGTGCTGATAACTTGATAAATGCATAACTAATTATGTATAAGTCAGAAAAATATGATTCTAGTTTTGTTAGGTTTGTATGAATGTGTAGTTTCGGAGAAAAATATAATATGAGGTTATTCTGTGAATTAATTTGACAGTAGCTTTTAAAATGGTTAAATGTCGTTTCCTTGTTTATTTTGTAGTAAATAAAATATGAGGAATATGAACCTGAGAATTTAAGCACATTGCTCTTGTACTAGGAAGCACAGCAGGAAAATAAGAAATCTGTTGTTTGACACTTTTTGCTAGGGTGTGTAGTTCAAAATACCTTTCCATGATGGAATTTGTCTTTTTCATAGAGGATGGAGTTTAAGTCCAAATGAGTTGAAATTTGGACAGGGAGCTAGATTGGATGTTGATAACTTCCAGTAATTTCTGTAGATTTTTCTGAAGCTGTCTAGATAAGGTTGCTGTTTAAAGCATGTGTAAATAGATTTATTTCAGCAAGTAATTAGAGGGTAATAAGCTCGTTAAGTAGACTTTGATGTGGTGGCGACATCGCTTAACAAGTTGATCTTGATAAGTTAAATAGTTGGGATGATGTTGACTACCTTGTTGAAGAGTAGCAGTAGATGACATTTGCTTATCTCCTGAGTTGTTACTCCATGTTGCATCACCGTGCATCCCATGTGCATTCATGTTATTCATTCATGTACCGCATCATGCAGGGTCGGTAGTGGAAGCCCAAGACACGCCGGAGGAGCAGCGTCAGGAGGAGACACCCGAGGAGGGGATCCCGGAAGGAGACGCTGAGGACCTGCCGGAGTGCCGTGATCACCGCCCCGCCGATTTCGAGCGAGGCAAGCCCCGGAGCATTTTTTTTCTCCTACGGTTTGCAAATTACCGTTTACAAGTTAACCTGATATGATTGTTGCATTAGGTTATAGGAGTTGTGTGATACCGTTGCTGCATTGATTAATTATCCTTGTCCACCTGCAATATTATCTTGTGATCCCTGTTAGGTCTAGGCTCGATTTATGCTTAGCCCTGCTTAGACCGGTAAAAGTCGGGTGATTTCCTGTCCCCCGCATATAGGAGGATACTAAACATGTTTAGCCTGGTGCTATCATGGAGAGAACCATGTGTTAATTAATCTGAGACCGGGCGGGATGTAGGAGCAGCAGGACATGGGTTTTGTGTGCTAGTAGTCTCCCGTCTGTGTCGATTAGGACCCGACGAAGGCACACCTCAGTCATTTTGAACGCGTCAATCACTTAACGGAGCAGGTGCGGGTACCTCCCGTGAAGCCTAGTAAGGTGTTTCGAGCCGGTGACGGAGACGTTGACGCCTAACACCCAGGGCCTTATATGTACCGTGGGCAACTATTCTGATCGACCTGGCATGGTCCGAGGGCAGGCAGGGCCTGATCGACCTGGCATGACCGTGGGCAGTTAATAGCTTGAGCGACCTGGCATTGAGATAACCCTCGGTGTAGAAGGGTCCATGGCCGTCCCGCGATTTGGGTTCTCGAACCTCCTGAGTGGTCGCCAACGGCCGCCTGGCAGGGTGTGTCGGGCGAGTGTGCGACATTTTATCCCCAGCTGGTAGGAATCGATTATAATCGCCATCGCTCCTGGTTAGTGAGTAACTTGACTGAGCATGTGTTACCGTAGTAATATATGGAACTAAATATGGTTATGGTTGGTGAATCTGAAAGGCTATTGATGAAATAGTCACTCTTGCTTGAATAAGTAGTCAAGTGTTTGCTCTAGGTCAGGTGCAAATCTAGATAATCAGGCTGATTACATAAAAGTGACTGCTAATGCTCTAATGATGATTATTTAATAATAAAATGCTTTTATGCAAAAGGGTAAGTGTGGCCAACCTCAGATACAGCCTTGCATAATCCTTGGTGTCAATTATTTCTGGTTTATGACGGGTAAGTCTAGCTGAGTACCTTCTCGTACTCAGGGTGCTATCCCTTGTTGTTGCAGATGGGCAATGTTTCTTCGGCTACTGCGAGAACTGTCTGTATCCCGTCGAGGGCAGTGACTAGACCATGGGCATGGTCAATCCTTATCTTTCCTGATGCTTTTGTGGACAGATCAGGCATATGGCACCGTATTGTGAACTAAGGACTTGTGTTTCAAAACTATGTTGCTTCCGCTTTGAATTCAAAACTATGGTTTGTAATAACTATCGAACTCCGATGTATTTGAACTATGTGCGAACTGGATGTACCTTGTGGGCATGTACGCTAATCTATTACGATCTTGGTTAAAGTTGAATGACTTGAAATCCTTCGAGATTTCCGGACTACCGGGTTTGTACGAGCTTAAGTACTTGTAATCTCTGTGAAAGCAGCGATTCGGTGCTTAATCTGGTGCAAATTGGTCGGTTCTGTCACAGCAAATCTTCTGGAAAGACATCAGGGAACTCGCAGACCACGGGGATATCTCGGATCCCTTGATCATAGGTAGCATTTAGCTGTGTGGTAGCTGGTTTTGAAGGCATAGGAAGTTGGAGAAGGAGTTTGGCGGTACTGTTAGGAATATCCACTCTCACAACTCTATTCAAGATGTCTATCATGGCTTTATACTGACACATCCAATTCATGCCTAAGATGACATCTATCTCTTGATCGCGCAGTACTATCATGGTGGTAGGAAAGACATGTTTCCCCAACATTACTGGTATACTGCGGACCACTTCCTTAGTATTTATCCGCCCTCCAGGGGAAAGTATGCAGAAACTTTCTTTTAACTCCCCCATGGGCAACTCATGCTTGATGACAAAAGTGCGACTGATGAAGGAATGCGATGCACCAGAATCAAACAAGACGACTGCAGGATGATTGGCAACAGGGAACCTACCGAGCATGACGGGCTCTCCGTCTGGGATGTTACTGACGGTGGTGAAGTAGACTTGCCCGTGCTTCCTGACAAGCTTGCCCTTCTGGACGTGCTGCTGCGGTGCACGGTGCTGCTGCTGTGATCCTCCAGGGCCTTTCTGTGCATGCTGGGCATTCTTCTTGGGTTTTGGGCACTCGCGAGACCAGTGACCAACTTGGCCACAGTTGTAGCATGGATGGTTGTAAGCTGTTTGTGGGGTGGTGACACGAACACCGGGGGCGTTCGGCTGAGTGGCACTTTGCTGGTTGGCATTGTGGGTGGTGGCCGCGGTACGAACGACCACTTGCTGATGGGGGTATGGGGCACGGTTTTGGTGGTGGCTGGGGTGGTAGATGATTCTTGGGCGCTTATGGTTGTTGGAGAAACTGCTAGACCCAGCCTTCTTCTTCTTCTTCTCTTCCTGATACTGGCGGTTGCTTTCCTTGAAAGCAACAGCACAGTCAACGACATCATGGTAGGATCCGTTTAGGTTGTTGGACAGACCTCTGCGAATCTTAGGGTGCAGACCCCTGAGAAAACAATCTCTCTTCTTTTCCTCTGTGTTGACATAGTCGGAGGCATACTGGCTGAGGTGGTTGAATTGTCCCACGTACTGCATGACAGTGGAATCTTTCTGTTGCAGGGCCAAGAACTGATCCAACTTCATTTTCATCAATCCCGAAGGGATGTGATGTGCTCTGAAAGCGGTGCGGAACTCTTCCCAGGTCAGCTGGTGATCTTCCGGCTGGGCCGCCAACAGGTTGGCGTACCAGGCACTTGCAGGACCACGGAGCTGCTGAGAAGCGAACCGAGGCTTCTGGATCTCCGTGCAGTGCAGTAGACTGAACTTCTGTTCCATGGTGCGTAACCAGTCGTCAGCCTCGAGAGGTTCATCGGCCTTTGTGAAGACCGGTGGTCGTGTTTCAGTGAAGTCCACATAGGTTGTCTCTTGGTTGTTGCGGCGACCACGGTTGCCGTTGTTCTGCTGCCCTTGATTCTGAGCCATCAGATTGGCAGCGGCGGCCAAGGCTGCAATGGCATCTGCTAGGGTAGCTGGTACAGGTGGAGGGTTTGGGATGTTGGCATCATCAGAACCTCCGGCTCCGGTACGGGTGTTCACAGGCATCTGTATAAGCAACTCGGAACTCAGCATATATGGACAAAGGTTCTGAAACAACTTGATTGACAACTTCACTGATACAAAGACAGCTGGCTTGATAAAGATGACAACAGCCTGATAAGGGGAAAAGAAAGATACATGCCAGACTTGGCAACAGACAGACTAACGCCCCAAACCTAGCCTAAGGTTTTAGGTAAGCAGATGGTACAGACACAAGGAGTCTAGTCGTCATCGATGAAGATCAACTCTTCGTCATCATCATCATCCTCGATGATAAGCTCAGGCTCTTCCTCCTCATCTTCATCTTCAACGTGGACATCTTCAGCAGGTTCCACTTCCTCATTCTGATCGGGCTCGTGCTCCATTTCAGGTTCCTCCACGACTCCGTCTTCGGGGTCCTCAACAACTGGTGGAATCACGGGGTGAAGCTGGTCGTGCAGCTGGTGTACTTCCTCATGAAGCATATCATTGAACTGCTCGATCTGGGCGGTGTATTGCTGCAGTCCATGGAGCTGGGCTCTGGTAACGTCCTCGCGGGTCCAAGCATCATTGCGCTGCTCGATAGCGCGAACCGTGTTCCGGTTGGCCTGCTCCAGGGAAGCTCGTGCCTCATAAAACTCCATGCGGGAAAGGTAGAAGTCATGCTCCATGTTCTCCATTTCAGCCTTCAGATTCTTGATTTCCTCCTTCAGCTGCTTGCGGGTGCGGCGGGGAAAGCGACGACCATTGGAGGATTCTCCAGTCTCTTCTCCGGTGCGTGGCGCCAGCTGGTGACGCGGCACACCGTTCGGTCCAGTCGACTTGCGGGCAGTCCGCTTGATGATGGCCATGTCTGGATAAGAGAAGATGGATGAGAAAGGCTAGCAAGAACAGGTAAAGGCATACTACCCCAACGAACTTAGAGAGGAAGTTAACTTAAGTGATTATGACATGATGCATGAATCGTTCCTACGGAACAAGGCAATGCAACTACTAAGGTAAGGTACATAGGGCTTATACAAGTTGTCTTGCTACTAGTTGCCAAAGACAAGATGAGATGAGAGAAGCAATTTGGACTCAAAATAGTCAAGTTTAGTTTTTGTTAAAAACATTTTGAAGTTTTCGCAAAAAGATTGCAACGTCATAGTGAGATGCTCCGATACCACTCTGTAATGTAACGGCCCTAATCCCATGGCCCACTGATCACCGTCAACCACAGACAGTCGACCCGTACAGCCAAGAGATTATGACCGGTTCCGCTACTGGGCTACATCAGTGCCCGATGTCCGCAGGATCATCTCACAATTCAGTTACAATCTCTTGAACATTTGGACAAATAACATCGGAGTAAATAGCGGAAGACTTAGATAACAATAGTTTTACAAACCAGGGTTCAACATAAAATTAAAGTGAAGTTATTACAGACCATAGTTCAAATAGATAGAGTTGGCAGAGTAGCATATGACAACAACTGAAGGGTAAAGATACTTCACCCAGCCCGAGGGTGAATAATCACTCATCGGCCTCATCGGCCTCTTCCTGAACAACAGTCACACAGCAGGGTCCAAGGCATACTGAGGAATCTGCCATACCTGCAACATGGGGAATAAAACCCTGAGTACAAAGGTACTCAACAAGACTTACCCGACTAAAGAAAAAGGGAGAAGACTCAGGAATGAGAGGCTTAGGGTAGTCAAGGTAAGGCTTAAGCAAGATCAAGTATTTTGCAGAAAAGCATTTTTGGTAAACCTTATTTTATTTTGAAAGACTCAGTATTCCTCAATTCTTCATCGTTCATGATTCATTTTACATTTCAAAACATTCCTAGTTGAGAACCACTCTCCGTTGACAGTCAGTGGACCAAGTCTCCATAACCGAGGAGCAACGTTAATCCGGATAAATAATACTCAGCTGAGGATCCCTATCCACACTGCATATGTAGCACCCAAGCTTGCATATGCCAACTCGTCTACCACGATTCCTCCAAGATTGGGCCCGGTCCTACGCCACCCGGAAGTACAGTACACCACTCCAATCCGGGACTCTAACCCACGTGGGTACATGCTACTTCCGCCATCTCTCCACTCCCAGTGCGCGGTTGTCGGTCCAATAATGGATTTCTCGGAGCCAGAGCTTTCCGTAGTATGTGAATAGTTACAAGTCTTGACCAGCAGGCCCCCATACGGATGGTCCCTACATTTTTCCGCCAGCGACAAGCACCTCGGGACTCTAACCCAAGAGTACAGGTCCTGTCGGTTTTTCAACCCTGTCCCGGTCGGTGTCAACTGTTGAGTCCCGGACTACAACATGATGGCACCGTACGCAAGGACAACCTCTCCTTCCTATTGACTAAGTACGGATCAGATACTTAGCCAATAGTGGGAGTAAACCAGAAATTCCCATAAAGTTTCTTTCAGTGATCACACTTTTGAAATTGACATTTTTATTGCAAAGTCTAATTCAATAAGCATTGCTAAGCATTTTTCAAATACTTTTGAAAAGCAGGCTTCGGGTGTATCCGTGGTCAAGGTGGATAATGCATCAGTTAGGATATCACTCAATTCCTATAAACCTAATGCAATAATTTAACTCAAAAGTGTTTAAGGAAATCACTTTATAAATTCAAGGAAAGGGTTAAATGCACCGGGGCTTGCCTTGGATGGCAAAAAGAGCAGACTCGGGGTTGGTGGTGTAGGTGCCGGAGCTCGGGGTTGCCTCGGGGACAAATCCTTCGGTGGCTACCTCGACTTCAGGTCCTTCTTCGTCAACTATACGGATGCAATGATGAATGCTCATGAGAATGATGATATGAACTTATGGTGCAAGACCATTCCACTGATTCTAGATTACTTTTAAACAAAGCATGATTGAAATCTAGGTTGAGCATAAAAGGTAACCATTTCTTCCTTAAGCAATATTGATTAAACTAGCCCTTATTATAATTATCCTAAGCATCAACCAAACATAGCATCACAAACATCATAGACCAAAGGGTAGGGGTCTATGAACATCATTCAATCCAAAGATCACATCATCAAACACTTATTACCACCCTAATCCATCTTTTCTATTTTCTTAATTTATTTAAAAGGTCATTTTATGAAGTTGCTCCAAAAATTACCAAATTAATCACATAAGTTCATTATGGTGTAGATAGATGGCAAAACAAATTTCATAATTTTTGGAGGTCATTAAGGTGTTCAAATAATTCTAGACATTTAATTAACAAAAGGCACTATTCAAGAATTAAAATAAAAGCTCAAAAATCAACTTGTTCCAAAAGACTTCAAAATTTTACCAGAGACTAAACATGGCATAAGAAGCTCACAAAAATTTGTCTCATGATTTTCGGAGTTATAAATCACTCTCTAAAAATACCAAAACCTTCATTTTTCAATTAAAAGGGGAATTTTACATTTTCAAATTTTGCACAAAACTCAAGTTTGATATTTTTATAAAATACTCCAGAGCATAAAGAGTCTACCACAAAATTTCAGAATTTTTGGATGTACACAGAAAATCATACAAAAAAAAAAGAAAACAGAACACTATTCACATCTTTCAGAAAAAGAGAAGAGCACTGTGCTCCTTCTAGGCCGGCCTCGGCGAATCGCGGGGCTCGGGCGAATCGCGCGGGGCTCGGTTGAGACGGGCTCGGTCGAGACGGGCTCGGTCGAGACGGAAGCGACAGCTTCGTCCGAGGCCTGGCCCGGAGGCTCGGGCGAGACGGAGAAGTAAGCCTCCGTCCGAGGCCTGACTCGGGCGAAGCGGAGAGCATGCGCTCGCCGAGGCTTGGGCTCGGGCGAGACGGAAAAACAAGCCTCTGCCCGAGGCGTGACTTGGAGGCTCGGGCGAAGCGGAGTGGAAGCAGAGGCCGGAGGCTCGGATGCTTACCACGGGTCGGAGGCAGGGCTCGAGGGTGAGGCTCGACTCGTTCTCGAGGGTGAGGCTCGACTCGAGGGTGAGGCTCGACACGTGCTCGAGGGAGAAGACGACCGCGGCGGTGCTCCGGCGATCCGGCGGTCCTGCTCAACACACGAGACCGCAAGGGCCGGGTCAGAGTCGCACGAAACCAAGGAACACGACACGGGGGTCGGTGAAGGATGATCATGGCCGGAGACGGCGAATTTCACGAACCCGAGCTCGCCGGGATTCTGCCGGAGATGGGGACGGCGAGCTTACGCCGGGCGATAGGAGGCGGGGAAGGTGAAATTGAGAGGTGGGAAAGCTTCACGAGCTCAAGGCGGAGCTTTCGGGCTAGATGGTGGAGCGGCGGAGTGTCTGGAGTGGGCTGGCCACAGTGGCGGAGGTGAGGGAGAGAGGTCGGGCTCCGGCGGGGCTTTTATAGGCACGGCCAGGGCCGGTAGAGACCTCGGGGTTGCGCGGGTAAGGTTTGCGGGGGCGTGCGCACTCGATTGCGCTCTGGCGGATAAGCTGGCGTGCAGCCGGGGCTCGGGCGCAAGCTCGGCCGGCAATGGCCACGCGGCGGCGGCGCGCTGGACACTGTAGGGGCCGAGAGCGAGGGTCAGCGCTCGCGTGCGGGCGCGGAGGGAACAGGGAGACAGCGGCGGCAGGTTGGTGGCGCGTGGGGAGCAGCCAGGCACGCGGCACGCGCAGCGCCGGAGACTCGGCCACGGCCGGGGCCCCCTCTGCACTGCGCCGGCTAGAGGTAGGGGACGAACAGTGCTAGGCCTTAGGGTTTGACTTTTGGCTGATCTCTGTATTTTGCAAATTACTCTCAAAAATTGAACTGTGCGACAAAAACTCAAAACACCAAAGTTGTTCAGAAAAGTGAGATCTACAACTTTGTCAATATGAACATTTTCAAATTCCAAATAGTTTTTGAACTATATTCAAAAACAGAAAAAGGGACACTTTTTCAAACTTGATTCAAATCAAAATTACTCTGGATTTCAAACTGAAACATGAAAATCTTCCAATATGAAAGTTGTTCCATTTGTCAAAACCTACAACTTTGCTAATATACACTTTTTCTGAAACTCAACAGTTTTTGAATAAATTTTTAAAACTGAAAAGGGGACAAAAACTGGAATTTGAATGAATTTGAAATTACTGCAAATTTTATATAGAAACATTGAATTTTGTAAATACCAAAGTTGTTCCTCTTGATCAGATTCACAACTTTTCTTTTTGAACCAACTCAAAATTTTGAATTTTGAAAAAGTTATCAAAAAGGGAATAAATCCAGGATTTGGGATTTTAGGGTTTTGCAAAAGGAAAATCAAATCAAATCTGATTTTTGAAATTTGATCAAAGCAACAAACATCAGGGCACTAAATTTGAACAAGAATTACATAGAACTAGGCACAGAGGTGAAATTACCATTTTGCCCCTATAGGAAGAAGTGGGCTAATAAGGGTTTTTGCAATAGAGGTACATCACATAAAATGATACACTAAGCAAATGCATACACATGAAATCATGATCAAGATGATTAATGATGCTAATGATGATATGTCAAGTTAATTACATGCTTAAACACCAGAGGTGTTACAGTGGCTGCCCCACCTTTAGTCTTTTTGATGTTGTAACTAGTGTGTGTGAAAGGTCCTAGTTTGGTTTTGGTAATTGAGTGACAACTTTAGGTGGACTAATGGTGTTTATGTGAGATACACAGGTGATTAGTCCACAGGTACATGTGTGTGAGCACTTGAGCCATGAAGGTGAATGGCTTGGACTTGATGAGAAGCTCACACATGTGATGATCATGGAGGAGCTTAATGCACATGAAACATGACATGTGGTCATGTGGCCAAGATGGTGAAGATCAAGGTAAGACTTGGCTTGATGGACTGGTTGCGAAGGTGAAGGGCAAGTTGGAGGCTTTGAAACCGTTGGTACCGAGTGTCGGGAGGCTTAAGCAAGACTTGGCACTGAGGGACTGAAGCGATGGTGAAGAGCAAGTGATGTCAAGATCGATGGACCATGAAGGCCATGTGATGATATGAAGTGGATCATATCATTTGATGAAGAGGTTGGTGCATGTGTTGCATCAACACCGGAGGAGATGAAATGGAATGCACAAGGCAAAGGTATACTTGTAGGGCATTTCATTTCACCGGTCATAGGTGTGTAGAGAAGATTATGACCGGGTTTAGGACAGATGGCCGTACTATTAAGAGGAGCAAACTTGTTTGCATATCGGTCATCTAGTGCCACTTGAGCGATCTAACTTTGCGATGTTGCTAAGATCGAGTGGCGTTATGAGTGAAAGAGAAAATCCTTTGAAAATGATTGTGAAAATGCTAACACACATGCACATGATGTTGTACAATTGGTGGTGTTGGCACATTTGCAAAGGAGAAGTTGTTGGAGTTGTTTTGGATCAACACAGAGAAGAAAAGGTAGTTTTATGTGTGTGGTCGGTAGTACCGCCCAGGGGGTCGGTAGTACCGCCTAAGGATGTTGCGTGCAGCCTTCTCTGTGCTGGGTCTGAAGTGATCTGGTGGTTGTACCGCCATAGGGTCGGTTGTACCGACCCTCGGTAGTACCGACCAGGGGGTCGGTAGTACCGTGGTCCTGAAGGGTTTTGCAGGCTCTCTGTGTTGAGCTAAGTTTGGCCTGCCGGTAGTACCGCCATAAGGGCCGGTACTACCGACCTTTGGAAGTTCTGAGGTCCGAAGAAGTTTGGGGCTCTCTGTGTAGTCCCCAGGTTGACCTACCGGTAGTACCGCCATAGGGCCGGTACTACCGACCGTTGGTGTCACCAAGGTCTGGAGTTCTGGGAGCTCTCTGTGTAGTCCCAAATTGGCCTGCTGGTAGTACCGCTGAAGCGAACCGGGATTTCTAAAATAGAAATTCCGACTCTCTTGCCCCTCTGTGATAGTCCCAGGATACCTCAGCTATCACGGGCGTACAATTTTCAGATGTTTACAAAGTCATACAACACATCAGAGTACAAAGACTAAGCCTAATACAAGGATCTAGTTACAAGCTTTAGGCTAAAAACAAACAGAACATCGTTAACTAGTCGTAGCAGCGAAGCTTGGTGAAACTTCCGGTCCAAAGGCATCCTTGAGTGTAGATCACAAACCAACTACCAGTCTCAACACCACTGCAAGTCAAGAAATCTGCACACCGCCAGATGTGTGCAGGCCATGGTCAGCACCAATGAGCTTTAGTGGAAAATAGAAAATAAGGGATCTGGCGATCCTAATAGTTTGGCTGTAGTTTGCATCCTAGCGCATGCAGCAAGGCAATAAAAGTGTAGTAAGTATATATATATATCATCTCAAACCCAAACCACGTCTCACCTCTCATCACAAGTATCACATGTATCCACATATCTCATCACTCATCATCCCTCGCATCACCCTCAATCTCTCAGTCTAGGCGATGAGGCGGCCTCCGCACGCCCCTCATCTCAACGGCCTCCAGCCGGACCTATCTTTGGGGGAGAGAAGCAGAAGAAGAGAGAGACTAGTGAGCTGAACTCTGCACACAGGTAAGTGATCATAACCGAGATCGCGGCTATACGTATAGATTGTGAAACTCTGCAGAGTGTACACCGTTACCCCACATGAACACGGTCAACGAATCACCGTCAACAATGAACATCACCGCCACAACTAGGCCGACTAACACTAGTCCTGTCCACCAGCCGGAGTGAAGATATAGGAGTGCCACCTCATAAGCTGGGGTCGTGTCATTCGAGGTAATATGGAGTAAACTCCACCCTCCTTACACTAATTGCACAGGGTCACCGACCGCGTGCCTACTAACTCCCACAGAGACTGGTGGTCGCCTGCACATTGTTGGGCAACGAGCCATACCCACTTAGGCATGTGGTGTGTACGAAAAGAACCCGTGATTTATGGTTGCAACCTACAACAGTTCCTAGGTTGGCCAGAGCGAGCTCCTTCCACCAAACCGTGTGCCTCAAGCACAAGACTCACCAATCCGAGGTGATCTATCCATCCACCAACTCCTCATACCAATGCCCCTCAGGGACCGTCGTCCCTCCAGGACTCTGTGTTCCCGCCACAGGAACTACCTTTGGTGCACTCCGTACACCACAACATCGTCTCACTCCAGCCAGTATCTCCAAAGAATCAGGTCGAGGGCAAGGAATATCTCCAGATCTCCTTATATCACCACCACCCACTCGGGATTCACCGCTCCCGTCACGTATCGAACCAAACCCGCGGGGGTGCCCCACGGCAAAACCCCACTCGCCATCCACATATCACCAAACCATCCATCACACATCACATAACAAGGCATTTATGTAATTATGACGGAAGTAAATGCAAGCAAGCAGGCAGGTATATATATAAGTGCGAGCGCGGAGCTGGGTAATCAGGGTGAAGTGGTTTCAAACAAGGCATACTTGGCTCAGGCAAGGCATGCATCTCTATACTAGCAAATGAATAAAATAAAAGCGCTAGCATTTCTACTTTGCAATGTCTAATAGGTTCTCTAAATAAGGGTGCTGCCATGACACCTGCGGTGTAGAGGAAGTAGTGGTACGCGTCTCCGGAAGTCGAGGTCGTCCGCCCTCATGGTCCATCTCCTCTGAGGGTGTCGTCGGATCCATCCAAACTCGAGTCGTTGCTACGCAAAGACAAAGACGATGACGACCACTAAGAAGAAGCAAATAAAACCGCAATAAAATCTAACTCAACTAAACTTGAAAACAGTACTAGGAGGTAGAGTAGGATTTTAGGAAAATTATGCAACTAGTTTCATAATTTTTGGAGACTAGGATAAATTTTTGACAAATTTTTGAAGGTCGATAGAATTCCTAAAACGGAAAAGAAAGTACACGGTTCAGGGACTTGGGCTTGCAAAATGCTGGTCGGGTGAGCCTTTTGGCCAGCAATAGGGAGAGAGGGGAAAGTTCTTATCGGCCGGCCTTTGGGCTCTATGTCACCCACAATGGGAAGGGAAAACGGGAGACCGAGTGCCCTGCACGTGTTCGACGCAATGCCCGGAGGCTCGCCGAGGTGTTCGGTCCTTACAAAGAGGGGGTCAAGGCTGGTCCTTTGGTGTTCACCGATGGCTTGAGAGCGACGGCGAGAAAGAAAAGGCAGTTGTGGTGGTTAACACCGGTGCAGTGCATGACGTTGCCATAATCGACGAAAACGTCGTCGGTCCGATCCGAGTTCCAAGGTGAACATGGCCGTGTCTCGACGAGGAGCCGAAAGGGCTCGGCGACGAGTCTTCTGCCCAACGTAGCAGGCCAGGTTTGTGCCGCTGTTGGGTGGCCACGTACCAGAGCGGCGAGCGGCCATGAAAGGCTTCGCCTTGGTCTCTTGGAAGCCAGGCGAGAGCAAGGCCGTGGTGATGAAGTGTTGTGCTAGTGCTCATGGAGCTCGTATGAGTACGCAGGCTTTTGTCCGCCGTGCGTGCGTGCACGTGCGACAAGGCAGTGTGGATGCGGCGGCCGATGTGAGCTATGTGGCCGGCCGCGACATGCCTGTGTGTGTGCTGGTGCAAAACAAGGCCACGACGGGCGTGAGCGCACTGGTGTGCTCGCGGGGAGTGCGGTGCGACGGCACCGGTGTTCGTGCGGCTGCGTGTCGAGGCTCGGCCGCACTGCTTAGCATGCGGGCGCGTAATCCCGACGGCCCTGGAAGGCTTGGCCTTGGCCAGTATAGTGTACTGGTGAGGACTTGGCACATGGCGACCGCGAGTGTCGCGACGGTGTTGGTGCTGTGCAAAAGAGTGGTGACCAGAGACGACGTCGAAGGCCGGAACAAGCATCGATGGACGACCAAGGCGAAAAGGTAGGGCTTTGGGTCCGCCATGCTTACCGGAGAGCTTGCTGTCGGGAGAACGCGTGGTGCTGGTTGGGTCCGGTGCAGGCTGGGCGTGGTCGCGTCGTCGGCACGACCGTGGCCCCGTTCTCGCCGTAGTCCGACACAGTGGCTCACGTCGAGGTGGTGACTGATGATGGCGGCTTCAGGCTCGGATCGACGCGGCGTCGCTCCCTGGCGTGGCGCCGTAGTGAGCAACGACGAGACGGTCAAGGAACAAAAGAAAAGGGGCGCCTTTGGTTTGCCGAGGCTCACCGTGGGCAGTGGCGAGGACGTGGATGCCGGCGAACGCGGACGTCGTGTCTTGCACAGCCTGACGCGACAGCGAGATGTGGTCGGGATGGAGGGCTCGCCGAGGGGGCTTCTGCAGCTTGGAGGCAGACCGGAGCGAGGCCGGATCTCGCTCACAGGCGGGTGTCCGAAGCTCCGCGTCGCTGCTGCACGGACGACGCCGAGGCGAGGGCACGACGACGTTGCTGGCGTCGCTGGGCCGACCACGAGGGCTGGCGGCGAGGGTGCCCAAACGGTGCGGTCGCGGCTTCCGCCGCAATGCCGTGGCGAGCGCGCGCAGACCTGGCGAGGGCGAGGACGAAGCAAGGACAAGACAGTGGCAGCTGGAGGGGGAGTGGCGAGGAGCGGCGACTGGCGAGGGGTTTTTATATCCCGCAGGCTAGGGCTTCGCAGGGAAGGGGTGTCCAAGGGACGGCGACGATCCTCAGCTCACGTGCCGCCGGATGCGTGGCGTACATCCACGGCGTGGGTAGGTAGCCAGCCCGAGAAGCTTCGCGAAGGCAAGGCTCGGGTGCGGGGGTTTTATGTCCGCGTGTTGCGTGGCTCTGCGGACGGAAAGCAAGCGGCCTCGATGGAAAGCAGAGAAGAGGGAGGCGCTGGGAGGAGGAAGGAGACGTAGGCGTTCACGGAAAAAAGACGGGCTAGGCGTCCTCCTTGACTGACTCGCGGGCGCGGCTGACGGCGCTTCCCATTGCGCGTCGCGAGCGACACCCGAGGAGAGCAGCGGCGGCTTCATACGCGGACGTACTGGGCTTGGGCTGGCAGGTGGGTCCGTGCTGCACAGGGGCATGCAGTCGCTGCTTGCGGTGCCAGCGCTTGCACACGCGCGTGCTGGGCCGAAGGAGAGGTGGGCCGGTGGCTGCCTGTGCAGCGTGAGGGGTGTATGGCCGATGGGTATACAGGCTTGGGATTGGGCAGTGTGTGTTGTTCGTTTCAGGTTTTGGCTGCTGTACGTACAGGCTTCAGCTCATACTTATGTGCTAAAGGAAACAAGCTGGGCAGCAACATGCTGGATCAGGGAGGCAGCTGTTGCTAGCTGCTAGCGATTGTGCCTGGGTACGTACACGAACGTACGTGTGGAGCTTGTGTGACTGCAGATAGCTGGAAAGGAAACATTGCCATAAGTGATAAAGATTAGATACTTGCCGGTGTTAGATTAGCCTTCACGTGCTTCGCGAAACTAAGCAACCGAACACAGGTGTAAGGAAGGTCGTGCAGCCTGCTAGCCAATTGATTAAGGAGAAAGGATCATCTATTTTCTACACAAGGATTTGTGAGGAATGACTACCTCCAAGCACAACCAAACCAACAAATCACACATGCATCTATACTATATGCGTGCACATAATTATTATAAATTCGGTTGAATAAAGATATGTGAGATTAGGGTTTTTGTTTTAGAAAATATAAATCATGGCGAGGTGAACCTGTGTTGAATTCGAGCGGAGCTTGAATTCAATTCAATTTAATTTATTAAGAAATATTTTATTTGTGAAAAATTCCTTCGCCATGGTATTGACATAGTCAACAACATGACAGAGGTGTTGATGTTGCAAAAGATTTTGAAATCATGATTTTGAATTCGAGACTAGAAGGGGAAAAAGGTTGCTTTAGTTTGTCTACACAACTACATGCATCACACATTGCAACGAAAATTTTTGAAAGCTCGGATTTTTATTACTCAGAAACACGGAATGTTACAGTCCTCCCCCTTACAAGAATCTCGTCCTCGAGATTAAGGCGATGCTCAGTCAGTGAAGAGGTGGGGATGCTGCTTCCGAAGCTCTTCTTCTTTCTCCCATGTAGCTTCTCTTTCAGCGTGGTTGCTCCACTGAACTTTGCAGAAGGGGATGGTTGTTCTTCTTGTCTCCTTGACAGCTCGATCTAGGATCTTCACTGGGTGTTCGACGTACTCCAGCGTGTCTTGTAGATCCAGGGCTTCTGTGTGAACCTGTTCTTCTAGCACTCGCAAGCATTTCCTTAGCTGTGAGACATGGAACACGGGGTGCACTCCAGCTAGGTTAGCTGGTAGTTCCAACTTGTATGCAAGCTTCCCAATTTTCTTTAAGATCTTGTAGGGACCCACAAAACGAGGTGCTAACTTCCCTTTCACATGAAACCTCACGGTGCCTCTGAGAGGTGAAACTTTTAGATACACATAATCTCCAACTTCGAAGGTGAGATCCCTTCTTCTCTTGTCAGCATAGCTCTTCTGTCGAGTCTGTGCTATCTTCAGGTTATCTCTGACTTTGGCTACTTGCTCTTCTGCATCTTTTATCATTGCTGGTCCAAAGAATTGTCTTTCTCCAACTTCTGACCACATAAGCGGGGTGTTGCATTTTCTGCCGTACAATGCTTCAAAGGGTGATATCTTCAAGCTGGCCTGGTAACTATTGTTGTAGGAGAACTCAGCAAAAGACAAGCTTTTCTCCCAATCTTTACCATAGGTCATCACACAAGCTCTAAGCAAGTCTTCCAAGATTTGATTCACTCTTTCAGTCTGACCATCAGTCTAGGGGTGGAAAGCAGTACTGAAATCCAATGAGGTACCCATAGCAACATGAAAACTCTTCCAGAACTTAGCTGTGAACTGAGGTCCTCGATCTGACACAATACTCTTGGGAGCTCCATGTAGACGCAAAATATTATCAATGTATAGCTCTGCTAGCTTATCCACAGAGTAACCAGTCTTGACCGGAATGAAGTGAGCCACTTTGGTCAAATGATCCACAATTACCCATATCGAGTCATGTCCCTTTTGAGAGCGGGGAAGACCGACTATGAAGTCCATACTAATATCATCCCACTTCCATAATGGAATATCCAAGGGTTGGAGTAGTCCAGCGGGTCTCTGATGTTCAGCTTTCACTCTCTGACAGATATCACAATGTGCCACATAAGAAGCTATATCGGCCTTCATAGACTTCCACCAGAATCTGCTTCTGAGATCACAATACATCTTGGTACATCCAGGGTGGATTGAGTATTTTGAATTATGTGCCTCTGATAAGATAACATCATGAATTTGCTGATCCTGAGGAACACATATCCGTTGTTTCAGCCACAAGGTTCCTTGTTCATCAATTCTGTAGTCTTGACATTGACCTTTCTTCATGGAGATTTTGATCTTCTTGATTTCAGGGCATTTCTTTTGAGCTTCTCTGATCTTATCTTCTAGGGTGTAGGTGACTTGGAGGCTGTGTAGGTAACCACTGTCATAAGCTTCAATTCTTAGCTTTTCAAACTCATCATGTAACTCAGGCAATCGGTCTTTGGCAACCAAACTATTGCAATAACTCTTTCTGCTCAAGGCATCAGCCACAACATTTGCTTTACCAGGATGGTAATGAATTTCCAAATCATAGTCCTTGATCAATTCTAGCCATCTTCTTTGTCTCACGTTTAGCTCATTCTGTGTGAAGAAATACTTGAGACTCTTGTGATCGGTGTAAAAGTCACACTTGTTACTGATCAAGTAGTGTCTCCAAATCTTGAGAGCATGGGCAACTGCAGCTAACTCAAGATCATGTGTGGGGTAGTTCTTCTCATGATCTCTCAACTGTCGTGAAGCAAATGCGATCACTCTATCATTCTGCATGAGAACACATCCTAACCCTTGCTTGGAAGCATCACAATATACCACGAAGTTCTGATGAATATCAGGTAAGGCGAGGATGGGAGTGGTCGTGAGTCTTCTTTTAAGCTCTTGGAAACTCTTCTCACGTGCCTCAGTCCAAACTAATGGAGCATTCTTCTATAACAAACCAGTCATTGGCTTTGCAATCTTGGAAAAGTTCTCAATGAATCGACGATAATATCCAGCTAATCCAAGGAAACTCCTGATATCAGTGACATTCTGAGGTTGCTTCCATTCTGAGACTGCCTCAATCTTGGCAGGATCAACTGCAACACCATCTGCTATCAGCACATGTCCAAGAAAAGCAACTTTCTCAAGCCAGAACTCACACTTCTCAAACTTGGCATATAACTGATTTTGCCTTAGCTTCTCAAGTACAACTCTGAGGTGCTGCTCATGTTCTTCAGCTGTCTCTGAATAGATCAAGATGTCATCAATGAAAACCACAACAAACTTGTCCAATTCTTCCATGAAGACCTTGTTCATCATGTTCTTGAAGTATGCGGGTGCATTAGTCAACCCGAAGGATACAACCATGAACTCATACTGACCATATCGAGTGTCCTCAGGTTTGATCTTCATTTGATGGTAACCAGATCTCAAGTCAATCTTGGAGAAGTACTTGGCATTTCCCAACTGATCAAGCAAGTCATCAATGCGAGGCAAGGGATACTTGTTCTTGATTGTGACGGCATTCAGACTGCGATAATCAACACACATGCGCATAGAACCATCTTTCTTTTTCACAAAGAGAACGGGTGATCCCCAAGGTCATGCACTAGGTCTAATAAAACCTTTTTCCATTAACTCTTGCAGCTGCTTCTTGAGCTCTGTCAATTCATCGGCTGCCATTCTGTATGGGCGCTTGGCTATTGGCCCAGTTCCAGGGACTAGGTCAATTACAAACTCAATCTCCCGATCAGGTGGCATTCCTGGCAACTCATCTGGAAAGACGTCTGGATACTCACAGACTACTGGCATACTCTCCAATGTCTTCTCTATCAAGGCATGAAGTTCAACTTTCTTCTCATCTACCATTCTAAGCTCCGCATCGATTTGCACTCTCATGCCACTTGGGTGCTCTACACTGACTGATCTAGGGAAGCAAGATATCAAACCCTTGTGTTTGGTCAACCAATCCATTCCCAGTATCACATCTATGTCACCATCTGATTTCAGCACTATCAGATCTGCATAGAACACTTGTTCTGCTATCATGATCTTCACATTCTTGCATTCCAGAGTGCAGCTGACATCTCCAAGGGGGGAGCTCGTGATCATTGATCTGCTTCGTCGTTCAGCAGGAAGAAGTTGTTGTTGCACAAACTTTGAAGAGATATAGGAGTAGGTAGCACCCGAGTCGAAAAGGACTATAGCTGGGGCTCCTTCTACATCTAGCTTTCCAAGCACAACTTCCGATGAATCCATTGCTTTTTCTGACGTCACATGATTGAGTCTTCCATTTTCTCTGGCAGGTACTACTTGTATGCTTTGGGTTGATGATCGTTGCTCAAGTAGTCCCAACTGAGCTGATGGTTGATATTGAGGACAAACATGTGCCTTATGGCCAATCCTGTGACATGCGTGGCAAACCACAACAACTTGCTTCTTCTTTTTCTTCTTGCTTCTCATGCATTGGGCTTGAGTTCCCATACTTGGTTCAGGAAGAGGCTCCATATGATGATGATGATGGACTGCCTGTGGTAGATAGCAAAGTTGTCCCTGGGCTTGCTGGGGAGGGGGTCCAGGTAGCATTCTATCTACAAGCTTGAGCCTTTGAGTGCTTGAGCTCGCAGGTCTTGATTGAATTCTCTTTTGCTTCTCATTGCGAAGCGCTTGCTTCTCGATCTCAATCTCTTTCAGATTCATCTCTGTAATGTGAGCCTTGTTTATCATCTCCCTTAGAGTTGGACAGATGTGGCCTGCGAGACTGCTTCTGATAGGTTGGGTCAAACCCTTCATGAAGTGATAGCGCCTCTGCTTCTCAGTGTGGGTGTCTTCAGGTGCATACCGCATCAACTGGATGAACTTGTTGGTGTACTCATGGACTGACATTGTATCCATCTTAAGGTTTCTAAACTCTTCGGCTCTTGCATCGATGGCTCCTTCCATGAGGAGATGCTCGCAAAATGCCTATGCAAACTCTATCCAACCAATGTTGGCGGGGTCAGGATGGATAGCGCAAAAGCATTCCCACCAAGCGCTAGCAATTCCTCTGAGCTGATAGGTGGAGATGTTCACACCTTCCTTGTCGGTGCTCTTGATGTGCATAAGTCTTCTTTTGATTCCATGTAACCAGTCATCTGCTTCAATCAGGTTGTCTGCATGGTCGAATGTAGGAGGTTGCAGCTTGAAGAACTCCTTAAGCTTCTTGCTGAAAGGTATTCGAGATGGTTCAGGTGTCATTGCATCAACAAGCTTTTGTAGCACATGGGTCTGACGTGCTATGGCCGAAGTCAAGCTGAGTGCTTCTGTGCTTTCAGGTTCAGGACTCTGATCATGCTCTGGATGTTCAAAGGTCACATCAGGGTCAACATCCATCGGACTCTCCAAACTCATGCATGGATCAGTGTTGCGACTGCTAAGCTGTCTGGCTCGAGGCTTCCGGTTCTGCAACCTTGATATCCTTCGGTGGGTCGGCATTTGATGACAAGAGGGTAGGTATGGCTTAGATCAGGTTTACTAAAGGGGAAGGCACACACAAGCAATCAGAAAACCGTGCTATCCTACACTCAAACATAAGAAACACAGGACACACAAGAGCCAAAACACTCAAGCAGCATTACAAACCTATAATCACACAACTAGCTAGTCGGAAGGTCATGGTAGGGAGGTCCACTAACCGTCAACTTCTTCGATTAGGGAGGTCAAATAGCATTCAAATCCAAGGATAAGATGGGGAGACAAGTGTTTTCACCAAAGTTTTAGAATAGATAGACTCGTTGGCTTCTAGACTAACGTCCAGTTCTAAGTTTGCGACCTACAGTCAAGTATGACTCTGATACCACCTGAAGCGAACCGGGATTTCTAAAATAGAAATTCCGACTCTCTTGCCCCTCTGTGATAGTCCCAGGATACCTCAGCTATCACGGGCATGCAATTTTCAGATGTTTACAAAGTCATACAACACATCAGAGTACAAAGACTAAGCCTAATACAAGGATCTAGTTACAAGCTTTAGGCTAAAAACAAACAGAACACCGTTAACTAGTCGTAGCAGCGAAGGTTGGTGAAACTTCCGGTCCAAAGGCATCCTTGAGTGTAGATCACAAACCAACTACCAGTCTCAACACCACTGCAAGTCAAGAAATCTGCACACCGCCAGATGTGTGTAGGCCATGGTCAGCACCAATGAGCTTTAGTGGAAAATAGAAAATAAGGGATCTGGCGATCCTAATAGTTTGGCTGTAGTTTGCATCCTAGCGCATGCAGCAAGGCAATAAAAGTGTAGTAAGTATATATATATCATCTCAAACCCAAACCACGTCTCACCTCTCATCACAAGTATCACATGTATCCACATATCTCATCACTCATCATCCCTTGCATCACCCTCAATCTCTCAGTCTAGGCGATGAGGCGGCCTCCGCACGCCCCTCATCTCAACGGCCTCCAGCCGGACCTATCTTTGGGGGAGAGAAGCAGAAGAAGAGAGAGACTAGTGAGCTGAACTCTGCACATAGGTAAGTGATCATAACCGAGATCGCGGCTATACGTATAGATTGTGAAACTCTGCAGAGTGTACACCGTTACCCCACATGAACACGGTCAACGAATCACCGTCAACAATGAACATCACCGCCACAACTAGGCCGACTAACACCAGTCCTGTCCACCAGCCGGAGTGAAGATATAGGAGCGCCACCTCATAAGCTGGGGTCGTGTCATTTGAGGTAATATGGAGTAAACTCCACCCTCCTTACACTAATTGCACAGGGTCACCGACCGCGTGCCTACTAACTCCCACAGAGACTGGTGGTCGCCTGCACATTGTTGGGCAACGAGCCATACCCACTTAGGCATGTGGTGTGTACGAAAAGAACCCGTGATTTATGGTTGCAACCTACAACAGTTCCTAGGTTGGCCAGAGCGAGCTCCTTCCACCAAACCGTGTGCCTCAAGCACAAGACTCACCAATCCGAGGTGATCTATCCATCCACCAACTCCTCATACCAATGCCCCTCAGGGACCGTCGTCCCTCTAGGACTCTGTGTTCCCGCCACAGGAACTACCTTTGGTGCACTCCGTACACCACAGCATCCTCTCACTCCAGCCAGTATCTCCAAAGAATCAGGTCGAGGGCAAGGAATATCTCCAGATCTCCTTATATCACCACCACCCACTCGGGATTCACCGCTCCCGTCACGTATCGAACCAAACCCGCGGGGGTGCCCCACGGCAAAACCCCACTCGCCATCCACATATCACCAAACCATCCATCACACATCACATAACAAGGCATTTATGTAATTATGACGGAAGTAAATGCAAGCAAGCAGGCAGGTATATATATAAGTGCGAGCGCGGAGCTGGGTAATCAGGGTGAAGTGGTTTCAAACAAGGCATACTTGGCTCAGGCAAGGCATGCATCTCTATACTAGCAAATGAATAAAATAAAAGCGCTAGCATTTCTACTTTGCAATGTCTAATAGGTTCTCTAAATAAGGGTGCTGCCATGACACCTGCGGTGTAGAGGAAGTAGTGGTACGCGTCTCCGGAAGTCGAGGTCGTCCGCCCTCATGGTCCATCTCCTCTGAGGGTGTCGTCGGATCCATCCAAACTCGAGTCGTTGCTACGCAAAGACAAAGACGATGACGACCACTAAGAAGAAGCAAATAAAACCGCAATAAAATCTAACTCAACTAAACTTGAAAACAGTACTAGGAGGTAGAGTAGGATTTTAGGAAAATTATGCAACTGGTTTCATAATTTTTGGAGACTAGGATAAATTTTTGACAAATTTTTGAAGGTGGATAGAATTCCTAAAACGGAAAAGAAAGTACACGGTTCAGGGACTTGGGCTTGCAAAATGCTGGTCGGGTGAGCCTTTTGGCCAGCAATAGGGAGAGAGGGGAAAGTCCTTATCGGCCGGCCTTTGGGCTCTATGTCACCCACAATGGGAAGGGAAAACGGAAGACCGAGTGCCTTGCACGTGTTCGACGCAATGCCCGGAGGCTCGCCGAGGTGTTCGGTCCTTACAAAGAGGGGGTCAAGGCTGGTCCTTTTGTGTTCACCGATGGCTTGACAGCGACGGCGAGAAAGAAAAGGCAGTTGTGGTGGTTAACACCGGTGCAGTGCATGACGTTGCCATAATCGACGAGAACGTCGTCGGTCCGATCCGAGTTACAAGGTGAACATGGCCGTGTCTCGACGAGGAACCGAAAGGGCTCGGTGACGAGTCTTCTGCCCAACGTAGCAGGCCAGGTTTGTGCCGCTGTTGGGTGGCCACGTACCAGAGCGGCGAGCGGCCATGAAAGGCTTCGCCTTGGTCTCTTGGAAGCCAGGCGAGAGCAAGGCCATGGTGATGAAGTGTTGTGCTAGTGCTCATGGAGCTCATATGAGTACGCAGGCTTTTGTCCACCGTGCGTGCGTGCACGTGCGACAAGGCAGTGTGGATGCGGCGGCCGATGTGAGCTATGTGGCCGGCCGCGACATGCCTGTGTGTGTGCTGGTGCAGAACAAGGCCACGACGGGCGTGAGTGCACTGGTGTGCTCGCGGGGAGTGCGGTGCGACGACACCGGTGTTCGTGCGGCTGCGTGTCGAGGCTCGGCCACACTGCTTAGCATGCGGGCGCGTAATCCCGACGACCCTGGAAGGCTTGGCCTTGGCCAGTATAGTGTACTGGTGAGGACTTGGCACATGGCGACCGCGAGTGACGCGACGGTGTTGGTGCTGTGCAAAAGAGTGGTGACCAGAGCCGGCGTCGAAGGCCGGAACAAGCATCGATGGACGACCAAGGCGAAAAGGTAGGGCTTTGGGTCCGCCATGCTTACCGGAGAGCTTGCTACCGGGAGAACGCGTGGTGCCGGTTGGGTCCGGTGCAGGCAGGGCGTGGTCGCGTCGTCGGCACGACCGTGGCCCCGTTCTCGCCGTAGTCCGACACAGTGGCTCACGTCGAGGTGGTGACTGATGATGGCGGCTTCAGGCTCGGATCGACGCGGCGTCGCTCCCTGGCGTGGCGCCGTAGTGAGCAACGACGAGACAGTCAAGGAACAAAAGAAAAGGGGCGCCTTTGGTTTGCCGAGGCTCACCGTGGGCAGTGGCGAGGACGTGGATGCCGGCGAACGCGGACGTCGTGTCTTGCACAGCCTGACGCGACAGCGAGATGTGGTCGGGATGGAGGGCTCGCCGAGGGGGCTTCTGCAGCTTGGAGGCAGACCGGAGCGAGGCCGGATCTCGCTCACAGGCGGGTGTCCGAAGCTCCGCGTCGCTGCTGCACGGACGACGCCGAGGCGAGGGCACGACGACGCTGCTGGCGTCGCTGGGCCGACCACGAGGGCTGGCGGCGAGGGTGCCCAAACGGTGCGGTCGCGGCTTCCGCCGCAATGCCGTGGCGAGCGCGCGCAGACCTGGCGAGGGCGAGGACGAAGCAAGGACAAGACAGTAGCAGCTGGAGGGGGAGTGGCGAGGAGCGGCGACTGGCGAGGGGTTTTTATTTCCCGCAGGCTAGGGCTTCGCAGGGAAGGGGTGTCCAAGGGACGGCGACGATCCTCGGCTCACGTGCCGCCGGACGCGTGGCGTACATCCACGGCGTGGGTAGGTAGCCAGCCCGAGAAGCTTCGCGAAGGCAAGGCTCGGGTGCGGGGGTTTTCTGTCCGCGTGTTGCGTGGCTCTGCGGACGGAAAGCAAGCGGCCTCGACGGAAAGCAGAGAAGAGGGAGGCGCTGGGAGGAGGAAGGAGACGGAGGCGTTCACGGAAAGAAGACGGGCTAGGCGTCCTCCTTGACTGACTCGCGGGCCCGGCTGACGGTGCTTCCCATTGCGCGTACTGCGTACGCGAGCGACACCCGAGAGGAGCAGCGGCGGCTTCATACGCGGACGTACTGGGCTTGGGCTGGCAGGTGGGTCCGTGCTGCACAGGGGCATGCAGTCGCTGCTTGCGGTGCCAGCACTTGCACACGCGCGTGCTGGGCCGAAGGAGAGGTGGGCCGGTGGCTGCCTGTGCCGCGTGAGGGGTGTATGGCCGATGGGTATACAGGCTTGGGATTGGGCAGTGTGTGTTGTTCGTTTCAGGTTTTGGCTGCTGTACGTACAGGCTTCAGCTCATACTTATGTGCTAAAGGAAACAAGCTGGGCAGCAACATGCTGGATCAAGGAGGCAGCTGTTGCTAGCTGCTAGCGATTGTGCCTGAGTACGTACACGAACGTACGTGTGGAGCTTGTGTGACTGCAGATAGCTGGAAAGGAAACATTGCCATAAGTGATAAAGATTAGATACTTGCCGGTGTTAGATTAGCCTTCACGTGCTTCGCGAAACTAAGCAACAGAACACAGGTGTAAGGAAGGTCGAGCAGCCTGCTAGCCAATTGATTAAGGAGAAAGGATCATCTATTTTCTATCTGAGGAATGACTACTCCAAGCACAACCAAAACAACAAATCACACATGCATCTATACTATATGCGTGCACATAATTATTGTAAATTCGGTTGAATAAAGATATGTGAGATTAGGGTTTTTGTTTTAGAAAATATAAATCATGGCGAGGTGAACCTGTGTTGAATTCGAGCGGAGCTTGAATTCAACTCAATTTAATTTATTAAGAAATATTTTATTTGTGAAAAATTCCTTCGCCATGGTGTTGACATAGTCAACAACATGACAGAGGTGTTGATGTTGCAAAAGATTTTGAAATCATGATTTTAAATTCGAGACTAGAAGGGGAAAATGGTTGCTTTAGTTTGTCTACACAACTACATGCATCACACATTGCAACGAAAATTTTTGAATGCTCGGATTTTTAATACTCAGTAACACGGAATGTTACAACCGTCATAGGGCCGGTACTACCGACCTTCGGTGGTACCGAGGCCATGAGGGAGTTTGGATGCTCTCTGTGTAGATCCAATATTGGCCTGTCAGTAGTACCGCCATAGGGCCGGTACTACCGACCGTTGGAAGTTCCGAAGGCGAAGAAGTTCGGGGCTCTCTATGTAGTCCCCAGTTTGGCCTGTCGGTAGTACCGCCATAGGGCCGGTACTACCGACCGTCGGTGGTACCGACCCGGGGACGGTTGTTCGTTTGGTCAACGCTCCGTGTAACGGCTATAAGTGAGGTAGTCGGTACTACCGCCCAAGGGGGTCGGTACTACCGACCGAAGCGCAGAAAAGGGGAAACGACTAGTTTGTGGCTCCCCTCTATATATAGTCGTGATAACCGGCCTTGGGCTGGTTGGTGAAGTTGGCTAAGCACTCCATAGCCTTGGTGGCTTATGTGGATGTGCTAGCGACCCCTCTAACACACATATGCTTTAGTGCTTATCCGATTATGTGAGAGAGCGATCCTAGTGCGTTGCTTTGAGAGATAGCATCGATAGGCACTAGGTGTTCGAGTTGCAAGCCGGTGGTGCTTATTACTCTTGGAGGTTGCCACCTCCTAGACGGCTTGGTGCTTGTCTCTGTCGTGAAGCCCGCGTCAAGATTGTGTGTGGCTCCGGAGAAGCTTTGTGAGGGGCATTGTGCTCGCCCCTCGGGAGATCGCGAAGAGCAACTCTAGTGGATAAGAGGCGTGAAGAGCGCCAAGTGGTCCGGCCGGATCAAAAGCTAGAGCTCTTGGTGAGCACTCCATCGTGGAGAGAGTGACTTAGGGTCACCACTAGCAAGAGGATCGGCGGCAACCTTCGGCTTGCTTCAACGGGGACTAGCTTGGTGGCAACCAAGTGAACCTCGGGATAAAATCTTGTGTCCCCATCTCTTGTTGCTCTTATTGTTCTTGTTTCCTTGCATATTACGCTTGTTTGTGTTCTTCGTATTCTTCCTCCCTCCTTCACTCTATCTTAGGTTGGGAAGACTCGATCTACCATTTGGCAAGGAACCAAGACTTGGGGAAGCTACATTCGTCATCTACATCATCTAGGGAAGTGGGGTAATTGCTAGATCTGAGATTGCATCCCATCCCCTTCGATCTCGTAGCTCCCTGCAGGTGCTCGGTAGTACCGGCCGTAAAGCCCGGTAGTACCGGTGTCGGTAGTACCGGCCTAGCAGCCCGGTAGTACCGACTGCCTGTTGTTTACACTAGCCTGTATTGCAATATTTATTCTTGTGCTAGTGTTTAGTTGCTTAGTTTGTGTAGCTAAGTTGAGCTCTCTAATTTGGCTTGTGTAGCCTTGTTATTGAACATTGCTAGTGAGCTTAGGCTTTGTGCTTTGCTTGCTAGATTGCATAGGAGCTCCCCCGTGCTTGAAGTACTAGTTGCATAGGCTTGTGTGACCTTGCTTTTAGAATTGGTTAGGTGAGATCTAGCTAGCCCGACACCATATTTGCATTGTTAAGAATCTTTTGTAAGGTGTCAAAGAGTATAGGTAGAAGGGTATAGTCTTGGCTAGACCGATAGTTTTAATTCCGCATTTGTTTCGGTTAGCCGCTCCGATTAAGTTTAATTTTAAAAAGGACTATTCACCCCCCCTCTAGTCCGCCATCTCGACCCTTCAAGTGGTATCAAAGCTAGGTCTTTCATTTGTGGTCTTTACCGACCCGAGAGGATGGCGACTTATGGGCTAGGCATTAATTGTCCACACATTTTTGATGGCACTCACTTTACACGTTGGAAAACTTGGATGATATGCAATTTCAAGTTTATTTGCCCTCAAATGTGGTGGATCGTAGATGTAGGCTTTTCTCATGTGTTGGATGAAACAAATCTAACTCAAGCACAAGAGAAATGCCTAGATCTCGAGTGCCAAGCTACTAACATCATTTTTAGATCTTTGCATGATGATATCTTTAGTGAAATCATGGATATGGAGTCCTCCCATAACATGTGGAAGTATCTCAATGACAAGTATGAGAGTGCTCCAATTGATGATGATGTTAGTGAGCCCAAGGAAGAGGCACACGAGGTGGTTGAGCAAGATCACAACTCCGTGATTGTGGAAGATTGCTCCACCTCAAGCTCAAGTGATGCAAGTGATGATGATATTCCAAGCACACTTGATGATGATGGTTCATGCTCCGGCTATGAGAGTGATACTTCTTTGAGCTCTCCAACCACTACATCACATTGCTTCATGTTACACGGTGACACTAAGGTTTGCAAAGCTAATGTGATTGATCTTAATGCATATGAGGAGCTCTTGAGTAAATATGCTAGCATGACCATCGCTTTAGAAAATGAGATGTCTAAAAATGCAAAATTGACAAAAGAAAACTCATTTCTAAAGAATGCATGTGAACAACAAAAGCATCTACTTTATGTTACTACTTGTTCACATGATGAGCTAAAATTGACTCATGAGGAACTATGTGTTGCTCATGATAACTTGGTACAAGATCATGCTTTTCTCACTAAGAAGCTTTCTAATGAAGAATCTAAAACTAGTGAGAGCTCATCATTTGGGTCAAATGATCAATCACATATTTGTGCTCACCCATGTGATGTGGAGAAGAAGCATGTATCCACCTCTTGCAATGATTTATTATCTATGCCATGTTCTTCACATATAGATGCTTGTTCTACTTCTATGTCTTGTGGGACTAACATTTTGAAGGAGAACAACCAGCTCAAAAGTAAAGTGAAGAATTTGAGCAACAAGTTAGAGAGGTGGTGTAGATCAAAAGTCACCCATGAGCACATGATGAAGAATCAAAGAAGCTATGGTGACAAGAGTGGCATTGGCTTCAACAAAAGAAATGTCAAAGGCAAGAGATGGGGCAAGAGAAGACATGAAAGAGAAATGAAGAAGCAAGAACAAGAAAAGCTATCTCATTTCATGTGCTATCAATGCCATGAGATGGGACATCATGCAAAAGCTTGCCCCAACAAGAAGAAGCCCCAAGATCAAATCAAGATCAACCATGAAGATGGTGATATGAAGAAGAAAACAAGAAGGGGTGGAAGAGCAAGGCATCCAACTCATATCCAAGATGCCAAGATGATGATGAGCAAGAATGAAGAAAGGAAGAAAGATTTGGCTCACATCAAGTGCTACAGTTGTGATGAATTGGGCCACCTAGCTTTGGGTTGTCCAAACAAGCTTGAGGAGAAGGCTCAAGCAAACAAGAAGAAGCAAGGCAATGAGAAGCAAAACATGAGCAAGGAAGAGAAGGCTCAATCAAAAAGAATTTGCTACTCATGTTGGGAAAGGGGACACATGGCTAATTCATGACTTCTAAGCTGATTTCAATTGATAATGTTAATGTGCTTAGAAAGGATGAAAATGGTGCCTCTTTGGTTGCTATTGCAAAACATCCCGCTATCCATACTAAGGCAATGCCTAAGTATGTTGCTCCTAACTTGAGAGGACCCAAACTAGTTTGGGTACCATCAAAAAGTGGATGAATGTGTGTAGGTACCATGGCATTGGAGACTTGATTCAATTAATTCCATATTATTCATTATATGATTGAGTCAAGTAATGAAGCTTAGTGCTATCCAAACCCAATGCCAAGACAAAAGAGTGAAGTCCAAGTGCAAAACATACAAGTGCAAAAGATCAAGTTGTGGTGGTTGATTCGAAATATTTGAAGGCTTGCAAATGATAGATGAAGAAGCTTGCTATTTGATGATCATGAGCTACTAAGGTATATCTCTAGTTCATCATATTCTTTTAGATGCATATGAGATGATTGAATTGGATATATATGCATATGCTGCTTGCTATAAGATGATTGAATGGATTTAATGCTTAAGTGATCAAATTGAGTTAGTTTGAATGGTTATGTTCATGAGACTTCTTTTAGTGAGTGATTTGAATGGATACATGTCTTGTGAGAGTATTCAAACAAGTTAGCTCAAGTTTGATTCAAATTGGTAGAGTATAGCTCAATTGCTCAAAGTTGTTCAATATTACAAAATCTGAGTGAGCTGTGATGATAGTCATGTTTTAGTGATCAAATCTATTTGGATTGGCTTGAATTTTGATACACATGCTCTACACTTTTGGTATTAGTTGCTGTGCAAAGTTCATGATAATTGGATAAGTGATGCTTCAGTTTTGGAGTGGATCTTGTCAACTATTGTGCAGCAGTTTTCAGCAAGTAGTACTATGGAAAGAATTGAAATCTGGTAGCAATCTAGAAAGCCAATGAAGCTCAATTTTTTGTGGCTGCTAGAACACTTAGAGAAGCACATCTCCACCAAATTTCATAGTCATTGGACTTATATTTTGGGAGATATGCACGTTTCTTTGAGAAGGACAGAATCTGCCAGAAAAGTGACAATTATTGGATTAATCTAAAGTCACTTTGATTGAAAGGCCCTCAGGTTGGAATCATGTTTATAAGTGATTGAGGGACCTATGTTTGGTTTTGAAATGAGCTAGAAGTATGACAAAGATGAGATCAAGACCAACATCAAGATGAAGAGAAAGATCAAGTCCTAGTATCAAATTGAAGATCTTTTGGAAGAAAGAAAAGGACTCAAAGAAGAACTCAAAGAAGGATTCAAAGTCACATTTCAAGAAGAGTTCAATTGGATCAATCAAACAAGGTCAATTCAAGTGAGTATTAAGGATGATTCTTTGGAGAAAGGTCACTTCTCCCTTTTGTAGGGGCTTGCCGCCTTTGGTAGGTTAACCAAGCAAGGCTTGGAAGGCTAACATGGAAGTGGTGATCTAAAGTGTCATTTGAAATGCTTAGTTGAAGAAATCAAAAGGGTTGATCTAAAGAAGCAAGCAACACCCAAGATAGTCAAGCAAATCATGCCAACTCAAAGTGGTATTTATATGCAAGCAAAGGTCAAATGAAGAAGCAAGCCAACCACAACAAGATAGTGCACTTGATCATATGGGTGAGGATTTGATTCTTTCAATTGGTATCTATTGGTCTTCACCATGGACTTCACATTGCTATTTTCGGAGTTGGAATCAAATGACTAACCTCTACTCCAAGATAGCAAGGTATCATTATTTGTCATATGCATTCATACTATGCTTAGGACTTCATTAGATCATATAGACATTCTTGTGACACTATCTAGGAGCATCCATGAAAATCAAATGTTTTGATGCTTATATGATGCCACTATTGCTTCTATACTTTACATGATCTAGTGGTAACATATGACATGTTTATGGGCTTGCAATCCTAGTGTTTAATCTAGAGAATGATCAATGGAACATTTAACCAACGTGAGTAAGATAACCATTGCAAAATGTGTGAAGAAGCTTACCCTAGAGCAAACCGTGTTGAATGTTTCATGCAAATGATCTAGGTTGAACCACAAATGAAATGAAACAAACATCTCTCTCTTAACAATTTGAACCTCCTTTATGCAAACCTTTTATGGAAATAGATGACAAAGGGGGAGAAAGTGTAACAAAAATAAAATTAAAGGGGGAGAGACAAAGATAAAATGAAAGGGAGAGAATGAATGTAAAGATAAAATAAAAATGATTTTTGAGCACACAAGTAGGGGGAGCAAGCTCATGAACTTGGTTGTTGCATTTGATATGTGCATAATCATGTGCTTGCTTGCATTGCATAAGTTTTTAATTTATATGCATGCTTGTGTGGTGTATGCTAGTTATAGGATTTAATTGATGATTTGATAACTAGCATGCATAGGTTGATAGCTAGACTTGTGCTTTTCATGCAAAACTAGACTCTTGCTTTTAATGTTGATCTCACGGGGTTTTCTAGTTTTTATGATGTCTAGCTACTTGTGGTGCCAAAGAAGGTGTACAAGTATGAACTTCATCGATATCACGCTTCAAAGGTTATTCTATACACCTTAGCACCTTTTGGTAGTAATTACTCTCCCACACTTCGATATCTATGCATATGTGCAAGTCTCATTTCCAAACACTCTAGCACATATGTAGGGGGAGCTAATACTACCAATTCGGGTTTGTGCTACTTGTCCAAAATCCTTTACACATGGTAAAATAGCTTGGGCAAGCAACATGAATCCAAACCAAGTTAGCAATTTACATTCTTGTGAAGTGCTAGCTTGGAATAAGCATAATTTCCATATCTTTGTAGAGTTGTCATCAATTACCAAAAAGGGGGAGATTGAAAGGTCCTAGTTTGGTTTTGGTAATTGAGTGACAACTTTAGGTGGACTAATGGTGTTTATGTGAGATACACAGGTGATTAGTCCACAGGTACATGTGTGTGAGCACTTGAGCCATGGAGGTGAATGGCTTGGACTTGATGAGAAGCTCACACATGTGATGATCATGGAGGAGCTTAATGCACATGAAACATGACATGTGGTCATGTGGCCAAGATGGTGAAGATCAAGGCAAGACTTGGCTTGATGGACCGGTTGCGAAGGTGAAGGGCAAGTTGGAGGCTTTGAAGCCATTGGTACCGAGTGTTGGGAGGGTTAAGCAAGACTTAGCGCCGAGGGACCGAAGCGATGGTGAAGAGCAAGTGATGTCAAGATCGATGGACCATGGAGGCCATGTGATGATATGAAGTGGATCATATCATTTGATGAAGAGGTTGGTGCATGTGTTGCATCAACACCGGAGGAGATGAAATGGAATGCACAAGGCAAAGGTATACTTGTAGGGCATTTCATTTCACCGGTCATAGGTGTGTAAAGAAGATTATGACCGGGTTTAGGATAGATAGCCGTACTATTAAGAGGAGCAAACTTGTTTGCATATCGGTCATCTAGTGCCACTTGAGCGATCTAACTTTGCGATGTTGCTAAGATCGAGTGGCGTTTTGAGTGAAATAGAAAATCCTTTGAAAATGATTGTGAAAATGCTAACACACATGCACATGATGTTGTACACTTGGTGGTGTTGGCACATTTGCAAAGGAGAAGTTGTTGGAGTTGTTTTGGATCAACACAGAGAAGAAAAGGTAGTTTTATGTGTGTGGTCGGTAGTACCGCCCAAGGATGCTGCGTGCAGCCTTCTCTGTGCTGGGTCTGAAGTGACCTGGCGGTTGTACCGCCATAGGGTCGGTTGTACCGACCCTCGGTAGTACCGACCAGGGGGTCAGTAGTACCGTGGTCCTGAAGGGTTTTGCAGGATCTCTGTGTTGAGCTAAGTTTGGCCTGCCGGTAGTACCACCATAAGGGCCGGTACTACCGACCTTTGGAAGTTCTGAGGTCCGAAGAAGTTTGGGGCTCTCTATGTAGTCCCCAAGTTGACCTGCCGGTAGTACCGCCATAGGGCCGGTACTACCGACCGTTGGTGTCACCAAGGTCTGGAGTTCTAGGAGCTCTCTGTGTAGTTCCAGATTGGCCTGCCGGTAGTACCGTCATAGGGCCGGTACTACCGACCTTCGGTGGTACCGAGGCCAGGAGGGAGTTTGGATGCTCTCTGTGTAGATCCAATGTTGGCCTGTCGGTAGTACCGCCATAGGGCCGGTACTACCGACCATTGGAAGTTCCGAAGGCGAAGGAGTTTGGGGCTCTCTATGTAGTCCCCAGTTTGGCCTGTCGGTAGTACCGCCATAGGGTCGGTACTACCGACCGTCGGTGGTACCGACCCGGGGACGGTTGTTCGTTTGGTCAACGCTCCGTGTAACGGCTATAAGTGAGGTAGTCGGTACTACCGCCCAAGGGGGTCGGTACTACCGACCGAAGCGCAGAAAAGGGGAAACAGCTAGTTTGTGGCTCCCCTCAATATATAGTCGTGGTAACCGGCCTTGGGCTGGTTGGTGAAGTTGGCTAAGCACTCCATAGCCTTTGTGGCTTATGTGGATGTGCTAGCGACCCCTTTAATACACATATGCTTTAGTGCTTATCCGATTATGTGAGAGAGCGATCCTAGTGCGTTGCTTTGAGAGATAGCATCGAGTGGCACTAGGTGTTCGAGTTGCAAGCCGGTGGTGCTTATTACTCTTGGAGGTTGCCACCTCCTAGACGGCTTGGTGCTTGTCTCTGTCGTGAAGCCCGCGTGAAGGTTGTGCGTGGCTCCGGAGAAGCTTTGTGAGGGGCATTGTGCTCGCCCCGCGGGAGATCGCGAAGAGCAACTCTAGTGGAGAAGAGGCGTGAAGAGCGCCAAGTGGTCCTTCCGGATCAAAAGCTAGAGCTCTTGGTGAGCACTCCATCGTGAAGAGAGTGACTTAGGGTCACCACTAGCAAGAGGATCGACGGCAACCTTGGGCTTGCTTCAACGGGGACTAGCTTGGTGGCAACCAAGTGAACCTCGGGATAAAATCTTGTGTCCCCGTCTCTTGTTGCTCTTATTGTTCTTGTTTCCTTGCATATTACGCTTGTTTGTGTTCTTCATGTTCTTCCTCCCTCCTTCACTATATCTTAGGTTGGGAAGACTCGATCTACCATTTGGTAAGGAACCAAGACTTGGGGAAGCTACATTCGTCATCTACATCATCTAGGGAAGTGGGGTAATTGCTAGATCTGAGATTGCATCCCATCCCCTTCGATCTCATAGCTCCCTGCAGGTGCTCAGTAGTACCGGCCGTAAAGCCCGGTAGTACCAGTGTCGGTAGTACCGGCCTAGCAGCCCGGTAGTACCGACTGCTTGTTGTTTACACTAGCCTGTATTGCAATATTTATTCTTGTGCTAGTGTTTAGTTGCTTATTTGTGTAGCTAAGTTGAGCTCTCTAATTTGGCTTGTGTAGCCTTGTTATTGAGCATTGCTAGTGAGCTTAGGCTTTGTGCTTTGCTTGCTAGATTGCATAGGAGCTCCCCCGTGCTTGAAGTATTAGTTGCATAGGCTTGTGTGACCTTGCTTCTAGAATTGGTTAGGTGAGCTCTAGCTAGCCCGACACCTTATTTGCATTGATTAGGATCTTTTGTAAGGTGTCATAGAGTATAGGTAGAGGGGTGTAGTCTTGGCTAGACCTATAGTTTTAATTCCGCATTTGTTTCGGTTAGCCGCTCCGATTAAGTTTAATTTTAAAAAGGACTATTCACCCCCCCTCTAGTCCGCAATCTCGACCCTTCAGTGTGTCCCATCCTTGGGATATCTGAAGCCAGTTACTCTCTCAATCATAAATATGATGTAGGGAGCATAGGGCTGCCCCCTTCTACCACCCTCCACTGCACAGCTCAACTCAACCCATATGAAGCTAGTTACATTAAACTTGGCACCGTTAGGAAACTGAGATAAGACATTTGTAATGTACCCATTAAGATATGTGGCTGCACCATCTTTTGGATTGATTGTGCTTCTGATGAGGTTGTTCATTATGTAGTATATGCTCTTCAACCCTGTCCTACTGCCATCAGCTGCTGCCGGGTCCTCCCACAGAAAACTCACTTCATGTGGCATGGAGCGATGATCATCATGAATGCGGCTGTAGGACCTATGCTGCAGCCCAAAACCAAGAATGCGACAGAAAGTCACAAAGTTGACCCGATAGTGAACACCATCAATCAACCAGTGAATCTCATCTGCATCCCTGTCCCTGTAGAAAGTGGCAAGAAACTGGGCAAGGACCTCTTGGTTCCAATCATATTTGAAACTCATAATGTCTGTTAGCTCATATTGATCACAAATGGTAACAACTGTGGCAAAATCATGATCATTCCTATCCTGCATATTAGAGAAATCAATATACTGTATCTTGGTCACCTTTGCCTTGTTTCTCCTAATAATGCAGGTGGTGTAGAAGTTGGAATGGAAAGCATTCCAAAACCTGTAATCCAAGTCATGATCTTTCTGCTCCACAAAAGGATTTTCTTGTCTAGCCCTGGTGGTTTCTGTTATGCTTCTTGAGTAATCAATCACATGAATTCTTCTCTTGTTCTGTGGCTCCATTATCTCAAACTCACTTGTGCTATCCCTCATATAGCTGTCATCAAACTCTGTGAGCTGAAGAGGAGTGGAAAGCACATATCTCGTAGTGTGACCTATCTGCTGCAACCTAGCTTGCTCTTCATTATACTATTGCTGCTCCTCTTGTGTCCTCATAGTGTATGATGCCCTTCCTCATCCGTGGCGAGTACTTTGCTTGGTCATTATCTTCCTTTTGCCACGGTCATCACCACCCTCCATCTATGCATAAACAGAATCAAATGAGCAACTGCATGTAAAAATAATTTTTGTGATACACGAACAACTAGGGAAAAGAGTTAAATTTAGAACACATGCTGTTGCAAAGAGGAGAAACTCTCTGCATGGTCGGCACTGCCGACCAGGGGGTCGGCACTGCCGACCAATTCAGCAACCCCTATTCTAACTCTACTTCTTTCCTCTAATTCTCCCTGTGTCACACCATCCTTTCCACAATATGAGCAATTACAAAACTGATTCGAAACAAGTACTAAGGGTTTCAATCCATGGATTAGGTCATAAAAAAAAGTTATTGGAAACAAGTTTTGAATGAGGAATCCAGCAGATTTGGATGCCCATTGACTGAGGGAACAACAGAATCTGCAACCGAGGAGGCTGCAGAGGTCGGCACTGCCGACCAGGACATCGGCAGTGCCGATGTCTGCTGTTCACTCCGATAGTGGAGTTCCACATCCACTTGATTCCTCCCCCTAAACAGGTTCCCAATACCTTTGTGACATCCCAACAACGCAAATCCATAACAAGAAACTGTCCATTGCATAAATCGAGTGAGATTTAGGGAAGAACACCATGTTACCTTGAGCAAACGTGAGGGAAGGAGCAAAGGCTTGAGGGAGAGGACCAGCACTGGCCTGGGGACGAACAAGACAACAGGGTTGGGCTCGGCACTGACGAAGGGGCATGGAAGAGCTTAAACCCTAGGAATCTCCTCCTATGGAGAAAGAGAGAAGAGGAGATGGTGCTGGCCGAAAACTACTAAGAGAGAGGGGTCACAGGATGGAGATGGGGAAGAAAAGAGGCATCCCATGGCCTGGCCAAGTGGGCCCGAACCTGTTAGCAGATTCAATGATCGGCACTGCGGACCTATAGCTCGGCACTGCCGATCTGCCCTTTCAGCCTGGAATTGACTGAAACCAGAAAACCTATTTCATATCGAACATGTCTATGTGTCCTCCAAGAATCATGACAAAACATAGAAAAACAATACAGGGCTATGATCATGGTTCTTAGAGGTGATTTTTCAAAACAATTTGAAACACAATATGAAGTTTTTGCAATACATTTTCCTAGGTCACTAGTTGAGCAAACAGAGGCATGCTATATTTCAAACTATGCGGATACATGGGTGTATGCCGGATCTTGAGTGATGAGTGATTGTCAACTGGGATGATGCGCATGTTCTTTGGCTTGTGTTGTGCAGGTGTTGAGCACGGATACGGTGATCAAAGGCAAGGTGAAGGTCAAGTAGAGACGTGTCGTGCCGATGGACCCGGAGCGCTGAAGGGCGAACGTAAGGCTTGGACTAACGGACCGGTGGCCTGAGGATCGGTCGTGGTGGCTGACAGCCTGGGACAACAACAAGTGAAGACTTGCGTGTGGATGGGGTGCACGAGCGGTGCATCCCCTCTACGGCTCGGTTTGGTGGTTGAGCCACAGAAAAACCACCGAGTGGACGATTTCCAGGTTTGGGCCTCAAAACCTGGGTGCGGCCGGTTTCTGAGTTTGGGCCACAAAACTCGGGCTAAGGACGGTTTCCAGGTTTGGGCCTCAAAACCTGGGCGCTGGCGGGTTTCTGAGTTTGGGCCACAAAACTCAGGCGACGGACGACAGATTTCCCGGTTTTGGCCTCAAAACCGGGGGATGGCCCAGGTTTCCCGGTTTTGGCCTCAAAACCGGGGGGAGGTCTGTGAAAAGGACGAGGAGAGCGCTGGCGGCACGTGGCGGCAATCGGTGAGGTCACGTCAAGGCGAAGCTACCAGTTGTGCGGGCGTGGCCGTCGGATCACCACCTACCTCGAGTTGGTGAGGAATACCCTTAGGGTTATCCTGCTCGCTCATTAGCTGTAAGGGTAGAAGGGGAATAATTGTATTAGGCTATATAAGGAGAGGCCACCCCTCCCTCCAGATTATCTCAGCTATTGCTATTTTCATTCTAGGGTTACCTACTTCCCATTCCCTGCTGTAGCTACTGAGATCCGCAGATACGGTGAACAATACCTCTGTGTATTTGCTTTTTGAGGAAACGAGACCGTAATCTCGTTGTCTCCTCGTGTGGAGGAATTTCGGCTGGAAACTGAGATTGAATCGCGTTCTTGTTTGTGTGTTCTTCGCGTTTTCGTTTTTGGCCTTCATGGAGATTTGCCTCGTTCTTTCTCTCAGTGAGTTGGTTTTCGATCTCGTTTGAACCACATTGTGCACGAACGGATTTGTGATCTTTTGACCGAAGGAATTGCACTCTAATCACTTGTAGCAACAGATCGGTGAAGTTTCGGTTTGGATCAAGTTTCTTCTCTCTTTTCTCAAATCCCTTCAATTCATCGATTTGGAAATAGGTTCGAGCCATGATCTCCTAGGAGTAGCTCACTATCCTCCTTGGGACTCCTCTCTCCAAGTTTGAGCCCTAGAGGTTTTGTTTTGGGAGAGATTGAGTCGAATCGGTGGACGAACAGCACTGCGTCGGGGTGACCGGACGCACGTGTCAGGGTGACCGGACGCTAGGTGGAGAGTCCGGTCATTGATTGTTTTCAAGGTTTCTGTTCTGCGACTTGACCAGACTCACACTCGCCTAGTGACTGGATGCTACGGTTACACTGTTCATCGCTTGCATTTCATGTGACCGGACGCTCAGGATGTGACCGGACGCACTGACCCCCACAGTCCAGTCCAACTCAGAGAGCTCCCAGAACTCTTTCGAACTGACCGGACGCGTCCGATCCTATCTGACTGGACGCTCCCCAGAGTCCGGTCAGTGCTGCTTCGCATGCTTTCGTCCGCAGTTTGCCTGTTCGACTTTGGATTTGGTTTCCGTCTTTTGCGTTGGATTTCTTGGATTGTGAAGTATCCCGCTGTGCTTCTTGGAAGCATCCACCCTACATCTAGGGTCGTGGATACTAGCAAGCCCTGACTTGCTCCTGGGGTGACTTTCTGGGACAAGGGCTATAAGTTCCTGAAAAGAAATTTAAAGCTCCCATTCACCCCCCCTCTGGTCGCCTCTGCATACACTTTCGGTCCTTCAATTGGTATCGAAGCGGGTTAAGGATCTTCCACCTTAGCCGGTTCCAGATCCATAGAAGGCGACATGGATCGCGGCGTGGGCAAACCGCCGTTTTCGATGGGATGAACTATGCGTATTGGAAGATACGCATGTCGGCCTATCTTCAGAGCATGAGTGCTTCTGTTTGGGAGATTTGCAACAAGGCCGATTACGTGGTCTTGGCTGCTCGTGCTACTCAGCTGCAGATTAATGAGCACGATGCCAATAGCCGAGCCCATCATGCTCTTTTCTCATGTTTGAGCATGTCTGAGTTTGATCGCGTTTCTCACCTCCCCACAGCTCAGGAGATTTGGGCGACCCTCATGCGTTTCCATGAGGGAACCACTCAAGTCAAATCCTGTCTCTATGAGTCGCACAAGCGGGAGTACGAGAACTTTCGACACATGCCTGGCGAGAGCATAGAAAGTTTATTCGCTCGCTTTCAGGTCATTATCAACAGGATGAGGGCTAACAAGGAGTTGTTGCCTTTCGACGATCATGAGAGGGCTCTCAAGCTTTTACACACTCTCAATCGGTTAGTGTGGGACTCCAAGGTTCAGGCGATCATCGAATCGCCTAACTAAGAGACTCTCACGTGCGACGAGCTCTTTAGTAAGCTCAAGTCCAGTGAGATTGACGCCATGACGAGGGCTTCTTATGAAAATCCTTCTGGCCCATCGATGGCTTTGGTTTCTGGCTTTTCTGCTAACACATCTGGAGGCTTTGCTTTGTCATCTCTTCTTATTGTCACAGAGGAGCAGCTGGAGTTCATGGCGAACGATGAGTTGGCCCTGCTTGCCAACCGCTTCTCACGGTTCCACAACAACCGCATGAACCGTCGCCGCGGAGGAGGACGTGGTGGTTGCTACTAGTGTGGAGGCTCGGACCGCTTCATCGCCAATTTCCCGAAGAAGAACAAGCAAGTCTTCGGCATGGCGGATCACGGCCACAAGTACGACTCTGGCAAGCGCAAGGAGAAGTACGTCCCTGCCAAGCACAAGCGGAGGGGTGGCTTCAACAAGGAGTACATCAAGGAGAAGTACTTGGAGAAGGCCCAGGCTGAACAACGTGCTTTCTTCGCCACGCTCAGTGACGCCGACGACTCGGATGACGACTCCGCTGCATCAAGCGATGACGAGTCCGAGAAGAAGAAGAAGATTGAGGACAAGCTGAACGTCCTCTGTTTCTACGCCGACAATGAGGGCTTCTGCACCATGGCCCTCGGCGATGAGGTCAACAGTGAGCTGGAGGAGATCCCTCGGAACGAAGACGACGACAACAACACCTCCCAGGTATCTCAAACTCTTGACAAACTCTCTGTTGAGGTTGACAAGCTTACTGCTGCTATCATTAGTCAAGATAAACTGCTTAGGCTTGCCGCTAGAGAGAAAAAGGAGTTTAGGAGGAAGTGGGAGGACGCGGTGAAGGAGCTTGAGTCTGTCAAGTCCATCATTGTCGTGACTGAGGAGGATGAGTGTGAGTTGTGCTCCAAGCACATGACTGACCTTCTCACTTTGAGGGGGAAGTATGTTGCTTTGGTTGGAGAAGTGGATGAGCTTAGGGCTAGATCCATAGTGCTTGGTGCGTGCAAGTCTTGCGCCAGCATGCAATCCAAGTTGGCAGAGAAGAATGCCAAGATTGTGTCTCTTGAGAAGGCCACTCGGGTAGCACTTGTGTGTCTAGGTGTGCTCTGTGTGAGGGTTTGGAGATGGAGATTGCAAATGTGAAGCATGACAAGATGCAAACCGAGGAAGAAAACACATACCTTTGGACCATCTTGTCATGGGTTTCATGTGGTGAGCCGCAGCTTGGGATGATGATTACCCAATTCAAGCGTGCTGCTGGAGGTCTGGGTGTTGGCTTTGCTCAGGGGATGGAGAGTGTTGCTTCTTTTGGCAAGATTGGAGAGTCTAGTGGTCTTAACCCGAGTGAGAAGCCCAACTCCACCACTACTCCCAAACTTACCAAGATACCACCCAAAGAGCCTCTTAAGCCTAACACCAAAAATGGAGTGTATGAGGAACCTCCGAGAGCTCCACCAAAGAAACAAGTGTGGTATCCTAAACCCAACCACCTGAGGAACAAGCTAGACACAATGCCACCTATCCAAGAGGAGCTCATGCCACAGAAGGGCAAAGTGATCCACACCCACTACCGTGAGTACCAACAACCCCCTATGAGAGCGGTGAGGTACCATTGTGAGCACTATGGGAGAGATGGACACTTGAGGGAGTTTTGCTTTCGGCGCAAGAGAGAGGAGCGCCATGCAAAGGAGATGAACAACACAGACATGTACCATCCTTTCCATGATGTACATGTGTCGAACGTTCAAAGGAGAGCTAGTAGGCCTAGAAGTCCAATGCCTCAAGGTCCTAGGCCTAGGCCGCAAGGAGGTCGTGCCCAGCGGGAGCCTGCATTTGTGGGCTATGGACCTTGTGGCGGTGGCTTTGTAGTTGAGCGTTACCCTCCACCGCATTTTGAGTATCGCGATGGATGCTCTTCCCGTAGCAGACCACGTTTTCCTCAGCGTGGTGATCGCTTTCCCCGTAGGCGTGCTAGGAATGGTTTTTCTACTAACCATTCTTTTGAGCAGCCGGCCCAACACTGGTATTCTTCCTATTTCACTCACCCCAGTGTTGGACCGTATGCTCACCCTATGTCTTTTTATTGATGTAGGTAAAACGATTGGAGGACATTTGGTTGGTGGATTTCGGTTGTTCGAGACACATGACCGGAAACGCCAAGTGGTTCTCCAGTCTTAGTCCTGTTGCCGGAAAGGAGTTTATCACCTTCGGTGACAATAGCAAAGGTAAAGTGGTGTCTCGTCGGTCGGTGCGAGTTAATGAGCACTTTGTGTTGCGTGATGTTGCTCTTGTTTCTAACTTGCATTTTAACCTTCTCTCCGTTTCGCAACTTTTCGATGATGACTACGAGATTCGTTTTAAACCGAACCTTAGTCGCATTTTAGATTCTCAGGGCAATCTTGTATGTTTGATTTCGCCCTTTGGGAAAGTCTTTCGTGCGAATTTCTCAGAGTCTTTTGGCATTTCTCGTTGTCTTTTGGCTAGTCCTTCCTCCTCTGATCTTTGGAAGTGGCATAGGAGACTCGGTCACTTGAGCTTCGACTTGCTTGCAAGACTTAGCTCACTTGGCCTGATCCGAGGATTGCCCAAGTTACACATGGAGAAGGACCTTGTCTGCCATTCTTGTAGACATGGGAAAATGGTAGCCGCTCCTCACCATCCTGTGAATCAGGTCATGACCAAGCGCCCTGGAGAGCTTTTGCATATGGACCTTGTCGGTCCGGCTCGGGTGAGCTCAGTTGGGGGGAAGTGGTATGTGCTTGTTGTTGTTAACGACTTTTCGAGATATTCGTGGGTTTTCTTTTTAGCTGAGAAAACTGAGACTTTCGGCTTTGTTCGCAATTTGATCTTGCGACTTCAGAACGAGTTCCCTAAGAACTCGATGAGAGCTATTCGTAGCGATAATGGTTCTGAGTTTAAAAACTTGGATTTTGAGAAGTTTTGTGACTCTTTGGGTTTAGAGCATCAATTTTCTTCCCCTACACACCTCCACAAAATGGTGTTGTAGAGAGGAAAAATCGGACCCTTGTAGAGATGGCCAGGACGATGCTCGATGAGCATAGGACTTCTAGGCGGTATTGGGCCGAGGCTATAAACACTGCATGCTATATTTCAAATCACATTTTTCTCCGTGCCTTCTTGAAGAAAACTTCTTATGAGTTGCGATTTGGGAAGCAACCCAAAGTGAGTTATTTTAGAGTTTTTGGTTGCCACTGTTTGATACTCAAGAAAGGCAAATTGGACAAATTTGAGTCTCGCTCTTCTGACGGTGTATTTTTGGGTTATGGAAATCATACTCGTGCATATCATGTACTTAACCTTGATACTAACCGAGTCATGGAGACATTCGATGTCACCTTCGACGAGACTGTGCTTTGTCCTTCTTCTAGTTTTGAGCGTGCAGGTGATCATGAGGTTGGAGAACCTGTTTTTGATGATGAGGAAGAAGGTGCTGAAGGGATGGATGATCCAGCACTTCTTCCACCTGCTATACCGATTGGGTCAACTTCGTCCACGACTGCGCACGGCCCCGAACCTTCTTCCTCTACTACATGGGGGCCGTGTGATCCACCACCTAGGGCTGTACCAATTGTACCCGAGGAGGCACCAGCTGCTGTTGAGGGGGAGGTCACTTCAGCAAGGGAGGCGCCACGACACATTCAGCGCCAACACCCTCCTCAACAGATGATCAACGACATCCACAATCGCGTCACTCGGTCTAGGTCACAACAAATCTCTCACTTTGCTCATTCTACATTTGTTGCTGATTTTGAACCTCAAGATGTTGGACACGCTTTATCTGATCTGGATTGGGTCAATGCCATGCATGAGGAGTTAGAAAATTTTGAGAGAAATCGGGTTTGGGTTTTGGTTTCACCTCCTCCTGAGTGTCACCCTATTGGTACAAAATGGGTTTTCAAAAAGAAACAAGGAGAGGATGGCCACATTGTGAGAAACAAGGCCAGACTTGTAGGCCAGGGGTATAGTCAGAAGGAGGGGATAGACAATGAGGAGACGTTTGCTCCTGTAGCTCGTTTGGAGGCGATTAGGATACTCTTGGCTTTTGCTGCATCCAAAGGGTTTAAACTTTTTCAAATGGATGTCAAGAGTGCCTTCTTAAACGGCTACATAGAAGAAGAGGTGTATGTTAAACAACCCCCCGGTTTTGAAAATCCCAAGTTTCCACACCACGTGTTTAAACTTCACAAAGCTTTGTATGGTTTGAAACAAGCCCCTAGAGCCTGGTATGATAGGTTGAAAACCTTTTTGCTTGCTAAGGGTTTTAAAATGGGATGTGTGGATAAAATGCTTTTTCTCCTCAAGCAAGGCAATGACACTCTCTTGGTCCAGATTTACATGGATGATATCATTTTCGGTGGTTCTTCTCACGCTTTGGTTGCCAAGTTTGCAGATCTTATGAGCAGGGAGTTTGAGATGAGCATGATGGGCGAGTTGACATTCTTCCTTGGGTTGCAAATCAAGCAATCCCGAGAGGGGACGTTTGTGCACCAGTGCAAGTACACCAAGGACATATTGAAGAAGTTCGATATGGGTGAGGCCAAGCCTCTTCCAACACCCATGTCGACCACGACGGCCCTGGATGCGGACAAGGATGGAGAAGCTGTGGACCAGGAGGAGTACCGGAGTATGATCGGGTCGCTGCTATACCTGACGGCGACACGCCCGGACATCCAGTTTGTGGTGTGTCTTTGCACGCGATTTCAGTCGTCGCCGCGCACCTCTCACCGTCAGGCGGTCAAGCGCATTATGAGGTACTTATGCTTCACACCTGAGTTTGGGATTTGGTATTCTGCTTCTTCTACCCTCTCCCTTTGTGGTTACTCGGATGCTGATTTTGCTGGTTGCCGACTTGATCGCAAGTCCACTTCTGGGACTTGTTAGTTTATTGGTTCTTCTCTTGTGTCCTGGTCTTCTCGCAAGCTGTACAGTGTCGCTCAGTCTACCACAGAGGCTGAATATGTTGCTACGGCTAGCTGCTGTTCTCAGTTGTTGTGGATGATGGCCACTTTGCGTGATTTTGGTCTGAGCTTTTCTCGAGTTCCATTGCTTTGTGACAGCACGAGTGCGATTAGCGTTGCTAAGAACCCCGTGCTACATTCTAAGACCAAACACATTGATGTGCACTTTCATTTCTTGCGAGACCACTATGAGAAGGGTGATATCGACCTTCACCATGTCGATACTCATCTTCAGTTGGCAGATATTTTCACCAAGCCTTTGTACCAATCAACCTTTGCCAGGTTGAGAGGTGAACTTGGTGTGTGTTTCCCCTTTTAGTTGGGGGAAATATTTTGGTGTTTGTATCATAGACTGACTTCTTTTATCTTGTTTTTATTCAGTTTTTGGATTTCATCTTACTTGCATCTTTATCTTTTCAAGCTTCATGTCTATAATCTGTAGAATGAATCTATGCTCTGATTAGTGTATGCTCTGATAATACATAATGATGCTTGTAGCTTAGACTCCTTTTGATCACTAATACATATTGTGAGCTGAGCTACTTTTCAGAACTGCGAATATGCTTAATTCCACTTAAAATTTGAAACATGTTCACCATTGAGATTGGCAACTAGCATGTGTAGAATATGTTGAAGTCTTATGTGCTATTTCATATATGCTAGGTTGCTATGTCTCTAGTTCTGAGTCATTCACTCGCTTGGTATATTTATATACTGCTTTAAAATTGAACCAAGTTTAAATGAATTGGAAAAATCGAGATGGGATCACTTGACAGCACATCACGGTATCGAGACTGTTTCTCATTGCACTTTGAGTTAAACTTGAGCCGTGTAGTGTAAGACCAAAACCGTTTGCTTCAAGCTTCTGATTGCTTATGCATAGGCTTAGCTTGGTTGAAAAGTTAGGCAATGTTAAGTTTTCAACCTCTCGCAATCACGTGCTGAAATTTTAAAGTTGTGTAAAAACCGTTGCAACTCCGATAAAATGATGAAAACACAAGTCTATGTTTCATTCTATAGCATGATGATTGAACTTTGCTAGGGGTAGTTCACCTTGTATACATGAGTAGCACTTCTGTAACTTCCTGTCTATACATGTGTAGTGCTATTTTAATGGTGAACCTCTTTTCTGAATGGCGTGCAACTGCTCATTTTGCTCATATGTTTATATTTCGTATTCTGTGATCAGTTTGAGCCTTTGCTGGCATTTGTGCTTGTTATTGAGTAGTTGGATCAGCACTATTTAGAGCATCTATTCACTCTCTGGAATATATACTTGAAGCTGCTAACCTGCAGTTATCTCTCATATGCATTGTGCCTTGTTGTGTGCATTTTCAACTAAGGGGGAGAAATTTTGACAAATCATGTCCCTAGTTGTATGCACAATTGAAGGGGGAGTTTGCTAAATTTCTGCTTTTGACGAGCTGTTAACTGTTCAATTGCTTCGAAGCAGTTTTTCAATTGATTTGGAGTGACTTTCAGCCGATATGGTTTTTAAATTGGTTCGGAGCGATTCAGCTAGTTGTGTTGAGCCTTTGCCTCTTCCTGGATGGACTAGCTTGTCTTTGTCTTTCTTATTCCGGCTTTCTCGCTAGCGGTGTTGAGCCTGTTCTACCTCTTCTTGAGGGCTAACTTTGCTTTGCTTGGTTGCGTCGAGCCATTGCCCATGTCGTTGGGAACCAAGTTGTCTCGCCTACTCCATTCGACTTCTTCTGGCTTTGCTTCGCTTTTGGTCGATTGGTTGAGTTCGCTTACTTCTTCTTCCTCCTTTCTTCTACTTTCATATGATTTGTGTTGGTAGTTGACAATGCACTCATCAAGGGGGAGATTGCGGATACATGGGTGTATGCCGGATCTTGAGTGATGAGTGATTGTCAACTGGGATGATGTGCATGTTCTTTGGCTTGTGTTGTACAGATGTTGAGCACGGATACGGTGATCAAAGGCAAGGTGAAGGTCAAGTAGAGATGTGTCGTGCCGATGGACCCGGAGCGGTGAAGGGCGAACGTAAGGCTTTTACTGACGGACCGGTGTCCTGAGGATCGGCCGTGGTGGCTGACAACCTGGGACAGCAACAAGTGAAGACTTGCGTGTGGACGGGGTGCACGGGCGGTGCATCCCCTCTACGGCTCGGTTTGGTGGTTGAGCCACAGAAAAACCATCGAGTTGACGGTTTCCAGGTTTGGGCCTCAAAACCTGGGTGCGGTCGGTTTCCGAGTTTGGCCACAAAACTCGGGCTGAGGACGATTTCCAGGTTTGGGCCTCAAAACCTGGGCGCTGTCGGGTTTCTGAGTTTGGGCCACAAAACTCAGGTGACGGATGACAGGTTTCCCGGTTTCGGGCTCAAAACCGAGGGATGGCCCAGGTTTCCCGGTTTCAGCCTCAAAACCGGGGGGGGTCCGTGAAAAGGACGAGCAGAGCGGTGGCGGCACGTGGCGGCAATCGGTGAGGTCGTGTCAAGGCGAAGTTACCAGTTGTGCGGGCATGGCCGTCGGATCACCACCTACCTCGAGTTGGTCAGGAATAACCTTAGGGTTAGCCTGCTCGCTCATTAGCTGTAAGGGTAGAAGGGGAATAATTTTATTAGGATATATAAGGAGAGGCCACCCCTCCCTCCAGATTATCTCAGCTATTGCTATTTTCATTCTAGGGTTTCCTGCTTCCCATTCCCTATTGTAGCTACTGAGATCCGCAGAGATGGTGAACAATACCTCTGTGTATTTGCTTTTTGAGGAAACGAGACTGTAATCTCGTTGTCTCCTCGTGTGGAGGAATTTCGGCTGGAAACTGAGATCGAATCGCGTTCTTGTTTGTTTGTTCTTCGCGTTTTCATTTTTGGCCTTCACGGAGATTTGCCTCGTTCTTTCTCTCCACGAGTTGGTTTTCGATCTCGTTTGAACCACATTATGCACGAATGGATTTGTGATCTTTTGACTGAAGGAATTGCACTCTAATCACTTGTAGCAACAGATCGGTCAAGTTTCGGTTTGGATCACATTTCTTCTCTCTTTTCCCGAATCCCTTCGATTCATCAATTTGGAAATAGGTTCGAGCCATGATCTCCTAGGAGTAGCTCACTATCCTCCTTGGGACTCCTCTCTCCAAGTTTGAGCCCTAGAGGTTTCGTTTTGGGAGAGATTGAGTTGAATCGGTGGACGAACAACACTGCGTTCGGGTGACCGGACACACGTGTCAGGGTCACTGGACGCTAGGTGGAGAGTCCGGTCGTTGAATGTTTTCACGGTTTCTGTTCTGCGACTTGACCGGACTCACACTCGCCATGTGACCGGACACTACGGTTACACTGTTCATCGCATGCATTTCATGTGACCAGACGCTCAGGACGTGGCCAGACGCACTGACCCCCAGAGTCCGGTCCAACTCAGAGAGCTCCCATAACTCTTTCGAACTGACTGGACGCATCTGATCCTATCTGACCAGAAGCTCCCCATGTAGGACCGAGAATGCAATAGCAAGGCGACCAGAGGGGGGGTGAATTGGAGATCAAAATTTCCTTTTAGAAACTTCGGCCTTTGTCCCACAAATCAACCCCCAAAAGCTTCGATCGAAACTGTGATGCCCATGACCCTTGGAACAGGGTGGATGATCCCTAGGATCACAGCGAGGCACCACAAAGCAATAGCAACCCAAACGCCAAAAGCACCAGCACAAGTTCGACCCTCAAAAACCAAGTCCCGAACGTAGATGGAAGGCTACATCGAGAGATCCCCAAATACCGATGCTAACAAGTAGCAAAGATACCTAGAGAGGTTCCTTGGTCAGCTCTAGGGCCAAACGAGAAGTCCGGAAACCAACCGAGGAAGCCGGGAGAGCAAACACACTAAATCGGAGGCTTCAGCCAAGTCCCGGACTGTCCGGACTTGAAGGCCAGGACTGTCCACCCTACTGCGGACTGTCCATGAGGGGATGGCGGACTGTCCACCGGCCAAACACCAGAAACAGCAACTCTGCTGGAACCTCCCTGGACGTTCCCGGACTGTCCGCAAACTTCAACGGCGGACTATCCACCGATCACTCAAAAGCAAAACGGCCGAAGAACACAGCCACTGTTCCGGCTCGTCCCCGACGCGCGGACTGTCCGCCGGTCAAACCGCGGACTGTCCGCGACCACCTAGTGAGGGCGATTTCGGTCGCCCCTCACACGAATCGTCCCAAATCCAAATCAAATCACAATCCCTTGTTCCCAAACTTGGAGAAGATGATCACGAGGTAGTTAGGAGACTATCCCCAAGAAATCATCCGCTCAAATCAACTCAATCATCGGGAAATCGAAGGGGAAGAAGTATGAACGAAAAAGCGCCACGAAAACGAAATCAACCCGATCTACTTGTTCGTGAGGAGTTAGATGAATTTCTTCGGTGGAAATGATCTCCTCACTATAGAGAACAAGTTGATTCAAAGGGATTTCGCAAAGACATAGTAGAGAGGGAGATCGAGTGACGGGAAAATCACGGAGAAACGAAGAACGCGAAGAACACGAACAAAATGCGAATCAAGTCATCGATCTGCAACCGTGTGGCTACCACACGCTACAACAGTGAGATTACGGTCTCACTTCCTCAAAATCTCCAGTACACAGAGGTATGGTTCTCTGCGGATCTCAGTTGCTACAGCAGGGGATTGGGAGAGCAGGAAAACCTAGAAGGCAACGAGCAAATGAGTGAGATAGATTGGGAGGTGGGTGTCTCCCTCTACTTATCCTAATTCTAGTTCCCACTCTACCCCTAACTAATTACAGAGTGAACCAGCTAAACCCTAAGGTTATTCTGGACCAACTCGTGGTAGGTGGTGATCCGACGGCCACGCCCGCACAACTGGTAGCGTTGCCTCGACGCAACCTCACCGATTGTCGCCACGTGCCGCCATCGCTCTGCTTGTCCTTTTCCCGGACATCGCCCCCGGTTTTGTGGCCCAAACCAGGAAACCAGCCTTCACATCCAACCCCCGGTTTTGAGGCCCAAACTGGGAAACCAGCCGACCATCGCTTGAGTTTTGTGGCCCAAACTCAGCAAACCCGCAGCACCCAGGTTTTGAGGCCCAAACCTGGAAACCGTCCTCAGCCCGAGTTTTGTGGCCCAAACTCGGAAACCATCAGTGCCCAGGTTTTGAGGCCCAAACCTGGAAACCGTCCTCAGCCCGAGTTTTGTGGCCCAAACTCGGAAACCATCAGCGCCCAGGTTTTGAGGCCCAAACCTGGAAACCGTCCACTCGGTGGTTTTTCTGTGGCTCAACCACCAAACCGAGCCGTAGAGGGGATGCACCGCCCGTGCACCCCGTCCACCGACATGTGTCCCCAGGTTCTCGACCCAAGCAACACCGTGACCGTAAGTCTTCGCTCGTTGTTGTCCCAGGCTGTCAGCCACCACAGCTGATCCTCAGGCCACCGGTCCCTCAGTCCAAGCCTCACGTCCGGCCTTTGCCACTCTCGGTCCATCGGCACGGCACGTCTCTACTTGACCTTCACCTTGCCTTCGATCACTGTATCCGTGCTCGACACCTGCACAACACAAGACAAAGAACATGCGCATCATCCCAGTTGACAATCACTCATCACTCAGAGACTCGGCATACACCCATGTATCCGCAATCTCCCCCTTGATGAGTGCATTGTCAACTATCAACACAAATCATAATAGAAAAGAGGAAGGGATAAAGAAAGGGAGAGAACTCGACCAAATGACCCGAAAGCATAACAAAGCCGAAGAAGGTCAAGTGGAAAGAGCAAAACAACTTGGTTCCCAAAGACATGGGCAACGGCTCGACGCAACCAAGCAAAGCAAAGCTAGCCCTCAAGAAGAGGTAGAACAGGCTCAACACCGCTAGCGAGAAAACTTGATACCAATTGAAGAATCAACTGAAATTCAAGCAAAATAGAGCTAGCCCTCAAGAAGAGGCAGAACGGGCTCAACACCGCTAGCGAGGAAACTCGATACAACTGAAGAAAGCTTGATACCAACTGAAAAGCATGAAAACTCAGCAACGAGTAAACTCCCCCTCAAATAGTGCACACAACCAGGAATTCTCATGATTTGTCAATATTTTCTCCCCCTTAGTTGAAAATGCACCATTAGACAAATTTCTCCCCCTTGACAGAAGAACTCTCCCTCCAAATGCATATGAGTAAGTTAGCAGCTTCAGAAATATAGTCGATAGAATATGAAGATGCTCAACAGAGTGCTGATCCGATGACTCATAGAATGCACAGAATGCTAGCAAAGGCTCAGACTGATCACTAAATACGAAATCTAAACATTTGAGCAATAAGAGCAGTTTTCAGCCAAAAAGGTATTCACCATCAAAATAGCACGAAGCATGTATGGACAGGAAGTCAAACAAGTGCTAAACATCTATACAAGGTGAACTACCCCTAGCACAGTTCAACCATCATGCTATAGAATGAAACATAGACTTGTGTATTCCAAATTTTATCGGAGTTGCAACGGTTAAATTACACAAGTTCAAATTTCAGCATGTGATTGCGAGAGGTTGAAAGCTTGTCATCGCCTAACATTTCAACTGTGCGAAGCCTATGCAGAAGCAATCAGAAGCTTAAAGCAACAGTTTCGGTCATACACTACACAGCTCAAGTTTTACTCAAAGTGCAATGAGAAACAGTCTCAAAACTGTGATGTGTTGACAAGCAATCCCAACTCCATCTTTCCAATTCACTTAACTTGGTTCAAAAATTAAAGCATATGAACATACCAAGCAAGTGAATGACTTAGAACTAGAGACATAGCAACCTAGCATATATGAAAAGCACAAGTGACTTCAACACATTCTACACATGCTAGTTGCATATCTCAATGGTGAACATTTTCAAGTTTTATGTTCATTAAGCAAATTCACCATTCAAAAAATAGCTCTGCTCACAACATGTATCAGTGATCAGAAAGAGCATAAGCTACAATAATCATCATAAATACTATACAGAGCATAGTCACATTCTAAAGATTATATACATGAAGCTCTGAATGAAATATGCAAGATGAAATGCAAAGATGCATGAAGAAACCAAATGAAAAACACAAAGTCAGTGTATAATACAAGACCCAAAATGTTTCCCCCATCTAAAAGGGGAAACACACACCAAGCTCACATCTCAACCTAGCAAAAGTTGATTGGTCCAAAAGCTTGGTGAAAATATCAGCCAACTGATGATGAGTATCAACATGGCGAAGGTCGATATCACCCTTCTCATAGTGGTCTCGCAAAAAATGAAAGCACACATCAATGTGTTTGGTCTTAGAGTGCAGCACGGGGTTCTTAGCAACGCTAATAGCACTCGTGCTGTCACAAAGCAAAGGAACGCGAGTAAAACTCAGACCAAAATCACGCAAAGTGGCCATCATCCAGAGCAACTTGGAACAACTGCTAGCCGCAGCAACATACTCAGCCTCCGTGGTAGACTGGGCGACACTAGACTGATTGCGAGAAGACCACGATACGAGAGAAGAACCAATAAACTGACAAGTCCCAGAAGTGGACTTGCGCTCAATGTGACAACCAGCAAAATCGGTATTGGAATAACCACAAAGGGAGAGGGTGGAGGAAGCAGAATACCAAATCCCAAATTCTGGAGTGAAGCATAAGTACCTCATGATGCGCTTGACCGCCTGACGGTGAGAGGTGCACGGCGATGACTGAAATCACGCGCAAAGACACACCATGAACTGAATGTCCGGGCGTGTCGCCGTCAGGTACAGCAGCGACCCGATCATACTCCGGTACTCCTTCTGGTCCACAGCTTCTCCATCCTTGTCCGCATCCAGGGCCATCGTGGTTGACATGGGTGTTGGAACAGGCTTGGCCTCACCCATATCGAATTTCTTCAGGATATCCTTGGTATACTTACCCTGATGCACAAACGTTCCCTCTCGAGATTGCTTGATTTGCAATCCGAGGAAAAACGTCAACTCGCCCATCATACTCATCTCAAATTCCCTGCTCATAGTATCTGCAAACTTGGCAACCAAAGCGTGAGAAGAACTACCGAAAATGATATCATCCACATAAATCTGGACCAAGAGAGTATCGTTGCCTTGCTTGAGGAGAAAAAGCATTTTATCCACACATCCCATTTTCAAACCCTTAGCAAGCAAAAAGGTTTTTAACCTATCATACCAGGCTCTAGGGGCTTGTTTCAAACCATACAAAGCTTTGTGGAGTTTAAAAACATGGTTTGGAAACTTGGGATTTTCAAAACCGGGGCGTTGTTTCACATACACCTCCTCTTCTATGTAACCGTTTAAGAAGGCACTCTTGACATCCATTTGAAAAAGTTTAAACCCTTTGGATGCAGCAAAAGCCAAGAGAATCCTAAATGCCTCCAAACGAGCTACAGGAGCAAAAGTCTCCTCATAGTCTATCCCCTCCTTCTGACTATACCCCTGGGCTACAAGTCTGGCCTTGTTTCTCACAACATGGCCATCTTCTCCTTGTTTGTTTTTGAAAACCCATTTTGTCCCAATAGGATGACACTCAGGAGGAAGAGGAACAAGAACCCAAACCCGATTTCTCTCAAAGTTTTCAAGCTCCTCATGCATGGCATTGACCCAATCCGGATCTGTCAAAGCGTGTCCAACATCTCGGGGTTCAAAATCAGCAACAAATGCAGAATGGGCAAAGTGAGAGATTTGTTGTGACCTTGACCGAGTGACACGTTCGCCGATGCTGTCGATCATCTATTGAGGCGAGTGTTGGCGCTGAATGTGTCGTGGCGCCTCCCGGGCTGAAGTAGCCTCCTCCTCAATAGCAGCTGGTGCCTCCTCGGGTACAAAAGGTACCGCGTCAGGTGGCGGATCCCACGGCCCCCAAGTCATCGAGGAAGAAGGATCGGGGCCGTGAGTCATAGTAGAAGCCGCTCCTTGCGGCACCGCAGGTGGAGGTGGTGCTGGATCATCCATCCCTTCAGCACCTTCTTCCTCTTCATCAAAAAAAGGCTCGCCAACCTCATGATCACCTGCACGCTCAAAATGAGAAGAAGGACAAACCATGGTCTCGTCGAAGGTGACATCTGATGTCTCCATGACTCGGTTAGTATCAAGGTTAAGTACACGATAAGCGCGAGTGTGAGTGCCATAACCCAAAAATACTCCGTCAGAAGAACGAGACTCAAACTTGTCCAAGTTGCCCTTTTTGAGTATAAAACAGTGGCAACCGAAAAGTCTAAAATAACTCACTTTGGGCAGTTTTCCAAAACTCAACTCATAAGAAGTCTTTTTCAAGAAAGCTCAGAGAAAAATGCGATTGGAAATGTAGCATGAAGTGCTCATAGCCTCGGCCCAATATCGCCTTGGAGTCCTATGCTCATCGAGCATCGTCCTGGCCATCTCTACAAGGGTCTGATTCTTCCTCTCTACAACACCATTTTGTGGCGGTGTGTAGGGGGAAGAAAACTGATGCTCTAACCCCAAAGAGTTATAAAACTTCTCAAAATCCGAATTCTTAAATTCGAAACCATTATCACTCCGAATTGCTCGCATTGAGTTCATAGGGAACTCATTCTGAAGACGCAAAATCAGATTGCGAGCAAAGGAGAAAGTCTTGGTTTTCTCAGCTAAAAAGAAAACCCATGAATATCTCAAAAAATCGTCGACAACAACAATCACGTACAACTTCCCCCCAACCGAGCTCACCCGAGCTGGACCAATGAGGTCCATGTGCAAAAGCTCTCTAGGCCGCTTAGTCATGACCTTAGTCACTGGATGGTGGGGAGCGGCGACCATCTTCCCATGTCTACAAGAATGGCAAACAAGATCCTTCTCCATGGCCAACTTGGGCAATCCTCGGATTAGGCCAAGTGAGCTAAGTCTTGCAAGCAAGTCGAAGCTTAGGTGACCGAGTCTCCTATGCCACTTCCAAAGATCAGAAGAGGAAGGTCCAGCCAAAAGATAACGAGAAACTCCAAACGATTCCAAGAAATTCGCACGAAAGTCTTTTCCAAAGGGCGAAATCAAACATACAAGATTGCCCTGAGGATCCAAAATGCGAATGAGATTCGGTTTAAAACGAATCTCATAGTCATCATCAAAAAGTTGCGAAACAGAAAGAAGGTTAAAGTGCAAGTTAGAAACAAGAGCAACATCGCACAACACAAAGTGCTCATTAACTCGCACCGACCCACGAGACAACACCTTACCTTTGCTATTGTCGCCGAAGGTGATAAACTCCTTTCCGGCGACCGGACTAAGACTGGAGAACCACTTGGCGTTTCCGGTCATGTGCCTCGAACACACCCGGAATCCACCAACCAAACGTTCTCCAATCATTTTACCTACATCGATAAAAAGACATAGGGTGAGCATACGGTCCAACACTGGGGTTAGTGAAGTAGGGACAATACCAGTGTTGGGCCGGCTGCTCAAAAGAACGGTTAGCAGAAAAACCATTCCTAGCACGCCTACGAGAGGAGCGATCACCACGTAGAGGAAAACGTGGTCCGCTAAGGGAGGAGCGTCCATCGTGATACTCAAAACGCGATGGGGAAAAATGCTCAACAACAAAGCCACCGCCACAGGGTCCATAGCCCACAACTGCAGGCTCCCGCCGGGCACGTTCTCTTCGTGGCCTAGGCCTAAGAACTTGAGGTTTTGGACCTCTAGGCCTAGCAACACGCCTCTGAACATTCGACACATGTACATCATGGAAAGGATGGTACATGCCCGTGTTGTTCATCTCCTTTGCACGGCGCGCCTCTCTCTTGCGTCGAAAACAAAACTCACTCAAGTGACCATCTCTCCCACAGTGCTCACAACGGTACCTCACCGCTCTCATAGGGGGTTGTTGGTACTCACGGTAGTGGGTGTGGATCACTTTGCCCTTCTGTGGCATAAGCTCCTCTTGGATGGGTGGCATGGTGTCCAGCTTGTTCTTGAGATGGTTTGGTTTTGGAGCCCATGATTGTTTCTTGGGTGGAGCTCTCGGAGGTTCCACAAACACACCATCCTTGGTGTTAGGCTTTAGCGGCTCTCTGGGTGGTATCTTGGTAAGCTTGGGAGTAGTGGTGGAGTTGGGCTTCTCACTCAGGTTAAGACTGCGGATACATGGGTGTATGTCGAGTCTCTGAGTGATGAGTGATTGTCAACTAGGATAATGTGCATGTTCTTTGGCTTGTGTTGTGCAGGTGTCGAGCACGGATACAGTGATCAAAGGCAAGGTGAAGGTCAAGTAGAGACGTGTCGTGCCGATGGACCGAGAGTGGCGAAGGGCGGACGTGAGGCTTGGACTGAGGGACCGGTGGCCCGAGGATCAGCTGTGGTGGTTGACAGCTTGGGACAGCGACGAGCAAAGACTTGCGGGCATGGTGTTGCCTGACGAGGACTTGGAGACACGTGTCGGTGGACGGGGTGCACGGGCAGTGCATCTCCTCTACGGCTCGGTTTGGTGGTTGAGACACAAAAAAACCACCAAGTGGACGGTTTCCAGGTTTGGACCTCAAAACCTGGGCGTTGATGGTTTCTGAGTTTGGGCCACAAAACTCGGGCTGAGGACAGTTTCCAGGTTTGGGCCTCAAAACCTAGGTGCTGCGGGTTTGCTGAGTTTGGGCCACAAAACTCAAGCGATGGTCGGCTGGTTTCCCGGTTTGGGCCTCAAAACTAGGGGTTGGCTGTGAATGCTGGTTTCCCGGTTTGGGCCACAAAACCGGGGGTGCGACATCCGGGAAAAGGACAAGCAGAGCGGTGACGGCACGTGGCGGCAATCGGTGAGGTTGCGTCGAGGCAACGCTACTAGTTGTGCGGGCGTGGCCGTCGGATCACCACCTACCACGAGTTGGTCCAGAATAACCCTAGGGTTTAGCTGGTTCGCTCTGTAATTAGTGAGGTGTAGAGTAGGAATTAGAATTAGGATAAGTAGAGGGAGACACCCTCCTCCTATTCTATCTCAATCATTTTGCTATTTTGCCTTCTAGGTTTTCCTGCTCTCCCACTCCCCTGCTGTAGCGAACTGAGATCCACAGAGAAGAGAACAATACCTCTGTGCCCGTGAGATTTTGAGGAAGTGAGACCGTAATCTCACTGTTGTAGCGTGCGGTAGCCACACGATTGCAAATTAGTGATTGTGATTCGCGTTTTGTTCTTGTTCTTCGCGGATTGCTTTTCTCCACGTTTTTCCCATCGATCGATCTCTTTGTTCGTTGCGTCTTTTGCGATTCCATTTGAACAGAGATGTTCTAGATTGTGAGGCACTTCTTTCTACCGAAGGAATTCTCCTCTAACCTCACGAGCTAGTAGATCGGTCGATTTTTGTTTCGGGTCAAGTTTTTCTCCCTTCCTCCAAATTTCTTTGATTCATCAATTTGGAGATAGGTTCAAGCCATGATCTCTTAGAGATAGCTCACTATCCTCCTTGTGGCTAATCTCTCCAAGTTTGAACCCTAGAGGTTCGTTTTGGGAGAGTTTGTGCTGAATCGGTGGACGAACAGCTGATTTTTGGGGTGACCGTACTCTGGCGTCGGGCAGACCGGACGCTAGGGTTGAGAGTCCGGTTGTTGAACACACTCTGTGTTTTATTCGCAACTTGACCGGACGCTCTGTTCGTTACTGACCAGACGCACTCAACACATTGTTCATCCGCTTGTTTTCTTACGACCGGACGCTTGAGACTTGACCGGACGCACCGGGACAGTGAGTCCGGTCACAAACAGTAAAGGTCCAGAAGTGATTTTCTTTGACCGGATGCGTCCGGTGGTCTGTGACCGGACGGCAGGCAGAGTCCGGTCGAGTCTGTCCTGCGTGTTTTCGTCCGCAGTTTGTTCGTCCAACTTACGATTTGAGATCCGCTTGTTGCGTTGGATTCCTGACTTCGTGCTCTAGAGAAATTGGGCTTCTCGCTTTACAAAATAGCCAAAGTTTGTTGAGGTTACCCAAAGTTCATCCTGTCACCAGTTGACCTGCGTGAACTTGGGCGAGGGAATTTTTGTGGTGTCCCGCTGTGTTCCCAGGGAACATCCACCCATTCTCTTGGGTCGTGGACATCACGCGCAACGGTTTTGCTCTTGGGGTTGATTTTTGGGACAGTGGCTTAAAGTTTCTGAAAAGAATTTTAAAGCTCCCATTCACCCCCCCCTCTGGTCGCTTTCTGGTAGCACTTTCGGTCCTTCAATTGGTATCGGAGCGGGTTAAGGATCTTTTACCTTAGCCGGTTCCAGATCCACAGAAGGCGACATGGATCGCGGCATGGGCAAACCGCCGTTTTTCGATGGGACGAACTATGCGTATTGGAAGATACGCATGTCGGCCTATCTGCAGAGTATGGGTGCTTCCATCTGGGATATTTGCAACTCTGCTGATTATGTGGTCTTGGCTGCACGTGTGAGTCAGCGTCAGATTGATGATCACGATGCCAATAGCCGAGCCCGTAATGCTCTTTTCTCATGCTTGAGCATGACGGAGTTTGATCGCGTTTCTCACCTCGCTACGGCTCGGGAGATTTGGGCATCCCTCATGCGTTTCCGTGAGGGAACCTCTCAAGTCAAAACCCATCTCTACGAGTCGCACAAGCGAGAGTACGAGAACTTTAGACATATGCCTGGCGAGAGCATAGAGAGCTTATTTGCTCGCTTTCAGGTAATTGTCAACAGGATGAGGGCTAACAAGGAGCTGTTGCCTTTCGACGATCATGAGAGAGCTTTGAAGCTTTTGCATACTCTTGATCGGTCGGTGTGGGTCTCAAAGGTCCAGGCGATCATCGAATCGCCTAACTATGAGACTTTCACATGCGACGAGCTCTTCAGTAAGCTCAAGTCCAGTGAGATGGATGCCATGGCGAGGGATTCTTATGAAAATCCTTCTGGCCCTTTGATGGCTTTGCTTTCTGGCTCTTCTGCTAACTCCTCTGGAGGCTTTGCTTTGTCTTGACTTCTTTCTGTCACAGAGGAGCAGCTTGAGTTCATGGGGGATGACGAGTTGGCTATGCTCGCCAACCAGTTCTCATGGTTCCACAACAACCGCATGAACCATCGCCGTGGAGGAGGACGCTCGGGATGCTTTGAGTGCGGCGACCCCAACCACTTCATCGCCAATTGCCCGAAGAAGAACAAGCACACCTTCAGCAAGGTGGATCATGGGCACAAGTATGACTTCGGCAAGCGCAAGGAGAAGTACGTCCCCGCGAAGCAGAAGCGAAAGGGCGGCTTCGACAAGGAGTACATCAAGACAAAGTACTTGGAGAAGGCCCAGGCTGAGCAGCGTGCGTTCTTCACCACGCTCAGCGACGTCGATTTGACTCGGACGACGACTCCACTGTCTTCGACGACGACGAGTCCGCGAAGAAGAAGAGGATCGAGGACAAGCTGAACGGCCTCTGCTTCTTCGCCGACGACGAGGGCTTCTACACCATGGCCCTCGGCAAGGAGGTCGACGACGAGCTGGAGGACATCCCTCGGAACGACGACGACGACAACACCTCCTAGGTATCTCAGACCCCCGACGAGCTTTCTGCTGAGGTCGAGAAACTTACTGTCGCGCTCCTTAGTCAGGACAAGTTGCTTAGGCGTGCTGCTAGAGAGCGCAAGGAGTTTAGGCAGAAGTGGGAGGATACGGTGAAGGAACTTGAATCTGTCAAGTCCACCGTAGTTGTTACCGAGGAGGAGGAGTGCGAGATGTGCACCACACACATGACTGACCTTCTCACTTTGAGAAACAAGTATGCTATGTTGGTAGGAGAGGTGGATGAGCTGAAGGCTAGATCCTCGCTGTTGGGTGCGTGCAAGTCCTGCGCGGGCTTGCAATCTGAGTTGGCAGAGAAGAATGCCAAGATTGTGTCTCTTGAAGAGGCCAACTCAGGTAGCACATGTGTGACTAGGTGTGTTCTTTGTGAGTGTTTGGAGATGGAGATAGCCAATGTGAAGCATGACAAGATGCAAATTGAGGAGGAAAACACATACCTTCAGACCATCTTGTCATGGGTGTCTAGTGGTGAGCCACAGCTCGGGATGATGATCTCCCAATTCAAGCGAGCTGCTGGAGGTCCTGGTGTAGCTTTTGCTCCGGGTGTTGATGTTTCATCTTTTGGCAAGATTGGAGAGTCGAGTGGTCTAAACCCATGTGAGAAGCCCAACTCCACCACTACTCCCAAGCTTACCAAGATTCCACCCAAAGAGCCTCTCAAGCCTAACACTGAGGATGGGGTCTTTGTTGAACCTCCGAGAGCTCCACCAAAGAAACAATCTTGGGCTCCCAAACCAAACCACCTCAAGAACAAGCTGGACACCATGCCACCCATCCAGGAGGAGCTTATGCCACAGAAGGGCAAAGTGATCCACACCCACTACCGTGAGTACCAACATCCCCCTATGAGAGTGGTGAGGTACCATTGTGAGCATTGTGGGAGAGATGGACACTTGAGTGAGTTCTGTTTTCGACGCAAGAGAGAGGCGCGTCGTGCAAAGGAGATGAACAACACGGACATGTACCATCCTTTCCATGATGTACATGTGCCGAATGTTCAGAGGCGTGCTGTTAGGCCCAGAGGTCCAGAACCTCAAGTTCCAAGGCCTAGGCAGAGGAGAGGACGTGCCCGGCGGGATCCTGGTTTTGCAGGATATGGACCCCGTGGCGGTGGCTTTGTAGTTGAGCGTTTTCCCCCACCGCGTTTTGAGTATCGTGATGGACGCTCTTCCCTTAGCGGACCACGTTTTCCTTAGCGTGGTGATTGCTCTTCTCGTAGGCGTGCTAGGAATGGTTTTTCTGCTAACCGTCTTTTTGAGCAGCCGGCCCAACACTGGTACTCTTCCTACTTCACTAACCCCAGTGTTGGACCGTATGCTCACCCTATGTCTTTTTATTGATATAGGTAAAATGATTGGAGAACGTTTGGTTGGTGGATTCCGGGTGTTCGAGGCACATGACCAGAAATGCCAAGTGGTTCTCCAGTCTTAGTCCGGTCGCCGAAAAGGAGTTTATCACCTTCGGCGATAATAGCAAAGGTAAGGTATTGTCTCGTGGGTCGGTGCGAGTTAATGAGCACTTTGTGTTGCGCGATGTTGCTCTTGTTTCTAACTTGCATTTTAACCTTCTTTCTGTTTTGCAACTTTTTGATGATGACTATGAGATTCGTTTTAAACCGAATCTCAGTCGCATTTTGGATCCTCAGGGCAATCTTGTTTGTGGGATTTCGCCCTTTGGAAAAGTCTTTCGTGCGGATTGCTCGGAGTCGTTTGGAGTTTCTCGTTGTCTTTTGGCTGGACCTTCCTCCTCTGATCTTTGGAAGTGGCATAGGAGACTAGGTCACCTGAGCTTCGACTTGCTTGCAAGGCTTAGTTCACTTGGCTTAATCCGAGGATTGCCCAAGTTGTCCATGGAAAAGGATCTTGTTTGCCATTCTTGTAGACATGGGAAGATGGTCGCCGCTCCCCACCATCCAGTTTTTTTGGTTTGACACCCCCCTGGGGCCACAGGACCTTTTTCCCTTTTGTCTTTTTTTTTTCGCATTTCCACCATCCATGATTGGTCAGCCATCCAGTGACTCAGGTCATGACTAAGCGGCCTGGAGAGCTTTTGCACATGGACCTCATTGGTCCAGCTCGGGTGAGCTCGGTTGGGGGGAAGTTGTACGTGATTGTTGTTGTCGACGATTTTTCGAGATATTCATGGGTTTTCTTTTTAGCTGAGAAAACTGAGACTTTCTCCTTTGCTCGCAATCTGATTTTGCGTCTTCAGAATGAGTTCCCTATGAACTCAATGCGAGCAATTCGGAGTGATAATGGTTTCGAATTTAAGAATTCGGATTTTGAGAAGTTTTGTAACTCTTTGGGTTTGGAGCATCAGTTTTCTTCCCCCTACACACCGCCACAAAATGGTGTTATAGAGAGGAAAAATCGGACCCTGGTAGAGATGACCAGGACGATGCTCGATGAGCATATGACTCCTAGGCGATATTGGGCCGAAGCTATGAGCACTGCATGCTATATTTCCAATCGTATTTTTCTCCGAGCTTTCTTGAAAAAGACTTCTTATGAGTTGCATTTTGGAAAACTCCCCAGGTGAGTTATTTCAGAGTTTTTGGTTGCCATTGTTTTATACTCAAGAAAGGCAACCTGGACAAATTTGAGTATCGTTCTTCCGATGGTGTATTTTTGGGTTATGGCACTCACACTCGGGCTTATCGTGTACTTAACCTTGACACTAACCGAGTCATGGAGACATCCGATGTCACCTTCGACGAGACCATGGTTTGTCCTTCTTCTCGTTTTGAGCGTGCAGGTGATCATGAGGTTGGTGAACCTCTTTTTGATGACGAGGCCGAGGGTGCTGAAGGTATGGACGATCCAGCACTTCCTCCACCTGCTGCTCCTAGTGGGTCGACTTCGACCATGACTGCACGCGGCCCCGACCCTTCTTCCTCTACTACATGGGGGCCGTGTGATCCGCCACCTCGGGCTGTACCGCTTGTACCCGTGGAGGCACCAGCTGCTGTTGAGGGGGAGGCCACTTCGCAAGGGAGGCGCCACGTCACATTCAGCGCCAGCACCCGCCTCAACAGATGATCGGCGACATCAACGATCGCGTCACTCGGTCTAGGCAAATCTCTCACTTTACTCATTCTACATTTGTTGCTGATTTTGAACCCCGAGATGTTGGACACGCTTTGACGGATCCAGATTGGGTCAATGCCATGCATGAGGAGTTAGAAAATTTTAAAGAAATCGGGTTTGGGTTCTAGTTTCTCCTCCTCCTCTGAGTGTCACCCAATTGGGACAAAATGGGTTTCCAAAAACAAACAAGGAGAGGATGGCCATGTTGTGAGAAACAAGGACAGACTTGTAGCCCAGGGGTATAGTCAGAAGGAGGGAATAGAATATGAGGAGACTTTTGCTCATGTAGCTCGTTTGGAGGCTATTAGGATACTCTTGGCTTTTGCTGCATCCAAAGGTTTCAAACTTTTTCAATGGATGTCAAGAGTGCCTTCTTAAACGGCTACATAGAAGAGGAAGTATATGTGAGACACCCCCTGGTTTCAAAATCCCAAGTTTCCAAACATGTTTTTAAACTTCACAAAGCTTTATATGGTTTGAAACAAGCCCCTAGAGCCTGGTATGATAGGTTGAAACCTTTTTGCTTGCTAAGGGTTTTAAAATGGGATGTGTGGATAAAATGCTTTTTCTCCTCAAGCAAGGCAATGACACTCTCTTGGTCCAGATTTATGTGGATGATATCATTTTCGGTGGTTCTTCTCACACTTTGGTTGCCAAGTTTGCAGATACTATGAGCAGGGAGTTCGAGATGAGCATGAGGGGCGAGTTGACGTTTTTCCTCGGGTTACAAATCAAGCAATCCCGGGAAGGGACGTTCGTGCACCAGGGTAAGTATACCAAGGACATCTTGAAGAAGTTCGATATGGGTGAGGCCTAGCCTCTTCCAACACCCATGTCGACCACGACGGCCCTGGATGCGGATGTGGATGGAGAAGCAGTGGACCAGAAGGAGTACCAGAGTATGATCGGGTCGCTGTTGTACCTGACGGCGACACGCCCGGACATCCAGTTCGCGGTGTGTCTTTGCGCACGATTTGAGTCGTCCCCGCGCACCTCTCACCGTCAGGCGGTCAAGCGCATTATGAGGTACTTATCCTTCACACCAGAAATTGGGATCCGGTATTCTGCTTCCTCCACCCTCTCCCTTTGCGGTTATTCCGATGCCAATTTTGCTGGTTGCCGTATTGATCGCAAGTCCACTTCTGGGACTTGCCAGTTTATTGGTTCTTCTCTTGTTTCGTGATCTTCTCGCAAGCAGTCTAGTGTTGCCCAGTCTACCACGGAGGCTGAGTATGTTGCTGCGGCTAGCTGTTGTTCCTAGTTACTCTTGATGATGGCCACTTTGCGTGATTTTGGTCTGAGCTTTTCTCGTGTTCCTTTGCTTTGTGACAGCACGAGTGCGATTAGCGTTGCTAAGAACCCCGTGCTGCACTCGCAGACCAAACACATTGATGTGCGCTTTCATTTTCTGCGAGACCACTATGAGAAGGGTGATATCGACCTTCACCATGTCGATACTCATCATCAGTTGGCTGATATTTTTACCTAGCCTTTGGACCAATCAACTTTTGCTAGGTTGAGAGGTGAGATTGGTGTGTGTTTCCCCTTTTAGTTGGGGGAAACATTTTGGTTTATGTATCTTAAACTGACTCTTTTCTTTCCTTTGGTTTCATCATGCATATTTGCATATTTCCATTCAGAGCTTCATTAATATACTCCTTAGAATGTGGCTATGCTCTGTCTAGTGTATACTCCGATGCTATTTACTGATGCTTATAGCTTATGCTCTTTCTGATCACTGATACACGTTGTGAGCTGAGCTGTTTTATGAATGGAGAATTCTGCTTAATGAACATAAAACTTAAAAAATGTTCACCATTGAGATCTGCAACTAGCATGTGTAGAATGTGTTGAAATCACTCATGCTTTTCATATATGCTAGGTTGCTATGTCTCTAGTTCTGAGTCATTCACTTGCTTGGTCTGTTCATATTCTGTTTTAAATTTGAACCAAGTTAAGTGAATTGGAAAGATCGAGATGGGATTGCTTGTCAGCACATCACAGTTTCGAGACTGTTCTCTTGCACTTTGAGTTAAACTTGAGTGTGTAGTGTATGACCGAAACTGTTGCCTTAAGCTTCTAATTGCTTCTGCATAGGCTTCGCACAGTTGAAAAGTTAGGCAATGACAAGCTTTCAACCTCTCGCACTCACATGCTGAAATTTAAACTTGTGTAATTTAACCGCTGTAACTCCGACAACATCTGAATGCACAAGTCTATGTTTCATTCTATAGCATGATGATTGAACCTTGCTAGGGGTAGTTCACCTTGTATACATGTTTAGCACTTGTTTGACTTCCTGTCTATACATGTTTAGTGCTATTTTGATGGTGAATACCTTTTTGGCTAAAACTGCTCACTTTGCTCATATGCTCATATTTCGTATTTGGTGATCAGTTTGAGCCTTTGCTAGCATTTTGTTCTTATTATTGAGTCATCGGATTAGCACTGTGTCAAGCATCTTCATATTCTATCGATTATATTTCTGAAGCTGCTAACTTGCATTTTGACTCATATGCATTTGGAGGGAGAGTTCTTCTGTCAAGGGGCAGAACTTTGGTTGATAGTGCATTTTCAACTAATGGGGAGAAATTCTCCAAATCATAAGATCACTAAGGGGAGATTCCCTAGTTGTGTGCACTATTGGAGGGGGAGCTTGAGTTGGAGTTTGCTCGATTTTGAGGTTGTTTGGATCTCCAAATTGGTTCGGAGCTTTTTTGCTAGTTGTGTTGAGCCTTTGTGCCTCTGTCTTGAGGGACTGGCATTTTTGGCTTTGTTGTCCTATTGGTTCGGAGCAGTTTTGGTAGCTAGTTGTGTTGAGCCTTTGCCTCTTTCTTGAGGGACTAGCAACCTTGTCTCTATGCTGTTTAAGTTGGTATCGAGTTTTCTTGCTCGCGGTATTGAGCCTGTTCTACCTCTTCTTGAGGGCTAGCTTTGCTTTGCTTGGTTGCGTCGAGCCGTTGCCCATGTCTTTGGGAACCAAGTTGTGTTGCTCTTTCCACTTGACCTTCTTCGGCTTTGACATGCTTTTGGGTCATTTGGTCGAGTTCTCTCTTCTTCTTCCTCCCTTCTTCTGTTTTCATTATGATTTGTGTTGTTAGTTGACAATGCACTCATCAAGGGGAGATTGCGGATACATGGGTGTATGCCGAGTCTCTGAGTGATGAGTGATTGTCAACTGGGATAATGCGCATGTTCTTTGGCTTGTGTTGTGCAGGTGTCGAGCATGGATACAGTGATCAAGGCAGGTGAAGGTCAAGTAGAGACGTGCCATGCCGATGGACCGAGAGTGGCGAAGGCCGGACGTGAGGCTTGGACTGAGGGACCGGTGGCCCGAGGATCAGCTGTGGTGGCTGATAGCCTGGGACAGCGATGAGCGAAGACTTGCGGGCATGGTGTTGCGTGAGTCGAGGACTTGGGGACACGTGTTGGTGGACGGGGTGCACGGGCGGTGCATCCCCTCTACGGCTCGGTTTGGTGGTTGAGCCACAGAAAAACCACCAAGTGGACGGTTTCCAGGTTTGGACCTCAAAACCTGGGCGTTGATGGTTTCCGAGTTTGGGCCACAAAACTCGGGCTGAGGACGATTTCCAGGTTTGGGCCTCAAAACCTGGGTGCTGCGGGTTTGCTGAGTTTGGGCCACAAAACTCAGGCGATGGTCGGCTGGTTTTCCGGTTTGGGCCTCAAAACCGGGGGTTGGCTGTGAAGGCTGGTTTCCCGGTTTGGGCCACAAAACTAGGGGTGCGACGTCCGGGAAAAGGACAAGCAGAGCGGTGACGGCACGTGGCGGCAATCAGTGAGGTTGCGTCGAGGCAACATACCAGTTGTGCGGGCGTGGCCGTCGGATTACCACCTACCATGAGTTGGTCCAGAATAACCCTGGGGTTTAGCTGGTTCGCCCTATAATTAGTGAGGGGTAGAGTAGGAATTAGAATTAGGATAAGTAGAGGGAGACACCCTCCTCCCATTCTATCTCAGTCATTTTGCTATTTTGCCTTCTAGGTTTTCCTGCTCTCCCACTCCCCTGCTGTAGCGAACTGAGATCCACAGAGAAGAGAACAATACCTCTGTGCCGGAGAGATTTTGAGGAAGTGAGACCGTAATCTCACTGTTGTAGCGTGTGGTAGCCACACAGTTGCAAATTCGTGATTGCGATTCGCGTTTTGTTCTTATTCTTCGCAGATTGCTTTTCTCCACGTTTTTCCTGTCGATCGATCTCTTTGTTCATTGCATCTTTTGCGATTCCATTTGAATAGAGATGTTCTAGATTGTGAGGCACTTCTTTCCACCGAAGGAATTCTCCTCTAACCTCACGAGCTAGTAGATCGGTCGATTTTTGTTTTGGGTCAAGTTTTTCTCCCTTCCTCCGAATTTCTTCGATTCATCAATTTGGAGATAGGTTCGAGCCATGATCTCTTAGAGATAGCTCACTATCCTCCTTGTGACTCATCTCTCCAAGTTTGAACCCTAGAGGTTTCATTTGGGAGAGTTTGTGTCGAATCGGTGGACGAACAGCTGATTTTTGGGGTGATCGGACTCTGGCGTCGGGCAGACCGGACGCTGTTGACTCCTGCTAACGTCGTCACTAGGAGTAGACTATGGAATCTATCCCCGGCAATGGCGCCAAAAGGGTTGTTCATACTTCTTAATGTAGAAGTATAACTAACTATTCGTATGACTATTGGTAGGTTCCGCAGCGCACAGAATAATCTATTGTAGCACTTCACCTGGGAGTTTAACTGAGTATCGTATTTATTTCCACAGGGAAGCTACTATGGAAGAACTAACACTAGGACCGCTATGAACAACTAGTGATTCTAGCAGGGTTGATCGAAAAGTTTGAATGGGGGTTGGTTTCTACTACTACTAAAAAGAAAAGAAAGACTAACTACTACTAAACTAAATCGGCGGGGTCTGGCCGATGAACAGATTAATTTTCCTACACACTTACGAACACAACTAACTTAGCAATAAAGAGTTTATCTAGTTCTTCGAACCGTACACACCCTCTGGACTATTTACCTCAGACGTGCACAACGAGGTTTATGATTTAAGAACTAACCCAACTACGTGTTGGATTCAAGGCTCCCAGGGCTGTCACCACCTGTTTGCTACCACAGCTATCCGGGGGGCTAGCCACAAACTAAGGTATAACTAGTCTAAGCACCGCTTACACTAATATATACTACTAAATCTTGCGTCCAAAACTAGAGCACTGATTACTCAGCGAAGAACCCAAACTAGATATAGACTAAATACTAAGTTATCTATGATCGAAAGCACTCAACAAGAACAATAAGTAAAGAACTTAAAGTAAATGCTGAAAGTAGAAGAACACTAGATAAATGAAGAAAGACTTGGAATTATACCAGAGACTTGGAAGATCCTCTATTACAGCTCCAGCTCTTCTCTTCTACACTCTCGCTCTCACTCTAAGTCTCTCAACTAGAGTGTTCCTTCACCAGAGCTTCGCTTACAAGAGAGTGGGACTAATGAGGTGAGGTCTGAGTACAAATGAGCTCGGGGGTCCTATATATAGCCTAAGGACCTAGGGGGTACTTAGGACCTAGGGTTAGGTCAGGGGGGTGAGTGTGGTGGCGGGCGCAGCTAGGGGTGGCGGGCGCCACCCCCTGGCCCTTGGATCCACCGCCTCTTCACAACGGCATCCAGGAGGTCCTCCAAGTCGGTTGGTCGGTTAGGGTGTCCAATAACCGTCACATGGGCAATTAGGCCATGATCCATGTGACGCTGCTTCTTAGCCCTTGGATGAACCAACTTAGGTGAGCAACGGCTGCAAATGAGTGTGGGGTGCTTCCCTGGATCAGTGACGTGGCAGGGGGGAGTTGGGCTTCTCCCCCTGGCGGCCGCCAGCTAGGGGTGGCGGGCGCCACCCCTCCTTGGCCCAAAGTGAGCCCAGGCAAGTGGGCTTGCTTCCTGGTGGGTCCATTTGGTCATTTTGCTCAAAAACCCTGCAATTTCCTACATTCAAATAAAACTCAAGGACAAGTGGAAATCGTTAGTTTATAAAAGGTTTTTGGTTGATTTTAGGTCCTTATGTTGTGTTATATGACCTTGTTGATGCTAAGAATATGACACTTAGTGAGCGTCAACAAGCTCCCCCAAGCTTACCTCTTGCTCGTCCTCGAGCAAGCATGGACTTGAAATAAACTTGGAAACTCTGTGTTTTGTTGTGTATGCCATATTATTTTCATCACCATGGAATTGGTAGCCTTCCCTGCACTCAAAATTAGAACAAAAGACCAGCAAGAAAGAAGGTTTGTCTTTCCCTTGTCTATTTTGCTAATCAAGATATGTGGAGTTTTTGCAAGTTTTGTTCAAAAGAAAGCATGCTTAGTAACTTCTGTGGCTCACTCAATCACTCATATTTGTATGTGGAAATGGAAGAATTATCCTCTCACTAAGACTTTATGTGGGTTTAATGGGGGATAAAAGTGAGCATGCAATGCTAGCATCTTTTTGCCAAGTTAGACAAATGGAGCAAAGGAGCAACAAGTCATAGGTTCAGACCAGGAATGTGCAAGTGTGTGGTATTTATTGTGGCTACTACTTTCATGGCACTTCTCCTTTCTATCTCTTTTGTGGGATCATGGCTATGAATGAGAGCATTTGCTCTTTTGGATATTCTCTTCTTTCTAGAGCACTTGCTCTTTTGAATTTTCTTTCTAGAGCATTTGCTCTTTTGAATATTCTTTTCTTTCTAGAGCACTTGCTCTTTTTTTAACTACTATAGCCATGTCCCTGAAATTTTATTATGGAGCGTGATATTTTGCCATGAAGTATTCCTAACAATGAATGGAAATAAAGGCATGTTGTGTGTGTATTCTCAGTGTAAGAATAGCACTATATAGGTGGGTGCAAGTGAATTCCTTGGTCTAAAGATATGACAAGTTTCTCTACCATGACTATCAACAAAAGTCTAACTAGCTCAACACTAACATGCAGCAAGTGGAAGCTCCTACTCTAAGAGTAAAAATTATTTGGCTTTGGTAGGACTTTCTTTGCCACAGAAGTACTTAGAGCAAGTTTTTAAATTTTTTCAAAATAATTACTCCACAAACTTGACTTGCTCAAGTCAAAGTAGAAACTTACTTCCCCTTTACTTAGTCTAATGCTCATGTCTCAAGTTTAGTTCTAGCATACGTTCTCCCATGATAACTCTAATGCATGGCATACATTTTTATTTATTAGAAAGACGTACGATGAGAGCGTTTCATTTATTGCTATTTATTTATTTTATTATTTTTTAACTGCAAATTAACTAAGATAAAACTCAAATTTAAACTACTGAAATAAAAATAAAACTGACAGTAATAAAGATGGCAGTGATACTTACCTCGATGACGGGGGTCCTCCCCCAAGCTGGCTTTTGGCGTGGTTGGGTTACATCCATCCTGACGACGGTACATGTCATCCAGTTCTGCTGGTTCTGCTGCAAGAGAGAAGGAATATTACCCAGTTCTCCACTAGTTTCCTGACGGAATTCTTGGAAATTTTGGTTCAAGTTGTTCAAGTCCTGACGGATTTCAGCAGTATCCATGGTGAGTCCATTCATCTGGTGCTGAAGATATCCCATATCGCGCATCCATTCGTCCTGATGAAAGGACGAATGGCGAGCGGCCTGTGGTGAGATTCCCCTATGGAAGAACTCATCGCCACGGCCAGTGTACCGGGTGGATCCTCCCAAGGAATGGGATGAACTCCCCAACTGGGATGAGTGAAAGGACGCCTCCTGGCCGTATTCCCACCGCGGATGCTGCGGTTGTTGCCAATTCGATCCTCCTGCTTGGTGCGAGCCAGGGGGTGTCAAATGACCATAGTGTGCTGCTCCTTCATACTGCCCTGCATAGAAAGGGTCAAACTCCTGTGCCGCTGCTGCTGCTCTTGCGGCCTCTTCTGCTGCTCGGGTCTGTGCTCGCGTCCTCCTCCTGGGAACCTGCATGATGTTCTCTCGGGCCAACCTGCGGTTTTGCTCTGCCTCGGTTTCCAGGGCCAAAAGTAATGTTGGTGCGTTCACCAACCAAAGTGACATGTCAGGAAGAGCGATTTTATTCACATAATCTTGGTAGATCATGTGGATCTCACCGGTCTCCTGGTTCTCACGCAAGATGTGTCCTTGCGAGAAATGCTCCATGGTCAAAAGGTCTCGGTCACTAGGAATATAGGAGTATATAGCGGTGTTCAGCAGACCCATGTTAAAAGCCAGTCTGGTTATCCATGATGTCATTTCAATATTTCCAGTGCGTTGATTAGATTTAGACCAGTAGTCTGTCATGGCCTTGGCAGGTGATACTTTTATGTGGTTTACTAGAGCATAAAGCAGCAGCATTTCGTGCTTTTTAATTGGTCTCAAGTCAGGTCTTGGAAAGGGTGTGATACTAATATATTTGTGGAAAAACCTGAGCGTGGGGTTGTGGATATTACTTGTAGGGGCAAGCCTGGGTCTCTATTCCCAACAATGCTTTTCCAAAAATCATTTCTATAAAACCCGTAAGCAGATTCCAGTTTAGCAAGCTTGAATCATCAAAATTTAATGCTTGCTAAACTGCCCCCACGAAAGAGTGTGCTCTTCATTAAGAAGCCGGAATGTTATGTGAGTAGCAGACAATTGCATGGTAGCTAGAAATTCCATTGTGAGGGAAAGGATTCCCTCCTCATTAACCTTCCATGCATCTTCCCATCCCAATGTTCGAGAAATATAGAGAAACTCACTATCCATACTAGTGCGACGTAGCAAGTCGTCGTCGATGCGGCGGGTGTGAACGAACTCCCTCTCACTGAGGATGTTCCGGGCCTGCCGTTCCCGATCACTCTGCCAGATGATATCATTGACAGAGTTCAGGATGCGGATGGTCGGTCCAGCCTGGTGTTAGAACGGAGAGTTCCGATCCACCGACATTGCGTGGTGGATGGAGTACCCGCCCGACGCTCTCCTCATCACTCCCAGCAAAGCGAATGTGGGTGTTTGCTCTCGATGAACTTCCCTCACCCTTACTCTTCTTCTTCTTGCCAGTGAAGAAGTTCTTGAGAGGGCCCATGACTTCCTTGCTAGTGCTCAAGATGGCTGATGTTTTTGTGTTTTGAGTGAGTTGTGAGAACTTGCATGGGGTGTGGGTAGTATTTATAGGCTGAGAATGGAAGGGGGGAGGCTGTGAGCCTCACAATGCTGGCGGGCGCCACCAATAAGTGGTGGGCGCCACCCCACCTTGCCCAAAATTATCTGCAACCGACACATGAGGTTTCCTTTGTAATATCCACTGAAATTCCAAGTGGGGAATAAAGTGGTAGGTTCGGTGCAAAGTGAAAAGAGTGCAACCTCCTAAATGGGGCAAGTGGGCTGAAAATTTCAAAGACCACTTCTTCATCCTGGTCATACTTTATACCAAGGATGGAGGGAAACTTACTCGGGAGCAGTTTTGTACCGAAATGTGGGAATAGAGGTGGCGGGCGCCAGAAAAATGTGGCGAGCGCCACCCTCCTTGGCTGAATTTCACTCCAACTCACCCCTCCTTTCACCTAGTGCTCTCCTTGTCACTCTCAATCACATGTGCACCAGAATTTTTGGGTGGAGATGTGTCCAAGAGGTGGAGTGAAGAGGGGGAGACATGGAAGTGAGTGATTGCATTGAAATGAGCAAAGCCATGGGTCTCCCTTGGTGTTATTTGGGTCTAGGAGGTAGGTGTAATAGTCTAGAGATTGGCTAGTGCTCCCTAGTGCACCCTAGGGTGGCGGGCGCCAGCATGGGGTGGCGTGCGCCACCCCTATGGCTGCCTTAAGCCCCCTAGGTGCCACCTAATCACTCTAGTAAACATCTATTACGTAGAAAATTAATTTTCTTAAGTAAAACCAAAAATTTAAATGGGGGATAAAGACTTACCTTAGCCTAACTTACCTTGGTTAGCCGCTTTGGATTCACGATTAGTGTCGCCTTCATGGTGGTTGTGGTGGAATGTCGGCACCGACGAACTTTGATGACGGTGTTTTTCCGGTCGCGGTGTGAACTCAAATTTCTCCTCCTTCCACTGATGTGGAGCTGAATTTCTCCAGCTCCTACATCAATGGTGGATTTTGCAGTGCTCAGAAATGGCCGTCCCAAGATCAATGGCATCCGGTGGTCGGGATTAATATCCAGAACCACGAAATCCACCGGGACAAAGAGATTCCGGATTTTCCGGAAATTCTCTGCTATTCCCGCGGGATATCGGAGCGATTGATCGGCTAGCTGCAAACACATAGAAGTAGGGGACAAGGTATGATGATTTAATTAATCATATATTACCTTGGGTATGACGCTGACGCTTGCTCCCAGATCACAGAGTGCATGCTCGAAGTGCTGCTCTCCAATTGAACAAGCGATCGTTGGGTTTCCTGGGTCCTTCTTCTTTTCTAGGAGTTGGTTTAAAATGACCACACTGCAATCTTCGGTCAATTTAACCACATCCCTACTTGGAATTGGTTTCTTCTTATTGAGCATGTCTCTCAAATATTTTGCATAAGTTGGAACCTGCATAGCGTCAATAAATGGCACATGTATATATAATTTTTGAATTACCTCGACGAATTTCTTGAATTGGTCGTCTTCCGTCAGATTTCTGTTTCGATCTAGAAAAGGTAATACATGTGTATCATAGAATTCATGAGGAGCAGTTCGTACCTTGGATGAAGGTTCAGCTGGGGTCTCCTCTTCTTCGTCTTCTTCAACATTAACAATATTTTTCTTTGCAGCAGTATTACTACTAGGAACTGAATTAAGATGAGGGGGGTCACGAGTGGATTTACCACCTCTCGTGGTTACAGCTTTTACCTCCTCATAGCATTTAATTTGAGATTTAATGTTATCTACTTTTTGCTCTAATCTCTTATTAAAATTATTTGTTCCTTAAATGCTTCAGAAAAATCTTTTAGTTTAGCATAAATTCCTTCTAACATTTTATCATGTTCAATTAATTTATTATTTATGCTATCATTAATTCTCCTTGATTAGAAACTAATTTTCCAATAGGAGAATTAAATACGGAGGTTTGAGGCATACCTTTATTATTCCATTGTTGGATTATTGGAATTGGAGGTTCTCCGTAGCCACCATTATTAAGAAGGGATTTGGCATCCTCTTTCTTATTTTTGCTTGACCTTCACTTGACGAAACGACTCTTTGCTTGGCGTAGTACTCCTTTGTAGCACGATCTCTTCTCATTTATCTTTGCTCTAGCAATTTTACCAAAGTTTGCAGGGTAGCAGAATCAGCTTGCTTAATTTCAGACATACCTCTAGCACGTTTTTCTGTCCATCCTTGATTCGCCACCATTGTCTCGATCAGTTTGGTTGCCTTCTCTACAGTGAGAGAGAGGTATGCACCTCCGGCGGCAGCATCAATGTGTTGTCGAGATTCTTGCTGGAGTCCATTGTAGAAGCTCTGGATCAAGTACCAGTCTTGCATACCATGGTGAGGACAGTATTCAACATACTCTTGTAGTCTCTCCCAAGCTTCAGTGATTGTTTCTTCGTCTCCCTGTCCAAAGTTGGAAATCTTGCTACGGACAAGAATAGTTTGACTTATCGGCAGAACTTGTTGAGGAATTGATCCGCGCATCTCACCCACGTCAGCAGGTGTCCAGAGTTGAAGAGGAACCACTGCTTTGCTTTTTCCACTAATGAAAATGGAAAAAGACGAAGTCTGATGGCATCCTGCGAAACTCCCTGCACAGAATTGTACTACATATCTCCAGAAAATTCCGGAGGTGAGCGTTGGCATCCTCAGAAGGTTTGCCATTAAATGCAATAGCTTGAGCCATACGTATTAAGTGAGGTTTAAGCTCAAAATCTACATTACTAGTAGAAGGTAACACTGGAATGTGAGCAAGAGTAGGCATGGAATACTCACAGAGTGTTTGGTCGACGTCGATGTTGATTGATCGTTGGAGCAGCTTGGTTCGTCAGTCACTTTTGACTGGGATTCTTGTCTCGACGAATTCCCCTCATGAAGCTCCAGGTTCTTCCTCGGAGGAGTGAGATTAGCTCTCGCTCTCCTAAGAATGGCCTCAGGATCTTCTTGATAGTCGCTCGGAAGATTGAATCCGGCCATGACTACTTGAACGATCACAAACAATGAACAATATATACCCACTAGAACTACGGGGGTTAATTCAATAGAAATCACAAAGAATTAATTCTAGCCAATTGCTTCCCCGGCAACGGCGCCAGAAATGCTTGTTGACTCTTGCTAACGTCGTCACTAGGAGTAGACTATGGAATCTATCCCGGCAATGGCGCCAGAAAGGTTTGTTCGTACTTCTTAATGTAAGAAATAACTAACTATTCGTATGACTATTGGTAGGTTCCGCAAGCGCACAGAATAAGTCTATTGTAGCACTTCACCCAGGAGTAACCGAGTATCGTATTTATTTCCACAGGGAAGCTACTATGGCAGAACTAACACTAGGACCGCTATGAACAACTAGTGATTCTAGCAGGGTTGATCGAAAAGTATGAATGGGGGTTGGTTCTACTACTACTAAAAAGAAAAGAAAGACTAACTACTACTAAACCTAAATCGGCGGGGTCTGGCCGATGAACAGATTAATATTTTCCTACACACTTACGAACATAACTAACTTAGCAATAAAGAGTTTATCTAGTTCTTCGAACCATACACACCCTCTGGACTATTTACCTCAGACGTGCACAACGAGGTTTATGATTTAGAACTAACCCAACTATGTGGTGGCATTCAAGGCTCCCAGGGCTGTCACCACCTGTTTGCTACCACAGCTATCCGGGGCTAGCCACAAACTAAGGTATAACTAGTCTAAGTACCGTGCTTACACTATATATACTACTCTAATCTTGCGTCCCAAAACTAGAGCACTGATTACTCAGCGAAGAACCCAAACTAGATATAGACTAAATACTAAGTTATCTATGATCGAAAGCACTCAACAAGAACAATAAGTAAAGAACTTAAAGTAAATGCTGAAAGTAGAAGAACACTAAGATAAATGAAGAAAGACTTGGAATTATACTAGGAGACTTGGAAGATCCTCTATTACAACTCCAGCTCTTCTCTTCTACACTCTCGCTCTCACTCTAAGTCTCTCAACTAGAGTGTTCCTTCACCAGAGCTTCGCTTACAAGAGAGTGGGACTAATGAGGTGAGGTCTGAGTACAAATGAGCTCGGGGGTCCTATTTATAGCCTAAAGGACCTAGGGGGTACTTATGGACCTAGGGTTAGGTCAGGGGGGTGAGTGTGGTGGTGGGCGCCAGCTAGGGGTGGCGGGCGCCACCCCCCTGGCCCTTGGATCCACCGCCTCTTCACCAACGGCATCCAGGAGGTCCTCCAAGTGGGTTTGGGGTCGGTTAGGGTTGCCCAATAACCGTCACATGGGCAATTAGGCCATGATCCATGTGACGCTGCTTCTTAGCCCTTGGATGAACCGACTTAGGTGAGCAACGGCTGCAAATGAGTGTGGGGTGCTTCCCTGGATCAGTGACGTGGCAGGGGGGAGTTTGGGCTTCTCCCCCCTGGAGGCGCCAGCTAGGGGTGGCGGGCGCCACCCTCCTTGGCCAAAGTGAGCCCAGGCAAGTGGGCTTGCTTCCTGGTGGGTCCATTTGGTCATTTTGCTCAAACCCCTGCAATTTCCTACATTCAAATAAACTCAAGGACAAGTGGAAATCGTTAGTTTATAAAAGGTTTTTGGTTGATTTTAGGCCCTTGGGTGTGTTATATGACCATGTTGATGCTAAGAATATGACACTTAGTGAGCGTCAACAGACGCTAGGGTTGAGAGTCCGGTTGTTGAACACACTCTGTGTTTTATTCGCAACTTGACCGGACGTTGTTCGTTTACTGACCGACGCGTCAACACACTGTTCATCCGCTGTTTTCTTACGACCGGACGCTTGAGACTTGACGGACGCACAGGGACAGTGAGTCGGTCGCAAACAGTAAGGGTCCAGAAGTGATTTTCTTTGACCGGACGCGTCCGGTGGTCTGTGACCGGGCACAGGCAGAGTCCGGTCGAGTCTGTCCTGCGCGTTTTCGTCCGCAGTTTGTTCGTCCAACTTACGATTTGAGATCCGCTTGTTGCGTTGGATTCCTGACTTCGTGCTCTGTAGAAATCGGGCTTCTCGCTTTACAAAATAGCCAAAGTTTGTTGAGGTTACCCAAAGTTCATCCTGTCACTAGTTGACCTGCGTGAATGATGAGGACATCGCCAAGTTGGACTCACCGACGCCATGGTCTTCCCCAAGTTGCAATCCGACTCCAACTCAGTTTTCACGTCACCCTCGGAATTCAGGAGCAGTCCCGAGTAAAATCAACGCCCCGGATGCATACGGACTCCGTTTTCGACGAACCAGATATGCTTGGAAAGATAATTTGATAAGCTAACCAATGGCTTTGGAATCACGTCAAAATACGTCCGGAGTCAACGGGAATCGTCGAAAACAAGTCAGCGTCCAGAATCTGCCAGGGTGCTGCGTCACCGTATTTTGGTCCGTTGGGCCGTGTATCGTCTTGGAGCCCATTAGGGGGCGCGTCCAGCAGGGGCGACGACCTAAACCCTATATTTAGCCGCCGCCGCCGTCGTTAGGTCTTGGGTTTTGTTTTGAGTTTAGTTTTCAACGAGAAAACTGAATCGTTCATTGTAACTGTGGTGACAAATCCTTTTACAGTGATCCAGGGCCCCCGTTCTTGATCTCCTCCACTGTGTCGATTAGTCCTTTGGAACCGAGTTCTTGAACCTCTAATATTCGTGATATTCATATCTGCAATTTCAGATTGCGTGCTTTACCTTCTTGCTTGTGTTCTTCGATTCGCTTGCAGGATTAGCCTTCTTGGCGAGGTCAATCAAGTTGTGTGTTGATAACCAAGGAGCAGTGGTGTAACGGTTGCAGGGTTCGAATCGTGTCTGATTTGAAGCCGGATCGCCAACGTCGAGTTCTCCACCAATCGAACCTATCGCTACCTCACGGAAGATCGGGCCGTCCTTCATCAATTGGTATCGGATTTTTCAGGTTTCCCGCGAGGTATAATCTCGTTTGCCCTTAGATTCATATTGTTATTACCTACAGTCCACAAAAAGCCAAAAAATATTTCAATTTCCGCTGTCCTATCGCCTTTTGTGCCTTTGCAATTTCGTTTCAGATTCGCTTTGTTGAGTTTGTGTCCGTGGTCGAGTCTTGTTGCTGGTTTAGTTGTGTTGTCGTCGTAGTCATAGTTCATGCCCGTTGCTGTTCTTTGTTTTCGCCGCTATCCCATCCACCGTTCCTAAACAACAAGTCGAAGCCACCACATTACTCGACTTGCCCGCTAGCCGCCTTGTGTAATTTCTCGCCGCCGGCAAACCCTAGACAGGTTGCCAACCGCTCTAATTTTTGCCTGCATCGCAGCCCTCCTTACATCATCTGGCATCTACCTTCTGTTGTTAGTCACAAGGACGCATGATCTTGTGATCGGTGTTGGAGTTCGGGTCGCTTTGCCTTAACTGCCGCTGCCGAGTTGCTCTTACTGCCGATTTTTGTGTGTGCCTTCCAGAAAACATAACTTGAGGTACATTCGGTAAAACAGACATAACTTTCGCTCGTTTGTCCGAAAAAATCTGAAATTTTTTGTGGCGATTCTTGACACCGTTTGGACCTCACCCAAACTCGGCTTCGCCCTTTGGTCCCTCTAAATTGCCAAAAAAAAATCGGGAAAATAAATAAAAAAAATTGACAAGGTTCAGCACGCTTTTCAGAGAACTTGCTGATTTTGTGTAGACCACATCCGACCTCAGTTGCAGGCGCCAATTTTTGTGGTTACATCTTTTGTGATCCTTGTTCAAGGAAAAATATAAAAAAAATAGTGAAAAATAAAAAAGTTTTTTCTACTAGTACCTTTTTGGAAAATCAAGGGAAAATTCAGGACAAAGAAAAATTCAGATTCTTGCTTGTTCTGTGAGTTCTTTCCATCGTTCTTTGTTTCATCTTGTTGCGCTACGTCTACACACGTCTTAGCCAGCATTGTGACTTGTGCTTTGGATACTTATTGAACTTTGCTAATCTGCTTTCGTTAATTGCTAATCCTTGCTGTCATATGTGCCTACCTATAGCTCCACATATACTTCTGTCAGCACAGGTTTATCTTGCAACTGTTACCCACGCTCAACAACAGATTGCATTCGTCACTTTGGTTTGCTGATCTGTTTGGCGTTGGTAAGAATACAGGCAAGACGGTGGTAAGCCGCCTGTGATTTTGTCCAGTTCCACTTCTACCACCACCACTTGGTCCTTAGTTGATAGGGATCCTTGTGTTGTATTTGTTTCATCTTCTAACAATGGCAGAATCCGACGGACTCAATCGTGTCGAGTTCGACATTCATACGCAATCTATGAGACTGACAGACGTGAATTGATTCACTGTGTGTTCGCAGGTGATCTCTTATTGTGCTGTTGTATGGATTCTATCGATGTGGATGACTTGTGAGAGTCACGATATGTTGGGATGTGAGAGTGCGCATGTAATTATGTGGACGCGTTTGACAACTTAGAGTGAACTAACTAAATGAATGATCTTTGCTAAAAACAATTTACGCCTACACCAATCGTGATGAACGAAGATGGGGATTTGCTTTTGGTGATGACGATGCGGATGCTGATTCCTCGTGTCCTCATCGCCGCCTCAACTTCAATCGTCGCGGTATGGGAGGTAATAATAATAATAATAATGATCTTTTGCTAAAATTAAATTTAGCCTACCTTCCTTTGCTGGTAATATGGATCCAGAGACATATTTAGATTGGGAACTTACTGTTCAACAAAAATTTGATTCTTATAATGTTCCTGCTGAGCATAGAGTTAGACTTGCTACTAGTGAGTTTACTAATTTTGCTTTATTCTGGTGGAGTGATCTTTGCAATGCTAATAAATGTGCTGTGCCTCAAACTTGGAATACTTTAAAGCAACGCATGAAATCCGTTTTGTTCCTCCTTATTACCAACGTGATCTACGTTTGAAACTGCAAACTTTAAAACAAGGTGATAAAGGAGTAGAGGCATATTATCAAGAATTGCTTATTGGTTTAGCACGTTGTGGTATACATGAAGATGATGATGATGCTAGTGCTAGATTCTTTGGTGGTTTAAATCGTGATATCCAGGATATTCTTGATTACAAAGATTGGACTAGGTTCAGCCAATTATATCATCTTGCTCTTAAAGCTGAACGAGAAGTACAGGACGCAAACAACACCAACCTTTCAGGTATAACACTGGGAGGACTTTTCAGCAACGTTCCGAGCCGGAGACGCCCAAGCTTCCTGCTGCACCACAACCGTCTACACCTTCCGAGGTAAGTAAATTGTCTAGTGTGCAGATTCCACAATTCAAGAAAGGTGCCACTTCGGGTGCTTCTACTAGATCTTCCTCGTCTAGCTCTACAATCATTTGCCACCGATGCAAAGGCATGGGACATGTCATGAAGGATTGCCCCAGTCGTCGTGCTTTCATTGCTACCGAGGATGGATATGTAAGTACTAGTGATGTTGAAGATGATTTAGCTCTTGCTGCTAACATTGCTGCAATTCCATCGAGGACGATCACGACAAGGAGACCATCACCATTGACTCTGTGGCTGCTGCTGCGGATTATCCTAGTCTTCTTGTGCAGCGAGTGTTGAGTACACGTGTGGGACATGAAGAAGAAAGAGATGAAGATCCAACGCCACAATTTGTTCCACATGTATCTCATTGTGCAGGGTTGTCGTGTTCTCACCATCATTGATAGCGGGAGTTGCAACAACTTGGTGAGTTCGGATTTGGTTGAGAAGCTTGGCTTAACCACACGACAACATTCGTATCCATATAAACTTCAATGGTTCAATAATAATGGTATGACTAAGGTAACTAAATCAGCACGCATTAGCTTTTTCACAGGCTCTTATCATGATACTGCTGATTTTGACGTTGTCCCTATGCAAGCTTGTTCTATTTTGTTAGGTCGCCCATGGGAATTTGATAATGATGCTTTACACCATGGTAGAAAATACATACACTATCATACATAAGGACAAGAAAATACTTTGCTGCCTTTGTCTCCTACGGATATTATTAAACATGCTAAAGAGATTAAAAATAAAAATAAACCTCCAACAAAATATTGCTAACAATAATGAGATTAAGTTAAAAGGAGGTGTTTTCTTGCTACAACTTCTACTGCTGCTGCGTTATGTGATACTAATGATGCTCCTTGTTATACTATGCTTTGTCGACATGTTAGTGTTGCTGCACATGATTCTATACATTGTGTTTCGCATTGTGCGGTCACTACCTTTTGCAGGAGCTTGGAGATGACATGGAGTCGCGAACAACTCCAATTTTAGAAGGAGGGGATGATGAGGACATCCAAGATGGAGTCGAGGACGACTCCAATTCAAGAAGGGGAGGATGATGAGGACATCGCCAAGTTGGACTCACCGACGCCATGGTCTTCCCCAAGTTGCAATCCGACTCCAACTCAGTTTCACGTCACCCTCGGAATTCAGGAGCAGTCCCGAGTAAAATCAACGCCCCGGATGCATACGGACTCCGTTTTCGACGAACCAGATATGCTTGGAAAGATAATTTGATAAGCTAACCAATGGCTTTGGAATCACGTCAAAATACGTCCGGAGTCAACGGGAATCGTCGAAACAAGTCAGCGTCCAGAATCTGCCAGGGTGCTGCGTCACCGTATTTTGGTCCGTTGGGCCGTGTATCGTCTTGGAGCCCATTAGGGGGCGCGTCCAGCAGGGGCGACGACCTAAACCCTATATTTAGCCGCCGCCGCCGTCGTTAGGTCTTGGGTTTTGTTTTGAGTTTAGTTTTCCACCGAGAAACTGAATCGTTCATTGTAACTGTGGTGACAAATCCTTTTACAGTGATCCAGGGCCCCCGTTCTTGATCTCCTCCACTGTGTCGATTAGTCCTTTGGAACCGAGTTCTTGAACCCCTCTAATATATTCGTGATATTCATATCTGCAATTTCAGATTGCGTGCTTTACCTTCTTGCTTGTGTTCTTCGATTCGCTTGCAGGATTAGCCTTCTTGGCGAGGTCAATCAAGTTGTGCTTGGTTGATAACCAACGGAGCAGTGGTGTAACGGTTGCAGGGTTCGAATCGTGTCTGATTTGAAGCCGGATCGCCAACGTCGAGTTCTCCACCAATCGAACCTATCGCTACCTCACGGAAGATCGGGCCGTCCTTCATCAGTGAACTTGGGCGAGGAAATTTTTATGGTGTCCCATTGTGTTCCCAGGGAACATCCACCCATTCTCTTGGGTCGTGGACGTCACGCGCAACGTTTTGCTCTTGGGGTTGATTTTCGGGACAGTGGCTTAAAGTTTCTGAAAAGAATTTTAAAGCTCCTATTCACCCCCTCTGGTCGCTTTCTGGTAGCACTTTTGGTCCTTCAAAGATCACTCGACTGTCCAATCTTGCCAAAAGATGAAGCACACTCAACACCCTGAGCAAACCCTACACCTGGACCTCCAGCAGCCCGCTTGAACTGGGAGATCATCATCCCAAGCTGCGGCTCACCACTAGACACCCATGACAAGATGGTCCAAAGGTATGTGTTTTCCTCCTCGGTTTGCATCTTGTCATGCTTCACATTAGCAATCTCCATCTCCAAACCCTCACAAAGAACGCACCTAGTCACACACGTGCTATCCGAGCTGGCCTTCTCAAGAGACACAATCTTGGCATTCTTCTCTGCCAACTCAGATTGCAAGCCCGCGCAGGACTTGCACGCACCCACAGCGAGGATCTAGCCTTCAGCTCATCCACCTCTCCTACCAACACAGCATACTTGCTTCTCAAAGTGAGAAGGTCAGTCATGTGTGTGGTGCACATCTCGCACTCCTCCTCCTCGGTAACAACTACGGTGGACTTGACAGATTCAAGTTCCTTCACCGTATCCTCCCACTTATGCCTAAACTCCTTGCGCTCTCTAGCAGCATGCCTAAGCAACTTGTCCTGACTAAGGAGCGCGGCAGTAAGTTTCTCGACCTCAGCAGAAAGCTCGTCGGGGGTCTGAGATACCTGGGAGGTGTCTTTGTCGTCGTCGTCGTTCCGAGGGATGTCCTCCAGCTCGCCGTCGACCTCCTTGCCGAGGACCATGGTGCAGAAGCCATCGTCATCGGCGAAGAAGCAGAGGCCGTTCAGCTTGTCCTCGATCCTCTTCTTCTTCTCGGACTCGTCGTCGCTTGAGGAAGCGGAGTCGTCATCCGAGTCGTCGACATCGCTGAGCGTGGCGAAGAACGCACGCTGCTCAGCCTGGGCCTTCTCCAAGTACTTCGTCTTGATGTACTCCTTATTGAAGCCGCCCTTCCGCTTGTGCTTCACGGGGACACACTTCTCCTTGCGCTTGCCGGAGTCATACTTGTCCCCATAATCCGCCTTGCCGAAGATCTGCTTGTTCTTCTTTGGGCAATTGGCGATGAAGTGGTTGGGGTCGCCGCACTCGAAACATCTCGAGCGTCTGAAGGATCGAAGGTGCAACCAGAAAGCGACCAGAGGGGGGTGTGAATGGGAGCTTCAAATTTTCCTTTCAGAAACTTGTCGCCAATGTCCATGAATCAGCCCCAAGAGCAAAACCTAGAGCTCGTACGTGTCCACGACCCTAGATGTAGGGTGGATGCTTCCAAGAAGCACAGCGAGACACTATACGACTCTAAAGACCCAACGCAAAAAACCGGAATGCAAAACCGACAAAGAACGAGCGAATTGCGAACAAAACAGCACAAGATTGCACTGACCGGACTCACCCAGCGTCCGGTCAATAGGCACCGGACGCGTCCGGTCACGTGAAAACCGTTTTCGCTCTCTGTTCCTGACCGGACTCACTGAAGAGGGCGTCCGGTCGAGGGACAGGCGTCCGGTCACAGAGACAAACACAGATGAACAGTACAAGCATTGCGTCCGGTCAGTGTTAGGTCGAGTGTCCGGTCAAGCAGAGAAAAGCAGAACAGGGACGTGTTCAAGGACCGGACTCTGACCCTAGTGTCCGGTCATCCCGACTGAGCGTCCGGTCACCCCGAAATTGCACTGTTCGATTACCAATTCAACTCGATCTCACCAAAAACAAATCCTCTGGGGATCAAACTTGGTGTGAGGAGTCACAAGGGGGATAGTGAACTATCTCTAGAGATCATGGCTCGAACCTATCTCCAAATCGATGAATCGAAGAATTTCGGGGGAGAGGAGAAAAACTTGACCCGAAACGAAAATCAACCGATCTACTAGCTCGTGAGGTTTGGGAAGAATTCCTTCAGTGGAAAGAAGTGCCTCAGGATCTAGAACAACTTGGTTCAAACGGATTTCCAAAAGACGTACCAAGCAAGGAGATCGATTGGTGGGAAAAACGTGGCAAAAAGGAATCCGCGAAGAACATGAACAAAACGCGAATCACAACCACAAATTTGCAACCGTGTGGCTACCACACGCTACAATAGTGAGATTACGGTCTCACTTCCTCAAAATCTCACAGGCACAGAGGTAATGTTCTCTTCTCTATGGATCTCAGTTAACTACAGCAGGGGAGTGAGAGAGCAGGAAAACCTAGAAGGCAAAATAGCAAATGACTGAGATGGATGGGGAGGTGGGGTGTCTCCCTACTTATCCTAATTCTAACTATTCCTAATTCCCACTCTACCCCTAACTACTTACAGAGCGAACCAGCTAAACCCTAAGGTTATTCTGGACCAACTCGTGGTAGGTGGTGATCCGACGGCCACGCCCGCACAACTCGTAGCGTTGCCTCGACGCAACCTCCTGATTGCCGCCACGTGCCGCCACCGCTCTGCATCCTCTTCACGGACTCCGCCCCCGGTTTTGTGGCCCAAACCGGGAAACCAACCTTCACGATCAACCCCTGGTTTTGAGGCCCAAACCGGGAAACCAGCCCACCGTCGCCTGAGTTTTGTGGCCCAAACTCAGCAAACCCGCAGCACCCAGGTTTTGAGGCCCAAACCTGGAAACCGTCCTCAGCCCGAGTTTTGTGGCCCCCAAACTCGGAAACCATCAGCGCCCAGGTTTTGAGGCCCAAACCTGGAAACCGTCCACCCGATTGTTTTTCTCTAGCTCTACCACCAAACCGAAGCTGTAGAGGGGATGCACCGCCCATGCACCCCATCCACCGACACATGTCCCCAAGTCCTCGACTCAGGCAACACATGACCGCAAGTCTTCGCTCGTTGCAGTCCCAGCCGGCTGTCAGCCACCAGCTGATCCTCAGGCCACCGGCCCCTCGTCCTCAGCCTCACGCCTCCGCCCTTTGACTCTCGGTCCCTCGGCACGGCACGTCTCTACTTGACCTTCACCTTGCCTTTGATCACTGTATCCGTGCTCGACACCTGCACAACACAAGCCAAAGAACATGCGCATCATCCTAGTTGACAATCACTCAACACTCAGAGACTCGGCATACACCCATGTATCCGCAATCTCCCCTTGATGAGTGCATTGGCAACTACCAACACAAATCATAATGAAGGGAAGAAAGAAGAAAAAGGAGAGAGAGAACTCAACCAAATGACCCAAAAACATAGCAAAGCCGAAGAAGGTCAAGTGGAAAGAGCAATACAACTTGGTCCCCAAAGACATGGGCAACGGCTCGACGCAACCAAGCAAAGCAAAACTAGCCCTCAAGAAGAGGCAGAACGGGCTCAACACCGCTAGCAAATACCAATTGAAGAAGCAAAGCAAAATGCTAGTCCCTCAATGTGACACCCCAATTTTAAGAACAAAATTGGAGCACAATATATGTATGCCAGGATCAATTTCATACATATATCCACATCATAGTAAATATCAAAACAATGCTTTATTAATAATATCGAACTTTGTTACATAAATGACCCTCGGGTCTGAAATAAAAAGTACAGACTCTCATGATAACGGACTCTAATGAAGACTCTGATGTAGATGCGGAAATCTGGACTCCATCTCCACAGGAAGGTCGACCGGGGGTAGCGCCATCCTAGTACAGGTCGTCAGGGTCGTAGCCTCCGTCTTCTAGATACTCCTGCTCCTCGTACGTGTAGTCTCCAGCGTCTGGGTGGGGTAGCAGAGGGGACAAAGAGGAAGGGTGAGTACATCGAAATGTACTCCGCAAGTGTGGGAAATATATGCTTATGAGGCTCATAACAAAGGTAGGCTGACTTTGTTTGACTCAAGCGCCTAAGCGACACACCCTATTAATCCTATTAATCCTATACTCCCTATTTACTACTAGTTATAGCCACAGATACTGTAGAAAAGTAACAAAACTCGGAGTCGCACCCGAGCAAACCACACTCGGAGTCACACCGAGCAAACCACACCTGAAGTCCCTCGATGACCACCCGAACCCAAACCAGTAACCAACTAATCTCTCAAAGAAGTCCAAGCCGCTCGGACCGTGACCGTGCAAATATATCAGTTTTACACTCTGCAGAGGTTGACACTCGTTACCCATGAGTCGTGCAGATCCCGTCACGCTAAACACTGCCGAGGGTGTATAGCAGGTTGCACTGCAAGGCCTTTACAAAACTCCCTCCAAGTCCGTTCCACACGTACCTCTTTTCACCCCGTACAAAGGTCTCACCCCCAGGGCCCCCCTCACCCACTAAAACAAACCCCGTGTGGACCCTAGAGGTAACTTAGAGGTCCAATCCAGATCTCATGTAAGGTTACACTCTAGAGCGTGGTTGCTGTGCTGGTGTGCTCACGAGCCGGCCGAGAACCAAGCCAACTCGATCCAGGCACGATATGTCTAGCCGACCCCGAACAAAACCAAAAGCAGCTGCCGGCACAAAACACCAGTACGGGTCCATCCTGCCGGATTTACCTAATCACCATGTTTCTACAAAATTACCATGACCACGTTCATTTCATAGTTCATTAATCAAGATTATAAACATTTTAACTCCCATCCCAACCATGACTGCAGGGCTAAGCAAGACACCTACCCGAACATCCAAAAACAGGTGACAAGGATAGTACATACAAATTCTAGTAAACCCTAACATGGAGTTCCAATTAATGACAAGCATGCATCTACAAGATCTAACTACTCTAGTACCAAAAATAAAATAAAGTAGGTGCAAGATGTTCAAGGACACTTGCCTTCGGACTGGGTCGAATCAACTGGGTCGCAAGGATGGTCTGGAACGTCCTCGAACTCCGCACTCTCTGGACCAATCAACATACATGGCACATACAACGCGAAATGAATAACAGTACAACAAACAGTATGAAAACAGTAAACTAATAGATCTACTGTGTAGAGAACGAAATTATGAAACTAACGCAAGTTGAACGGGTCAATTCGGAGTTAAAACGTGAAAGTTATGAGCATTTGAAGTTGAATGGCAAAACTGTAATTTGATTAAACTCATTTCGTAATTTAAATAAATAAAAACTGAAAATGAAATGGCACTGGACCGGGCCTCAATTCGGACGAAACGCAGGGGCTAAATCAGAAGAAAATCGCAGACTCATCGAAACCTGATCTGGACCGCGAGTTGATTTCTTAATACTGCGAGGGCTCTTAAGAATAACTACCATCGCGAAGGGGTATCGGCCTTTCTCGGCCGTTGATCTGGTGATGGGTGGCTGTGATTAGATCAGGGCGGACGGCTGTGCAGAGGACTTTGCCTCGTTTTCGCAAAACCAGAGGGGCTTATACGAAAGATTTGCAAGACTCAGTGAACAGTGAGATCGGACGGGCGGGTTCATTAAGGGAAAACTAAGGGACTTTTCTGCAAAAGGTCTGGGGCGGTCGGCGTGGTCATGCCCTGGCTGACGTGTGCGCGCGTGGCGCCCGTGTGACTCGTGCGGTGCACCGCGTGGCCGTGGGCGCGTGGCTGCGATCGCGGTGGACTAGGTGCATGCCCCGGCTCATACCGGTTCGCGGCACCATCTAATCTTGGCCGTTGGTTGGGATCGGATGGCTCAGGGGTTCGGCGCGGCAAAACGGCGGCGGGACAGCGCAAAGGACGGCGGCGCCGAGGACAGTCTACGGCGGCGCCGCCATGGGAGCAGCCGCGAGCTCACCGGTGAGCAGTGGCGTGCGAGCTACAAGGCTCGGTTGGCCTTACAGAGGGCACCAGAGGGTAGATCTGGGCACCACGGACTCATCTAGAGCGAAAAGGGAGGAAGGGGTGCGGTGGGTGGGTCAGAGGTGGGGTACATGGCGGCACCATGGCCGACTCCCTGGCGTGAGCTCGGACGAGACCTATGGGCCACTAGAGATCATGGGGAAGGTGGGGAAAGACGGCGGAGCTCACCGCGAGGTCGATGATGGAGTTGGTGACGTCGATTTGGGGCCGAGGAGGGGAGCCGCGGTGGAGGCAGCGCGTCTTCTCGGCGTGCTCTGACCGCAGCGTCTTGGTGCGAGAAGTGGCGCGGGGAGGAACTGTATGGGCGGGGTGGGGGGTTTGGGAGACCTCGGTGCTGGCTAAAAAAGGTCGGGGTCGAAAGGGAGGAACGCTCGATCGAGCTCGAGGCGGATCGGACGAGCATCGAGCGGCTGTGCGGATAGGGCGGCGGAGGTGAGGGAGGAAGGTGACGCGTGGGCCCGCCTGGCATGTGAGCGGCGCGGAGAGCTGGTCGGTGAGGCGGGGGAGGTCGGCCCAGGGAGAAGGGAGGAGGCAGGCCGGGAGACGGGCTGGGAAGAGGGGAAAAAAGGGGAGGGGGGGAGGGGAGAGGGAGTGAGAGGAGTTGGGCCGACCGCGTGGCTTGGGCCGAGAGCGAGGAGCGGCGGGAGGTGGGCGCGGGTCGGGCTGAAAGAGGAGAAGGGAGGGATGAGGAGAGGCCCTTGCCTTTTTCTTTTCCTTTTGTCATTTGATTTTTTTTCAAACTTTTAAAAGCCTTTTGAATTCAAAATCAAAACCAGTTTGAAATCAAAATTACTTTGAAAAGTTTTAGAAATATTTTTCCTAGGTTTTGAAAATAAAATTTGAGTTTGATTTCGTAAAACTTTTATTAATCATTTTGTTGATTTTCTAAATAGAATAAATTCGATTTGCCTATACGGGTTTAAATAACATTCTTTTCCACCCAATAAAATATGCATGCATGAATGCAACTTGAAAACGATAAATAAATTTTATTTTCTCCTCTAATAAACTAGCCAACCTATTTAATTTCTAATTCCTTTTATTAAATGGGGAAAAATTAAATCAGGGTGTTACACTCAAGATAGAGGCACAGAGGCTTAACACAACTAGCAAGAAAGCTCGACACCAATTGAAAATCTGAAAGGCGAATGCTAGTCCCTCAAGAAAGAGGCAAAGGCTCAACACAACTAGCAAAAGCGCTCCGATCCAATTGGAAATTTCAAAAAACTCATCTTGAGCAAGCTCCCCCTTGCATGGTGCACACAACCGATTCCTCTCCCCTTTGAACATGGGAGGTATGATTTGTCCTAATTCTCCCCCTTAGTTGAAAATGCCAATCAAGCAAAAAGAACCGAAAGCAATTTTCTCCCCCTTAGAGAATGGACCATCAAAAGTGCCAACAAGAGAAGTCTTCCCCTTCCAACATGCATATGAGTCAAAATGCAAGTTAGCAGCTTCAGGAATATAGTCAGAAAATGCAAAGATGCTTAAACAGTATAGCTCCAACGACTCACTGAAAAGCATACAAGCTAGCAAAGGCTCAAACTGATCACCAAATATGAAATATGAACATATGAGCAAAGTGAGCAGTTTTTAGCCAAAAGTATTCACCATCAGAAGAGCATCGAACATGTAAGACAGGAATTCGAACAAGCGCTAAACATGTATGCAAGGTGAACTACCCCTAGCCAAGTTCAATCATCATGCTGCAGAATGAAACATAGACTTGTGTTTTAAATTTTAATCGGAGTTGCAGCGGTGAAATTACACAAGTTCAGAATTCAGCATGTGACTGCGAGAGGTTGAAAGCTTGTCAATGCCTAACTTTCCAACTGTGCGAAGCCTATGCAAAAGCAATCAGAAGCTTAAAGCAACAGTTTTGGTCATACACTACACAGCTCATGTTTAACTCAAAGTGCAGTGAGAAACAGTCTCGAAACTATGATGTGTTGACAAGCAATCCCATCTCGATCTTTTCAATTCCCTTAAAACTTTGTTCAAATTTTAAACAGAATATGAACATACCAAGCAAGTGAATGACTCAGAACTAGAGACATAGCAAGCTAGCATATATGAAAAGCACGAGTGAACTCAACACATCCTACACATGCTAGTTGCATATCTCAATGGTGAACATATTTAGATTTTAAGTTCATTAAGCAGGTTCACCATTCAAAAATAGCTCAGCTCACAACATGTATCAGTGATCAGAAAGAGCATAAGCTACATAGCATCAACATAAGATTCAGAGCATACTAAACAGAGCATAATCACATTCTAAAGAGTATTACATGAAGCTCAGAATGTAATAGCATGTGCTGAAATGCAAAAGAAAACAAAGACAAACAAAAAAGAGTCAGTCTATCGTACAAGAACCAAAATTTTCCCCCATCTAAAAGGGGAAGCACACCCAGCTCACCTCTTCAACCGATTAAAGGTGATTGGTCCAAAGGCTTGGTGAAAACATCAGCCAACTGATGATGAGTATCGACATGGCGAAGGTCGATATCACCCTTCTCATAGTGGTCTCACAGAAAATGAAAGCGCACATCAATGTGTTTGGTCTTCGAGTGAAGCACGGGGTTCTTAGCAATGCTAATAGCACTCCTGCTGTCACAAAGCAAAGGAACGCGAGAAAAGCTCAAACCAAAATCACGCAAAGTGGCCATCATCCAGAGTAACTGGGAACAACAGCTAGTCGCAGCAATATATTCAGCCTCCGTGGTAGACTGGGCGACACTAGACTGCTTGCGAGAAGACCACGAAACAAGAGAAGAACCAATAAACTGGCAAGTCCAAGAAGTGGACTTGCGCTCAATGTGACAACCAGCAAAATCGGCATCGGAATAACCACAAAGGGAAAGGGTGGAGGAAGTAGAATACACAATCTCAAACTCAGGAGTGAAACATAGTACCTCATAATGCGCTTGACTGCCTGACAGTGAGATGTGCGCGGCGAAGACTGAAATCGCGCGCAAAGAACACCGCGAACTGAATGTCGGGCGTGTCGCCGTCAGGTACAGCAGCGACCCGATCATACTCCGGTACTCCTTCTGGTCCACTGCTTCTCCCTCCTTGTCCGCATCCAGGGCCGTCGTGGTCGACATGGATGTTGGAAGAGGCTTGGCCTCACCATATCGAATTTCTTTAGAATGTCCCGGGTGTACTTGCCCTGGTGCACGAACGTCCCTTCCCGGGATTGCTTGATTTGCAACCCGAGAAAAAACGTCAACTCGCCCATCATGCTCATCTCAAATTCCCTGCTCATAGTATCTGCAAACTTGGCAACCAAAGCGTGAGAAGAACCACCGAAAATGATATCATCCACGTAAATTTGGACCCAGAGAGTATCAGTGCCTTGCTTGAGGAGAAAGAGCGTTTTATCTACACATCCCATTTTAAATCCCTTAGCAAGCAAAAAGGTTTTCAACCTATCATACCAGGCTCTAGGGGCTTGTTTCAAACCATACAAAGCTTTGTGGAGTTTAAAGACATGGTTTGAAAACTTGGGATTTTCAAAAACCGGGGGTTGTCTAACATACACCTCATCATGTATGTAGCCGTTTAAGAAGGCACTCTTCACATCCATTCGAAAAAGTTTGAAACCTTTGGATGCAGCAAAAGCCAAGAGTATCCTAATTGCCTCCAAACGAACTACAGGAGCAAACGTCTCCTCATAGTCTATCCCCTCCTTCTGACTATATCCCTGGGCTACGAGTCTGGCCTTGTTTCTCACAACATGGCCATCTTCTCCCTGTTTGTTTTTGAAACCCATTTTGTCCCAATTGGGTGACACTCAGAAGGTGGAGACACTAGAACCCAAACCCGATTTCTCTCAAAGTTCTCAAGCTCCTCATGCATGGCATGACCCAATCCGGATCCGTCAAAGCGTGTCCAACATCCCGGGGTTCAAAATCAGCAACAAATGCAGAATGAGCAAAGTGAGAGATTTGCCTTGACGGGTGACGGGTGACGCATTCGTTGATGCTGCCGATCATCGCTGAGGCGGGTGCTGGCACTGAATGTGTCGTGGCGCCTCCCTGCCGAAGTGGCCTCCCCTCAACAGCAGCTGGTGCCTCCTCGGGTACAAAGGGTACCGCTCGAGGTGGCGGATCCACGGCCCCCCCAGGAAGAAGACGTGTCAGGGCCGTGAGTCGTAGTAGAAGCCGCTCCTTGCGGCAGAGCAGGTGGAGGGGATGCTGGATCATCCATACCTTTAGCACCTTCTTCATCATCATCAAAAAGAGGCTCGCTAACCTCATGATCACCTGCACGCTCAAAGCAAGAAGAAGGACAAACCATGGTCTCGTCGAAGGTGACATCGGATGTCTCCATGACTCGGTTAGTGTCAAGGTTAAGTACACGATAAGCTTGAGTGTGAGTCCCATAACCCAAAAACACACCGTCAGAAGAACGAGACTCAAACTTGTCCAAGTGCCCTTTTGAGTATAAAACAATGGCAACCAAAAACTAAAAATAACTCACCTTGGGTAGTTTTCCAAAACGCAACTCATAAGAAGTCTTTTTCAAGAAAGCTCTGAGAAAATGCGATTGGAAATGTAGCATGCAGTGCTCATAGCTTCGGCCCCAATATCGCCTAGGAGTCCTATGCTCATCGAGCATCGTCCTGGCCATCTCAACAAGGGTCCGATTCTTCCTCTCTACAACACCATTTTGTGGCGGGGTGTATAGGGGGAAGAAAACTGATGCTCTAAACCCAAAGAGTTACAAAACTTCTCAAAATCCGAATTCTTGAATTCGGAACCATTATTCACTCCGAATTGCTCGCATCGAGTTCAAAGGGAACTCGTTCTGAAGACGCAAAATCAGATTGCGAGCAAAGGAGAAAGTCTCGTCTTCTCAGCTAAAAGAAGATCCACGAATATCTCGAAAAGTCATCAACAACAAGCACATACCACTTCCCCCCGACCGAGCTCACCCGAGCCGGACCAACAAGGTCCATGTGTAAAAGCTCTCCAGGGCGCTTGGTCATGACATGAGTCACTGGATGGTGGGGAGCGGCAACCAACCATTTCCCGTGTCTTCTACAAGAGTCGCAAACAAGATCCTTCTCCATATGCAACTTGGGCAATCCTCGGATTAGGCCAAGTGAACTAAGCCTTGCAAGCAAGTCGAAGCTCAAATGTCCAAGTCTCCTATGCCACTTCCAAAGATCAGAGGAGGAAGGTCCAGCACAAGACAACGAGAAGTGCCAAAAGACTCCGAGAATTCGCCACAAAGACTTTTCCAAAGGGCGAAATCAAACACACAAGATTGCCCTGAGGATCCAAAATACGACTGAGATTCGGTTTTAAAACGAATCTCATAGTCGTCGTCAAAGAGTTGCGAAACAGAAAAGAAGTTAAAATGCAAGTTTAGAAACAAGAGCAACATCGCGCAACACAAAGTGCTCATTAACTCACACCGACCCGCGAGACATACCTTACCTTTGCTATTGTCGCCGAAGGTTATGTACTCTTTCCGGCAACAGGCTAAGGCTGGAGAACCACTTGGCTTTCCGGTCATGTGCCTCGAGCGCAGCAACCGGAATCCACCAACCAAATGTCCTCCAACCGTTTTACCTACATCAATAAAAAGACATAGGGTGAGCATACGGTCCAACACTGGGTTAGTGAAGTAGGAAGAATACCAGTGTTGGGCCGGCTGCTCAAAAGAACGTTAGCAGAAAAACCATTCCTAGCACGTCTACGAGAGGAGCGATCACCACGTAGAGGAAAACGTGGTCCGCTAAGGGAGGAGCGTCCATCGCGATACTCAAAACGCGGTGGGGGTGTGGGGGTGGGGGGAAAACGCTCAACTACAAGCCTCCGCCAAGGGGTCCATAGCCTACAACTGCAGGACTCCGTCGGGCAGCACGCTCTCTACGAGGCCTAGGCCTAGAGACTTGAGGCTCAACACCCTCTAGGCCTAGCGACTCTCCTCGGAGTTCTCTGCTGCCTAGGCCTGGGAACTTGAGGTTCTGGACCTCTGGGCCTAGCTGCTCTCCTCGGAGCACTCTCTGAACATTCGGCACATGTACATCATGAAAAGGATGGTACATGTCCGTGTTGTTCATCTCCTAGCACGACGCGCCTCTCTCTTGCGCCTAAAGCAGAACTCGCTCAAGTGTCCATCTTCTCCACAGAAATCACAATGGTACCTCACCGCACACAAAGGGGGTTGTTGGTACTCATGGCTGTGGGTGTGGATCACTTTGCCATTCTGTGCAAACTCCTCATAGATAGGTGGCATTGTGTCCAGCTGTTTCTTTAGGTGGTGGGTTTGGGATGCCACACTTGATTCTTGGGTGGAGCTCTCGGAGGTTCCTCAAAAACCCATCCTGGCGGTAGGCTGACGGGCTCTTTAGGTGGAAGCTTGGTCAGTTTGGGAGTAGTGGTGGAATTGGGCTTCTCACTAGGATTCAGACCACTCGACTCTCCAATCTTCCCAAAAGCAGAAAGATCAACACCCTGAGCAAGACCTATACCAGAACCTTCAGTAGCTCGCTTAAATTGGGAGATCATCATCCCGAGCTGCAGCTCACTACAAGAGACCCATGACAAGATGGTCCGAAGGTATGTGTTTTCCTCCTCGGTTTGCATCTTGCCATGCTTGACATTCGCAATCTCCATCTCCAAACCCTCACACAAAGCACACTTAGCCACACAAGTGCTACCTGAGTTGGCCTCCTCAAGAGACACAATCTTGGCATTCTTCTCTGCCAACTCAGATTGCAAGACAGGACAAGTCTTACACGCACCCAACAGAGAAGGTCTAGCCTTCAGCTCATCCACCTCTCCTATCAACGCAGCATACTTACCTCTCAAAGTGAGAAGGTCAGTCATGTGCGTGGTGCACATCTCACACTCAACCTCCTCCGACACGACCACGGTGGACTTGGCAAACTCAAGCTCCCTCACCGTGTCCTCCCACTTCTGCCTAAACTCCTTGCGCTCTCTAGCGGCACGCCTAAGCAACTTGTCCTGACTAAGGAGCGCGGTAGTAAGCTTCTCGACCTCAGCAGAAAGCTCGTCGTGGGAGAGGGATACCTGGGAGGTGTCGTCGTCGTCGTCGTCCCGAGGGGTGTGCTCCAGCTTGCCGTCGACCTCATCACCAAGCGCCATGGTGCAGAAGCCATCGTCGTCGGTGAAGAAGCAGAGGCCGTTCAGCTTGTCCTCGATCCTCTTCTTCTTCTCAGACTTGTCATCGCTTGAGCAAGCGGAGTCGTCATCCGAGCCGTCGACGTCGCTGAGCGTGGCGAAGAACGCACGCTGCTCAGCCTGGGCCTTCTCCAAGTACTTCTTCTTGATGTACTCCTTGTCGAAGCCGCCCCTCCGCTTGTGCCTCGTGGGGACGTACTTCTCCTTGCGCTTGCCGGAGTCGTACTTGTGCCCATGATCGCCCTTCCCCGAATGCTTGTTCTTCTTGGGGCAGTTGGCGATGAAGTGGTCGGGGTCGCCGCACTCATAGCATCCTGAGCGTCCTCGTCCGCGGCGACGGTTCATGCGGTTGTTGTGAAACCGCGAGAACCGGTTGGCGAGCATCGCTAGCTCGTCATCCCCCAATGACTCAAGCTGGTCCTCTGTGACATAAAAGAGAGATGGAAGAGCAAAACCTCCAGAGAGATTAGAAGAGCCAGAAAACAAAGCCATAGTCGGGCCAGAAGGATTCTCATAAGAAGCCCACGACATGGCGTCAATCTCACTAGACTTGAGCTTACTAAAGAGCTCGTCGCAGGTGAGGGTCTCATAGTTAGACGATTCGATGATCGCCTGGACCTTTGAGTCCCACACTGACCGATCAAGAGTGTGCAAAAGCTTCAAAGCCCTCTTATGATCGTCAAAAGGCAACAGCTCCTTGTTCGCTCTCATCTTGTTGACAATGACCTGAAAGCGAGCGAATAAACTCTCTATGCTCTCGCCAGGAATATGTCGAAAGTTCTCATACTCCCGCTTGTGCGACTTGTAGAGAGGAGATTTGACTTGAGTGGTTCCCTCATGCAAACGCATGAGGGTCGCCCAAATCTCACAAGCCGTGGGGAGGTGAGAAACGCGATCAAACTCGGACATGCTCAAATAGGAGAAAAGAGCGTTACGCGCTCGGCTATTGGCATCGTGCTCATCCATCTGAAGCTGAGTAACACGAGCAGCCAAGACAACGTAATCGGCCTTGTTGCAAATCTCCCAAACAGAAGAGCCCATGCTCTGGAGATAGGCCGACATGCGTATCTTCCAATACGCATAGTTCGTCCCATCGAAGAACGGCAGTTTGCCCACGCCGCGATCCATGTCGCCTTCTGTGGATCTGGAACTGGCTAAGGTGGAAGATCCTTAACCTGCTCCTGATACCAATTGAAGGATCGAAGGTGCAACCAGAAAGCGACCAGAGGGGGGTGAATGGGAGCCTCAAATTTTCCTTTCGGAAACTTGTCGCCAATGTCCGTGAATCAGCGCCAAGAGCAAAACCTAGAGCTCGTACGTGTCCACGACCCTAGATGTAGGGTGGATGCTTCCAAGAAGCACAGCGAGACACTATACGACTCTAAAGACCCAACGCAAAAACCGGAATGCAAAACCGACAAAGAATGAGCGAATCGCGAATGAAACAGCACAAGACTGCACTGACCGGACTCACCCAGCGTCCGGTCAATAGGCTCCGGACGTGTCCGGTCACGTGAAAAATGTTTTCGGAGCTCTCTGTTCCTGATCGGACTCACTGAAGAGGGCGTCTGGTCAAGGGACAAGCGTCCGGTCACAGAGACAAACATAGATGCACAGTACAAGCGTTGCGTCCGGTCAGTGTTAGGTCAAGCGTCCGGTCAAGCAGAGAAAAGCAGAACAGGGACGTGTTCAAGGACCGGACTCTGACCCTAGCGTCCGGTCATCCCAACTGAGCGTCCGGTCACCCCGAAATTGCACTGTTCGATTACCAATTCAACTCGATCTCACCCAAAACAAATCCTCTAGGGATCAAACTTGGTGAGAGGAGTCACAAGGGGGATAGTGAACTATCTCTAAGAGATCATGGCTCGAACCTATCTCCAAATCGATGAATCGAAGAATTTTGGGGGAGAGGATAAAAACTTGACCCGAAACGAAAATCAACCGATCTACTAGCTCGTGAGGTTTGGGAAGAATTCCTTCGATGGAAAGAAGTGCCTCATGATCTAGAACAACTTGGTTCAAACGAATTTCCAAAATACGTACCAAGCAAGGAGATCGATCGATGGGAAAAACGTGGCAAAAAGGAATCCGCGAAGAACATGAACAAAACGCGAATCACAACCACAAATTTGCAACCGTGTGGCTACCACACGCTACAATAGTGAGATTACGGTCTCACTTCCTCAAAATCTCACGCGCACAGAGGTATTGTTCTCTTCTCTGTGGATCTCAGTTAGCTACAGCAGGGGAGTGGGAGAGCAGGAAAAGCTAGAAGGCAAAATAGCAAATGACTAAGATGGATGGGGAGGTGGGTGTCTCCACCTACTTATCCTAATTCTAACTATTCCTAATTCCCACTCTACCCCTAACTACTTACAGAGCGAACCAGCTAAACCCTAAGATTATTCTGGACCAACTCGTGGTAGGTGGTGATCCGACGGCCACGCCCGCACAACTCGTAGCATTGCCTCGACGCAACCTCCCGTTTGCCGCCACGTGCCGCCACCGCTCTGCGTCCTCTTCACGTACTCCGCCCCCGGTTTTGTGGCCCAAACCGGGAAACCAGCCTTCACGATCAACCCCCGGTTTTGAGGCCCAAACCGGGACACCAGCCCACTGTCGCCTGAGTTTGGTGGCCCAAACTCAGCAAACCCGCAGCACCCAGGTTTTGAGGCCCAAACCTGGAAACCGTCCTCAGCCCGAGTTTTGTGGCCCCAAACTCGGAAACCATCAGCGCCCAGGTTTTGAGGCCCAAACCTAGAAACCGTCCACTCGATAGTTTTTCTCTGGCTCTACCACCAAACCGAAGCTGTAGAGGGGATGCACCGCCCGTGCACCCCGTCCACCGACACGTGTCCCCAAGTCCTCGACTCAGGCAACACATGACCGCAAGTCTTCGCTCGTCGCTGTCCCAGGTTGTCAGCCACCACAGCTGATCCTCAGGCCACCGGTCCCTCAGTCCAAGCCTCACGTCCGCCGTTCGCCACTCTCGGTCCCTCGGCACGGCACGTCTCTACTTGACCTTCACCTTGGCTTTGATCACTGTATCCGTGCTCGACACCTGCACAACACAAGCCAAAGAACATGTGCATCATCCCAATTGACAATCACTCATCACTCAGAGACTCGGCATACACCCATGTATCCGCTGCGTCCTCCTCCGCGGCGATGGTTCATGCGGTTGTTGTGAAACCACGAGAACCGGTTGGCGAGCAAAGCCAACTCGTAATCCACCATGAACTCCAGTTGCTCCTCTATGACAGAAAGAAGGGAAGAGAGTGCAAAGCCTCCAGAGGGATTAGCAGAAGAGCCAGAAACCAAAGCCATCGACGGGCCAGAAGGATTTTCATAAGAAGCCCTCACCATGGCGTCAAACTCACTGGACTTGAGCTTACTGAAGAGCTCGTCGCATGTGAGGGTCTCATAGTTAGGTGATTCGATGATCGCCTGAACCTTCGAGTCCCACACCGACCGATCAAGAGTATGCAAAAGCTTCAAAGCTCTCTCATGATTGTCGAAAGGCAATAACTCCTTGTTAGCCCTCATCCTGTTGACAATCACCTGAAAGCGAGCGAATAAACTTTCTATGCTCTCGCCAGGCATATGTCGAAAGTTCTCATACTCTCGCTTGAACGACTCGTAGAGATGGGTTTTGACTCGAGAGGTTCCCTCATGGAAACGCATGAGGGTAGCCCAAATCTCCCGAGTCGTAGCGAGGTGAGAAACGCGATCAAACTCGGACATGCTCAAACAGGAGAAAAGAGCATTACGAGCTCGGCTATTGGCATCGTGCTCATCGATCTGACGCTGAGTCACACGAGCAGCCAAGACCACGTAATCAGCAGAGTTGCAAATATTCCAAATAGAAGCACCAATACTCTGCAGATAGGCCGACATGCGTATCTTCCAATACGCATAGTTCGTCCCATCGAAAAACGGCAGTTTGCCCACGCAGCGATCCATGTCGCCTTCGGTGGATCTGGAACCGGCTAAGGTGAAAGATCCTTAACCTGCTCTGATACCAATTGAAGGACCGAGAATGCAATAGCAAGGTGACCAGAGGGGGGTGAATGGGAGCTCAAAATTTCCTTTCAGAAACTTCGGCCTTTGTCCCACAAATCAACCCCCAAAAGCTTCGATCGAAACCGTGATGCCCACGACCCTTGGAAGAGGGTGGATGATCCCTAGGATCACAGCGAGGCGCCACAAAGCGATAGCAATCCAAACACCAAAAGCACCAGCACAAGTTCGACCCTAAAAAACCAAGTCCCGAACGTAGATGGAAGGCTACGTCGAGAGATCCCCAAATACCGATGCTAACAAGTAGCAAAGATACCTAGAGAGGTTCCTTGGTCAGCTCTAGGGCCAAACGAGAAGTCCGGAAACCAACCGAGGAAGCCGGGAGAGCAAACACACTAAACCGGAGGCTTCAGCCAAGTCCCGGACTGTCCGGATTTGAAGTCCCGGACTGTCTCCCCTACTGCGGACTATCCGCGAGGGGATGGCGGACTGTCCGCCGGCCAAACACCAGAAACAACAACTCTGCTGGAACCTCCCTGGACGTTCCCGGACTGTCCGCAAACTTCAACGACGGACTGTCCGCTGGTCACTCAAAAGCAAAACGGCCGAAGAACACAGCCACTGGTCCGACTCGTCCCCGATGCGCGGACTGTCCGCCGGTCAAACCGCGGACTGTCCGCGACCACCCAGTGAGGGCGATTTCGGTCGCCCCTCACACGAATCATCCCAAATCCAAATCAAATCACAATCCCTTGTTCCCAAACTTGGAGAAGATGATCACGAGGTAGTTAGGAGACTATCCCCAAGAAATTATCCGCTCAAATCAACACAATCACCGGGAAATTGAAGGGAAGAAGTATGAACGAAAAAGTGCCATGAAAACGAAATCAACCCGATCTACTTGTTCGTGAGGAGTTAGATGAATTCCTTCAGTGGAAATGATCTCCTCACTATAAAGAACAAGTTGATTCAAACGGATTTCGCAAAGACGCAGTAGAGAGGGAGATCGAGTGACGGGACAATCGCGGAGAAACGAAGAACGCGAAGAACACGAACAAAATGCGAATCAAGTCATCGATCTGCAACCGTGTGGCTACCACACGCTACAATAGTGAGATTACGGTCTCACTTCCTCAAAATCTCCAGTACACAGAGGTATGGTTCTCTGCGGATCTCAGTTGCTACAACAGGGGATTGGGAGAGCAGGAAAACCTAGAAGGCAAAGAGCAAATGACTGAGATAGATTGGGAGGTGGGTGTCTCCCTCTACTTATCCTCATTCTAGTTCCCACTCTACCCCTAACTAATTACAGAGCGAACCAGGTAACCATAAGGTTATTCTGGACCAACTCATGGTAAGTGGTGATCCGACGGCCACGCCCGCACAACTGGTAGTGTTTCCTCGACGCAACCTCACCGATTGTCGCCACGTGCCGCCACCGCTCTGCTTGTCCTTTTCTCGGACGTCGCCCCTGGTTTTGTGGCCCAAACCGGGAAACCGGCCTTCACAGCCAACCCCCGGTTTTGAGGCCCAAACCGGGAAACCAACCGACCATCGCCTGAGTTTTGTGGCCCAAAATCAGCAAACCCGCAGCACCCAGGTTTTGAGGCCCAAACCTGGAAACCGTCCTCAGCCCGAGTTTTGTGGCCCAAACTTGGAAACCATCAACGCCTAGGTTTTGAGACCCAAACCTGGAAACCGTCCTCAGCCCGAGTTTTGTGGCCCAAACTCAGAAACCATCAGCGCCCAGGTTTTGAGGCCCAAACCTGGAAACCGTCCACTTGGTCGTTTTTCTGTAGCTCAACCACCAAACCGAGCCGTAGAGGGGATGCACCGCCCGTGCACCCCGTTGTAACACTCTGGTGTTAAGCAAACTAAAACCTGACATGTCATCATATGCACTGGCATTTCATTTGAGTTGATAACCGAATTATGTATTCACTAAAAACAAGTTTTATTCTTCATGCTTGTGCTCAGTGGATAAGAAGTGCTTAGATTTGAAACCCTAGTTATTACTTTCCCTTGGTGTGAATAGTGCTTTTATGTATAAGGGGGTATTTTGGTAATTTCTTATATAGTAATTGAATTTTGGACCACATCTTGGTATTATGTCTCAAAGGTGTATTTGGAACATGTTTCAAGTCACCCTTGAGGTATAATTCAAATTTGGTTGGAATTCAATTAAGTAATGTTATTAATTCAAAAATCCTATTTTATCCCCTTTAATAGCAATCAAAATCTAAAAAGAATTTTAGTATGCTTCAAAAAGCAAAGTTGCTCCATTTTTGATAAGGATCAACTTTGATGTATAAAGTTTTCCAAGTTTTTATACGAAATCAAAAGCAATTGTGAAAATACCCTTTTGTCCTTTTTGTCTCCTTTTGATTTTCAAACCCTAATTCAAAAACTTAGCATACTTTGCATTTGTTGCAAAAATAAAAGATGTTCAGTATTGAATTCTGAGCATTTGATATTTTAACATATTTTCAACTTGTATTCAAAAATCTGAAGTAATTTCAAATTTTCCGAAAGGGTATAAAGGAGAAGGGGGGATAAGTTTGCTTCCCTGTTCATGGCAGTGGACAACCGAGTTTTGATCGGTGCTGCTAGCGCAAAGGACATCGATCTCTCTCGATTGAGCTCGCAACCGTGTTCATGGCGATGTCAAGCAGCTGCTGGCGCTCTCCCTCGCGTCGTGGCGCCTCCTCCTGCGCTCGCCGTCGCCATTTTGCCACCAAGGCGCCGACGGGAACAATCCTAACTCAGTCCCAAATTCACCACACCCAAGCGTCCTCATCCTAATTGCCCACGGTTATAACCTCCCTACCTCCTTGCGCATCTCCAGAACCCATCCATTCGACCTCTACTGCCTCAGAGAGCTCGAGCTCGCCGTTTTTCTTCCCGCCGGGCGAAATCGCCGCCGAGCTCGACCTCGCCGTGGTCAGCCCAACCGGGCACTCCTCTACTCTCCCTGTCTCATGTTTCCATTTCATCTTGACCCCAGAGTACTCATCGGCTCGGTAGTTTTCCTTTTGGTGCTCAGATCTCGCCAGAACATCGCTTGCCTCGCCGGAGTTTGCCGCCGCGAGCCACTGCTCCATGGACCTTGCCTCTCCGTTCATAATCCGCTTGAACCAGCTACATAGTCAGCATCAGGGTGAGCTACTGGAACTTCCTAGCCCCTCTGTTCTACTGCTACCGGCCTAGGTTCGCCGGAACAGTTTTGAAGTGACCCGGTCCGCCGCCGTGCGTGGCCAGACCTCACCGGGGCAGTAGCGTTTAGGGTTAGAGGCTCTATCGGCCGCGGGTGACCTGCCGGTGATGATGCTCGCGTCCGTTAGGTCTCTACTGGCCGGAGTTGGCCGGCGTAAGGCTCGCCGGCGCTCGGTGCGTCGCCGTGCGCTCTGGTCATGGTCGGGGACTTCTCGTTTGTAAAGACGACAAGTTAGAGGGTGTTGGTTGCAAAGTCCTTGACTCAGGTGAATAGCGCTTAGGACTGCAGGTTAGTTTCATTTAAGCCGAAGGGCTTTTCTGCAAAAACGCCGAGGCGCGCGGGCGGGAGTCAGGCCGGGCTGTTTTCGCGCGTGATGGGCCGCGCGGGAGCAGGCCGAAAGCCCAGTTTGGGCTAGTTTGAGTTTTTCTTTTTCCAGTTTAATGCACAGTAGCCAAGTTTGTTATTTTTGCTATAATTTTTCTATAGCTCTGTTAATCATGAAATTTGACATGTAAGATAATAACATGTCTGTGCTAATATAAAAATTATAAAACTTGTGTTTTGAATAATTTTACTTTGACAATTAAATCTGCACTTTAATTAATAAATGCAACTTTGATGAATTATGTGATTTTCTATGTTTCTCCAAAAATCATGAAATTTGACATGTGAGTTTGTGTCACTGATATCTACCTTCATGATTAATTTCAACTCTGTTTGAATAAGTATGATTTGTTTATAAGTAAAGGCTAATTAAAATGACTTATAAAATAAATAAAAATTGTTAATTCCTTTTAGATTTGTATGACTTTTGGTTTTGTTTGACAATCAGGGGATCAGTAGCATGAATTGCTCCCTGGTTATGGATTTCTTTATACAGATAATCTTTGTTTGCTTATTGGTTATATAACCTTGCTTAATAAAGATAATGAAATTTATTTAGTAATAATATAAAGTTTAATGGCTAAGTTGATTTTGTTGGTTTGCAATTATACCGTGATGAAAGATTATACAAATAGGTGTCTACAGCTTAGAAAATTTCCATTTTTACCATGATCATGTCATAAGCATCCCTTTGATCATGCATATGCACTTCTACGTGTAGATCTCGTTTCGGAAGGACCTGATCCTCAGTGGGCTTCTCCTGAGTGTGTGGATCCTTCTAGATTTTCAGAATCTCCGGACTTCGCTGATCACCAAGGCAAGCCCCGGACATTAATCCTATCCTTGTATTTTTATAAAGTTATTTATATCACTTGAGTTAATATGATGCATTAAGTGAATAGGAGTTGAGTGAACCCTATTTGATGCATTACCAACCTTGATGATTCCAATACTTAACCTTGATACCCGTTTTATGAAAATGCTTAGTATGCTTAGTCATGCTTTACTACTTCAATATAGTAGGTGCTTTTAAAAATGGTTGCTATGTTTTGGAAATCATGAATCTTGAGACAACATGATAACAATACTATCTTACATCAAGAATGGAGTCTTGTTGTAAGGTTACTCAACATAGGACCTTATCGTTGTTGGCCTGCTGTGATTGAGACCTTTGAGTACAGCCCACATGCGGTGGTAAGCCTCATCTATAGCTATTCCCATACTAGAGAACGACCAACCGCGTACTGGGAGTGGAGAGATGGCGGGAGTAGTGTGTACCCTCGGGGCTATGAGATAGTCGGGTTCGAGGTGTACTGTACTCTCGGGTGACGCTGGACCCGTTCTTGTATGGGTGGATCTATAGATAGGGTTGACATATGCAAGATTAAGTTCTACATATGTCGTGTGGTACTGAATCCCCAGCTGGGTTTAAACGATTCGAATCGCCGTGTTTCCTCGGATATGGAACCTCAATCCACTGACCCACACCGTAGTAATGAATGGATCTTTATGAAATGAGGATTAAAGATGTGGTATGCTTATGAAGGTTTAAGAATCCTTGGATAGTTATGGAAGTTAATCTTGGGTTAAAATTTGAAAATAGGTTTTACTATTAGTAAGCTTTTATGCAGAAGAAATGTTTTGATCTTGCTAAAGCCTTACCTTGAATCCCTATAGCCTTCATACCTGAGTCTTCTCCTCTTTTCTAGACGGTTAAGTCTTGTTGAGTACTTTTGTACTCAAGGTTTGTTAACCTTTGTTGCAGGTGAGTTCATTGATCATCCTTTTGGTGGTCAATGTTTCTTCACTCTTATGGAGGAGAGTGATGATGATATTGATGCTTGACCTTGGGCAAGTAACAAAAGTTGTGTGGATTATGTAATATAAAGTTCCGCCCCTTTATGTATCAAATACTTATGGTTTGTAAACTTTTAAACTGAAGTTTCAATCTATATTGTATAACCTTTCCGCTTTTACTCTGATTTATCTTATCTATAAAACTGTTGTAATACTGTGATGCTTGACGAGGGAATTCCTGAAAAGAATATAACGTGGATGATTCGGGTTTCCCGAGGACACTCGACAGATCTCTTACGTTATTTGGAACTCGTGCAAGCCGATCAAAAGTCTTTGGGACAATGATGGATGCATGTGGGCCACTTAACTTAGGAGGTTCTGCCACAGCCGTCCACCGACACGTGTCCCCAGGTCCTCGACCCAAGCAACACCGTGACCGCAAGTCTTCACTCGTTGCTGTCCCAGGCTGTCAGCCACCACAGCTGATCCTCAGGCCACCGGTCCCTCAGTCCAAGCCTCACGTCCGCCCTTCGCCACTCTCGGTCCATCAGCATGACACGTCTCTACTTGACCTTCACCTTGAGAACACATATGATGAATGATTGACTTTGATGAGGAAGGTTTGAGGCTTTTACCCGGTTTAGTCCATATCTCGCTATGCGCTTAATGTGTATGACTAACCGGTGGCGTTGAGTTGTGTGGTGTTTCTGTGTTGGTGTGTGTGTGCGACATGTGTCTCTTGGCTGTGTTGATGTGCAGGTGTGGAGCTCGGATACAGTGGTCTATGGCGAGGTGAAGGTCAAGTAGAGACGTGTCGTGCCGACGGACCGAGAGCGGTGAAGGATGGCGTGCCGTGCGGCAGACGTGCCATGCCGATGTACCCAGAGCGGTGAAGGGCGGACGTGAGGCTTGGACTGACGGACCAGAGGGCCAGAGGACCAGCTGTGGTAGCTGGCACGTGGCATCGACGAGCAAGAGCACTTGGGGATGTGCGGTGCATCGGCCGAGTCAGGAGGAAGGCGCTGGAGTCGTGTCACTTGGCGGGAGGTCGGACACGGGCTTGCGTGCGGCGCAAGTGCCGTCGGCCAAGTCAAGAAGGAAGGCGAAGGCGTTGTGCCCGGCGTGGAGGCTGGACATGCATCGGCATCGGTGCCGGTGGTCGGGGTGTGCGAACCACATCCCGTCTACGGTGCGGGTTCGGTAGCTGAGCCTCAAAAAGCTACCATCGACGGTTTCGAGTTTGGGCCTCAAAACTCGGGGTGGACGGTTTCCAGGTTTGGGCCTCAAAAGCTGGGCTTGCGGGTTTCCGAGTTTGGGCCTCAAAACTCGGGGTGGACGGTTTCCAGGTTTGGGCCTCAAAACCTGGGCTGGCGGGTTTACCGGTTTGGGCCTCAAAACCGAGGGTTGGTCCGAAAGGACGGTCGACGCGTGGCGGCACCGAGAGGCTTGCGTTGCAGCGAAGCTATCGGTGAGAAGGCACGGCGGTCGACGGTGACGGCACGTGGCGGCATCAGGGAGGTCGCGTCGAGGCGAAGCTACCGGATGTGCGGGCGTGGCCGTCGGATCGAAACTGTCAAGTCTGGACGGTTTTACCCCTGGGGGGTATTTGGGATGAGTGCTTAATGAAAGGGCGTTTTGGTCTTCGGACGTGCGCCTATATATATGAAGGGGGCTGCTAGGGTAGCCGCAATCCTTGGAGAGTTCTAGGTGGTGTCTCTCTCATTTTGTTCCTGTGAGAGAAGGCTATGGTTAGGGAGAGTGGGCTCTTGTTCTTGAGCTTTTTGCCATCCAAGCTTTGTGTTGCTAGGATTGGCTTGTAGCCCAACAACGAGTGCTTAATCAATTCATCTTGGTGAATCCAAGGATCAAATTCGTGGTTGAATTCGCGTTTCGATTTTGTTCTTCGCGTCCTTCTTTTCTCCACGATATTTCCCTCTCCCGATCTCCCTCTACGCTGCGTCCTTTGCGATTCCGTTTGAATCAACTTGTTCTTTGAAGTGAGGAGAACATTTCCATCGAAGGAATTCATCCCTACCCTCACGAACAAGTAGATCGGGCCGAAATCATTTTTGTTCTTTGTTCTTCCCCTTTTCTAGTGTTCTTCGGATTTCTCATGTATTAGTTGGGTTGAAGCGATGATATCCTAGGATTAGCTTCCCAACACATAGAAGAACACTTGGGTGAAGTTAGTTTGCAGCCTCGTTCGATTTGGTGAAGATCCAATCGATTTTGGGTTTGTTCCGCGTTGTTTTTGCGCTTTCTGGGAGGTCGCGGCCAGTCCGCCATATAGGCCGCGGACAGTCGGCGCATCGGGGTTTCAGCCGAGCAGTGGCTGTTGGCCTCGGGCCTTTTTCCCTTCGGGTGACCGGCGGACAGTCCGCCAGTGTTGGGCGCGGACAGTCCGGGCCCGAGCAGGGACTTTGCAGCAGCGTTGCTGTTTTGGCTCGATAGCCGGCGGACAGTCCGCCAGGACCCGCGGACAGTTCGGGGTCTTCATCGGACGCTCCTACGGGTAGGCATCGGACGCTCTGTGTTCACTGTTCACGTGAACCGCGGACAATCCGGCGTGCAAACCGCGGACTATCCGGGACTCGTCCAGGGCTGTGGTAGAACAGTTCGTTTTGAGTTCTTTTGCCTGCAGACAGTCTGGCCCCCTAGCGGCGGACAGTCCGGCCTTCACCGGACAGTCCGGGAGCCTGACGGCGGACTGTCCGGGATTCTGCAGCTTGTGCAGTTTTAGTGCGTTGGCCCTCCCGGCTTTTCCGTTTTGTTTCTGGACTTCTCGTTTGCTCCTAGAGTTGACCTAGGAACCTCTCTACATATCTTTGCTACGTGTTAGCATCGATTTTTTGGAGGAATCCCAACGTAGCCCTCTATCTATGTTTGGGAGTGGTCTTTTAGGCACGAACTTGACTCCGAGTTTTGAGAGCTTTGTTTTGCTCTCTTGTGTGGTGCCTCGCTGTGATCCTAGGGATCATCCACCCTCTTTCCGAGGGTCGTGGGCATCACGTTTGAGTCCTAAGCTTTTGGGGTTGATTTTGTTGGGACAGAGGCCATAATTTCGAGAAGAAATTTTTGGCTCCCATTCACCCCCCCTCTGGTCGCCTTGCTATAGCATTTTCGGTCCTTCAATTGGTATCAGAGCCAGTTAAGGATCTCTCTACCTTAACCGGTTCCGGATCCGCGAAGGCAACTTTTTTAGAGTGGTTTGGCTTCCGACGTGGTTTGTCGAGGTGTTGAGCTTTTGCTTGGCTAACACTAACGGTGCTTTTTGATGTAGCACCTAGCTCTTCTTCAACTATGTCTTTGTCCTTCAGCATGAACGGTTCCATGGACGACATCTTGGGGAGAAGGAGGAGTGCAGTTGATGAGAGGGATCGCGAGGTGAACGATCTACTGAATCTTCTACGACATGACGAGCTTTCACCGGAGGATCTCCTACATCAACTTGGCAAGGCCAAGAGAGGTACACTTGCTTGTGGTCTTGTGGCTTTGCACAACTTATATGAGGCTTGCTCTAGGGATGATGAGCTTTGTGATACCTTGCGTAGAAAGGTAGAAAAATTGAAATGCTCCATCGCTAAACTGAAGTCTAGTGCCTCTTTGCCTTGCACCTCTTGTGTTGACTTGGTTAGGAAGAATGATGAGCTAGGCTTTTCTCTTGCTAGCTTAAAATCTGAGATTGATTTGATGAAATCCAATGCTTCCGAACCATGTTTAGTTTGCATTGACTTGCGCAAGGACCTCGATTGTGCTAAAACTGAAATAGCCTTGCTAAAGTCAAATGCTTCTTTACCATGTGATAACTGTGAATCTTTTGTTGATAGACTTAGAGAATTTTGTGTGATTCACAGGACATGTGTAGATGAACTTGAGCATGCTAGGGCTAAAATTGATGAGATAAATTTTAGGCCTTGTAGCTTGTGCTCGTTAAATAAAAATGCTTGCCATGCTTCTAATGCTATTCATGATTCTTTGCTTGATGTGAATGGTGATGTTTCTTCCACCAATTTCATTTGCACATCATGCATTGATTTGGAAAAAGAAGTTTTGGTTTTTAAGCAAATGCGCGATGATATGAGCGCCAAGTTGGTTGAGCACAATGATATGAGTGCCAACCTAGAAAAGGAGATTGAGCTCTTGCGTACCACATATGTCGAGTGCATTCAGAAGGAGATGGAGATCTTGAGAAACACTCCTTGTGGTACTTGTGACCGCCTCATGTTTGAAAATGAGGTTTTGGCCAAAAGATGCAAGAGTCTTTGTGCTAAGTCTTTTGATTCACGCATTTCTTCCAACTCTGATGTTGATATTTCTAAGTTTGCATCTTTGCAACCGGAGTTGAGTTCTTGTGTTGTGCGTGAGTCTTTTGACGATAGCACTTGTGCCAAGGTTTCGGATAGCTCTTTCATAGCTACTCCTAACCTTGTTGTTTCTTCGAGTGATGTCCAAGGGACTTCTCTTTGACAAGGGTGCTTCTCATATTTTTGGGACTCGTGCTCCCAATCCGGTTTTTCATTGCACCTTTTGCAATAAGGAGGGACATTCGCTCGATTTTTGTTTTTGCCGTGTCAAGCACGAGCGGCGTATTCGAGCTAAGGCTTTTAGGAAGCCGCGTAGCCTTTCCCATGGCATGTGTGCTCCTAGCATTGGCACCAAGTTGGTGGTTGATGTTTCTTGTTCTAAGTCCCAAGGGACTTCTCACTTGTCGGGGAATGGTGTGCCTTCCAGTAGGCCTTTGTACCATTGCTCTTTTTGTGAGAAAGATGGGCATCAAGAAAGCTTCTGCTATCGGCGTGCCAAACGCTTGCGCCAAGCTCGCTCTTCTAGGAAGGTGGTGATTCATAGCCCGTCTCATGGCATGAACACTTGTGCTCCTAGTAAGAAGCCCATTTTTGTTGATGGGATTTATGACTCCTTTTCTAGTGGGATAGGTCATGGTCGTGGACATGCTTCTAGTGCTTCTTCTCTTGGTCCACGTCATGCTTTTCATGATGCTTCTATTGGTTCTTCTACAAAGACCTTGGAAGATGTTTGCCTCTTTTCCCGTGGTACGACTCGTTCTTCTCCTCGAGTTGTCCTTTTGAGGAATGCTTCCAAGGGTGTTTCACAATTGCATTTGAACCAACATTTGCATCATGCTAACCCACATGATAAGTTGAGATTTGTGACCAAGTCCTGGATTCCCAAGTACATGCTTGCTAACCCTTCGGGATCCAAGACTCGGGTTACTTTGTCCTCTTGTGTGTAGATATGAGGACGCGGGGTGGAGAACATGCGCCTGATGGGACTTGGTCTTTTAGATGTGACCAAGATTTGATGGTTCTCTACACCCCGCTTAGATTTGCCTCCAAAGAGGTTTTTGCTACTCGGTGAGCTTTCCTATACACTCATACCCTGTACATCTATAATTTATGTCTTGTGGTGTGAGATGGTCTGTCATGTGCTCACTTGTATAGTTCTTACGTGTACATTTTTCCTGTGTATCATGTTTTATCTTTATATCCAGCATGTGCTATCCTGTATATCATATGTCATGCTAGTTTTATGTATAGCCTGGTGGATTAATCACTTTTCATGCTAGTCTGTGATCCTCATGAACATTATGTCATGCTTTACCATACTTCTCCATGAGCTTTACTTGTAGAGGTATGATGTTCATTAGGTGTCACTTTTCAGGTGTTAGTTTTGTGTAGCTACATGTATCCTATTGATATGATTAGTTTGAGCACTAGCCTTTCCACGATTTTATCATGTTACATGCTTTTGGATCTATTGCTATCATTATCTTGCATTGTAGCATGTGTTGAGGCTTAGGCTATGTTTAGGTTGATCATGTCTTTAAGCTGCATTTTTCTATACAGTGCTTTATACTGTTGCATGGTAGTCATGTCTAGGTTGAGTTCAGATCTCCTTGCGGTATCATTCGTAGGTAGACCTCTTTTTGTTGAGAGCTTACCTTATGCTTATTTGACTAACCATTTTCGTGGAGACCATGAGGTCACACTAGATGAGACAACGCCTTGTGTTTCTTCTGCCTTTGAGTGTGCAGGAGAACAGGAGCCTGGAGAGAGCATTTCGGCTCACGGACCCGATCCCACTTCTGCCACGACTTGGGGTTCCGTTCGAGCAGCTCTCCAGCAAGCACTAGCTGAACCTGAGGGAGCGACAGCATTTGGCGAGGGGTAGATGACTTTGGCGAGGTAGGCGCCCTGGATCTTTTAGCAGATTCACCCCTCTGCAGATGGACGACGACATTGACCAGCACGAGATGCGGTCCAGGTCCTTCTGTGTCTCATTCCACTCATTCTGCTTTTGCTGCGCCTTTTTGAGCCCAGAGATGTTGGACACATACTTTCTGACTCGTTTCAGATGGATGTGGATGATATCACTTTTGGTGGCTCCTCTCATGGTCTTGTTGGCAAGTTTGCAGATTTTATGAGCAGGAAGGTTGAGATGTCGATGATGGGTTTGACATGGGTGAGGCCAAGCCTCTTTTGACGCCCATGGGGACAACAGTTGCGATGGATGAAGACAATGAAGAAGAGCCCATGGACTAGATTCAGGCGTCCCCTCGGGTATCACACCAGCAGGAGGTCATGCGCTTCATGAGGTACCTCCGACACACTTCTGAGTTCGGTTTTTGGTACACTCCTTCTTCGACCTCTTTCTGTTGTGTGGTCTTTTCGATGTGGATTTTGCTGGCTGTCGCTTGAGCGTTTCTTGGCTCTTCTCTTGTGAGTCTGGTGTGTGTTTCCTTTTAGTTGGGGAAGCATTTTGCTTGTGTATCTTAGTTGGACTTCTCTGATACCCTTTTGTTTTGGGTTTTTCTTTTTAGGCTAGTTTTGCTTTGTTTTTGATAGTCTAGCTTTTGCATGCATTTCATCATGTATATCTTGCATTTTAGAGCTTCATGTATATATTAATGAGAATGAGACTATGCTCTTTTTGGTATGCCCTGCTTATTCATGATGATGCTTGTAGCTTAGGCTCTTTTTGATCACTTGATACATGTTATGAGCTAAGCTATTTTTGCAAATGGTGAACTTGACTAATCAACTATGAAATCTTTAATTTGTTCACCATTGAGATTGGCAACTAGCATGGGTAGGATGTGTTGAGATCACTTGTGCTATCTTTTGTATGCTAGGTTGCTATGTCTCTTGCACTGAGTCATTCACTTGCTTGGATTGTTCATATTTACCTTGTGCTAAAATTTGATCCAAGTCTAAGTGAAATGAAAAGATCGAGATGGGATTGCATGTGTCAGCACCTCACGGTATCGAGACTGTTTCTCATTGCACATTTGAGTTAAACTTGAGCCGTGTAGTGTAAGACCGAAACCGGTGCTTTAAGCTTCCGATTGCTTTTCCTGCATAGGCTTAGCCCGGTTGAAAAGTTAGGCAATGACCATGTTTTCAACCTCTCGCAATCACATGCTTTGATTTGAACTTGTGTTAATACCGCTGCAAATTCCGATAAAAATTTGAAAATAACACAATTCTATGCTTCATTCTATTGCATGATGATTGAACTTTGCTAGGGGCAGTTCACCTTTTATACTCGAGTTAGCACTTGCTTGATTTCCTGTCTATTCATGCTAAGTGCTATTTTAGCGGTGAACTCCTTTTCAAATGGCTTAAAACTGCTCATATGCTTAATTGTTCATATTTCGTATTCACTTGATCAGTTTGAGCCTTTGCTAGCATTTGTATTGATTGCTACACTTTCAGGGCAGCACCCTTTTGAGCATCTTTTCATTCTGATTGCTATACACTTGAAGCTGTTGCATTGTGCATATCATGCATTTTAGCTTAGTGTTCATACCCCCAGCTCTGATACACTTTGTGGTCATTTTCAATTGCCCCCATATGCTTTTGGTTGATGACTTGTCTTGTGTTTGTGTCAACTTTGGGAAAAATGTTAAAACCCCTCAGCATGTTCCCTTTTGTCAAGGGGGAGTAGCTGTTTGCAAGGGGGAGTTTGTGTGTTGGCACAACGGGGAGAGTCATGCATTTTGCGGAGAGCTTTGAGCAAGGGTGAGTTTAGCCCTTTTATGTTCTTCTTCACTCAGTTTAGCTCTTTTATGTGTCTCAATTGGTATCCATCTTTTGGTATGGAATGCAATTGGTGTCATGAGCTTTGTTGCATAGCTTCTGTATATAGGCTTGATTTCAGGGGGAGTTGCTTTTCTCTTGCTGCTTCTCCGCGTGCTCCGAGTGATTGTGCTCCATTTAGTGTTGAGCTTCTCTTGTGGTTTTTCTCAATCGGTATCGAGCCTGCTAGTCGTGTTGAGCCGTTTTTGCCTCTGTCTAGAGGGACTAGCAGTTTTTGCTTGGTATTTTCGATTGGCATGGACCCTTCAGCTAGTTGCGTCGAGCCTATGTGCCTCTGTCTTGAGGAGCTAGCTGTTTTCACCAATTCTTGGCTGATTGTGATTTGTTGCATTCTAATGCGTTGTTTCAGCCTCATTGGGTGTTGAGCCTTGAGCTAGTGGTGTTGAGCCATTTTCTGCCTTTTCTTGAGAGCTAGCTCATTTTTGACTTGGTTGCGTCGAGCCGTTGCCCGTGTCTTTGGGAACCAAGTCTTTTGCTCTATGTGATCGAGTTTTGCTCATTGTTGAGTTGTTGCTCCGATCCCTTACTTGGTTGCGTTGAGCCGTTGCCCATGTCTTTGGGGACCAAGTTATGTCTCATGACAAGTGATTTTGTTCTTTGCCCTCCGATGGCTTTTGATCACTTGAATGAGATTTTCGGTTATGGTATCTCAAACCATCTCTTGTATCTCAAACCATCAAGGGGGAGAAAGAGAAAGAGAAAGAAGGGGAGAAATTGACCCAAAACCAAGTGGATAAGTACCTTGGTCTCTCTTTTGTGATGATTGTTTGACAATCTATTTGAGATTGGTTTTCGAGTACCTTTTGGGATTTCATGAAACTCTTGTTTTATCTTGACTCTTCGGTTGTGTGGAGGCTTTGCCCGCTTTTCCCATTTCTTTCGGGACCAAGAGCTTTTATCTGGAGTTTTCATGATCCTTCCTCATCTCAAGTGGCCTTGTGTTTGCCTTTTCTTAGCTTTTGGGCACTTGAATGAGTCTTGCATTCAAACCCTTCCTTTGTGGTTTATTTTTAGTCAATGCATTCATCAAGGGGAGATTGAGAACACATATGATGAATGATTGACTTTGATGCGGAAGGTTTGAGGCTTTTACCCGGTTTAGTCCATATCTCGCTATGCGCTTAATGTGTATGACTAACCGGTGGCGTTGAGTTTTGTGGTGTTTCTGTGTTGGTGTGTGTGCGACATGTGTCTCTTGGCTGTGTTGATGTGCAGGTGTGGAGCTCGGATACAGTGGTCTATGGCGAGGTGAAGACGTGTCGTGCCGACGGACCGGGAGCGGTGAAGGATGGGCGTGCCGTGCGGCGGACGTGCCATGCCAATGTACCCAGAGCGGTGAAGGCCAGACGTGAGGCTTGGACTGACGGACCAGAGGGCCAGAGGACCAGTTGTGGTAGCTGGCACGTGGCATCGACGAGCAAGAGCACATGGGGATGTGCGGTGCATCGGCCGAGTCGGGAGGAAGGCGCTGGAGTCGTGTCACTTGGCGGGAGGTCGGACACGGGCTTGCGTGCGGCGCAAGTGCCGTCGGCCAAGTCAAGAAGGAAGGCGAAGGCGTTGTGCCCGGCGTGGAGGCTGGACATGCATCGACATCGGTGCCGGTGGTCGGGGTGTGCGAACCACATCCCGTCTACGGTGCGGGTTCGGTAGCTGAGCCTCAAAAAGCTACCATCGACGGTTTTCGAGTTTGGGCCTCAAAACTCGGGGTGGACGGTTTCTAGGTTTGGGCCTCAAAACCTGGGCTTGCGGGTTTCCGAGTTTGGGCCTCAAAACTCGGGGTGGACGGTTTCCAGGTTTGGGCCTCAAAACTCGGATGTGCGGGCGTGGCCGTCGGATCGAAACTGTCAAGTCTGGACGGTTTTACTCCTGGGGGGTATTTGGGACGAGTGCTTAATGAAAGGGCGTTTTGGTCTTCAGACGTGCGCCTATATATATGAAGGGGGCTGCTAGAGCAGCCGCAATCCTTGGAGAGTTCTAGGTGGTGTCTCTCTCATTTTGTTCCTGTGAGAGAAGGCTAGGGTTAGGGAGAGTTGGCTCTTGTTCTTGAGCTTTTTGTCATCCAAGCTTTGTGTTGCTAGGATTGGCTTGTAGCCCGACACCGAGTGCTTAATCAATTCATCTTGCTGAATCCAAGGATCAAATTCATGGTTGAATTCGCGTTTCGATTTTGTTCTTCGCGTTCTTCTTTTCTCCATGATTTTTCCCTCTCCCGATCTCCCTCTACGCTGCGTCTTTTGCGATTCCGTTTGAATCAACTTGTTCTTTGAAGTGAGGAGAACATTTCCACCGATGGAATTCATCCCTACCCTCACGAACAAGTAGATCGGGCCAAAATCATTTTTGTTCTTCGTTCTTCCCCTTTTCTAGTGTTCTTCGGATTTCTCATGGATTAGTTGGGTTGAAGCGATGATATCGTAGAATTAGCTTCCCAACACATAGAAGAACACTTGGGTGAAGTTAGTTTGCAGCCTTGTTCGATTTGGTGAAGATCCAATCGATTTTGGGTTTGTTCCGCGCTGTTTTTGCGCTTTCTGGGAGGTCGCGGACAGTCCGCCATATAGGCCGCGGACAGTCCGCGCATCGGGGTTTCAGCCGAGCAGTGGCTGTTGGCCTCGGGCCTTTTTCCCTTCGGGTGACCGGCGGACAGTCCGCCAGTGTTGGACGCGGACAGTCCGGGCCCGAGCAGGGACTTTGCAGCAGCGTTGCTGTTTTGGCTCGGTAGCCGGCAGACAGTCCGCCAGGACCCGCGGACAGTCTGGGGTCTTCATCGGACGCTGCTACGGGCAGGCATCGGATGCTCTGTGTTCATTGTTCACGTGAACCACGGACAGTCCGGCGTGCAAACCGCGGACTGTCCGGGACTCGTCCAGGGCTGTGGCAGAACAGTTCGTTTTCAGTCCTTTTGCCGGCGGACAGTCCAGCCCCCTAGCGGCGGACAGTCCGGCCTTCACCGGACAGTCCGGGAGCGTGACGGCGGACTGTCCGGGATTCTGCAGCTTGTGCAGTTTTAGTGCGTTGGCCCTCCCGGCTTTTCCGTTTTTTCCGGACTTCTCGTTTGCTCCTAGAGTTCACCTAGGAACCTCTCTACATATCTTTGCTACGTGTTAGCATCGGTTTTTGGAGGAATCCCAACGTAGCCCTCTATCTATGTTTGGGAGTGGTATTTTAGGCATGAACTTGACTCGGAGTTTTGAGAGCTTTGTTTTGCTCTCTTGTGTGGTGCCTCGCTGTGATCCTTGGGATCATCCACCCTCTTTCCGAGGGTCGTGGGCATCATGTCTGAGTCCTAAGCTTTTGGGGTTGATTTTGTTGGGACAGAGGCCATAATTTCGAGAAGAAATTTTTGGCTCCCATTCACCCCCCCTCTGGTCGCCTTGCTATAGCATTTTCGGTCCTTCACACCTTGCCTTCGATCACTATATCCGTGCTCGACACCTGCACAACACAAGCCAAAGAACATGCACATCATCCTAGTTGACAATCACTCGTCACTCAGAGACTCGGCATACACCCATGTATCCGCACCCCAGAGTCCGGTCAGTGCTGCTTCGCATGCTTTCGTCCGCAGTTTGCCCGTTCGACTTCAGATTTGGTTTCCGTCTTTTTCGATGGATTTCTAGGATTGTGAAGTATCCCGCTGTGCTTCTTGGAAGCATCCACCCTACATCTAGGGTCGTGGATACTAGCAAACCCTGACTTGCTCCTGGGGTGACTTTCTAGGACAAGGGCTATAAGTTCCTGAAAAGAAATTTAAAGCTCCCATTCACCCCCCTCTGGTCGCCTCTGCATAACACTTTCGGTCCTTCAAACTACGTTACGAGAATCAAGTATATTTAGCTCACTACGCAAAGCACAAAACCTTATCTCGTCGAGGGGCTTAGTGAAGATATCGGCTAGTTGTTTGTCGGTGCTCACATGGCGAATTTAGATATCTTCTTTTGTTTCGTGGTCTCTCAAGAAATGATGTCGTATGTCTATATTCTTTGTTCTTGAGTGGCTCACAAGATTGTTTGATAGCACTCTCATTGTCACATAATAATGGGATTTTGGTAAAATGACATCCGAAGTCACAAAGGGTTTGCCTGATCCAAAGTAATTGAGCGCAACATGCTCCGGCTACAACATATTCGGCCTCGGCAGTGGATAGGGCTACACAATTTTGCTTCTTAGAGCTCGAAGACACTAGGGACCGTCCAAGGAATTGACATGTTCCCGAAGTGCTTTTCGATCTAATTTGCAACTGGCGTAATCAGAATCCGAATACCCAAGAATATCGAACTTGGAACCCTTGGGATACCACAAGCCAAGGTTAGGAGTGTGCACTAAATATCTCAAGATTCTCTTAACGACCATTAAATGACACTCTTTTGGGTTAGCTTGAAATCTAGCACACATGCACACACTAAGCATTATGTCCGGCCTAGATGCACATAACTAAAGAAGAGAGCCGATCATGGAGCGATATACCTTGATGTCCACGGCTTTCCCTTCTTCATTGAGATCAAGATACCCGTTGGTTGGCATTGGAGTCTTGATGGGCTTGGCATTTACCATGTCAAACTTTCTTACCATATCATGAGTGTACTTCGTTTGACTAATGAAAGTTCCTTCCTTCATTTGCTTGATTTGGAACCCAAGGAAGAACTTCAATTCACCCATCATGGACATCTCGAATCTCTTGGTCATCACCCTACTAAACTCTTCACACAATGAAAGATTAGTACTACCAAATATTATGTCATCGACATATATTTGGCACACAAATATATCATTTCCAACTTTGTGAGTAAAGAGGGTAGGATCAGCTTTGCCTATCTCAAAGCCTTGTTTTAGCAAGAATTCCTTAAGGCATTCCTACCATGCTCTTGGTGCTTGCTTAAGCCCATAGAGCACCTTTTGGAGTTGAAAGACATGGTCGGGGAACTTTAGATCCTCAAATCCTGATGGTTGCTCCACATAAACAATTGTATGGGGCCATTGAGAAATGCACTCTTCACATCCATTTGGAACAACTTGGAGTTGTGATGGACAACATATGCTAGAAGCATTCGAATTGCCTCAAAGTCTAGCACCGGTGCATATGTTTCTTCGAAGTCCAGGCCCTCTACTTGAGTGAAGCCTTGAGCAACCAATCTTGCCTTGTTCCATGTTACCACGCCATTTTCATCTTGCTTGTTGCGGAAGACGCATTTGGTGCCTATGACATTGGTACTTGGTCTTTCCACAAGCTTCCATACTTTGTTTCTCTCAAAGTTATTGAGCTCCTCTTGCATGGCCATGACCCAATCCGGATCGTCTAGTGCTTGCTCTACCTTAATAGGTTCTAAAGAGGAGGAAACAAACGAGTAAAATTGACAAAAGTTTGTTAATTGAGATCGTGTTGTTACCCCCTTTCGAAGACTACCAAGAATGTTGTCAACGGGATGATCCCGTTGTATCGTTTGCCTCAGATTAGGATGCTCAACATCTTCATGTACACCTTCTGAACCTCCATCTTCTTCTTGTTCAAATTTGGGCTCTAGGTTCAGTCTTGGAGGTGAAGTTGGATCAGCTGCTGCTACAGAGGGAGGGTCGGCACTGCCGACCATGTGATCGGCACTGCCGACCACCCTACTTGCAGCAGGGTCTGCTGCAAACTTGCATCAAGTGCGTTAGCGGAAGTAGTTGTAGAAGCTACTGGTGAAGTCTCCAGATCAACAACTTCATTTTCTTGTGGCCTAATACCTCCAATAGCCAATTACTTGATTGCTTCACAAGGCGGATCCTCTTTTTCTACAACACTTGGATTAATTTGCTCTTCTTGAGAGCCGTTAGACTCATCAAATGTCACATCTATCGCTACATCAACCCGACCGGAAGTCTTGTTGAAGACACGGTAGGCATGCTCATTTGATCCATAGCCAAGTAAGAAACCTTCATCAACTTTAGGTGCAAACTTAGAGACTTTGGGTTTCTTGTTAAGTATGAAATACTTGCACCCAAACACTCTAAAGTAAGACACCTTTGGTTTGTTACCGGTTAGAAGTTCATATGAGGTTTTCTTCAACTTCTTGTGTAGGTAGAGGCGGTTGATAGCATGACAAGCGGTGTTGACGGCTTCACACCAAAAGATGTCCGGCATCTTGTACTCATCTAGCATTGTTCTTGCCATGTCAATGAGTGTGCGGTTCTTCCTCTCTACTACACCATTTTGTTGAGGGGTATATGGAGTTGAAAACTCATGCTTGATGCCCTCTTCATCAAGAAACACTTCAACGGGGGTGTTCTTGAATTCGGTCCCATTGTCACTTCTTATCTTCTTGATTGGAAGACCAAATTCCTTTTGTGCTCTTCTCACAAATATCTTCACCTTCTCTTGCACTTGGCTCTTGTCATACAATAAGAACACCCAAGTGAAACAAGAATAATCATTGTTGATGGTCCTTAAACACCTGTTTTACCATCAACATGTTACCCTAAAATTCACCAAAAAGGCATGAAATGTAGTCAAATAGGTTTCAAACTAACCAAATTCCACATGTCCATAGATTTTTATTTGAATACAGGATTTGGACCAAATTTGGAGCATGGACCCAGCAGGGGCCGAGACCACTCACCAGAGCCCATTTGGGCCCTAGTGGGGTGGCGCCCGCCACCCCTAGGTGGCACCCGCCACAAGGAGAGGCCCAAGTTTCCCCCCTACCACGTCACTGATCCGTGTGACCACCCCAGGGCCAAATCTTGGCCCTTAGTCACTAGGTCAGTGGCATCGGAGGGCTCAGGAGGGGAGTGGCGTGGATCATGACCGAATGACGGTTATCTGGACATGCAACCGACATGCAACCGCCTTGGAGGAGTCCCTGGAGACCGTTGGATCAATGACGGTGTGTCCAACGGCCAGAGGGGTGGCGGCCGCCACCTAGGGCTGGCACCCGCCACTAGGGTTTGCCCTAGGTCGGTTGGCTGCCCCCTATAAGTACCCCCCTCACTCCACATGGCTATAAATACCCCCTGGAGGCGTCACTTCATTTCAAGCAAGGAAGGAAAGGAAGCAAAGAAGCAAAGGCTAGAGCTAGAGAGCTAATAGCTTAGGGTTTAGCCAAGCTTAGGCAAGTAGGTAGCTAGTAGAGCAAGGCATCCTTGCGTCATTGCCCTCGCGGAAGCGCTGTTCAAGGCTTAGCTCAAGAGTAGAAGCGTGCGAGTGATCGGTCCTGGAGCTGGGAAAAGTCTTCCTTCATCTCCAGTTCAGGTTTTGCTCTTGTTACTCAAGCACTTTACTATATTCTAGTTCATCATTTCATGTATTACTTTATTCTACTTACCAGTATTGAGTAGTATACTTGATTGATTGCTTGAGTGTCTAGCTATCCTACAGTTCAATTCACTTAGCCATAGTAGTTAATCTCTAGTGAGCTTAGTGTTTGATCTTTGCCAATAGGTTGCTTAGTTAGTTTAGTGTTTATCTTATTAAGTCAAGTATTTGCTCTGACGTCCGCAAGGGTGTCTCTATTCAAAGCTAGGGTAGAGATAGTTAGAATATAATTAAACGTGGTGCTTAGTTATAGACTTACCTTCAGATACGGCTGGACCCCCGGATAGCTGTGGTAGCAACCAGGTGGTGACAGCCCTGTGCGCCTTGAATTCCACCACGTAGTTGGCCCAGTTTAACAGTAAGGCTCGTTGTGCTAGCGTTCAACCTAAGTCAGTGGTAAAGGCTAGTACGCCTCGGTACTTGATAAGATAGGAATAAAACTATATTTAACTTGGTTGCTTAATTGACATTTGCCTATCTTGCTTCGTAGTTATCTTGCTTCGTAGTTATCTATGAGTAGTTATTATTTATTAGTTAGTTATCCTTAGTTATCTTCTATGTACGTATTTATCCACCTTACCTTAGCCATTTCATTCATCCTTACCTATCCACCCATATATTCTTTCTAGCCTCTCATCCTCTCTCATCCCTTTCATCTCCTCTCTTCTCCTCTTTCCCTTTTCTTATTCCTCGACTCTCATCCCCTCCTTGACTCGACTCATACACCACCCTAGCCTTCCCTTGGGATCAAATAAATTGACACTTGGTACTCCCAGGCGAAGTGCTACTACGATAGTTCTGTGCGCTTGCAGAATCTCCTCTAGGTAGATTGCAATCTCTCTAGCTAGCTCCTACTAGTGTCGGGATTGACAACCCCATTTGACATTAGTATATAGCTGCTTTAGCTTCACTCCTTTAGGTATAGTGACTGGACTTGCTACAAGCATTTCTGGCGCCGTTGCCAGGGGTAGATTCCATAGTCTACTCCTAGTCATGACGTTGGCAAGTGTCAACAAGCATTTCTGGGCCGTTACCGGGGATAGTTGCCTAGCTTTATCTTTAGTAAAGTTAAGAACTACCAACAAGCATTTCTGGCACCGATGCTGGGGAAGGCAATCGGTGTATCCTTCGAGTCCTTGTCGAATTTATCTTCGCTTAAGCTCCCGCTTAGCGAATCCCATCTTTCCCCATTCGTTCTTTCCTTAGTCCTTCTTATCTTTTTCCTTCATCTTCTTGCGGATACATGGGTGTATGCCGAGTCTCTGAGTGATGAGTGATTGTCAACTAGGATGATGCGCATGTTCTTTGGCTTGTGTTGTGCAGGTGTCGAGCACGAATACAGTGATCAAAGGCAAGGTGAAGGTCAAGTAGAGACGTGCCGTGCCGATGGACCGACAGTGGCGAAGGGCGGACGTGAGGCTTGGACTAAGGGACCGGAGGCCCGAGGATCAGCTGTGGTGGCTGGCAGCCTGGGAAAGCGACAAGCGAAGACTTGCGGTCATGTGTTGCCTGAGTCGTGGACTTGGGGACACGTGTCGGTGGATGGGGTGCACGGGCGGTGCATCCCCTCTACGGCGTCGGTTTGGTGGTAGAGCCAGAGAAAAACCATCGGGTGGACGGTTTCCAGGTTCGGGCCTCAAAACCTGGGTGCTGAGGGTTTCCAAGTTTGGCCACAAAACTCGGGCTGAGGACGGTTTCCAGGTTTGGGCCTCAAAACCTGGGTGCTGCGGGTTTCCTGAGTTTGGGCCTCAAAACTTAGATGCTGGTGGGCTGGTTTCCCGGTTTGGGCCTCAAAACCGGGGGTTGGCTGGAAAGGCTGGTTTCCTGGTTTGGGCCACAAAACTGGGGGTGCAGAGCGGTGGCGGCATGTGGTGGCAATCGGGAGGTTGCTTCGAGGCAACGCTACGAGTTGTGCGGGCGTGGCCGTCGGATCCACCTACCACCGAGTTGGTCCAGAATAACCTTAGGGTTTAGCTGGTTCGCTCCGTAAGTAGTTAGGGGTAGAGTGGGAATTAGGAATAGTTAGAATTATGATAAGTAGGGGGAGACACCCACCTCCCCATCTATCTCAGTCATTTGCTCTTTGCTTCCAGGGTTTCCTGCTCTCCCAATCCCCTGCTGTAGCTAGCTGAGATCCGCAGAGAACCATACCTCTGTGTACTGGAGATTTTGAGGAAGTGAGGCCGTAACCTCACTGTTGTAGCGTGTGGTAGCCACACGGTTGCAATTCTGTGGTAGTGATTCGCGTTTCATTTGTGTTCTTCGCGGAATCCTTTTCTCCACGTTTTTCCCGTCGCTTGATCTCTTTGCTCGGTTCATATTTTGGAAATCCGTTTGAACCAAGTTGTTCTAGGTCGTGAGGCACTTCTTTCCACCGAAGGAATTTACCTCTAACCTCATGGTCTAGGAGATCGATTGATTTTGGTTTCGGGTCAAGTTTTTCTCTCTTCCCCTGTAATTCTTTGATTCATCGATTTGGAGATAGGTTCGAGCCATGATCTCTTAGAGATAGCTCACTATCCTCCTTGTGACTCCTCTCACCAAGTTTGATCCCTAGAGGATTTGTTTTCGGAGAGTGTGAGTCGAATCGGTGGATGAACGTACCTAACTCGGGATGACCGGACGCTAGCATCAACACGACCTGACGCTGACCCCGTGCGTCCGGTGGTTGAATGTCACGCGTAGTTTTCACGTAGCAGACCGGACGCTCGTTCTTGCTAGTGACCGGACTCGCTCCTCGAACTGTTCATCCTCTTTGGCTCGTGCGACCGGACGCTTAGTGTTGCGACCGGACGCTCTGACTCCATGAGTCCGGTCCAACACAGAGAGCTCCGAAATCCAGTTTCATCCGACCGGACGCGTCCGGTGCTCCCTGACTGGACGCAGGACAGAGTCCGGTCAGTACTGTTTCACGCCGTCTCGTCCGCAGTTTGCTCGTTCGTTGTCGGATTTGGTTTCCGTCTTTTGCGCTGAGTTTCTAGAGTTGTGTAGTGTCTCGCTGTGCTTCTTGGAAGCATCCACCCTACATCTAGGGTCGAGGACACTTACAAGCTCTAGGGTTTGCTCTTGGGGTTGAGTTTCGGGACAGTGGCAAGAAGTTTCCGAAAGGAAAATTTGAAGCTCCCAATCACCCCCCCCCCCTCTGGTCGCTTTCTGATTGCATTCTCGGTCCTTCAATTGGTATCGGAGCGGGTTAAGGATCTTCCACCTTAGCCGGTTCCAGATCCACAGAAGGCGACAAGGATCGCGGCGTGGGCAAACCGCCGTTTTTCGATAGGACGAACTATGCGTATTGGAAGATACGCATGTCGGCCTATCTGCAGAGTTTGGGTGCTTCCATCTGGGATATTTGCAACTCTGCTGATTACGTGGTCTTGGCTGCTCGTGTCTCTCAGCTTCGGATCGATGAGCACGATGCCAATAGCTGAGCACGTAATGCTCTTTTCTCATGTTTAAGCATGAGTGAGTTTGATCGTGTTTCTCACCTCGCTACGGCTCGGGAGATTTGGGCTACCCTCATGCGTTTTCATGAGGGAACCTCTCAAGTCAAAACTCGTCTCTACGAGTCATTCAAGCGAGAGTATGAGAACTTTCGACATATGCCTAGCGAGAGCATAGAAAGTTTATTCGCTCGCTTTCAGGTGATTGTCAACATGATGAGGGCTAACAAGGAGCTGTTGCCTTTCGACGATCATGAGAGGGCTTTGAAGCTTTTGCATACTCTTGATCGGTCGGTGTGGGATTCCAAAGTTCAGGCGATCATCGAATCACCTAACTATGAGACCCTCACGTGCGACGAGCTCTTCAGTAAGATCAAGTCCAGTGAGATTGATGCCCTGGCGAGGGCTTCTTATGAGAATCCTTCTGGCCCGACTATGGCTTTGGTTTCTGGCTCTTCTGCTAACCCCTCTGGAGGCTTTGCTCTTTCATCTCTCTTTTCTGTCACAGAGGACCAGCTGGAGTCTTTGGGGGATGACGAGTTGGCAATGCTCGCCAACCGGTTCTCGCGGTTTCACAACAACCGCATGAACCGTCGCCGCGGAGGAGGACGCTCAGGATGCTATGAGTGCAGCGACCCCGATCACTTCATCGCCAGCTATCCCAAGAAGAAGCATTCATCTGGGAAGGGTGATCATGGGCACAAGTACGACTCCGGCAAGCGCAAGGAGAAGTACGTCCCCGCGAGGCACATGCGGAGGGGCGGCTTCAACAAGGAGTACATCAAGAAGAAGTACTTGGAGAAGGCCCAGGCTGAGCAGCGTGCGTTCTTCGCCACGCTCAGCGACGTCGACTGCTCGGATGACGACTCCGCTTGCTCAAGCGACGACGAGTCCGAGAAGAAGAAGAGGATCGAGGACAAGCTGAGCGGTCTCTGCTTCTTCGCCGACGACGACGGCCTCTGCACCATGGCCCTCGGCAAGGAGGTCGACGGTGAGCTGGTGAACTCCCCTCAGAACGACGACGACGACGATGACACCTCCCAGGTATCTCGGACCCATGATGAGCTTTCCGCTAAGGTCGAGAAACTTACTGCCACGCTCCTTTGTCAAGATAAGTTGCTTAGGAGAGCCGCTAGAGAGCGCAAGGAGTTTAGGCAGAAGTGGGAGGATACGGTGAAGGAACTTGATTCTGTCAAGTCCACCGTGGTTGTTACCGATGAGGAGGAGTGCGAGATGTGCACCACGCACATGACTGACCTTCTCACTTTGAGAAACAAGTATGTGGCATTGGTAGGAAAGGTGGATGAGCTGAAGGCTAGACCCTCACTGTTGGGTGCGTGCAAGACTTGTCCTGTCTTGCAATCCGAGTTGGCAGAGAAGAATGCCAAGATTGTGTCTCTTGAGGAGGCCAGCTCGGGTAGCACTGGTGTGACTATTTGCGCTTTGTGTGAGGGTTTGGAGATGGAGATTGCGAATGTGAAGCATGACAAGATGCAAACCGAGGAAGAAAACACATACCTTCGGACCATCTTGTCATGGGTGTCTTGTGGTGAGCCACAGCTCGTGATGATGATCTCCCAATTCAAGCGAGCTGCTGGAGGTCCTGGTGTAGGTTTTGCTCCGGGTGTTGATCTTTCTGCTTTTGGGAAGATTGGAGAGTCGAGTGGTCGGAACCCGAGTGAGAAGCCAAACTCGACCACTACTCCCAAACTTACCAAGCTTCCACCCAAAGAGCCTCTCAAGCCTAACACAAAGGATGGGGTGTTTGAAGAACCTCCACGAGCTCCACCCAAGAACCAAGTGTGGCATCCCAAACCCAACCACCTAAAGAACAAGCTGGACACAATGCCACCTATCCAGGAGGAGTGTTTGCCACAGAAGGGCAAGGTGATCCATACCCACAACAGTGAGTACCAACAACCCCCTTTGAGAGCGGTGAGGTACCATTGTGAGCATTGTGGGAGAGATGGACAGTTGAGTGAGTTTTGCTTTCGGCGCAAGAGAGAGGCGCGCCATGCAAAGGAGATGAACAACACAGACATGTACCATCCTTTCCATGATGTACATGTGCCGAATGTTCAGAGGAGAGCTCCGAGGAGAGCGGCTAGGCCCAGAGGTCCAGAACCTCAAGTTCCCAGGCCTAGACAGAGGAGAGCTCCGAGTGGAGATGCTAGGCCTAGAGGTGCAGTGCCTCAAGTTCCTAGGCCTAGGCCTCGTAGAGAGCGTGCCCAGCGGGAGCCTGCAGTTGTAGGCTATGGACCCCGTGGCGGTGGCTTTGTAGTTGAGCGCTTTCCTCCACCGCGTTTTGAGTATCGCGGTGAGCGCTCCTTCCCCAGCGGACCACGTTCTTCTAAACGTGGTGATCGCTTCCTTCGTAGGTGTGCTAGGAATGGTTTTTCTGCTAACCTTTCTTTTGAGCAGCCGACCCAACACTGGTATTGTCCTTACTTCACTAACCCCAGTGTTGGCCCGTATGCTCACCCTATGTCTTTTTATTGATGTAGGTAAAACGATTGGAGAATGTTTGGTTGGTGGATTCCGGTTGCTCGAGGCACATGACCGGAAACGCCAAGTGGTTCTCCAGTCTTAGTCCGGTCGCCGGAAAGGAGTTTATTACCTTCGGCGACAATAGCAAAGGTAAGGTATTGTCTCGCGGGTCTGTGCGAGTTAATGTGCACTTTGTGTTGCGCGATGTTGCTCTTGTTTCTAACTTGCATTTTAACCTTCTTTCTGTTTCGCAACTTTTCGATGACGACTATGAGATTCGTTTTAAACCGAATCTCAGTCATATTTTGGATCCTCAGGGTAATCTTGTGTGTTTGATTTCGCCCTTTGGAAAAGTCTTTCGTGCAAATTTCTCGGAGCCTTTTGGCATTTCTCATTGTCTTGTGGCTGGACCTTCTTCTTCTGATCTTTGGAAATGGCCTAGGAGACTAGGACATTTGAGCTTCGACTTGCTTGCAAGACTTAGTTCACTTGGCCTAATCCGAGGATTGCCCAAGTTATCCATGGAGAAGGATCTTGTTTGCCATTCTTGTAGACATGGGAAGATGATTGCCGCTCCCCACCATCTAGTGACTTAGGTCATGACTAAGCGCCCTGGAGAGCTGTTGCATATGGACCTTGCTGGTCCGGCTCGGGTGAGCTCAGTTGGGGGGAAGTGGTATGTGCTTGTTATTATTGATGACTTTTCGAGATATTTGTGGGTCTTCTTTTTAGCTGAGAAGACCGAGACTTTCTCCTTTGCTCGCAATCTGATTTTACGTCTTCAGAACGAGTTCCCTTTGAACTCGATGCGAGCTATTAGGAGTGATAATGGCTCCGAATTTAAGAATTCGGATTTTGAGAAGTTTTGTAACTCTTTGGGCTTGGAGCATCAGTTTTCTTCTCCCTACACACCGCCTCAAAATGGTGTTGTAGAGAGGAAGAATCGGACCCTTGTAGAGATGGCCAGGACGATGCTCGATGAGCATAGGACTCCTAGGCGATATTGGGCCGAAGCTATGAGCACTGCATGCTATATTTCCAATCGCATTTTTCTTCGAGCCTTCTTGAAAAAGACCTCTTATGAGTTGCGTTTTGGAAAACTCCCCAAGGTGAGTTATTTTAGAGTTTTTGGTTGCCATTGTTTTATACTCAAAAAGGGCAACTTGGACAAATTTGAGTCTCGTTCTTCTGACGGTGTGTTTTTGGGTTATGGTACTCACACTCGAGCTTATCGTGTACTTAACCTTGACACTAACCGAGTCATGTAGACATCCGATGTCACCTTCGACGAGACCATGGTTTGTCCTTCTTCTCGGTTTGAGCGTGCAGGTGATCATGAGGTTGGCGAGCCTCTTTTCGATGACGAAGAAGAAGGTGCTGAAGGCATTGATGACCCAGCACCTCCTCCTCCACCTGCTGTGCCGCAAGGAGCGGCTTCGACGACGACTCACGGCCCCCGACACGTCTTCTTCTTGGGGGCCGTGGGATCCGCCACCCCGAGCGGTACCTTTTGTACCCGGGGAGGCACCAGCTGCTGTTGAGGGGGAGGCCACTTCGGCAAGGGAGGCGCCACGACACATTCAGCGCCAGCACCCGCCTCAGCAGATGATCGGCAGCATCGACGAACGCGTTAGCCGGTCAAGGCAAATCTCTCACTTTGCTCATTCTGCATTTGTTGCTGATTTTGATCCCCGGGATGTTGGACACGCATTGACGGATCCAGATTGGGTCAATGCCATGCATGAGGAGCTTGAGAACTTTGAGAGAAATTGGGTTTGGGTTCTAGTGTCTCCACCTTCTGAGTGTCATCCGATTGGGACAAAATGGGTTTTCAAAAACAAACAGGGAGAAGATGGCCATGTTGTGAGAAACAAGGCCAGACTCGTAGCCCAGGGATATAGTCAGAAGGAGGGGATAGACTATGAGGAGACATTTGCTCCTATCGCTCGTTTGGAGGCAATTAGGATACTCTTGGCTTTTGCTGCATCCAAAGGTTTCAAACTTTTTCAAATGGATGTCAAGAGTGCCTTCCTAAACGGCTACATAGAAGAGGAGGTGTATGTTAGACAACCCCCAGGTTTCGAAAATCCCAAGTTTCCAAACCATGTCTTTAAACTTCACAAAGCTTTGTATGGTTTGAAACAAGCCCCTAGAGCCTGGTATGATAGGTTGAAAACCTTTTTGCTTGCTAAGGGTTTTAAAATGGGATGTGTAGATAAAACGCTCTTTCTCCTCAAGCAAGGCACTGACACTCTCTTGGTCCAAATTTACGTGGATGATATCAATTTTGGTGGTTCTTCTCACGCTTTGGTTGCCAAGTTCGCAGATACTATGAGCAGGGAGTTCAAGATGAGTATGATGGGCGAGTTGACGTTTTTCCTCGGGTTGCAAATCAAGCAATCCCGAGATGGGACGTTCGTGCATCAGGGCAAGTACACCCGGGACATTCTGAAGAGGTTCGATATGGGTGAGGCCAAGCCTCTTCCAACACCCATGTCGACCACGACGGCCCTGGATGCGGACAAGGATGGAGAAGTTGTGAACCAGAAGGAGTACCGAAGCATGATCGGGTCGCTACTATACCTGACGGCGACACGCCCGGACATTCAGTTCATGGTGTGTCTGTGTGCGCGCTTTCAGGCGTCGCTGCGCACTTCTCACCGTCAGGCGGTGAAGTGCATTTTCAGGTACCTTCGTTTCACTCCTGAGCTCGGGATTTGGTATTCAGCTTCCTCCACCCTCTCCCTTTGCGGTTATTCCGATGCCGATTTTGCTGGTTGCCGTATTGATCGCAAGTCCACTTCTGGGACTTGCCAGTTTATTGGTTCTTCTCTTGTATCGTGGTCTTCTCGCAAGCAGTCTAGTGTCGCCCAGTCTACCACTGAGGCTGAGTATGTTTCTGCGGCTAGCTGCTGTTCTTAGTTACTCTTGATGATGGCCACTTTGCGTGATTTTGGTCTGAGCTTTTCTCGTGTTCCTTTGCTTTGTGACAGCACGAGTGCGATTAGCGTTGCTAAGAACCCCGTGCCACACTCGAAGACTAAACACATTGATGTGCGCTTTCATTTTCTGCGAGACCACTATGAGAAGGGTGATATCGACCTTCGCCATGTCGATACTCATCATCAGTTAGCTGATATTCTCACCAAGCCTTTAGACGAGTCAACCTTTAATCGGTTGAGGGGTGAGCTTGGTGTTTGTTTCCCCTTTTAGATGGGGGAAACATTTTGACTCTTGTATGATACACTGACTTTGTGTTTTTTAGTTACTTTTGCTTTCTTTTGATCTCTTCATGCATCTTTGCATTTCAGCATACACTTTTTACATTCTGAGCTTCATGAATATAGTCTGAAGAATGTAACTATGCTCTGTGTAGTCTTTGCTCTGATGCTTTATGTAGATGCTATAGCTTATGCTCTTTCTGATCATTGAAACATACTATGAGTTGAGCTATTTTTGAATGGTGAATTTGATAATGAACTTAAAACTTGAAAATGTTCACCATTGAGATATGCAACTAGCATGTGTAGGATGTGTTGAGGTCATTCCTGCTTTTCATATATGCTAGGTTGCTATGTCTCTAGTGTTGAGTCATTCACTTGTTGGGTATGTTCATATTCTGTTTAAAATCTGAACCAAGTTAAGTGAATTGGAAAGATCGAGATGGGTTTGCTTGTTAGCACCTCATAGTTTCGAGACTGTTTCCCATTGCACTTTTGGGTTAAACTTGAGCTGTGTAGTGTATGACCGAAACTGTCGCTTTAAGCTTCTGATTGCTTCTGCATAGGCTTCGCACAGTTGAAAAGTTAGGCAATAACAAGCATTCAACCTCTCGCAGTCACATGCTATTTTTCTAAAACTTGTGTAATTTCACCGCTGCAACTCCGATTAAAATCTGGAATCACAAGTATATGCCTCAATTGGTATCAGCATGATTATTGAACTGTGCTAGGGGTAGTTCACTTGGTATACATGCTTAGCACATTTTACCTCTTGTCCATACATGTCTTGTGCTATTTTGATGGTGAATACCTTTTTGGCTAAACACTGCTCTTTGTGCTCTCATTTCAGACTTAGTGATCAGTTTGAGCCTTCGCTAGCATTCTGTGCATTTTCTGAGTCATCAGATCAGATCCCTGTAGAGCATCTTTGCACTCTTTTGAGTATACTCCTGAAGCTCCTAACTTGCATTTTGACTCATATGCATTTCGGAAGGGGGAGAACCTCTCTTGTTGGCACTTTTTGTTGGTGCATTTTCTGAGGGGGAGCCTTATTTCTTGATAAGTGCATTTTCAACTAAGGGGAAGAAATTGCAAATCATTACCCTCCGTTTCAGCTAAAGGGAAGCCTTCCTGGTTGTTTGCACTATTCGAGGGGGAGGTTTTGCTGCTTCCTGTTGGCCGTAAGGCATTGGTATCGAGCTTTCTTGCTAGTTGTGTTGAGCCTCTGTGCCTCTATCTTGAGGGACTAGCATTTTTGCTTTGATATTTTCAATTGGTATTTGCTAGCGGTATTGAGCTTGTTCTACCTCTTCTTGAGGGCTAGCTTTGCTTTGCTTGGTCGCATCGAGCCGTTGCCCATGTCTTTGGGGACCAAGTTGCTTTGCTCCTTCCACTTGACCTTCTTCGGCTTTGCTATGCTTTTGGGTCATTTGGTCGAGTTCTTTCTTCTTCTTCTTTTCTTTTCTCTATTATGATTTGTGTTGGTAGTTGACAATGCACTCATCAAGGGGGAGATTGCGGATACATGGGTGTATGCCGAGTCTCTGAGTGATGAGTGATTGTCAACTGGGATGATGCGCATGTTCTTTGGCTTGTGTTGTGCAGGTGTCGAGCACGGATACAGTGATCAAAGGCAAGGTGAAGGTCAAGTAGAGACGTGCCGTGCCGATGGACCGAGAGTGGCGAAGGGCGGACGTGAGGCTTGGACTGAGGGACTAGAGGCCCGAGGATCAGCTGTGGTGGCTGGCAGCCTGGGACAGCGACAAGCGAAGACTTGCGCTCATGTGTTGCCTGAGTCGTGGACTTGGGGACACGTGTCGGTGGATGGGGTGCACGGGCGGTGCATCCCCTCTACGGCGTCGGTTTGGTGGTAGAGCCAGAGAAAAACCATCGGGTGGACGGTTTCTAGGTTTGGGCCTCAAAACCTGGGTGCTGAGGGTTTCCGAGTTTGGCCACAAAACTCGGGCTGAGGACGGTTTCCAGGTTTGGGCCTCAAAACCTCGGTGCTGCGGGTTTGCTGAGTTTGGGCCTCAAAACTTAGATGCTGGTGGGCTGGTTTCCCGGTTTGGGCCTCAAAACCGGGGGTTGGCTGGAAAGGCTGGTTTCCCGGTTTGGGCCACAAAACTGGGGGTGCAGAGCGGTGGCGGCATGTGGTGGCAATCGGGAGGTTGCGTCGAGGAAACGCTACGAGTTGTGCGGGCGTGGCCGTCGGATCCACCTACCACCAAGTTGGTCCAGAATAACCTTAGGGTTTAGCTGGTTTGCTCTGTAAGTAGTTAGGGGTAGAGTGGGAATTAGGAATAGTTAGAATTAGGGTAAGTAGGGGGAGACACCCACCTCCCCATCTATCTCAGTCATTTGCTCTTTGCTTCCAGGGTTTCCTGCTCTCCCAATCCCCTGTTGTAGCTAGCTGAGATCCGCAGAGAACCATACCTCTGTGTACTGGAGATTTTGAGGAAGTGAGGCCGTAACCTCACTGTTGTAGCGTGTGGTAGCCACACGGTTGCAATTCTGTGGTAGTGATTCGCGTTTCGTTTTTGTTCTTCGCGGAATCCTTTTCTCCACGTTTTTCCCGTCGCTTGATCTCTTTGCTCGGTTCATATTTTGGAAATCCATTTGAACCAAGTTGTTCTAGGTCGTGAGGCACTTCTTTCCACCGAAGGAATTTACCTCTAACCTCACGGTCTAGGAGATCGATTGATTTTGGTTTCGGGTCAAGTTTTTCTCTCTTCCCCCGTAATTCTTTGGTTCATCGATTTGGAGATAGGTTCGAGCCATGATCTCTTAGAGATAGCTCACTATCCTCCTTGTGACTCCTCTCACCAAGTTTGATCCCTAGAGGATTTGTTTTGGGAGAGTGTGAGTTGAATCGGTGGATGAACGTACCAGACTCGGGGTGACCGGACGCTGGCATCAACACGACCGGATGCTGACCCCGTGCGTCCAGTGGTTGAATGTCACGCGCAGTTTTCACATAGCTGATCGGACGCTCGTTCTTGCTAGTGACCGAACTCGCTCCTCGAACTGTTCATCCTCTTTGGCTCGTGCGACCGGACGCTTAGTGTTGCGACCGGACGCTCTGACTCCGTGAGTCCGGTCCAACACAGAGAGCTCCGAAATCCGGTTTCATCGGATCGGACGCGTCCGGTGCTCCCTGACCGGACGTAGGCCAGAGTCTGGTCAGTACTGTTTCGCGCCGTCTCGTCCGCAGTTTGCTCGTTCGTTGTCGGATTTGGTTTCCGTCTTTTGCGCTGAGTTTCTAGAGTTGTGTAGTGTCTCGCTGTGCTTCTTGGAAGCATCCACCCTACATCTAGGGTCGTGGACACTTACAAGCTCTAGGGTTTGCTCTTGGGGTTGAGTTTCGGGACAGTGGCAAGAAGTTTCGGAAAGGAAAATTTGAAGCTCCCATTCACCCCCCCCCCCTCTGGTCGCTTTCTGATTGCATTCTCAGTCCTTCACTTCTTTTTCTTTCTTTCTTATCTTGTTCTACCTTCACGATGGCCAATAAGACCATTCGTGAGTTTTCTGCTCCTTCTGCCGCCAATGTAGCAACAGGACCAGAGGTGATCAATGCCAACCTCAATTTTGAGTTGAAACCGGCTCTGATCATGATGGTCCAAGCTAACCCGTTCTGTGGCAAAGCTCATGAGGATGCCAATGCTCACCTCCAACAATTTTTGGAGATTTGCGGCACCTTCACCATTAAGGGGATAACCCAAGAAGCCATCCGTCTTCGTCTCTTTCTGTTTTCTCTTCTAGGAAAAGAGAAGCCATGGTTCTATACCGATCGCACAGCTGTAGACACATGGGACAAGTGTTCCAATGCTTTTCTCGCCAAATTCTTTCCGATGGGCAAGACGAACGCTCTTCGCAACAAAATCTCCAGCTTTACGCAACAAGCCGAGGAATCTATTCCCGAGGATTGGGAGAGAATGCAAGAGTACGTCGTCGCTTGTCCACACCATGGTATGGAGGACTGGCTATTGATCCAGAACTTCTACCATGGCCTAACCCCACTCTCTAGAAGCCATTTCGATGCCGCCGCCGGCGGTGCATTCTTTTCTCTGAATGTTGCAGATGCTAAGGCTCTCATAGAGAAGATAGTGTCGAACCAAGGATGGAATGACGAGAGACTGCAGCCCCGTAAGCGAGGTATACATTCCCTTAAGGAGGCCGACATGATCGTGGCAAAGATGGACCTGCTGGCAAAGAAGCTGGACAGCTGTGAGAAGATGAACCAACAAGAGAGTGTCCAATCTCTGGAATCCTACATGACTTGTGAAGTCTGTGGAGAAACCCGACATTCTGGGAACCACTGCCACGAGTTACATGAAGATTTGAACTTCATCATCAACAACAACAACAACAATGGTTTCCGCCAACAAAATCAAGGATGGAATCAGCACTCCAACTCTCAAGGTAATAATTCATTCCCTCGCTCTAATTTCCAAAGTACTGATAATTTCTCGTTCTTAAGGAATCTAGTGTACTCTCAAGGTAGAACTACTGAATTTTTGAATAAGAAATTAATGTCAAATGATAAAATGCTTGAGAACATAAATGCTAAATTGGAAGATTTCTCATCTGCTCTGAAAAATCAACTTAGCTTTAATAAGAAGTTAGAAACCCAATTAGCTCAACTTGCTGCTATCATACCATCTTTTGAAACTGGCAAAATTCCTGCTAAACCTGACATGGAAACTGCAAATATGGTTGAAATAAAATATTTTAACTATTATGAAGATCAAACCATGACTGTTAAAAAGGGTGATCCTGGTAGTCCCATAATTAGATGCTCAATCTTTGGTGAAGTCTTTAAAAATGCCATGTGTGATTTAGGATCGAGTGTGAACATTTTATCTAAAGATTTTTATGAAAACTCATTCTTTCCACCCATGTCATCCATATCTGCCTATGTTGTGCTAGCTGATCAATCCACTTGCTATATAGAAGGAATAGTAACTGATTTACCTGTTCATATTATAGGTTCCTATGTTCCTGCTGATTTCATAATACTAGATATGGGAAATAGGAAAGATGTGCCTCTAATCTTAGGTAGGCCTTTCTCGAACACTGTTGATGCTTGCATATATGTGGGGAGTGGTAAAATGCAAATGACATTAGGAGGGAGGAAGGAAATATTCTCCTTTTCCCGTGGTCCCGCATATGCCGCTAACATGCAGGAAGCAAAACCCGTTCGTACCAAGAAGAGGCGCCCAAGAACAAGGTGGAACAGAAAGAAAGAACAACCTCCTCCTGAGTTGTGTAATTCACATAACAAAGGAGAAGTGCCAAAAGAAGAACCCAATGAAGTACTTAAAGAAGAAACACCCAAGGAAGAAGATCTACCGAATAAGGATGAAATTCCATGGATCTAAGGTATGGATTTACTTTTAAATTTCCCTTCAAATTTCCCTTTTTCAAATAAATAACATATGTCATGCATGTAACTAAAAAAAATCAGTTTTCATTAGTTATGTGCATAAGTATATGTTAACTTAGCTAGAATAATAAAATATCATAATAGGATAGTTTCCCTTTTTCACAACATTAGATAGTTTCCTTTTTAATAAAATGAGAACAAGAGCTCCGACCGAGAAAGATGAAGACCGTTCACCAAGCAAGAAGCCAGCTTGGGGGAGATCCTCTCGCCAATAAGGTATGTTTCAACCTTACTCTTTATGTTCGGTTCTTAAATTCTATATCTTTTGAATGTTATATGCTTGCCTAAGTAATTATCCCATGAGTAAAAATGATAAAATCTGCTTAAAAATGTTGAAACCTGAATAAGAAATAAAATATGTCATGCAAATGCTATTGTTATAGTTAGAATAACTAGTTTTATCTAAGTTGTAGCTTTTGTGGGTTGCACATGCTTTAACTGAAATCATGCTTAGTGAATAAAGTTAGTAAGAAATGGAGTAATTCTTTAAACTTGCTAAGGTGAAATTAGGACCTAATCTGGAGGATTTCTTTTTAAAAAAAGTCATGAAAACCTTGCTAAAAGTTCCTCCTAGATTTTATCCCATCCCACCACTAGCCAAATATTTGTTAGTCAAAACCACAAAGAGCTTTGTCTGTGTTAAGCTTTGTTAGACCTCATAGATCTTAGTAGAGAAGCTTATCATATCCTTTGATCAAGATTCACACACCCACCAGAAATTGCCTACTCTCCGCTTTGGAAGTTTGCAACCACCAAATAAATTGCTCATTCTCTACACTGGAGATATGCAATACCTTGCCAAACGTTCCATTGCTAACCTTATGCTATTCCTACACTGGGAATAAGCATTTCTCTCTCTTCCCCCTTTTTCATTTCTAAAATCCTTTCCTATAGACAATCTGGGGAAATCTATAGCTAAAAAAAAGAGAGATATAAAAAAAAGTGAGCAAAGTAGCTCAAGAGCGGACTATGTCCTAAGAAAATGTGAGGACACATTTTTGTCTACTCACTATGTATCGAAAAAAAGAGAGAGACAGAGAGAGTTATCATTAGCTCTAGACCCCAAAAATTAACTAGGAAGGATTATGAAATATCTCTCTATACACTTCCACATAACCACACATGCACATCTTGATCAATTTTTATGATTTGCTGCTCCTTATGATTTGAGTGTCTAGCTTATCAATAAACATTAGGCAATTTACTCATGATTCTTAGCCTACCTATAACTCCACATATCATTCTTTAGAAATAGGACAGGCTACATTTTGGCCTAAGTGAGGATTTAAACACCATTGAGTGATTGAGTGAATCTTGAAGGACTTAAGCAAGTTTTTATCTTTTGAAAACCTTAAAAAACCTCCAGACAGAATCCTAGTTAAACCTAAGCAAGATAAAAGTTTCCTATCTACTACTTTATGTAACTCTTGCATGTTTGAAGTGAAAAGCTATAAGCCCCACATTGCTATGATTAATGATATATAGTAAGTTATTTCTCACTATACAATATGCACTTGTATACATCTTAAGTTGCTATCTATTTCATGCTTAATGCTTAAACCGCATTGTTGCTCGAGGACGAGCAACAGGTTAGCTTGGGGGAGCTTGTTGATGGTCCTTAAACACTTGTTTTACCATCAACATGTTACCCTAAAATTCACCAAAAAGGCATGGAATGTAGTCAAATAGGTTTCAAACTAACCAAATTCCACATGTCCATAGATTTTTATATGAATACAAGATTTGGACCAAATTTGGAGCATGGACCCACCAGGGGCCGAGACCACTCACCAGAGCCCCTTTGGGCCCTAGTGGGGTGGAGCCCGCTGTCGCAGAACCGTCCTGATTACAAGAACTCAAGTACCGTCTTAGTCAAATTCGTCTGACATCGACCCGTACTTGAATTCATATAACCCCGGTAGTCCGGAAATCTTGAAGGATTTCAAACATCATACAATCATACAGGATCGCATCATTCAAGTATTGCATTCGTAAGGATACATCACTGATAAACAAAACCGAATTTAAACATCAGAGTGCGGAATTATAAAAGAGTTATTACAATACCGAGTTTAAAAGTGCGGAAGCTGAAATAAGTTTTAAAACATGGCCACTACACATGTGGCCCAAATAAACATTGTTTTTGATAACTTAACTCAACTCAACTCACTCTTCCTTTTTCAGATAATGTGCCACCAACAGTCTTAGTCCAGCAAAAGAAAAGGAGAAGCTTCTGGACGACCCTGCCCTGAGCCTACTCCTCATCACCCTCCACGGGGTAGAGACAGTGCTTACAATAGCCGTAATACACCTGACCATCTGCAACAAACGGGATAAACCCTGAGTACGGGAATGTACTCATCTAGACTTACCCGTCCAACTGAAAATAAAGACACCAAGGGTATGCAAGGCTTTTGGGTGGAGCTGGGATCGTTTAGTTGCGAAAAGCTCAAATTAAGAGAAGGAATGAGTTGTCAAGTTTTAAACTAGGTTTTGCACCTGGACTATTACATACACTTGAGTCTAATCAATCAGTAATATAACCATATCCAGTTGACATTAGTCACATTTTAGTTGAACCTTTAACATCACATGGAGTTGTATCGTGGTTAAGCTCGCCATAGTTTCCCACTAACCGGGGGAGACGGCGACTCGAATCGAATTCCAAACCAGCTGGTGAAAGACCTTTAATACCAACCCACAGTTTCCCCGTCGGGTCCATGCATTGGGTAACCGCTCGATGCTTGTTCGTGGTGGTAATCGTCGCGGCTCACAGCACGGACCACCCAATTGGAACTATACGATGGTCATTCCACGACAGATCGTGTTTCCATACTAGAGGGTGCCACACGGGTTGAGACCGGCCCGAACAGCGTCTAACCGGCTTTGGGGTCGATGATTACAACACTGACATATCCCTAAGTAAAAGGGCGCGTTCAAAAATGAACGAGGGCCAACAGCGATACAAACCTACACGATCCAACTGACGGACTGCCCGAAGTTTCCAAACTTGTGCCTTGCCTTCCAGTTGACCGTATTTCATTACTACTCAGGTTCTTTTCCACGATAGCCAATATAGCCAACCGTGATCCGGTAACTACCCATTAGTGGTATTACGGAAACATCCTTAACTACTACTTTTATTAAGCAGGCTAAGCAGTTCTACTTATGAATAAGTACAGGATAACAAGGCAGGTGTAAACAATAATCAAGGGATGGTAATGTAGCAATTGGGATCCAATCAACTCCTATACCTAATGCATCACAGTATAAAATACTCAATTAATTTAATTGTAAATACTAGGAGACTTAGAATGCTCCGGGGCTTGCCTTGGGAAAAGACTGAGGCCTCGTGAGCGGGGCACTCAGGCAGGTTAGTCTCTTGTGCGGGGTCGACCTCCTCGGCTTGGGGCAGTTCCGGAATCTCCTGCTCGACGCTTGCTTCTGGCTCTTGGCTGGGCTCCGGGATTCTCGATCCTATTGCAATGCGTGATGGATAATAACAAATAAATAAATAAAGTGCGGTGCGAAATATGGTGGTATGAAATGCAAACATTTCTTGCAAACCAACAAAACGAACTTGTTGAACCACTTTTGACATTGAGGAAAAACACTTATTTACCTCGTAAAACAAAATTATTATTTCAACTATTTCTTATTTATTAATTTAAAAGAAACTCAGGTTTGAACTACAAGTATATTTTTCTGAACTCAGAAAAATCCACAAAAATTCGACAAGGTAACTAACACTAACTGGACTTCACTGAACAATTTTCAACAAGAAATAAAATATAGAACAACAGATACAAAAAGATGAAATAAACTGCTCAAAAGGTACTTTGAACTAACTTTTCTCACAAAAAGTGTCAAACAACAGATTTCATATTTTTCCTAGCTTCATCTATTCATAAACACTCTACTAACACATAAACCTACATAAAATAAACAAATTTACTCCAGATTTAACCATTTGAACTACAACCCTGCTAGAAATGGGTGGCATACTCATTTTCACATTTTCCCCAGATTCTACTCCACATTTCATATTTATCAAGGAAGTTCCATGAACAGAAACATTATATTTTTTTCTACAAGAACTTTCTAAGAAAAACACAGAAAGTACATTTGTACAGCAACTTCACATTTTTCTATACAACAGCCTATGTTTAGCATTTGTCTCAGCTTAAACAGGACATACAGAGACTACATAAATTTTGCCATATTTTATTTTCACATATAAATCATCTTAACACTTATTCCATCAAAACAGCCAAAAAGGACTTTAAACCTAAACAGATACTTTTTCTACATAAATAGTGCCTCATACATTTTTCACAGATACATAACATGATAAGAAACCTTCACAAATTTTGTCATGAATTAACTCTATCAGGAAACATATAAACTCATTTATTTGAACAAAAGCACATAAACTGAATCAAATAAAAACCGTATAATAAACTTTCACCAAAAATACTTTCTTATTTTTCCTTGATAGATCTACTCATGAACAAGCTAACAAAACTGAAAGCACCTCTTTTGGATCTTTAAAACGTGCTACACAAAAATAACAAACTTTTCTGAGAAATAAAACAAAAAGGAAAAACATTTAAACTTTCCCGGCTGGGCCTGCGTGGACTCGGTCCATGGACCGTGGGGTGGCTGACGCATGGGACCCGTGGGTCAACGGGGCCCATCGGTCAGAGAGAGCAGAGCAGGGGCGGGGTTTGACCGCGCGGTTCTCGCCGGCGGTGAGGTTGCCGGCGGTGTGGTGGTGCTCGGCGTGTTCCCCTTTGCTAGGCGGTTCGGGTGGTGGTATTGGTTGGGCCAGCGCACGGCCATAGCTCGCCGGCGGTGAGCGATGGCGGATGGCGGCGGCGGAAGTGCTCGGCTAGGTCATCTCCGGTGGTCACCGACCAAATCAAGGTGTGCGCTGTGCTTAGTGAACCCTAGGGAGGCTACGAGATGGGTTGGTTTGGCCGGCAAGGCTCCAAAGGAGCTTGGCCTCGAGCGGAGGTAACGGCGGCGCTAATGGCGCTCGGCCGGGTGAGAGAGAGAGGTCGGGAGCGGTAGCGTTACGGGTAAGGGGTGTTCTCACCTTGCCTTCACGCAGTGAAGAGCTCTGCGGAAGCTTGGGCTTGGCGGAGGCTCGAACGGCGTGGAACGGCGGCGAGCCCTCCTCGGCATCAGTGGCGACCGAAAGGGGGAACTTCACCCTCCGGTGGCGGTGAAGCTCGGTCGGGGGAGTGAGCACGCGCACGGCGTGTGCACGGCGAGGGCGGAGCCGGGTGCAAGCGGGATTAGGTGGTGAGGCTCGGGTGCGGCCGGAACGCTGACGGCGCTCTTGCGGTGGCGGGCGAAGGCGAGGGTGTTCGGCTATGTGCGTTTGCATGAGGTGAAGAGAGTGAGAGGGATCGGACGAGAGCAGGCAATGGCAAGTGAAGAGAGGAAGAGAACGGCGCTGTGGTTTTGCTCAGGCTCGGCCGGACCAGCGGTCGTGGCGGGGCCCGGCGCGGCGAGCGGCGAGAGGCGGGTGCGGTTGGCAAGGCGTCTCGGCAGGCGAGGCAACGAGCGACTGGCTGCGGCCGATCGTTTGCGTGACCAAGCGGGGAAGATCGGGCGGCGATAGGGCGAGAGAGATTTGGAGCAGGCAAGGCGGCCACGCGGCGACACGGCCGGCGTACGGCGCGGTCGTGTCGGGTTGACTAGCGCGTCGTGCGCGGCGAGCACGCGCGGGAGCAGCGCGGCGCGGCGGGCTGGCGGGAGCGGGCCGAAAGGCCAGATGGGCCGAAAGAGTAGCGCGGGAAGGAGAGCGTTTTCCTTTTTCTTTTTCTAAAACTTTTTCAAACTTTGACCATTCAAATTAGTTTCAAAAACTCAAAACTAGACTTTGACCCAAAAATAAAAGTTGCTCAAAATAATTTTCTCTACCACTTTCATATAAGACACTTTTTCAGAAACTCATTTTCTCAACCTCCACATAAATAAAGCCACTTTTTGAACTATAAATCATTTTGGTCTCACATTTTTAGTTATCAAACCACTTTGAACTAGGTCAAGGTGTCAATACAAAAAGTGTTATACTCACTATTCTCTATTTTATAAAATTATTTGCCAAAACATAAATCCATTTAAACAACCAAGTCTTATAGAAATCGAAATCCAAATAAACAAACAAAAGCAAAAAGCACTTTCATGCACAAGAAATGATGCAATGCATTGCTTATGGATTTTAGTAGCTAAATGTAGTTCCTAATGCAGTGCTTGACACTGGGGTGTCACACCCGCCACCCCTAGGTGGCGCCCGCCACAAGGAGGGGCCCAAGTTTCCCCCCTGCCACGTCACTGATCCGTGTGACCACCCCATGGCCAAATCTTGGCCCTTGGTCACTAGGTCAGTGGCATCGGAGGGCTCAAGAGGTGAGTGGCGTGGATCATGACCGAATGACGGTTATCTGGACATGCAACCGACATGCAACCGCCTTGGAGGAGTCCCTGGAGACCGTTGGATCAATGACGGTGCATCCAACGGCCAGGGGGGTGGCGGCCGCCACCTAGGGCTGGCGCCCACCACTAGGGTTTTCCCTAGGTCGGTTGGCTGCCCCCTATAAGTACCCCCCTCACTCCACAAGGCTATAAATACCCCCTGGAGGCGTCAATTCATTTCAAGCAAGCAAGAAACAAGGAAGGAAAGGAAGCAAAGAGGCAAGGCTAGAGCTAGAGAGCTAATAGCTTTGGGTTTCGCCAAGCTTAGGCAAGTAGGTAGCTAGTAGAGCAAGGCATCCTTGCCCTCACGGAAGCGCTGCTCAAGGCTTAGCTTAAGAGTAGAAGCGTACGAGTGATCGGTCCTGGAGCTGGGAAGAGTCTTCCTTCATCTCCAGTTCAGGTTTTGCTCTTGTTACTCAAGCACTTTACTATATTCTAGTTCATCATTTCAAGTATTACTTTATTCTACTTACCAGTATTGAGTAGTATACTTGATTGATTGCTTGAGTGTCTAGCTATCCTACAGTTCAATTCACTTAGCCATAGTAGTTAATCTCTAGTGAGCTTAGTGTTTGATCTTTGCCAATAGGTTGCTTAGTTAGTTTAGTGTTTATCTTATTAAGTCAAGTATTTTCTCTAACGTCCGCAAGGGTGTCTCTATTCAAAGCTCGGGTAGAGATAGTTAAAATATAATTAAGTGTGGTGCTTAGTTATAGACTTACCTTCAGATACGGCTGGACCTCGGATAGTTGTGGTAGCAAGCAGGTGGTGACAGCCCTGTGCGCCTTGAATTCCACCACGTAGTTGGCCCAGTTTAACAGTAAGGCTCGTTGTGCTAGCGTTCAACCTAAGTCAGTGGTAAAGGCTAGTACGCCTCGGTACTTGATAAGATAGGAATAAAACTATACTTGACTTGGTTGCTTAATTGACATTTTCCTATCTTGCTTCGTAGTTCTCTTGCTTCGTAGTTATCTAGGAGTAGTTATTATTTATTAGTTAGTTATCCTTAGTTATCTTCTATGTACGTATTTATCCACCTTACCTTAGCCATTTCATTCATCCTTACCTATCCACCCATATATTCTTTCTAGCCTCTCATCCTCTCTCATCCCTTTCATCTCCTCTCTTCTCCTCTTTCCCTTTTCTTATTCCTCGACTCTCATCCCCTTGTTGACTCGACTCATACACCACCCTAGCCTTCCCTTGGATGAAATAAATCGACACCTGGTACTCCCAGGCGAAGTGCTACTACGATAGTTCTGTGCGCTTGGAGAATCTCCTCTAGGTAGATTGCAATCTCTCTAGCTAGCTCCTACTAGTGTCGGGATTGACAACCCCATTTGACATTAGTAGATAGCTGCTTTAGCTTCACTCCTTTAGGTATAGTGACTGGACTTGCTACAAGCATTTCTGGCGCCATTGCCAGGGGTAGATTCCATAGTCTACTCCTAGTCACGACGTTGGCAAGTGTCAACAAGCATTTCTGGGCCGTTACCGGGGATAGTTGCCTAGCTCTATCTTTAGTGAAGTTAAGAAGTACCAACAATCATCAACAACAACAAGACCATATTTGTTACCCCCGATGCTAATTTAGGCAACCGGTCCAAAGAGATCCATGTGAATCAACTCCAAAGGTTGTGTGGTGGTCATGATACTCTTTGGTGGGTGAGGTACACCTACTTGCTTTCCGGCTTGACATGCTTTACATATCCTATCTTTCTCAAAATGAACATTTGTTAGTCCAAGAATGTGTTCATCTTTTAGAAGTTTGGCCAAGTTCCTCATCCCAACATGAGCTAGTCGGTGGTGCCAAAGCCAGCCCATGCTAGATTTGCCACTAAACAAGTCTCAAGATGAACTTTCCCCTTAGTGAAGTCCACTAGGTAAAGTTTATTCTTGTGATGACCCGTAAAGACAATAGAGGAATCCTCCCTTCTAAAGACTTCCACACTTTCATTTGTGAAGAGACAATTGTAGCCCATCTCACAAAGTTGTGAAACGGATAGCAAGTTGTATCCCAACGAATCAACATGCAAAACATTTGAATGTGTATGATCAAGAGTGATAGCCACTTTACCAAGACCTCTAACTCCCCCTTTAGAATTGTCTCCAAAGACAATGTTGTCATGTGAGTTGATCATGAGAGAGTATGAGATGAACATACTCCTATCTCCGGTCATATGATTTGTGCATCCACTATCAAGCACCCAACTTGATCCACCGGAGGAGTATGCCTGCAAGACAAATTAGTTTTTTGGTTTAGGTCCCCAAATGTTTTTAGGGCCTTGCATGTTAGTCACAAGAATCTTTGGAGCCCAAATGGAAGTATGCAAGTAAAGATTAGCTCCTTTGCCAATATACTTGGCATACACATCCCCCATGTTGTTGTTGTTCAAGACAAAACAAGATGATAAACTTTGTCGAGGGGATTGTGCCTTTGGTTGGTACTTGTAGGCATTTGGATTGCCCCACATTGATTTCTTTGGTTTCTGGGCATCCTTTTTGGGAAGATACACCATCTTTTTGTGCTTGTTCTGACCAGGGGCATGATTGGTAGCCTTCCTTTTCTTGTGGGGATCGACACTGCTGACCAAACCATCGGCACTGCCGACCGAGCGTGGCAGTGCTGATTTGGTTGGTCGCTGTGCAGGTTGATCTGTACCAATCTTGCCCTTGCTCATAAACTGAACACATTCATATCCATTTACTTTTTTTCTACCATTGGTTTTGACTCCTTTTGTGTGACCCAAACCATCCTTGATGAAAGGATGGCTTCCATCTATGTACTTGGGCTTGTTTTGGTCATCCACCTTCTTGGTACCTATGTGTATGCCTTTGTTGTTGCACCCTTGACCAATCATCTCATTGAGCCTAGCAATTTCCTTTTTCATTGCCTCCATATTTGCAAGGTTAGTGGAATAAGCATTCATATCAATATTATAACATTTTCCACATCCTTGGCTAGTGGAGGGAGTAGATTCATTCGTTGCCTTAGAAGGATGTGAGTTTCTATCCCAAAGAATGTTATATTGCAGCTCAAGCTCCTTGTACTTTTCATCCAAGTTACAATACTTTTGCTTGAGTGCAACGTTTTCATTCTTTGTGATAGCATGTCTTTCTTGCTCTTTAGCCAAGGCCTTGCGCAAGGCAGCCACCTCACTTCTCTCTAATGCAAGAGATTCCTTGCTAGCTATGTAAATGTTCTCTTGTGCAATGAGATCATCATCTCTAGTAGGTAGCTCAACTTGAACTTTCTCTAATTCCTCCAATATCTTAGTGATATAGAGTTTGGTCTTTTTATCCAAGTTTCTAGTTAGATTGTCCATCTCTTCATCACTAGATTCATCATCACTAGAGGTATCACTAAGATCACTACTAGATATATCATTTAGAGTTAGAGAGGGAGTGGGAATTGATTTTACCTTCTCACTTTTGCCCATAAGACAAATGTGAGAGTCGTGGTGCTCGTCATCGGTCAAGTTGTCAAATAGCTTTGGTGTGGAGGATGAATGTTGAATGGCCACGGTTGCAATTTTCTCATCCTCCTCACTTGATGCCTCATTTGTTGAATCCCACTCATGACCAATGTGAGCTTGTCCCATGTCCCTATGACCTCTCTTGTACTCATGCTTGCTCTCTTTCTTGTCCTTCTTATACTTGCCATCTTTGAGCTCATGTGGGCACTTTTCAATAAAGTGCTCGGTGCTACCACAATTGTAGCAAAGCCTCTTCTTCTTGTTTGGAAACTTCCTCTTAGTGAACTTGTAGCCTTGCTTTCTCAAGCTCTTGTTGTATCTCTTAATGAAAAGAGCCATGTCACCAATCTCTTCACAATCTTCACCATCACTTATTTCTTCACTTGATGATGATGTTGTAGTTTCTTGATCTTGAACTTGCTTAGGTGTCTTTGCCTTGCTTGTAGTTGCTTGGTTGCTGCCCTTGCTCTTGTTTGAGGTGGTTGGTTTGCTTGTTTTCTTTGCCTTTAGAGCTACATCCTTGATCTTAAGGCCATCCAACTTGGCTTGCAACTCACCAAGTTTCCTTCACTCATGTGCTTCTTCTTTTTGCATGTCATGAGTCAATATTCTTCCAAACACATCATTTGGAGTGAATTTCTCAAACTTCCTTTTGTCTCTAATCAAAGTGACCACGGTTTCATTTCTTGGTAGGTATGCTTCTAACATGACTTTCACTACTCTGTGGTCATACAACTCATCACAACCATAGCCTCTAATCTTTCCAACTATGGTCATCAACCTATCAAACATCTCTTGTGGCCCTTCATTCTCCAATATCACAAACCGGTTGAGCTTGGCCATCAACAAGTCAACTCTACCTTTCCTCACCTTGTCCACCCCTTCATGGGCAATGTGCAAGGTGTCCCAAATCTGCTTGGCAACATCAACACCCATCACTCTATTGTACTCTTCACCATCTAGTGCACTTAGAAGCACAATTGTGGTTTGTCCATTGAGATGGACAGCCATCATCTCTTCATTCGTGGGGTCTTCGGGATCAGTCGGTGGCTCAAATCCTCTGCACACAATCTCCCAAAGACCGGGGTGAAGACCAATAAGATAAGCCCTCATCAAGTGCTTCCACTTGGCAAAGTTGGTCCCATCGAAATGAGGCAACTTTTCTGCGGACACATTGATGAAAGACTTGCGATCATGGTTAGTCAAATAAGAATAATTGAAAGATACGACAGAGTATTTCTTCTTGTTATTGCTGTTGTCCTCATCCTTCTCCTTCTTCTTGCTTTTCTTCTTGTGGTAGGACTCATCATCATCTCCATCGACGGAGCTACTCGATGAGTCACTTGGTGGAGGATTGGCTTTCTTCTTTGATTTTTCTTTGGCCTTCTCCTTCTTTTCTTCTTCTCTTGCTTCTCGAATCTTTCTTCTCAACTCTTTCTTTCTCTCTTCTCTTGGAGCAATCTATCAATCTCTCTTTGCTTTTCCCGAGCTTCTCTTCTTAATCTCTTTTCTTCCTTCTTCCTTTCTTTCTCAACCGGATCGACAGGCTTGTCAACATTGGTTGGAGCTTGAGAAAGAGGATGGTCATGTGTTCTGGAAGCACTGAGTTCACTGCTCTCATCCTCAAGGTGCACATCGGCCTTCTTGACACCTCTTGAGCCGTCTTCGGTCTCCATACCTCACGCGGTGAAGCGTATGTAAGGTAACCTGCTCTGATACCATTTGTAGGATCTCTGGAGGCCTAGAAGGGGGGGGGGGGGTTGAATAGGCCTGTCAAAACTGAAAACTCAATTCAGTTAATAACCTGATCAGCACTGCTGATCCCCGGATCGGCACTACCGATCTGAGTAAGATGAAAATTGAGCTTCGTGAGTATAAGACAGAATGTTACACACAGAGAGTATGTGCTTTCAGCAGAATGAAATAGTTCACAGATATACCAGAAACTAAATATGCAAGTACGAGCTCAAACCCTAGAAATCACTTCACAAATGAAAAGTAAACCAAAGCACAAGGTGACACAAGGATTTATCTCGTGGTTCGGTTCACCACAAAGGTTAACCTACTCCACGTTGTTGAGGTACGCCACCAAGGCTCAAGCTCACCACTTAGGTTTGCCCTTTCCTCATTCTCAAGTCAAGAGAGCTAACTCTTGAGATGAGGGGTGATTTCTTAGCTGCAAGATGATGGTTACAAACCTCCCTAGGCTGCCACAATCGTTGGCAAGCTCAAGGGCGACGCCTAGCCGGCTAGGAGCAAGCTCCAAGAGTAATAAACCCTAGAACCTCTGGCCAAACGTGAACCAATGCTCTTGAGACTTTGGGGATCAATGGATCTGCTCTCTAATCGAGTTTTGATGTCCTCTCTTTCAAGTTTTAGTGGTTGGAATGGGAGATCCACTTGAAAGCTTTGGGAGCAACAACGGAGGAGTGAGAGAGAGATGAGACTCTTTGCAATGGTCAGAACGCGAGCTGGAAGAAGCACTAGTCGAAGTTAGGCCATTTTGGGCTTTTTGGAAAGGTATATACAGTCTGGATCAAACCAGTCCGGTTATGATTAGCACTACCGATCTAGTGACCGGCACTGCCAATCTCCCCAAAATGAATAGATCAAGATGAAACTTGTGGGATTAGAAAGGTGGTTGGAAGTATATCCTTTTGGCAAAGATTGAACATTGGTAACACAATTTGACTGTAGGTGCTAGAATCCCTCTTGATAGTATGGCATTCCTAAACTCAAATTCGAAATGAAAACAATGTCAAGTAAATAATTGGGTACCCATCAGTCATATATGCCATCCTTTCAATTTCTATTCCCTGCTTGTCAACTCAAGAAATCTCATTAGTCCTCTAATTCGGTGGCCATCAATACCAAAACCCACTTAGAGCTTGATTGTACTTACAAGCGTGTATACCACATTTTAATACATCCTTAGCATCAACCTTGCTAGAAACAAGTGAAACTAGATACCACGTGAGATCAACATTATAATCAAGGTTCTAATCACCACTTGTTACACTAAGACTATGCTCTAAATACCAATAGAAGGAAAACAATCATCATCCAAGTCTTAGCTCTAGCAAATATTGCACACAAGCATATCTATCAAATGTAAGACATATGCATTATGCAAGCAAGCAAATGTAATGCACAAACCAATGCATCAATCATGTATTCATGAGCTTGCTTCCCCTACTTGTGTGCTCTCATTGTCCAAGAATTTTTATCCTTTTTCTATTCTCCAATCTTGCTCCCTCTTGATCCATGCCTATCTTCTTTTCTCCCCCTTTGTCCTTGACATATCACAATTGACATATCTTTTCCACAACTTCTCCACCTTTGTCATCAATGACCACAAAAGGTATGCTTCTCTTGATACAAAGGGTTACACTAGGGTAAATCGTTGACACCATTGAGTCTTGCATTTTTGATGGACACCACCATATGTGTTGGAATGACACCATGTGTAGGATCTTTGACCTTGATACCAATAGGTGGGGCACCTCCCCTATGTCATAGCATGGGTCATCCACTTGATAAGCTTGAGCTCTTGTTGGTGAGGGATGTTTTGCTTGATTTGATCACTTAAAGTTGAGGATCACTTGACATATTTGTAGGATACCACTTGAATGAAAGTTTAAACTTGATATCCATTTGCGTTATTGTCTTCTTCTTGAACTCTTGTCATGAGCTTCTCATTTATGACTTGAACTATTAAACTTGCACAAGATATCTAACTCGGTTTGCTCTAGAGTAAGCTTCTTCGCACATCTTTCAATGGTTATCTTACTCATGTTGAATTAGACACTTGAATGCTCATCTTCTAGATCAAGTACTTAGGTTCACTAGCTCATGAACAAATCCATATACTAACCACTAGATCATATAATCAAACAAGCAATAGTGGTTGGCTATGAATTTAAACTTTTCATTTGTTATGCATGATCCTATTAAGCATGTACTATATGCACTAACCACATACTAGTAAGGGATGAAATGATCATGCACATTCCAATGATACCTTTGCTATCTTGGAGTAGAGGATAGTCATTAGATTCCAATTTTAGCTCCGCAATAGCAATGTGAAGTCCATGGTGAAGACCAATAGATACCAATTGATAGGACAAATCTTCACCTATATGATCAAGTGCACTAGCTCAATGTTGTGGTTGACATTGCTTCTTCATTTGTTCTTTGCTTGCTTGAGAGCCTCCCAATAAATACCAATGGAGATCATACCCATTGATAAACTTCAATTTGCTCTCTACTTTGGGCTGTTGCTTGCTTTGATTGATCAATCCTTTTATTTCTTCAACTAAGCATCCCAAACATCCTTTGAATTACCACTTCCATATTAGCCTTCCAAGTACCACACTTGGTTAACCTCCAAAAGGCGGCAAGCCCCTACAAAACAGAGAAGTGACCTCTCTCCAAAGAACATCCTTGATCCTTACTTGAAATGCCTTTGTTTGATTGATCCAATGGTGAACTCATCATGATGAAAGCTTCTTGCATGGTTGCCTGAGTTCAACTCTTTCTTCTTTGAGTCCTTTTCTTTCTTCTAATTGATCTTTAATCATTACTAGGACTTTACACTAAATCTTCATCATAGCTTGGTCTTGATTTTCAACTTGAGTACCAAATTGTGTGCCAAATGCACTACTCAATTGAATGACCTTGTACTCATTTTTGTCATTTCTTCTAGCTCATATCAAAACCAAACATAGGTCCCTCAACCACTTATAAACATGATTCCAACTTGAGGGCCTTTCAATCAAAGTGACCTGTGATCTATCTAATAAATGTCATTTTTCTGGCAGATTCTGTCCTTCTCAAAGAAACATGCATATCTCCCAAAATATAAGTCCAATTACCATGAAATTTGGTGGATATGTGCCTCGCTAAGTGTTCTCGCAGCCATAAAAGTTTGAGCTTCATTGGCTTTCTAGATTGCTACCAGATTTTGCATCTTTCCACACTACTACATGCTGAAAACTGCTGCACTTGTGTTGATAAGATCCACTCCAAAACCAAAGCGTCACTTATCCATTTATCATGCATTTTTCACAGAAACTAATACCATAAGTGTAGAGTATGTGTACAAAATTTGAAGCCAATCCAAATAGATTTGATCATTCAAACATGGCTATCATCACAGCTAGCTCAGATTTGCAATTATGGACAGATTTTTACACTTGAGCTATACTTCTTCAAATTGAATCAAACTTGAGATCAACTTGTTTGAACATCAACACAAGACATATATCCATGCAAATCCACTAACTTAAGATCATCTTGTGAACATATACAATCAAACTAACACAATTTTGATCACTAAGCAATTTATCCAATCAATCATCTTATAGCAAGCAATATATATATATATATATATATATATATATATATATATATATATATATATATATATATATACTATTAGGAGCCCTAGGCTTCCAATAGTTATTGGAAGCCCTGACCATGTCAGCTGGTTTGGTTGCATCAAACCAACTCCCCACCAGCCCACCTACCAACCTGCTAGCCCGTCCATCGGGCCATATATAAACTCAAAACCCTAGCCCCACACCTTCTCTCAAGAATGCTTGCGCCGCCCCACCCCCGCACCACCTCGCAACGTGTGCGCGCTCCCTCCGCAGTCGTCCCGTGGGCTGCCCCCAGCGCCGCCATCCTGGCCACCTCCTCGTGTCGTCGTCCCGCGCCGCGACCCAACGCCGCCGTCTAGCCCCCATCTCGCGCCCCTTGAAGCAGCCACGCGCTGGACGGAGACGGCGCGACAGAGCTCACGTCCACGCACAGGAACGACGGTGGTGCAGCGAAAGCGAGCGGTGGCACCACATCTATCGGTAGACAGTGGTTGTGCTCCTCCACCGATGACCGGCGGCATGTGGATCTGGTGCGAGCACGTGGGAGGAAGCTGAGGGTGCGTGCGGAATGAGTTTTGCGCTCCACCGGGTCCGGCTTCCTCCGTCGGCCATGGATCCGACTCGTTCAATGCCTTCTTTCCCATTTGGCCACAGATCCGGTTCGCTGACGGCCTTCTTCCCTGTTTGGCCTCCCTGTTTGGCCGCAGATCAAGTTCGTCAACGGCCTTCTTTCCTGTTAGCCACAAGGATCTCTAGCTCGGCGGCAACCGTCTTCCTCTTTGGCCACAGCAACGGCCACAGCTATCTCTAAGGTAGTCCTCTTCCTATTTTGTGCTTTAATTCCATCTGTCATTGTCCACGACATGGTGGGATGCAGGCATGCAGCTAGCTGTTCTAGTTCGTTTTGTTCTTTGTGGTAAATAATAAATACTTGCAACTTACTGCATGGCGACATGATAGGTAATATGTTTAATCTAAAGTTAGTCAGTATGTATACTCTTTCCTTTCGAGTTTTGACTGACATCTTAGTTGTGGATGCCATGAAATGTTTTCTGCTCCTCTGTGCGTCCAGAAGCTTCCTCTGTGCGTCGTCAATCACCGATTTGCTGTGGAATTTTGGTACCCTGGACTTTTCCTTATTGATTGATTTGGTTCTTTTTTTTTGGTTATTGGTTTGTGCTCTCGCAGTCTTCTCTGGTGTATTAAAGGTCCCGCAGATCCATATACTTGCCGATTTGGATGAGCAGGAGGTTGTGCAGCAAGTTCTGGTATGCTCTACACAATCCATTTATGCATTGCTAGTGCCCACAAAATGCCTAAAAGAAACAGTAATTTATTCATGTTTCTGTGATCGTTCGCTAGTGTTTTAATGCCTTTTTATGCAAAAGGAGAGGGATACATAGAAATTGAAATTTTAATTTTTTATGCAAAAACAAATAGCTAATAAATGTAAATTGCTTGAACACGAACCCTAACTTTAGCAACTAGCAAGTCAGAATTTCTATGCATTGCTAATGCTCATGAAATGCCTAAAAGAAACGGTTATTTATGCATATTTCTATGATCCTTCACCAGTGTTTTAATACTTTTTTATGCAAAAGGAGAGGGATGCATAGAAATTGAAATTTTAATTTTTTTTATACATAGAAGTACACTTCTTTTCATCTAAGCTGGGACTTTTTTATGCTTATCCTTGATATAGTGTTCTATGTAGTGGTACAACTGATAGTTATACATTAGCCCCTAGGATTCTATGTAGTGATAGGCTTTTCAGAATATTGATCTCTTAATTCAGAGACAAACATTAACCCCTAGGGGTTCTATGCATTGACAGGTTGTTAATCATACATCCCTAGATTAGTTGTGCATTTTAAATTTCCAGCAAAGTTCTTTTGGTTTCTATGCCATTAAGAATAGAGTTTTATGCACGATTAAGGGGTAGATGCTTTAGTACTATGCATGTGCTAGCTTTCATCTTTACATGTATCAAAGGCAAAGTATAGAGGTAGATGCAGAGATGGTTTTGCGTGATTTGATCATTTTACTTTTGTGCTTAAAGAGGGACTTGTGTTTGTCCAAATGACAGAGATTGACATATACTAGTTTCTACTACATACATACGACTGTATTTATTCTAAAAATTCAGAGAGGCTTCTCTCGAGCTTCTCTCGAGCTGGCAGCATGTCTGTCTTTTTTTTCCATAAAACTTCTATTGTAAACACACTACTTGTCGTAGTGATTTTGATGCATGGCTGGAGGTCTGATAGATGGCTGCGCAGCCATGTCACACTGTCAGTGAGCTTGTGTCATCGGCAGCAGCACCATATCAGTGCCCTTTCGTAGCCGGCCTCAGGTCCAATGGCTGCAGCTGCTGTTCTGATTTTTATGCAAGATGGGGGGCCTTCCAAGTGCTTCCAATTTGTAGGATTCTGTGATTTGTCACTATTATTTTTATGCATATTTCTATATATTATTGGAGGTGTTATCTAAGCAGTTTCTATATGGAGGATTCCATATATTTGTTTATGTTTTTTTATGCATCATTTGAATATTAAGTCTCTATGCAAATTGATTTAGATTAAAATATTGATGCAACCATTCAGAGACAAATCTTGGTTTTTGTCCTTATAATTTGACAATATGACTAAGTTGATATTATAATAGACTGTTAATTATACACTAACCCCTAGGGTTCTATGTATTGGTAGGCAGTGGTCGCGCGGACAACGACTGTGTTGGGCCTACCATTGTCCACCTCGGCGGCCTTCATGTGCGGTCACGGCGGCTCCCAAATCCGCATGAACGACACCCTAGTATACGTAATGGCGGACACGGATGGTGCATCCCATCCTTATCGTGAGCAGAAGGTGGACGGTGAAGACGGTTTTCAGCAGGTGCGCGAAGAGGAAAAGAGTCACTTGTTGGCAATGTTTTTAGCAGCGTGGCTTCCAGCTACCACCTCATGAACGATCTCATGAGCATCGGCCCACATAGGCTGTGGAAGGACAGGTTTGCGGTTGCTTACCTCTTTCTGTTTCTTTTATCCTCTAGTGGCAATTTTTAGATGCTCCTTAATTTCTATAATGTGACTTCCGCTAGTGGTTGTCAACGGTTGTGAGGATAACACAAATGCAACTTACACTATGATTTCTCTAGATTTGCACTCGTAATTTGTGCATTAATGTAGCTGACATTAATTTTCATAAATAGATTTTTATGCCATCTAAAATATATTTCTATACCTTTCAGATCCAATACAAACTGAACTAGGGTTTCTAACTATACTATCTTATAAAAAGGAAGTTACTAAAGCAGGGTAAGCTCTTACCAATCGGAGTTGTTATAGTTCAGTTCGAAGAAAGTACTGATGCGGTCACCAGCAAACTTATATAAATATGCCTACTCGCATTGAAATTAAGACCTTAAGTTCTCAGAATAAACTTCTTTTTTTAAGGATGGACAGGAGGAAAACACCCACTTACGGCTGATGAATTTAAGGATGCAAAGCTCCCTATGCCTACTGTTCTCAATATGGCACCAGCCTAGCCTACTGGGATAACACAAATGCAACTTACACTATGATTTCTCTAGATTTGGACCCGTAATTTGTGCATTAATGTAGCTGACATTAATTTTCATAAATAGATTTTTATGTCGTCTAAAATATATTTCTATACCTTTCTCCTACACAATTTATACATTATTGACACATAACTTTATACACCGTTGGTGCAGTTGTCTATACTTGTTTGGAATAGTTATATGTGCACTTCTATACAATTCTATACGTTGTTGGAGCACACTTCTATGCATTGTTAGAACACTTCAACATACATATAAAAATTAGCAGGCGTGTATAAAGTTAGTCCCATGATTTCTATGCATTCTAATTTGTCAAAGAGAATAGAATTAGCAGGCGTGTTAGGACTGAATTCATAACTTCTAGCACTTTTTTTCTTGCAAATAAATAAAAAAATGATCTTTTTATTTTTAACTTAGTCCCATGAGTTTCTATGCATATAAAAATTAGTATGAATAGTTTGTATGCTTGCACATGAAGTCAATAAAATTAAAATCTTAGTTCTTAGATGCACAGAATAACTGAGCCTCGTCTCCTGTACCGTCGTCTTTCTGCATGGATGTAGTCAACATGTGTGTGCATAGATAAGCAGGAGCAGAGGCAAAGAGCTACTTAACGTCTTTCTGCATGGAGTATATATACGTGTTGCAGCTGTATGTATCTACCAGCTTGTAATAATAATAATATATTGCAATACATATGCATGCATAATAAAGTTGCTCAGGTGTATGAATTAGAAAATACGTACTCTGTATATGAGTATATCTATTGTATATAGAAGATTATGATCAATTGTGTAGCTAACTCGGTACTCGGATGCGCCGGGATTTTATTTAACTTCGGGTCCACCTAATTGAAGGGGCCACAAAAATGGCGTCGACAAAAGAAGGCCTCAAGTAGTATTTTGGGTCGGGCCGTAGGTGTGATTTGAATACAAATTGGGTTTTGTAATTTTTATGCTTAGCAATATCAGGTTTTTATGCACAGTGAAATTGCATTTTTGTAACATGGGTGTCTATGCAGGAAAAACTATAAAACTTGGGTTTCTATGTCTATGTCTTGGTGACTATGGACCTACGGTGCTGTGAGATGGTCAGCTGGATCCGGCACAGCGAGGCATGGATCCGACACTTGGTCGGGCTCTGGCCCCACTCCTTGCGTGGAGCGTCACCTCGTCCTAGCGTCGGACGCGGGAGCGCCCCCCTGCGTTGAGCGTCGCTGACCCGACCCCCCAGCGTGGAGCACTGTTGCCTCGTCTAGGTGCGATGCATGGGCTCGCTCCTCCGGATAGTTTATATGCTTCGAAGCATAGACCATTATGCATAGCGAAAACTGTAACTGCAAATATGTTAAGAAAAATTGTGTTTTTATGCTTGCAATCATAGGTTTTTATGCATTGTTGAAACTGTCATTTCAGAAATGTCTGTGATTTCTATGCTGAGCTTCCTAGATTTCTATGCACGATGTAAAAGTGATGCTAGAGATATATGCATTTGTTATGTTATTTCTATGCTCTTATATGAATATATGCATTTGTTATGTTATTTCTATGCTCTCGTCTTCAACATTCTATGCGTCAGAAGAGTCTGCAAAAATGATACAATCTCGATGGCAATAGGATTCAAATTTCAAATTTTACAGTAAAATATAGATTTCTATACTTCGAGCTATTAGTTTCTATACATTAAGCTAAGTGGAATTCAAATTTCAAATTCAAACCAAAAGGGTGGTACCTAGATTTCTATACATCAAGGCTTAAGTTTTTATACCTCACATGCTCGGTTAAATTCAAATTTCAAAATGTAAGAAAAGGAGGACATGACTCTATGTTTTGTAAGGTTTCTGTTCATTGCTCACCTGTTAATTATGCATTGTTCTATGATGAAACCTTCATATGGACCATGCCATGATTCAAAATTTTTGGGAACATCGGATGGTGCACATGTTTTTATGCTCACGGTCACATTGATTCTATACACTCCCATCCTGTTAATAATACATCCTCTCTGATAGGGTGGACCCGATACGGTATTCGAAACAATAATCCCGCAAAGGAGAGGGAAGGGAAGAATGATTCTATGTTTTGTAGAGTTTTTATGCATTTTTCATTTGCTTATTATGCAGTGCTATACGATGAAAACTTTCGTATCAATGTGCCTTGATTCAAATTTCAAATTTTTAGAGAACATCGGATCGTCCACCGGTTTCTATGCTCACAGTCACATGATTCTATGCGTAGTCAGAAGCATTAAACTCTATACCTTAAAGTATAAAATTATGAATTTTAAAATTTTCAAAAAAAAATCATAATGGATCTTGAATCGTGCATAAAAATGTTACGATTCAAATGGTGAAAACCGTTTTTGAATTTGATGTTTCGTTGGAGAGTTATCGTGGAAAAATGGAAGAAATTGCATTGGGTTCTTTGCATACAGACATGCGTCAGCGCGTCAGCCCTGTGTCAGCCTGTGTCAGGTGAGATGCTCATCCCGCCGAGAAGTTTTTATGTAGTAACAAAGTTAGTTTTATACATTCCATCACTAGTTTTTATGCAATATCCGCGAAAAAACTGTTTTTACGCAGTGCGACCCATGATTCTACGCGTCCGGTCTGCTGGGGCGCGCACTGGTCCCCCACCTGCGCGTGCGTCAACTCCGTGGGCGTCAGTGGTCTGATGGGTTGTCTGAACATGAGCGTGGATGGCTGGCTCGGGCTTCCAATAACTATTGGAAGCCCTGGGCTCCCAATAGCAGGACCATATATATATATATATATATATATATATATATATATATATCCAATTCTATCAACTCATATGCGCCCAAATGAATTGATCAACTAAAATACCTTTGTAAATCATGATCATCCAATAGCAAGCTTCTTTATCTATCATATGCAAGCCTTCAAATAATTCCAATAAAATCACCACGACTCGAATATGACACTTGTATGTTGTAGCACTTGGACATCACTTTATTTGACTTGGCATTGGGTTTGGATGTCTACTAAGCTTCTTTACTTGACTCAATCACATGATGAACAATATGAAATCAATTGAATCAAGTCTCCAATGTCATGGTACCTACACACATTCATCCACTTTGCGATGGTACCCAAACTTGTTTGGGTCCTCTCAAGTTAGGTGCAACATACTTAGGCATTGCCTTAGTATGGATAGCGGGATGTTTTGCAATAGCCACCAATGAGGTACCATTGTCATCCTTTCTAAGCATAATATTATCATCAATTGAAATAGACATAGAAGTGTTACCTAGGGGACATGAATTTGCCATGTATCCCCTTTTCCGGCATGAGTAGAAAACTCTCTTTGATTGAGCCTTTTCTTCCTTGCTCATGTGTTGCTCCTCATTGCCTTGCCTGTTCTCTTTTGCTTGAATCTTCTTATCAAGTTTGGTAGGACACCTCGAGGCAAAGTGTCCCATATCATCACACTTGTAGCACTTGATGTGAGCCAAATGTTTCTTCTCATCTTGGTTGTTGCTCATCATCATCTTGGCATCATGGATATGAGTTGGATGCCTTGTTCTTCCGCCCCTTCTTGTTTTCTTCTTCTCCATCAAGTCACCATCATGATGGTTGTTCTTGATTTGAACTTGGGGCTTCCTTTCTTGTGGCAATACTTGAGGCTTCTTGGTTGGGCAATGCTTAGCAAAGTGTCCTATTTCATGGCACCGGTAGCACATGAAATGAAATAGCTTCTTTTCTTCTTGCTTCTTCATCTTCTTACCCTTGGTTTTGTTCTTGTTGAAACCGACGCCACTCTTGTCACCATAGCTCTTCTGATTCTTCATCATATGCTCGAAGGTGACTTTGGAACTGTAGCACCTCCCTAATTTGTTGCTCAAATTCTTCACTTCACTTTTGAACTCATTTTCTCCTTCAAAAGGTTAGTCTCACAAGACATAGAAGTAGAACAAGCATCTATATGTGTAGAACATGGCATAGATAATAAATCATCACAAGAGGTGGATACATGCTTCTTCTCTACATCACATGGGTTAGCAACACTTTGCAATTGATCATTTGATCCATGTGATGAGCTCTCATTATTTTTAATTTTCTTTGAAAATTCCTTAATGAGAGAGTCATACTTTTCAATTAAATCATCATGTGAAGCTCTAAGAACATCAAGTAAGCGCTTATGTTCTTCACATGAGTTCTTTCGAAATGAGTTTTTATTTTCCAAATTCATGGTTTTAGTTTTCTCATTTTCTGAAGACATGGTCATGCTAGTAAGTCTACTAACAAGCTCATCATATGAATCAATATGATCAACCACATTATCATTTTGTACATTTGTGTCACCTTGTGACATGAAGCAATATGATGAGGTGGATGGACTTGTAGTAGCATCACAATCATTTCCCGAACATGAACCATCAACATCACCAACCTTGTCAAGTGCACTTGTGGATTGATCATCGTCATCATCACTTGACCATGAGGTGGAGCATTCCTCCACAACCACCAAGTTGTGGTCATGCTCAACATCCTCATGTGTCATCTCTATGTGATCCTCCTCCTTGAATTTGCCATCATCCCAAATAGAGAAATCACCATAGAGGTATGTTGGGGGAAGGAACCCTCGGCAGTAACGTCATGCAGGCTGACACAGAAAAAGACCTTCGTGCGCCATGCGTACCTTCGTGAAAACCCTTGTTATTTGTTGAGTCCCTCGAGTCACCTTTCTAACCTTCGAATACTGGCTCGACCCTTGGGATGTTTAATGGTTCTTGCAGGCAAGAGGCGTGAAGAACACTGGAAGCAACCCTCTGCGGATACATGGGTGTATGCCGAGTCTCTGAGTGATGAGTGATTGTCAACTGGGATGATGCGCATGTTCTTTGGCTTGTGTTGTGCAGGTGTCGAGCACGGATACAGGGATCAGAGGCAAGGTGAAGGTCAAGTAGAGACGTGTCGTGCCGAGGGACCGAGAGTGGCGAAGGGCGGACGTGAGGCTTGGACTGAGGGACCGGTGGCCCGAGGATCAGCTGTGGTGGCTGACAGCCTGGGATAGTGACGAGCGAAGACTTGCGGTCATGTGTTGCCTGAGTCGAGGACTTGGGGACACGTGTCGATGGACGGGGTGCACGGGCGGTGCATCCCCTCTATAGCTTCGGTTTGATGGTAGAGCCAGAGAAAAACCATCGGTTGGACGGTTTCCAGGTTTGGGCCTCAAAACCTGGGCGCGGATGGTTTCTGAGTTTGGCCACAAAACTCGGGCTGAGGACGGTTTCCAGGTTTGGGCCTCAAAACCTGGGTGCTGCGGGTTTGCTGAGTTTGAGCCTCAAAACTCAGGCCTTGGATGGCTGGTTTCCCGGTTTGGGCCTCAAAACCGGGGGATAGCTGTGAAGGCTGGTTTCCCGGTTTGGGCCTCAAAACCGGGGGTTGGCTGTGAAGGCTGGTTTCCCGGTTTGGGCCACAAAACTGGGGGTGCGACGTTCGGGAAAAGGACAAGCAGAGCGGAGGCGGCACGTGGCGGCAATCGGTGAGGTTGCGTCGAGGCAACGCTACCAGTTGTGCGGGCGTGGTCGTCGGATCACCACCTACCTGAGTTGGTCCAGAATAACCCTAGGGTTCAGCTAGTTCGCTCTGTAATTAGTTGAGGGGTAGAGTAGGAATTAGAAATTAGGATAAGTAGAGGGAGACACCCTCCTCCCTTCCTATCTCAATCATTTGCTCTTTGCTTCTAGGGTTTCCTGCTCTCCCAATCCCCTGCTGTAGCTAGCTGAGATCCGCAGAGAACCATACCTCTGTGTACTGGAGATTTTGAGGAAGTGAGGCCGTAACCTCACTCTTGTAGCGTGTGGTAGCCACACGGTTGCAGATCGATGACTTGATTCGCGTTTTGATTCGTGTTCTTCGCGTTCTTCGTTTCTTCGCGATTTTCCCGTCACTCGATCTCCTTCTCTACTGCGTCTTTGCGAAATCCGTTTGAATCAACTTGTTCTTTATAGTGAGGAGATCATTTCCACCGAAGGAATTCATCTAACTCCTCACGAACAAGTAGATCGGGTTGATTTCGTTTTTGTGGCGCTTTTTCAGTTCATACACCTTCCCCTTCGATTTCCCATTGATTGAGTTGATTTGAGCGGATGATTTCTTGGGGATAGTCTCCTAACTACCTCGTGATCATTCTCTCCAAGTTTGGGATCAAGGGATTTTGGGTTGAATCTTTTGGAGAAGATTTGGGTGAAGGGCGACCAAAATCGCCCTCTCTGGGTGTTGGCGGACAGTCCGCCACCCAGGGCGCGGACAGTCCGCGCGTCGGGGACGAGCAGGACCAGTAGCTCTGTTCTTCAGCTGTTTGGCTTTTGATTGACCGGCGGACAGTCCGCCGTTGGTTTTCGCGGACAGTCCGGGAACTGTCTAGGGGACTTCAGCAGCGTTACGATTTTGCTCTTTTGGCCGGCGGACAGTCCGCCAGCTGAGCCCGGAAAGTCCGCCCCTAGGCAGACAGTCCGCGACCGTACTGTCGGACAGTCTGAGATTTGGCTATGTACTCCGGTTTTGTGCGTTTGCTCTCCCGACTTCTTCGCTTGGTTTCCGGACTTCTCGTTTGGCCCTATAGTTGACCAAGGAACCTCTCTAGGTATCTTTGCTACTTGTTAGCTTAGGTATTTGGGAGTTTCTCGACGTAGCCACCTATCTACGTTCAGGACTTGGTTTTCGAGGGTTGAACTTGCTCCGGCACTTTTGGCGTTTGGTTCGCTATCGCTTTGTGGTGCCTCGCTGTGATCCTAGGAATCATCCACCCTCTTCCAAGGGTTGTGGGCATCACGGGTTCGGTCGTAGCTTCTTGGGATTGATTTTGGGACAATTAGCCAAAGTTTCGAGAGAAATTTTTGAGCTCCCATTCACCCCCCTGGTCGCCTTGTTATTGCATTTCGGTCCTTCAATTGGTATCAGAGCGGGTTAAGGATCTTCCACCTTAGCCGGTTCCAGATCCACAGAAGGCGACATGGATCGCGGCGTGGGCAAACCGCCATTCTTTGATGGGACGAACTATGCGTATTGGAAGATAAGCATGTCGGCCTTTCTGCAGAGTATGGGTGCTTCCATTTGGGATATTTGCAACTCTGCTGATTACGTGGTCTTGGCTGCTCGTGTGACTCAGCGTCAGATCGATGATCACGATGCCAATAGCCGAGCCCGTAATGCACTTTTCTCATGCTTGAGCATGACGGAGTTTGATCGCGTTTCTCACCTCGCTACGGCTCGGGAGATTTGGGCATCCCTCATGCGTTTCCATGAGGGAACCACTCATGTCAAAATCCGTCTCTACGAGTCGCACAAGCGAGAGTACGAGAACTTTCGACATATGCCTGGCGAGAGCATAGAGAGTTTATTCGCTCGCTTTCAGGTGATTGTCAACTGGATGAGGGCTAACAAGGAGCTGTTGCCTTTCGATGATCATGAGAGAGCTTTGAAGCTTTTGCATACTCTCGATCGGTCGGTGTGGGATTCCAAGGTTCAGGCGATCATCGAATCACCTAACTATGAGACCCTCACGTGCGACGAGCTTTTTAGTAAGCTCAAGTCCAGAGAGATTGATGCCATGGCGAGGGCCTCTTATGAAAATCCTTCTGGCCCGTCGATGGCTTTGCTTTCTGGCTCTTCTGCTAACCCCTCTGGAGGTTTTGCACTTTCCTCTCTTCTTTCTGTCATAGAAGAGCAGCTGGAGTTCATGGGGGATGACGAGTTGGCTTTGCTTGCCAACCGGTTCTCGCGGTTCCACAACAACCGCATGAATCATCGCCGCGGAGGAGGACGCTCGGGATGCTTCGAGTGCCGCGACCCCAACCACTTCATCGCCAATTGCCCGAAGAAGAACAAGCAGACCTTCGGCAAGGCGGACCATGGACACAAGTATGACTCTGGCAAGCGCAAGGAGAAGTACGTCCCCGCGAAGCACAAGCGAAAGGGCGGCATCGACAAGGAGTACATCAAGACCAAGTACTTGGAGAAGGCCCAGGCTGAGCAGCGTGCTTTCTTCGCCACGCTCAGCGACGTCGACGACTCGGACGATTACTTTGCTGCCTCCAGCGACGACGAGTCCGAGAAGAAGAAGAGGATCGAGGACAAGCTGAACGACCTCTGCTTCTTCGCCGACGACGAGGGCTTCTGCACCATGGCCCTCGGCAAGGAGGTCGACGGCGAGCTGGAGAACACTCCTCGAAATGACGATGACACCTCCTAGGTATCTCAGACCCCCGATGAACTTTCTGCTGAGGTCAAGAAACTTACTGCCGCGCTCCTTAGTCAGGATAAGTTGCTTCGGCGTGCTGCCAGAGAGCGCAAGGAGTTTAGGCAGAAGTGGGAGGATACGGTGAAGGAACTTGAATCTGTCAAGTCCACCGTAGTTGTCACAGATGAGGAGGAGTGTGAGATGTGCACCACACACATGACTGACCTTCTCACTTTGAGAGGTTAGTATGTTGCATTGGTAGGAGAGGTGGATGAGCTGAAGGCTAGATCTTCGCTGTTGGGTGCGTGCAAGTCCTGTGCGGGCTTGCAATCTGAGTTGGCAGAGAAGAATGCCAAGATTGTGTCTCTTGAAGAGGCCAACTCAGGTAGCACATGTGTGTCTAGGTGTGTTCTTTGTGAGGGTTTGGAGATGGAGATAGCCAATGTGAAGCATGACAAGATGCAAACCGAGGAGGAAAACACATACCTTCGGACCATCTTGTCATGGGTGTCCAGTGGCGAGCCACAGCTCGGGATGATGATCTCCCAATTCAAGCGAGCTGCTGGAGGTCCAGGTGTAGGTTTTGCTCCGAGTGTTGATGTTTCATCTTTTGGGAAGATTGGAGAGTCGAGTGGTCTTGACCCATGTGAGAAGCCCAACTCCACCACTACTCCCAAGCTTACCAAGATTCCACCCAAAGAGCCTCTCAAGCCTAACACCAAGGATGGGGCCTTTGTTGAACCTCCGAGAGCTCCACCAAAGAAACAAGCTTGGGCTCCCAAACCAGACCACCTCAAGAACAAGCTTGACACCATGCCACCCATTCAGGAGGAGCTTATGCCACAGAAGGGCAAAGCGATCCACACCCACTACCGTGAGTACCAACAACCCCCTATGAGAGCGGTGAGGTACCATTGTGAGCATTGTGGGAGAGATGGACACTTGAGTGAGTTTTGCTTTCGGCGCAAGAGAGAGGCGCGCCATGCAAGGGAGATGAACAACCCGGACATGTACCATCCTTTCCATGATGTACATGTGCCGAACGTTCAGAGGAGAGCTCCGAGGAGAGCTTCTAAGCCTAGAGGAGTAGTGCCTCAAGGTCCTAGGCGTCAGGGAGGTGTTTCCCGACAGGGTCCTGACTTTGCAGGATACGGACCCCGTGGCGGAGGCTTTGTTGAGCGTTTCCCTCCACCGCGTTTTGAGTATCGCGATGGACGCTCTTCCCTTAGCGGACCACGTTTTCCTGTGCGTGGTGATCGCTTTCCCCGTAGGCGTGCTAGGAATGGTTTTTCTGCTAACCGTTCTTTTGAGCAGCCGGCCCAACACTGGTATTCCCCTTACTTCACTACCCCCAGTGTTGGCCCGTATGCTCACCCTATGTCTTTTTATTGATATAGGTAAAACGATTGGAGAACATTTGGTTGGTGGATTCCGGGTGCTCGAGGCATATGACCAGAAACGCCAAGTGGTTCTCCAGTCTTAGTCCGGTCGCCGGAAAGGAGTTTATCACCTTCGGCGACAATAGCAAAGGTAATGTATTGTCTCGTGGGTCGGTGCGAGTTAATGAGCACTTTGTGTTGCGCGATGTTGCTCTTGTTTCTAACTTGGATTTTAACCTTCTTTCTGTTTCGCAACTTTTCGATGATGACTATGAGATTCGTTTTAAACCGAATCTCAGTCGCATTTTGGATCCTCAGGGCAATCTTGTTTGTGGGATTTCGCCCTTTGGGAAAGTCTTTCGTGCGGATTTCTCGGAGTCTTTTGGCATTTCTCGTTGCCTTGTTGCTGGACCTTCCTCCTCTGATCTTTGGAAGTGGCATAGGAGACTAGGACATTTGAGCTTCGACTTGCTTGCAAGACTTAGTTCACTTGGCCTAATCCGAGGATTGCCCAAGTTATCCATGGAGAAGGATCTTGTTTGCCATTCTTGTAGACATGGGAAGATGGTTGCTGCTCCCCACCATCCAGTGACTCAGGTCATGACCAAGCGCCCTGGAGAGCTTTTACACATGGACCTTGTTGGTCCGGCTCGGGTGAGCTCGGTTGGAGGAAAGTGGTATGTGCTTGTTGTTGTTGACGACTTTTCAAGATATTCGTGGGTTTTCTTTTTAGCTGAGAAAACTGAGACTTTCTCCTTTGCTCGCAATCTGATTTTGCGTCTTCAGAACGAGTTCCCTTTGAACTCGATGCGAGCTATTAGGAGTGATAATGGTTCCGAATTCAAGAATTCGGATTTGGAGAAGTTTTGTAACTCTTTGGGTTTGGAGCATCAGTTTTCTTTCCCCTACACACCGCCTCAGAATGGTGTTGTAGAAAGGAAGAATCGGACCCTTGTAGAGATGGCCAGGACGATGCTCGATGAGCATAGGACTCCTAGGCGATATTGGGCCGAAGCTATGAGCACTGCATGCTATATTTCCAATCGCATTTTTCTTCGAGCTTTCTTGAAAAAGACCTCTTATGAGTTGCATTTTGGAAAACTTCCCAAGGTGAGTTATTTTAGAGTTTTTGGTTGCCATTGTTTTATACTCAAAAAGGGCAACTTGGACAAGTTTGAGTCTCGTTCTTCTGACGGTGTGTTTTTGGGTTATGGCGCTCATACTCATGCCTATCGTGTACTTAACCTTGACACTAACCGAGTCAAGGAGACATCCAATGTCACCTTCGACGAGACCATGGTTTGTCCTTCTTCTCATTTTGGGCGTGCAGGTGATCATGAGGTTGGAGAACCTCTTTTTGATGACGAGGACGAGGGTGCTGAAGGTATGGATGATCCAGCACCCCCTCCACCTGCTGTGCCGCAAGGAGCGGCTTCTACTATGACTCACGGCCCCGATACTTTGTCTTCTTGGGGGCCGTGGGATCCGCCACCTCGCGCGGTACCTTTTGTACCCGAGGAGGCACCAGCTGCTATTGACGGGGAGGCTACTTCAGCTCGGGAGGCGCCACGACACATCCAGCACCAACACCCGTCTCAGCAGATGATCGGCAGCATCGGCGATCGAGTCACTCGGTATAGGTCATAACAAATCTCTCACTTTGCTCATTCTGCATTTGTTGCTGATTTTGAACCCCAAGATGTTGGACACGCTTTGATAGATCCGGATTGGGTCAATGCCATGCATGAGGAGTTAGAAAACTTTGAGAGAAATCGGGTTTGGGTTCTTGTTCCTCTTCCTCCTGAGTGTCATCCTATTGGGACAAAATGGGTTTTCAAAAACAAACAGGGAGAAGATGGCCATGTTGTGAGAAACAAGGCCAGACTTGTAGCCCAGGGGTACAGTCAGAAGGAGGGGATAGACTATGAGGAGACTTTTGCTCCTGTAGGTCGTTTGGAGGCTATTAGGATACTCTTGGCTTTTAATGCATCCAAAGGTTTCAAACTTGTTCAAATGGATGTCAAGAGTGCCTTCTTAAACGGCTACATAGAAGAGGAGGTGTATGTTAGACAACCCCCCGGTTTCAAAAATCCCAAGTTTCCAAACCATGTCTTTAAACTTCACAAAGCTTTGTATGGTTTGAAACAAGCCCCTAGAGCCTGGTATGATAGGTTAAAAACCTTTTTGCTTGCTAAGAGTTTTAAAATGGGATGTGTAGACAAAACGCTCTTTCTCCTCAAGCAAGGCACTGATACTCTCTTGGTCCAAATTTAGGTGGATGATATCATTTTTGGTGGTTCTTCTCACGCTTTGGTTGCCAAGTTTACAGATACTATGAGCAGGGAATTTGAGATGAGCATGATGGGCGAGTTGACATTTTTCCTCGGGATGCAAATCAAGCAATCCCGAGAAGGGACGTTTGTGCACCAGGGCAAGTACACCAGAGACATTCTGAAGAAATTCAATATGGGTGAGGCCAAGACTCTTCCAACACCCATGTCGACCACGACGGCCCTGGATGCGGACAAGGAGGGAGAAGCAGTGGACCAGAAGGAGTACCGGAGTATGATCGGGTCGCTGCTGTACATGACGGCGACACGCCCGGACATTCAGTTCGCAGTGTGTCTTTGCGTGCGATTTCAGTCGTCGCCGCGCACCTCTCACCGTCAAGCGGTCAAGCGCATTATGAGGTACTTATCCTTCACTCTAGAATTTGGGATTTGGTATTCTGCTTCCTCCACCCTCTCCCTTTGCGGTTATTCCGATGCAGATTTTGCTGGTTGTCGGACTGAGCGCAAGTCCACTTCTGGGACTTGCCAGTTTATTGGTTCTTCTCTTGTATCGTGGTCCTCTCGCAAGCAGTCTAGTGTCGCCCAGTCTACCACGGAGGCTGAGTATGTTGCTGCGGCTAGTTGTTGTTCCCAGTTACTCTGGATGATGGCCACTTTGCGTGATTTTGGTCTGAGCTTTTCTTGTGTTCCTTTGCTTTGTGACAGCACGAGTGCGATTAGCGTTGCTAAGAACCCCGTGCTGCACTCGAAGACCAAACACATTGATGTGCGCTTTCATTTTCTGCGAGACCACTATGAGAAGGGTGATATCGACCTTCGCCATGTCGATACTCATCATCAGTTGGCTGATATTTTCACCAAGCCTTTGGACCAATCAACTTTTAATAGGTTGAGAGGTGAGCTTGGTGTGTGTTTCCCCTTTTAGAAGGGGGAAACATTTTGGTTCTTGTATGATATGCTGACTTTGTGTTTTTCAGTTGTTATCTTCTCTTTTCTTTGATTTCATCATGCACCCTTGCATTTCATTTTGCATACTTACATTCAGAGCTTCATGTGTATAATCTTTAGAATGTAACTATGCTCTATGTAGTCTTTGCTCCGATGCTTTATGATGATGCTGTAGCTTATGCTTTTTCTGATCACTGATACATGTTGTGAGCGGAGCTATTTTATGGTGAATTTGCTTAATGAACTTAAAATTTGAAAATATTCACCATTGAGATATGCAACTAGCATGTATAGAATGTGTTGAAGTCACTTATGCTTTTCATATATGCTAAGTTGCTATGTCTCTAGTTCTGAGTCATTCACTTGCTTGGTATGTTCATATGCTGTTTTAATCTTGAACCAAGTTAAGTGAAATGGAAAGATCGAGATGGGATTGCTTGTCAGCACATCACAGTTTCGAGATTGTTTCTCATTGCACTATGAGTTAAACTTGAGCTGTGTAGTGTAGGACCGAAACTGTTGCCTTAAGCTTCTAATTGCTTCTGCATAGGCTTCGCACAGTTGAAAAGTTAGGCAATGACAAGTTTTTAACCTCTCACAATCACATGCTGAAATTTAAACTTGTGTAATTTAACCGCTGCAACTCCGATAAAATTTTGAATACACAAGTCTATGTTTCATTATATAGCATGATGATTGAACTTTGCTAGGGGTAGTTCACCTATGTATACATGTTTAGCACTTGTTTGACTTCCTGTCTATACATGTTCTGTGCTATCTTGATGGTGAATACCTTTTCGGCTGAAAACTACTCATTTTGCTCTCATGTTCATATTTCATACTTAGTGATCAGTTTGAGCCTTTGCTAGCTTCTTATGGATGTTGTTGGGTTATCATATCAGAACTCTGTAGAGCATCTTTACACTCTCTTGATTATACTCCTGAAGCTGCTAACTTACATTTTAACTCATATGCATTTCTGGAGGGAGCTTTTCTGTCAAGGGGGAGATTTTTGTGTGGTTGTGCCCTTGTGCTTGATAAGTGTATTTTCAACTAAGGGGGAGAAATTCTCCAAATCATAAGATCAACTAAGGGGGAAATTTCCTGGATTCCCTAGTGGTGTGCATTATTTGAGGGGGAGTTTGCTCGTGATGAGTTTTTTAATTTTCCAATTGGTTCGGAGCGTTTTTCGCTAGTTGTGTTGAGCCTTTTGCCTCTTTCTTGAGGGACTAGCATTCGCTTTTCAGATTTTCAATCGGTGTCGAGCTCTTCTGATTCTTGAGTGTCGATTGTTCTTGCTAGCGGTGTTGAGCCTGTTCTACCTCTTTTTGAGGGCTAGCTTTGCTTTGCTTGGTCGCGTCGAGCCGTTGCCCATGTCTTTGGGGACCAAGTTGTCTTGCTCCTTCCACTTGACCTTCTTCGGCTTTCCTATGCTTTTGGGTCATTTGGTCGAGTTCTCTCTCTTTCCATCTTTCTTCTTCTATTACTGTATGATTTGTGTTGGTAGTTGACAATGCACTCATCAAGGGGGAGATTGCGGATACATTGGTGTATGCTGAGTCTCTAAGTGATGAGTGATTGTCAACTGGGATGATGCGCATGTTCTTTGGCCTGTGTTGTGCAGGTGTCGAGCACGGATACAGGGATCAGAGGCAAGGTGAAGGTCAAGTAGAGACGTGTCGTGCCGAGGGATCGAGAGTGGCGAAGGGCGGACGTGAGGCTTGGACTGAGGGACCGGTGGCCCGAGGATCAACTGTGGTGGCTGACAGCCTGGGACAGCGACAAGCGAAGACTTGCGGTCATGTGTTGCCTGAGTCGAGGACTTGGGGACACGTGTCGGTGGACGGGGTGCACGGGCGGTGCATCCCCTCTACAGCTTCGGTTTGATGGTAGAGCCAGAGAAAAACCATCGGGTGGACGGTTTCCAGGTTTGGGCCTCAAAACCTGGGCGCGGATGGTTTCCGAGTTTGGCCACAAAACTCGGGCTGAGGACGGTTTCCAGGTTTGGGCCTCAAAACCTGGGTGTTGCGGGTTTGCTGACTTTGGGCCTCAAAACTCAGGCCTTGGATGGCTGGTTTCCCGGTTTGGGCCTCAAAACCGGGGGATAGCTTTGAAGGCTGGTTTCCCGGTTTGGGCCTCAAAACCGGGGGTTGGCTGTGAAGGCTGGTTTCCCGGTTTGGGCCACAAAACCGGGGGTGCGACGTCCGGGAAAAGGACAAGCAGAGCGGAGCCGGCACGTGGCGGCAATCGGTGAGGTTGCGTCGAGGCAACGCTACCAGTTGTGCGGGCGTGGCCGTCGGATCACCACCTACCCGAGTTGGTCCAGAATAACCCTAGGGTTTAGCTGATTCGCTCTGTAATTAGTTGAGGGGTAGAGTAGGAATTAGAAATTAGGATAAGTAGAGGGAGACACCCTCCTCCCTTCCTATCTCAGTCATTTGCTCTTTGCTTCTAGGGTTTCCTGCTCTCCCAATCCCCTGCTGTAGCTAGCTGAGATCCGCAGAGAACCATAGCTCTGTGTACTGGAGATTTTGAGGAAGTGAGGCCGTAACCTCACCGTTGTAGCGTGTGGTAGCCACACGGTTGCAGATCGATGACTTGATTCGCGTTTTGATTCGTGTTCTTCGCGTTCTTCGTTTCTCCACGATTTTCCTGTCACTCGATCTCCCTCTCTACTGCGTCTTTGCGAAATCTGTTTTAATCAACTTGCTCTTTATAGTGAGGAGATCATTTCCACCAAAGGAATTCATCTAACTCCACACGAACAAGTAGATCGGGTTAATTTTGTTTTCGTGGTGCTTTTTCAGTTCATACACCTTCCCCTTCGATTTCCCGTTGATTGAGTTGATTTGAGCGGATGATTTCTTGGGGATAGTCTCCTAACTACCTCGTGATCATTCTCTCCAAGTTTGGGATCAAGGGATTTTGGGTTGAATCGTTTTGGAGAAGATTTGGGTGAAGGGCGACCAAAATCGCCCTCTCTGGGTGTTGGCGGACAGTCCGCCACCCAGGACGCGGACAGTCCGCGCGTCGGGGACGAGCAGGACCAGTAGCTCTGTTCTTCGGCTGTTTGGCTTTTGATTGACCGGCGGACAGTCCGCCGTTGGTTTTCGTGGACAGTCCAGGAACTGTCCAGGGGACTTCAGCAGCGTTACGGTTTTGCTCTTTTGGCCGGCGGACAGTCCGCTAGCTGAGCCCGGACAGTCCGCCACTGGGCAGGCAGTCCGCGACCGTACTGCCGGACAGTCCGGGATTTGGCTGTGTATTCCGGTTTTGTGCGTTTGCTCTCCCGGCTTCTTCGCTTGGTTTCGGGACTTCTCGTTTGGCCCTATAGTTGACCAAGGAACCTCTCTAGGTATCTTTGCTACTTGTTAGCTTAGGTATTTGGGAGTTTCTCGACGTAGCCGCCTATCTACGTTCGGGACTTGGTTTTCGAGGGTTGAACTTGCTCCGACACTTTTGGCGTTTGGTTCGCTATCGCTTTGTGGTGCCTCGCTGTGATCCTAGGAATCATCCACCCTCTTCCAAGGGTCGTGGGCATCACGGGTTCGGTCGTAGCTTCTTGGGGTTGATTTATGGACAATTAGCCAAAGTTTCGAGAGAAATTTTTGAGCTCCCATTCACCCCCCCCCCCTCTGGTCGCCTTGCTATTGCATTTCGGTCCTTCACCCTCGCGCGTCCCGCACACCCTCGCTAGGAGGCTTAGGCTCAACAGGTGGCGAGCAAATGCAGACCTCGTGACTGGAGGGATGTTTCCACAAGCCGAAGGTCAACCCTCGCATTCCCGCGAGGGTGAGCGCAAGCCGGGCGGCGGCGGACATATGGATGGCTAACTAGGGTTTCTGCACCATCTGCGTTTGTACAATTCTGCCCTTCTGTTGTATAGCGTAAAGGAATTATTTCTTGTACCCTTTTGTAATTCGGTCAGTGTCCCTTGGTATTCCCTATAAATACCAGGGGATGAAAAGTGTAATGGCCACGTCATTTGGGAATAGAGCTACAACACCACTGTTCCTGTTTTCCAACACCCTCGCATTTGGTTTTGACGATCGGCCACCTTCACCGCTCCCCTACGCGTGTGCGGGGGTAAGGCAAGTGTGTTTCCTACAGTTTGGCGCCGTCCGTGGGGACCGGAGTTCGTAATGGCCAGAAACAGAAGAGCATCTTCAACCAGAGACCATCGCACAACCAGAGAGGCCACGGTGATGGTTCAACCTGTGGAAGAAAATGTGGAACCCTCGGGAGAAGAAGAAGTTACTCCAAGGACAGAGGTCCCGGGCCCTCACACTCGGCTAGTATCACAGCCGCACCCGCACACCTCCGGAGATGGTGGAAGAGGAGACGAAGAGGAGTTGGGCCTCGAGGCTTTGGACAGACTTCAAGCTGAACTGCAGGAAAAGAAAAGGCGCCTAGACCAGCTTGAAAGGCACAATCGGCTGCGCGCCATCAGGCAAAAGGCGGACGAAGCAAGGGAACAACTTCGCCGAATGGAGGAGTCCCTCGCTGCAGCTGAGGCCGAAGCCGAAGGATGGAATGATAGGGAAATGCCGCCACTCCAAGAGGGGAATGAGGAGCAGGGTCAGGGCAACGCCCGTCAGCCACCACCACCCCCACCACCACCAAATTTTCGCCAACTTTACCCAGAAGAGAGAGAGCCAAACCTTCGCATCCAGCGAAGGGCCCAGCAACACCAGATGCCCTACAACCCGAGATCACCACTCTCCTAGATACTGCAAACCCAACCCTAGCCACCATGCTACAATCCCCAAAATTTACCCCGTTATGATGGGCTCTCCGACCCTCGTCAGTTCATAATGAGCTACGAAGCGGCAGTTGCAGCGGCAGGGGGAGACGAATCAACAATGGCAAAATCATTTGTAATCATTCTTTGTGACATCGCTCAGACATGGTACAGGAACCTGCGCCCCAGAACCCTGGATTCCTAGGCTAACCTCAGAGACAGGCTCTGCACAAACTTTAAGGGTATTACAGCAGCCCCATCAAACCCTATTGACCTGTTCAACTGCAAACAAGAAGAGCGCGAGCCATTACAAAATTACAGGTGAAGGTTCATCCAAATCAGAGCAAGAACTCTGGGGATGTCCGACGAGGCCGTCATCCTTGCAGCAGTCAGCGGTCTGCGTCCGGGCCCATGCTCTTCAAAGTTTGACAGAAAGCCGGCAAATACAATAGAGGAGCTTCATTAGACAATGGAAAGATACTGTAGAGCAGACATGGACTTCAGGTCAAAGTCAGACGCTCGAAGGGCACAGCAGAAACCGCAACCGAGGCCACAAACAAGAGAGAATAACCCTCGCCAAGAACCGGGTAAGATCTGCGCTATCAACAAGGCAGGTCCATTCGAAGACCACAATAGGGCCACTCAGTCTTCGGGCAACCACAATCCGCAAGGATTCCCACCCCCGCCTGATCAAAGAAACCAATAGAAGGATCCGGCCAAAATATACTGCCATTTTTGTGGCCCAGGAAAGGGGCACACAACCAAACAATGCGAGTGCTTCGCCAAAGGAAAGGAGTACCAGGAGTCCAAAAGAGCCACTTCGGCCGAAAACAGAACCATCAATCATACCAGAAAGCCAAGCTTCAACCCAACCCATCCTCAATACCAGTACACCCCTATAAACTATGGCCTACCTTCGCACCAATCTTTCTACGCACATCACCCCCACTACAATCATACCCCATATCAGCCACCCACCATTCCTCAACGCCAAAACACACCATACACCGTCACATACCCAACAACCCCTTAAACCCAAATCAACCAACAAGCGAGCAACGCTTTACCACCACCACCACCAATACCAGCACTGCCAGCCCCCCCAACCTGTCAAATCCGAAGCCCAAACCCAGAAAACCATCAACAACCCAACATCAACCTTCGGTGTAATACTTGCCATCACCGGGGGCTCCAACAAAGATCATGGTAACAAAAGGCAAAGGAAAGAGTATGCTAGAAGAGTACACCACGTAGCCGTCGAAGGACCGCACAAATTTGGGCGATGGTCTCATATCCCAATAACCTTCGATTCCTGCGACATGAAGTTAAGGGACTACCCTCACACTGACGCTATGGTGATCGAAACTAGTCTAGCAGGGTGGACAGTCACCAAAATCCTGGTCGATACAGGAAGCTCCGCAGACATTCTGTTCGCCACAACCTTCGATAGCATGAAGCTTGACAGAAACCTCCTGCAACCTGCTGGCAACCCCCTATACGGTTTCGGCGGTCAACAAGTAAGAGCTATTGGGAAAATATCTTTGCCAGTAACCTTCGGAGACCAAGTGAACTGTAGAACAGAGCACATAACCTTCGACGTGGTTGACATGTTCTATCCTTACAACGCAATATTTGGCCGAGGGGTCACCAACGCCTTCAACGCCGTCATCCATTCTGCATACCTCTGCATGAAGCTTCCTGCCCCAAAGGGGGTCGTTGCAGTATACGGAGATCAAGACATTGCAAGAGTCGCTGAAGGAACAGTAGCACCTGGGCAACGCAATGTGCACAATTTAACAAACCATCAAGTATCAAAGCTTCAAAGCGAAGCTGAAGCAATCAGTGACCAAAAAAGAGCATCACCCAAAGAAGAAACCAAACAAGTCCAACTCTTTGAGGGCAACTCCGAAAGAAAGATATTCATCTCAGCCAGCTTAGACCCCCAGTCAGAAAACAACCTCATCCGTTTCCTCAAAGAAAAATCCAAAACTTTCGCTTGGTCTGCAGAGGACCTCAAGGGGGTAAACAGAACTTTGATCGAGCATAGCCTAAACATAAAGCAAGGTTATCGCCCAGTTAAGCAAAAGCTCCACAAAATGTCAGAAGAAAGGAAAGAGGCAGCGAGGGCAGAAGTAAAAAGACTCTTGGATGCAAGGGTCATCCGCCCAGTCAAATATCCAACATGGCTCTCAAATGTGGTCCTAGTCCAGGAGAAGAACAAAAAGTGGAGAATGTGCATAGACTTCACGTGCTTAAACAAAGCTTGCCCGAAGGATGACTTTCCCCTACCAAACATAAGCACCTTGGTGGACAGAGCAGCCGGTTGCCAAATACTTTCTCTCCTCGACTGTTTTTTGGGGTACCATCAAATCTGGATGAATGAAGAAGTCGAAGAAAAAACAAGCTTCATCACACCTTCGGGCACCTATTGCTTTCGAAGAATGACAGAAGGCTTGAGAAAAGCAGGATCAACCTTCGCTCGCATGACATCCGAAGTCTTCAAAGATGAACATGCCGTCTTTGCCTACGTCGATGATTTGATCATTCAAAGCGAACAAAAAGAAAACCACATACCAGACTTGGCAAGAGTGTTCAATAACCTTCGGTCAGCCGAATTGAAACTAAACCCCGAAAAATGTGTCTTCGGGGTAAGCGAAGGAAAACAGCTAGGCTGCATCGTCTCAGCAAGGGGAATCGAAGCCAACCCCGAGAAGATTGATGCCATCATTAACATGGAACCACCGACAACCAAAAAAGCAGCTCAGCGTCTGTCAGGCTGTTTAGCAGCACTTAGCAGATTCATCTCAAGATCAGCGGAGCGAGGCTTACCTTTTTTCGAAACCTTGAGAAGCACCGCCCCATTCAATTGGGGACCTCAGCAGCGGAAAGCTTTCGAGGATTTGAAAGAATATCTCACCAACCGGACCGTCTTAACAAGCCCAAGCAAAGGGGAAAACAGCAAATCAAGGCAAGCCAGCGCAGTGCTAGTCAAAGAATTGCACGAAAACAGCAAATCAAGGCAAGCCCCAATATACTATGTATCAGAAACCCTCGAGGGTCCCAAGCGAAACTACTCAGAGCTCGAGAAGATAGCATACGCCATGGTCATGGCGTCAAGAATGCTAAAACACTATTTTCAGGCACACGAGATCCAAGTACCCTCAACATACCCCCTCGAGAACATTTTCAAGAACAATGAGGCAGTCGACAGAATAGCAAAATGGGCAGTCGAATTGAACAGCTACACCATAACCTTCGTGGGAAGAACAGCGATCAAATCACAGGCCCTAGCAGACTTCATAGCCGAATGGACTCCAGACCCTCGCAGAGACAAAGCCGAAACAGATCTGTTTTGGACAGTGTATGTCGACGAAGCCTGGGGAGCAGCTGGAGCAGGAGCCTCGGCTATCCTAGTTTCGCCATCTGGGTCGAGGCTACGATACGCAAAGAGACTAACTTCAAATCCACAAACAATTCTGCAGAATATGAAGGTGTAATACTGGCAATTTCAAGGCTTCGAGCATTATCAGTCCGAAGGGCGGTCATCAACACAGACTCCCAAGTCATCGCGGGACACATTGAGAAAAATTACAAAGCAAAAGATGTAGAGCTACAAAAGTACTTACAATATGTCCGAAGGTTAGAATCTTTCTTCCTCGGCATAACAGTAAAAGCAATACCGAGATCCGAGAACAGCGAGGCAGACAACGTGGCCAAAGCAGCAGCACAACAACTACAGTTGTCACTAGACGTCTTCTATGAAGCAGCAACACAGTCAGCCATTGAAGCCACTGACAAAATAGCGAAGCTGATCAATGCAATTCAGAGCGAAGATTGGAGAGCCCCAATCATGGCCTATATCAACGGGTTGCACGAGCCTGATTCCAAAGAAGAAGAAAACAGACTCAGCCAAAGAGCCCGAGGGTACAGAATTGTGGACAAAACTTTGTTCAAAGCCTCGGTGACCCCTCCATGGCTAAAATGCGTGTCACAGGACCAAGGAAAGGACTTACTCAAACTCATTCACGAAGGTATCTGTGGCTCCCATAACGGCCCAAGGGCGCTAGTTGGAAAAGCTTACCGCCCAGGCTTCTTTTGGCCTACAGCATTACGAGATGCAGAGGATATTGTCAAGCACTGCGATGGATGCCAACTAACAGTAAAAACGCAAAACGCCCCAGGTGCCCCAACAACTCTGATATGCCCAACATGGCCCCTGCAAAGATGGGCAATGGACCTCGTCGGTCCACTACCAACAGCTCCAGGAAACCTTCGCTACACAGTGGTAGCTGTGGAATACTTCACGAAGTGGATTGAAACTAGACCGTTGGCTTCCATCACCTATCTAGCCGTGAAAAGGTTTTTCTGGCAGCAAATAGTTTGTCGATTCGGAGTTCCCAAACACCTAACCGTCGACAATGGCACTCAGTTTGACAACGAAGTCTTCAAGGAATTCTGCGCTCAAATTGGAACAATCTTGTGCTTTGCCTCAGTTCGGCACGCTCAATCCAACGGCCTAGTTGAAAGAGCTAATGCAACAATTTTGCAAGCCATATCCAAAAAACTTCAAGGCAGGCCCAAGGGAAAGTGGGCGGAAGAGCTAACCTCGGTCACCTGGTCCCATAACACTTCGGAATGCAGAGCTACCAAATTCACACCTTTTAGGCTCCTATTTGGGGAAGAAGCTGTGTTACCAGAAGAATTGAAATATGGCTCTCTCAGAACAACCCTCAAATCAAATGAACAAAACCAGCTGCTTGATAAAGATTTGCTCGAGGAAACGAGATGCAACGCAGTGCACAACCTTCGCAAGTATCAAGAAGAAACCAAAAAATGGAGAGACAAAAAGGTAAGAATCAAAGATTTGAAGAAGGGTGACCTCATCCTCATTCGGAAACAAAACGCCAACATGGCAGGAAAATTTCAGCCAAAATGGACGGGTCCATACCTGATAGTAGAATGCAATCGTCCTGGGTCCTATCACCTCTCTAATAGCGAAGGAACCCGCCTGCCTCACACCTGAAATGTTGACGACCTTCGCAAATACTATCCATAACGGAGCCTTAGAGAGCTCTCGCAACATGTAATTTGTCTTTTCTCTCTTGTCTGTTTCAGTACCATGCTTGTAAGAAAAACAAAGGAGCTGCACTCTTTTTCCTTACGAAGGGGCGTAAGGTTTTTTAACGAGGTAGCATCCAAATCCTTAATACAAGCAACAACCCCCGAAAAAGCAAAACTCCAAATTGTTTCTTTTTAAACATCGAAAAAAGCAACTCTTCATCAAGAGCGCTTATAATCGATGAGAACCCCCGAAGATTGCTTCGAAACACAAATTTTTTCAAAGCAAACTTGCGCAAAGCAAACTTCACCTCGACCTAAGACAAGGGGAGGCACGAAGTCCAAAAAAGTCGAGCACCCTCGCAAAAAACGCCAGGGGCTCGCAAAGCAAACTTCACCTTCACCTAAGACAAGGGGAGGCGCGAAGTCCAAAAAAGTCGAGCACCCTCGCAAAAACACGCCAGGGGCTCGCAAAGCAAACTTCACCTCCACCTAAGACAAGGGGAGGCGCGAAGTCCAAAAAAGTCGAGCACCCTCGCAAAAGACGCCAGGGGCTCGCAAAGCAAACTTCACCTCCACCTAAGACAAGGGGAGGCGTGAAGTCCAAAAAAGCCGAGCACCCTCACAAAACACGCCAGGGGCTCGCAAAGCAAACTTCACCTCCAACTCAGACAATGGGCGGCGTGAAGTCTAAAAAAGTCGAGCACACTCGCAAGACACGCCAGGGGCTCGAAAAGCGAATTTAATCTCGACCTAAGACAAGGGGAGGCGTAAAATCTAAAAAAGTCGAACAACCTCGCAAGACACGCCGGGAGCTCAAAAGGCAAACATTACCTCCACTTTTCACTACGAGAGGATCGTAATAGCACGCCCGTGACCGAGCCTCGCTAAAAAGAAAAGGGGGCGTCGCTGTTTTACCAAACATCTCTCTTAAACGAAAAGCGAGCCTCGCTAAAAAGAAAAGGGGCGTCGCTGTTTTACCAAACATCTCTCTTAAACGAAAACCGAGCCTCGCTAAAAAGAAAAGGGGGCGTCACTATTTTACCAAATATCTCTCTTAAACGAAAAGCGAGCCTCGCTAAAAAGAAAAGGGGGCGTCGCTGTTTTACCAAACATCTCTCTAAAAAGAAAAGCGACCCTCGCTAAAAAGAAAAGGGGGCGTCACTGTTTTACTAAACATCTCTCTTAAAGCGAAAAGCGAGCCTTGCTAAAAATAAAATGTGGGCGTCACTGTTTTTCTAAACAGCTCACACAAACAATAATATTACATAAACAACAAACGAGCCTTGCCAAATGACAGCGAGGGTCAAATGCCTTCTTTCGTCAAATTACAAAAATGAGCCGCATCTGTACAAAACAATCTTACAACTTTTTTGCTTAAGTACAAATCAACCGCTGCATGTTACACACTCACTAGAAAGTATAAAATTACAAGGAACCATCACCATTCTCAATCAACATTAAATCATCAAAACCCTCGCAACCCTCCTCAAAACTCATTTCCACCGGAACTACGGGTCCCCACAACAAAGGAGCCGCAGGAACAATTGGCAGTTCCCCGAGCAAAACCCTCGCCCTATACATATATCTCCGATCCATATCACTAATTTCCGAAGGCTCCTCCTTCGGAATTACAAGTGAACCGTCTCCACCCAGCTCAAGGTTGCTATGACCAAACAGAAAATCCAAAGCTGCTCTCTCATCGATATCATCATCAACAACAGGTTGCGCGGAAGAAGAAGAACCAAACAAAAAGCATGTAGCTTGCCAATCAGTATAATCTGCCTCGTGCCAAAAATGGCTCGATCGACTGTTCTTCAAGTCGTACCTTTGCACTTTAGACCACCAAAAACGTTCAAAAGACAGTGAAGGATGTTTAAGTTTAGCACGAGCCCAGGATTCACCAGTTATAAAAGTGTCTTGGTAATTTAACGTTAGAGGTGTCACATCAAACACCTCTAGCACGGTTCCATCAGGAACCTGCATTTTCAAACAGTCAAGAAAACACTAAGTCTTTAAAACATCATCTACGTCAACCAAAATGTTACAAATGTCCAAGTTTCAAACTATCCCCAAGTTCTCACACCTGCTCGACATCTGCACGTCCCTCCGCATCAACCTCGCCAGTTGCAGCCTCTACAGCTTCGCCAGATGCAGCAGCCTCCACCGTAGTTTGGTCAGCGCCAGACGCTTCGGCCGCAGTTTTTTCCTCCACACCAGCCTCTGTAGTGGCGGGGTCCGTTTCGGTCATGGGACTTTCTCCAGCTGGTGGAACCTCCGCAGACCTTTGCTCTGGTACATCATGGGAGCACCCAGGTACATCTTCATTCAACGATGGCGAGGGTAATGCCTCCTTTCGGGCCTACAAAGAAAATACATTTAAAATATTCAAATAAAACTTAAGCAAAATAAATAATAAACCAAAAACAAAATAAACTAATAATTCAAGCTACCTGACGAGTAGCTTCGGTGGCCTCCTCGCTAGGACTCGCCCTCCGCCAGCTATCAAAACCTTCGGAGCAAACGCATCGCGCAGTTGTGAACCTCTGCATCGTTTATCTTCATAGACCGCACCTCATCAACTGTTGGAAATACATGGCTCGGCCTCTTCACCTTGCAAAGATGATCACAGTCAGCTTGGCGAAGAGTGCCCGTCATGGCCAAAGCTCCGGCATAGCCCCCAAAGTCAGCTGCGTTACCAACCAATGAGCTGAAAACGTCAAGCTCATTAGTCAGCCAACCTTCGAAGGCCTCGGCATTATCAGCAGATAGTGGCTCCCCAGCAGAGCCGCCGGCTTCAGTCAAGCAGACGTCAACCTTGTCTTTAATCTTCACCATGCTCTTCTGCCATGCCTCTGACCGAGAAGCCAGTTCCGAGATCAGCTCATTTATGCGACCCCTTGCAGAGGCCAAATCTTTGTCCTTATCACGACAAGCTGTCAACATTTCAGCATTACGATTTGCGAGCTCCTGCGCTTCCTCTCGGTTTTTCTTAACCTTCTCAAAAGCTCCTTTAAGCTCAATTTCTTTGTTCTCCAAACTTCGCCGGAGGTCTTTATTTTCTTTCTCAACCTCGGCCAACCGGTTCCTTAAAAAATCATCGTTTAAACCAGCCCTTCGGCGCGCAGAGTGACTGAGAAGCATCAGCTCAGCCAACTTAACGTCAATATCATCGTGAAGCTCGTCCAATGGTTGGTTGACTAATCGAAGCTCGGCTTGCGGCACACAAACTCGACCAAACACACGTCCAAGAAAACGCCTTTCCTCCGGAGCGCATTGCAAAAGGCACTCTCGAAGGTCTGGACTCGTGAAAAGCTCTGTCGCCAGATCCAAAACTCCAACCTTCTTGGCAAAGTAAGGAAGGTTGGACCGGCTAGCTTCGCCATATGGCCTCTTACCAGGGTTTCTTTCCGATTCTAGCTCACCCCTCACCTCAAAACCGTCAACCCAGATGTGCGACCCTGTGAACTCGGGCACTAACCCTCGCTCGGGGCTCTCAGGCTCGAGGTCCCGCAGCATCTCATCAATGCTACGGGCAGCTTTAACGTCAGCGCTCGATGAGACAATCGCTTTCCCACGGTCATCACCAATGGACATTTCTTCGTCTGAGTCGCCCTCGTTGCCGGAGGTGTCACTAGCTTCATCAGATGAATCATCCTCAGTGTCGGCCTCTTTCTCCTCCTCCTTTTCATCATCATCGGAGGAACCTTCGTCATTAGATATCTGGATCAAAGCTCTAATCCCGCCGACGCATGGTACACGCCCCCCGACCTTAGCAACACCTCGGCCACCCATCACCGATATAATGGCCGAGGAAGAGGAAGTGCCGGCAGCGCCCGATGCCGTGGCAACATTCGTCGCCAGTGTTTTGGTTCGACCGCCAGCGCTGCCGCGGCCATGACCACAACCCCTCTTCGGTCGTGAGACAACCCCCTTCTCCTCCGCGGACGTGCGCTTTCTCTTTTTCGGCGCATCCTCGCTCGAAGGTGCAGGCCAATCAGGATACGAAATCCCAAACATATCAAACAGTCTGTTAACTTGACCTCCGCTACCCACCGAGCTGTGGATAGCCTTAACCTCTAGTTGACGGACTAGGATGTCAGAGATATCATCTATCGATGATTACTCCGACTAATCCAGGACGGCTTTAGAGATCCGAAGACTTGTAACGAAGTGTACTTGGATTACGACTCTAGTTTGTAACTTAGCCGAGTTGTAAAAGGAAGTCCTGTAATTAGAATAGGACTCCAATATTGTAACCGGCTAGGACTCGGTCTGCGCTAAGGTTCACCCGGACATATAAGGGGAACCGAGCGCAGGCTCTAGATCATCGAATATTGAGTCATAACAATACACAAGGCACACACCGCACTGGATGCAAGGTATTACGCTATTTAGCGGCCTGAACCAGTATAAATCGTTGTCCCTGTGTACTCGCCGAGTCCTACGAACGCCCATCCCCACCGAACAAATCGTCTGAGATTACTCAAGACGAGTTGCCGGTCAACAAACACCGACAGCTGGCCCGCCAGGTAGGGGCTTTCGGCGATTCGACGACCAAGAGCCCGGCGAACCACGACAACATGTTCTCGGCGGGATCAATTTTCGTTTTTGGCTCATGGACTTGCATTGTGGATGATCAAGGAAAGCTGCACAGACGGCTCGCCGTGGAATCAGAACCACAAGCCATGCCAAAGATGGAACACCTTGCTCAGAACCTAGCAAATCTGACAATCCAAGACCCGCAAGATCCTGGGGACCATACAAAGGCATCCGACTCATACTCCAACTCGAATCCTGAAGAAAAGGACCCGGACACCTGCTATGGCTTCACCTTCGGGCTACGGAACGCTGCTGAAAATTTCCATAACCTGATTGGTGCAAAATCCAAAGAGTATCAACAGATACCTTTGACGGGAGCTCAACAGGGACTCGTTTTCAGCTCTACCAAGGAGGGTGACATTGTCCATTGGCCAATTCAGCCTGCCCCGACTAGACTGGTTGGCACAATTGACCAGCAACATCCATACCAGCACGGACATCAGCTCCCTTTTGAGGAACACGACTCCACAACGGAACTAATCTCCAACACTTCTACTTTGGAATCAGTAACACCGGGATCATCAAACCAGGGCTACACTCGTGAAGTCTTCATGGCGGGGCATCAGTCATCCCTACGACCACCAACCCCACCAGATGTCTTTCAAGACGATGAAACTCTGAGTATGATTTCAAACAATGATCCGGAAGGACCCGGGGAAACTGAGTCCTTGAAGGCTGAAAGAATCCAAAGGAATCAAGCTAAGGAAGCCCGCAGAAGGCGAGCAACTCACCGCAAGGAAGCTGTAGATCGCTACAATGCACGACTAGAAGAATACAACACCCGGAGGCGTCTGGAAGCGGAGGCTGAGCGTCAAGCTCGCACTGAAGAGAATTACTCCCAGGATGATCTTAACAGATGACGCTCTGATTGTTCTCGCAACCTTGAACCAGAGTTCATGAGGGTCGTCGGCCATAAAGTCTTCCAGACTCCCTATCAAAACATACTAGCTCTACCTACGGAGATGGGAGCCAAGACCAACCGCACCCCTGATGAAGAGCGACGACTGGTCATGCTTCAGACTACCGCACTCCAACTCCGAGGGCAGAATCTTGAATCCCTAGCTGACGAGCAAGCTTCATCTCACCCAAGCCAGATGCTGCCGGTTCAAGAACGACTCGGTCGTATCCCAGCAAGGAGCCGTCTAGGCCACCGAGTACCCAACCAAGCTGAGGGAGGAGCCGAATCTTCATACAGAGGAGTCACAGTTGCAGCATTTGATGCAGTTGATTGCTTCCCCTACTTTTCCCAAAGGCTTCGAGCGGTTTCATTCCGGCGAAAATTCAAACCCGGGAATTATTCAAAGTACGACGGGAAGATAGAACCTAAACGGTGGCTCAGGCTGTATGCTCAAGCAGTCGAGCTAGCGGGTGGAAGCAATGACGTCAAAGCACTCTACCTCCCAATGGCTCTAGAGACAATGCCGCTTGCTTGGTTTGACAGGCTTAAACCCAAGTCCATCGACTCCTGGGAACAACTACATCGTATCTTCGTTGAAAACTTTGCTGGTGTCCCAGAGAGATCAGACCCCCGGACTAAGCTCAGAACCTGCAAGCAACAGAAAAATGAATCAATGCGGGAGTACTATAGGCGATTCTCAGAAATCCGATCTACAGTATCCGACATTAGAGACAGAGAAGTAATTGACCTTTTTGGCAACAGTATTTGCGAAAGGTACAATTACAAAGATTTCATCAAGCAGGACCCGACCACCGCTGACGAGTTCCATCGGGCTGTAAACTCCATGATGGCGACAGAGGAACGCACACAGGAACGCTTCCCCGATAGAAACACGCAAGGTGATTGAGGAAACAACCTGAGAGGCAACCAGGCACCACAGCAAAATACCCGAAAAAGGGCAGGAGATAATACTGTTTCTGCCATGGAGCCTCAGAAGAAGGGAAACAAGCCATTCACCTTTGATGGCTTACTCGACGGACCCTGCCCCTTCCATCCGAAAGGTGGACATCAAGCAAGGCACTGCCGACAGCTCAAGGAGCGAGGCTTGAACTCCGACTTCAACAAGAACAAGAAAGACAAAGGCAAGAAGACAGCTGAGGATCCTCAACAGGACGCCGGTGGCTTTCAGCACCCCAAAGGAACTATTAATGTCATCTTTGGTGGAGTAACTGCCAGCGACAACAAGAGGCTTCAGAAGCTTTCCCTGCGAGAGATCATGTCCACCGAACCAGCGACACCCAAATACCTCGACTGGTCCGAACATCCGATTAATTTCTCCAGAGCAGATCAATGGACCAATGTTTCCAATGCAGGCCATTACCCGCTAGTTTTGGACCCCACGGTTGCTGAATATACACTTGGGAGGGTACTCATCGATGGCGGAGCAGGACTCAATGTTATCTTTGCAAGCACCCTATGAAAGATGAATCTAGATCTCGCAACCCAGCTCACACCATCAACCGCTCCTTTCTACGGCATAGTACCCGGAAAAGTGGTTGTGCCACTCGGAAGGATTATACTACCCGTCACTTTTGGAACTCCGATCAATTATAGAACGGAGTACATCAGTTTTGAGGTAGCCGACTTCGAATCATCGTATCACGCCATATTCGGGCGACCTGCTATTGCCAAGTTTATGGCAGTACCCCACTACCGGTACCTCTTATTGAAGATGTCGGGTCCCAAAGGAATCTTAACCTTCAGAGGCGACTTGAAGCGGTCATTTGATTGCGACACAGAGGCTGTCCAAATCACTGAAAAAGCTCAACTCACCCTGGAAGTACAAGATCTCTCTCAGATGGTGCTTAATACCAAGCCTGGAGATTCAGAAATCCCAAACAAGAAGGCGGGTACTATTCAACCATCAGCAGAAGTCTCCACAAAAGCCATTGACCTGGAAACCGGTGATCCTTCTAAGACAGCGGTTATCAGTGCTCACCTATCTGAAGAATAGGAACTCGCGCTCACCAAGTTCCTTAGAGCAAACAAAGACATATTTGCTTGGAAACCAGCAGACATGCCTGGGGTCCCAAGGAACTTGGCTGAGCACAGATTAGAGTTAAAGGAAGGCTCTAGACCTATCAAGCAAAGATTACGACGATTTTCACCAGAGAAGAAAGAGGCAATCAAGAAAGAAATAGCCAAGCTACTCGCGACCGGATTCATCAGAGAAATCCTCCACCCCGAGTGGTTAGCTAACCCAGTGCTAGTCAAGAAGAAGAACTCTGCTGAGTGGCGCATGTGTGTCGACTACACAGACCTCAACAGGCATTGTCCAAAGGATCCCTTCGGATTACCAAGGATAGACCAAATAGTTGATGCCACCGCAGGCTTCGCCATACTCTCTTTTCTGGATTGCTACTCCGGGTACCATCAGATTGCCCTCTGTTGGGAGCACACTTGCCGAGCCCCCGCGCTTGTGCAGGGGAGGGGCGAAGGTGGCCAAGCGTCGGAGGCGGTAGCGAAGGTAAGGCGGAAGTGGAAAGATGCTCAATTCCCCAAAGGGTCGTCCCCTTACACTGTTCATCCCCTTGGTATTTATAGGGAATACCAAGGGGCACGGGCCAAATTACAAAAGGGTATAGGGAAGATTCCTCACCTCCATGCAGGGAGGAAGGGCAAAAGTGTAAATACACAGCAGAAGCGGAAACCCTAATCGGCCATCCTCTAATGCGCCGCCACCTGGTTCTTGTTCACCTTCGGGTGAGAGGTGCAGAGGTTCTGACCTTCGGCCGTGCTCGCCCTTGGGCCCGCACCCCTTCGCCGTCTGCCGGGCCTCCGGCTATACTCGCCTTCGGGGGAGAAGACCGAAGATTTGACCTTCGGCCGTGCTCGCCAGACCTTCGGCTTCGCTTGCCTTCGGGACAGCGCACACTCGCCGCTTGCTTGAACCTTCGCTCCAAGCGAAGGTGGCGTTGTGAGCCAGCGAGGGTTGCTGGCAGTGCGACTGTCGACTTCGACCTGCACGGAATGCAACAAAGCAACGAGGGTCGGACCCATGTCCGGTGGTCAGGGTACTGATCCGAAGAATAGAGGGACTTCGCAAGGACACATAGATTGCGCGAGGGTTGTTTCCTTGGACACCAGCTTGGGCGTCGCTTCTGCCGAGGGTTCCTTCCCCCAACAGTAGCCCCTCGTTGTCTTGGATCTAAAAAACCGTGTTTAGGCCCAAGCAACGTCTTTCAATGGGGACAGTAAATGGGACCCTCGACAGCGACGCCCGCGACTGCTTTGGGCTGGGCCATTGTAGTGTTGTATGTACTGTTGAAGCCCGTTTCGTTTTTGGCGCCGCATTTTTCGATTGCTGTGCCGATTTTGTCGGGTGTGCGGGTTCGTTTCTTGGCCTATAAATAGAGAGGGTTGGTGAAAGGGTTGGATTGTGCTTTCCTCTGCTATAGTTGTCCTGCTGTCGCGATTTGCTTTGTAGCGAAGGTTTGTTTTAGCTTGTGCGCGAGGGTAGAGGCGGGTGCTTGCTGTTTGATAGCTTTGGTAGCCGAAGGGATGGCTAGATTGAAGCAGACTGCTCGGGCTGATTCTCCTGCTGTCGCGGATGAAGGTATTACCTTCGAGTTTGGTCCGAGCCAGGTTTGTGCCAGTGAGATTGCATCATATGTGAGGTGGGGCTGGATTGAGGAGGGCAAGGCGAGGACCAGTGTTGGGGAGACAGTGCCGAAATCGGATGCGGATGAAGTTGTAGTGTTTGAGGAGTTCCTTTCGACTGGTCTTCGCTTTCCAGCTGATTCCTTCGTGACTTCGGTCCTGCGAAGGTTCAATTTGCGCTTCCATCAGCTTACGCCTTCTTGCTTCACAAAGATGTCAGTTTATGTCTAGGCCTGCAGATCTCAGGGGATTGTCCCCCATGTCGAGGGTTTTGTCCGCACTCATCGCGTTCATATGCAGCCTCGCAAGATTACGGACAGCGAGGGCAAGAGCAGCCTTGGACAGTTCGCGGTGTACACTTTCTGCCATCGTGCCGGCGCGGAGCTGCCGGTGCAGGCGCAGAAGAACAAGTGGAGTAGCGGGTGGCAGGAGTTTTGGTTCTATTACAAGCTCAGTGATAGCTCCGAGCTTTGCGGTGAGCTTCCGGTGCTTGGAGATCTGAGCGCCGAAGCTAAGATGAGCGTCGAGGCTCATGCTGCTGTTGATTGCCTGAGGGTTGTTGCGCGTTCTCAGTGTGCGTGTGATTTGGTGGAGGAATATTGTTGTGCCAAGATTTGGCCTCTTGGCCGGAGGCGGACGTGGTTTACGGCGGAGAGTGACCCCAGGTACGAGGGTAGGGGCTTGAAAAGGCCGAGTTTGGATCTGGAGAAGGTTTGGGAGAAAACTCTTAAGAAATTTCCAAGGCGCGAGGATGGGAACGAAACTATCTATAAGCGGGTTCAGCAGTGGGCAGAGGAGCTTGTTGGGAAGCTATCCACGTTGGAGGTCAAGGCTATCCACAGCTCTGTTGGTAGCGAAGGTCGGGTAAATAGGATGTTTGACATTCTTGGCATTCGTTATGCTAATTGGCCTGCTCCGTCGAGTGATGACGCGCCGAAGAAGAGGAAGCGTAAAGCTTCGGAAGAAAAAGAGATCGTCTCTCGGCCAAAGAGGGGCCGTGGTCGAGGCCGTGGCAGAGCTAGTGGCTGAGCGAAGGTGCTTGCGACGGAGTTCGCTGCTGGCTCTGGTGCTGCAGGTACTTCCTCCTCCTCAGCCGTAGCCCCAAGCGGCCGAGGTGCCGGAACAGTTGGGGGACGCGTGCCTCGCGTTGGAGGGATTAGCGCCTTGATTCAGATTTCGGGCGACGAGGATGAATCTGATGATGATGAGGTGGAGGAGAAGGACGGAAAGGAGGGGGAGACGGACGAGGGTTCGTCCGATGAAAGCAGCGAGAGTTCTAGTGAAGGACATGACACGGAAGAGGCGGTGTCCATTGGAGGCGGAGCCTCGCCGGGTGCTGGAACGAGGGTTGCCCAGAGCTCGGTTGATATCGCTCAAGATATTGAGCCAGGTAGCCCTCGACGAGGGCTGATTCCCAGCTTTGCGGGCTCGCACCTTTGGGTGGAGGGGTTTGAGTTTGATGGGGAACTTGACTCCGCGTGAGTCCGGGGGAAGAGACCGTTTGGCGAGGCGAGTCGGTCGAGCCTCCCGGAATATGCTAAAAAGCTTGGGATTTCTGATCCGGCAACTGAGCTGTTCACTAGTCCGGACCTTCGGGATTGCCACTTGCAGTGTAGCCCGGAGGAAAGGCGTTTTCTAGGCCGAATCTTCGGCCGGATTTGTGTGCCGGAGGCAGAGGTTCTACTTGCGGACCAAGCAGTTGGTGACACCTTCAACGACGTTGACGTCAAGTTGGCGGAGCTAATGCTCTTGAACCGCTCAGCGAGGCGGAAGGTTGGCTCCGACATGGAATTTATGAGAAACCATATTACTGATCTTGAGAAGGAGAATAGCAGACTGGCTCGGAGCCTAGAGAATAAAGAAATTGAACTGAAGAATGCTTCGGAGATGGCCGCGAAGACTCGAGAGGAGGCCGTTGAACTGGCGAAGCGTAATGCTGATCTGATTGCCGCGGGAGAGGAGAAAGACAAGGCTTTGGCCGAGGCCGAGGGTCGGCTAGGGGATTTGAACAAATCTTGGCGGGCGAGTATGAAGAATGTTAAACGTAAACTTGATCGTTGTCTGACCGAGGCTGGAGGCTCTGCCGGAGAGCCATTGCCTGCAGCTGACGCGAAGGCCTTCGAGGGTTGGTTGGGTAACGAGCTTGATGTGTTAGCTCGTTAGTTTCCAATGCAGCCGATTTTGGTTGCTACGCCGGGGCCTTGGCAATGGCGAGCACGCTTCGTCTGGCGGATTGTGATCATCTTCGCAAGATCAAAAGGCCGAACCATGCCTTTCCGTCGGTTGATGAAGTTCGTCGGATGAAGGTTGGTGACGCAGAAGTTCGGAACTGTGCGATGCGTTTGCTTCGCAAGTTTTGGATCTCCGGAGGTGGCCGAGCTCTCGCCTTCGAAGAAGCTGCCGAGGCTACACGTCAGGTTCGCATCCTTTTTAAGATTTTTGTTTTTGTTGGTTTGTTTTAGAGGGGTTGTTGTTGATTTTGGCGAGGTTTGTCTTTTGTTTTGCTTATAGGCTCGACAAGATGCGATGCCCTCGCCGCCCACGGAAACTGCAGCGAGGGGTGGCTCCGAAACCGTCCCTGAGCCAAGTTGTGCGGGGGTTACGCTCGCCGAGATTGAGGCGTTGACCGGGGACGTGCCGATCACTGAAGGAAACGCGGCGCAGGCAACGGCGATGGAAGAGGAGCCTGCTACAAATGTCGAGGCTACTGTGGAGGAGTCCACGGCGGAGGAGACGTCAGCTGGGACCTCGACTATCGCCGTTGGCGAGGATTCGGAGACTATCCGAGGGGAAGCTGGTCAGGTGTGATCCCTAGGATTGTTGTGGCGAGGTGGCCGTTTTGTAGATACTGTGGTTGTAGAGACTTGATGAAGCTGAAACAACTTTTGTATTTTTGTGAAACGTGCATGTTCCTGATGGAACCATGCTAAAAGTGTTGGACATCACTCCGCTGATGTTAAATTACCAAGATGTCTTTATAACTGGTGAATCGTGGGCTCGCGCTAGGTTTAAACATCCTTCGCTGTCCTTTGAACGTTTTTGGTGGTCAAAGGTGCGAAGGTATGATTTAAAGAATGGTAGGTCGGATCGTTTTTGGCGCGAGGCAGACTATACTGATCGTCAAGCCGACCGCTATTTGTTTGGATCTTCTTCGGTTCCGCAAGCTAGCGGAGATGATGATATTGACGAGAACACAGCTTTGGAATATTTATTCGGGCAAAGGGAGCTTGGTGTTGGTTCGGATGGGGCGCTTTTGATTCCGAAGGAAGAACCTTTGGAAGTTATTGAGACGAGGCATAGATACATGTATAGGGCGAGGGTTTTATCCGGGGAGCTGCCGATTGTCCCTGCAGCTCCTTTGTTGTGGGGACCCCTGGTTCCAGTAGAGGGGGGGGTTTGAGGATGCCGAAGGTTTCGGTGATTTGATGTTGATTGAGGGGAGCGATGGTTCCTTGTAAAGAATTTTTTATTTTTCGGATATGTTTGTTGTTGTAACGTTACTTTGTAACAGTATGAGAAAGGTGTATGGGTTGTGTGCCATGTTTGCTGCGCTATTTAATGTTTCTTATATTGTTTAATAGCGAGGCCCCGTTTTACTTTTAACGAGGCTCGCGCACTGTTCATGTGAGCTTGTTTGGAAAAAACAACGACGCCCCCTTTTTCCTTTAGCGGGGCTCACGCATTTGCTCTCGTGAGCTTGTTTTGAAAAAACAGCGACGCCCCCTTTTTCTTTAGCGAGGCTCGCGCATTTGCTCTCGTGAGCTTGTTTTGAAAAAATAGCGACGCCCCCTTTTTCTTTTGCGAGGCTCGCGCATTTGCTCTCGTGAGCTTGTTTTGAAAAAACAGCGATGTCCCCTTTTTCTTTTAGCGAGGCTCGCGCATTTGCTCTCGTGAGCTTGTTTGGAAAAAACAGCGACACCCCCTTTTTCCTTTAGCGGGGCTCACGAATTTGCTCTCGTGAGCTTGTTTTGAAAAAACAGCGACGCCCCCTTTTTCTTTAGCGAGGCTCGCGCATTTTGCTCTCGTGAGCTTGTTTTGAAAAAACAGCGACGCCCCCTTTTTCTTTAGCGAGGCTCGCGCATTTTTCTCTCGTGAGCTTGTTTTGAAAAAACAGCGACGCCCCCTTTTTCTTCTAGCGAGGCTCGCGCATTTTGCTCTCGTGAGCTTGTTTTGAAAAAACAGCGATGCCCCCTTTTTCTTTAGCGAGGCTCGCGCAATGCTTTTTAACACGCTGATTTGGAGAGGACAGCGACCCGTACGTCTGTAGTCATTCTTTCGAGGGTGCTACATTGGTCGGGCGAGGCGGGAGAAAGTGCACCCGCCCGGGGCCTGACTTGGAGGTCTCGGGTGAGACGGAGAATGCGCGCCCGCCTGAGGCCTGACTTGGAGGGCTCGGGCGAGACGGAGAATGCACGCCCGCCTGAGGCCTGACTTTGCTTGTGCGAGCGTGCTCGACTTTTTGGACTTCGCGCCTCCCCTTATTTTAGGCGGAGGTGAAGTTTGCTTTTTTGCGAGCCCCTGTCGTTTGTGCCAGGGTGCTCGACTTTTTGGGACTTCGTGCCTCCCCTTATCTTAGGCGGAGGTGAAGTTTGCTTTTTTGCGAGCCCCTGTCGTTTGTGCCAGGGTGCTCGACTTTTTGGGACTTCACGTCTCCCCTTATCTTAGGCGGAGGTGAAGTTTGCTTTTTGCGAGCCCCTGTCGTTTGTGCCAGGGTGCTCGACTTTTTGGGACTTCGCGCCTCCCCTTATCTTAGGCGGAGGTGAAGTTTGCTTTTTGCGAGCCCCTGTCGTTTGTGCCAGGGTGCTCGACTTTTTGGGACTTCGCACCTCCCCTTATCTTAGGCGGAGGTGAAGTTTGCTTTGAAAAGAAAAGTAATGTTTTTCGAAGCAATCTTAGCAGGTTTTCATCGAATGTAGCGCTTTTGAAAGAGACCCGCTTTTTCGATGTTTTGGAGATTTTACTTTTTTGGGGGTTCTAACCTATATTAATGCTTTGGATACTGCCTCGTTAAAAAACCTTACGCCCCTTCGTAAGGAAAAAGAGTGCAGCTCCTGTTTTTGTTAAGTACATGAATGTAGATAACGTAAGATGCGACAAAGATTACATATCGCGAGGGCTCGCTAAGGCTCCGCTATGGGTAGAATTTGCGAAGGTCGTCAATGTTCCAGGTGTGTGGTAGGATATTGCCTTCGCTGTCGGAGAGATGGAAAGAGCGTGGACGATTGTATTCTGCGATCAGGAACGGGTCTGTCCACTTAGGCTGAAACTTTCCGGCCATGTTGGCGTTTTGTTTACGGATGAGGACGAGGTCACCCTTCTGCAAGTTTTTGATTCTGACCTTTTTATCTCTCCATTTTTTGGTCTCTTCCTAATACTTGCGAAGGTTGTGCACTGCGCTGCATCTTGTTTCTTCTAGTAAGTCTTTGTCAATCAGGTTAGCTGGCTCATCATTTGCGAGGGTTGTTCTTGGTGAAACGTATTTTAGCTCCTCTGGTAGCACGGCGTCTTCGCCGAACAGAAGTTTGAAGGGTGTGAATTTGGTTGCTCGGCATTCGGAGGTATTGTGAGACCAGGTGACTGAAGTTAGCTCGTCTGCCCATTTGCCTTTGGGTCTGCCTTGCAACTTTTTGGATATGGATTGGAAGATTGTTGCGTTGGCTCTTTCAACTAGGCCATTGGATTGCGGGTGTCGGACTGAGGCGAAGCATAGAATTGTTCCGATTTGTGCGCAGAATTCTTTGAAAACCTCGCTGTCAAACTGGGTGCCATTGTCGACGGTTAGATGTTGGGGAACTCTGAAACGACAAACTATTTGCTGCCAACAAAACTTTTTTACTGCGAGGGAGGTTATGGAGGACAGCGGTCTTGTTTCAGTCCATTTTGTGAAATACTCCACTGCTACCACCGCATAGCGAAGGTTCCCTGGAGCCGTCGGTAGTGGACCCACGAGATCCATTGCCCACCTTTGCAGAGGCCGAGTTGGGCATATGAGGGTTGTGAGAGCCCCTGGGGTGTTCTGGTTTTTTGCTGTCGGTTGACAACCCTCGCACTGCTTGACGATGGTTTCAGCATCTCTCAGCGCAGTTGGCCAGTAGAAACCTTGCCGGAAAGCTTTTCCTACTAGTGCCCTCGGGCCATTATGTGAACCACATATACCTTCGTGGATGAGTTTGAGAATGTCATTACCTTCGGACTGTGACACGCACTTGAGCCAAGGTGAGGTTACCGAAGCTTTGAATAGGGTGTTATCCACAATCTTGTACCCTTGCGCTCTTTGTTTTAGTCTGTTCTCTTCTTCTTTAGAGCTGGGTTCATGGAGTCCTTTGATGTAGGCCATGATGGGTGCTCTCCAATCCTCGCACTGTATTGCGCTGATCAGCTTGATGCTGACTTCGGGAGCTTCGAAGGCTGATCGAGTCGTAACCTCGTAGAACACATCCGGTGGAAGCTGTAGCTGCTGTGCGGCTGCTTTGGCTAAGCAATCAGCCTCGCTATTTTCGGTTCTTGATATTGCTTTTACAGTTATGCCGAGGAAGAAGGATTCTAACCTTCGGACATATTGAAAATATTTTTGGAGCTCTGGATCTTTTGCTTTGTAGTTCTTTTCAATGTGCCCCGCAATGACTTGAGAGTCTGTGTTGATGAGTGCCCTTCGGACTGATAACAATCGCAGCCTTGAGAGTGCCAGAATGACAGCTTCGTACTCTGCAGAGTTGTTTGTGCACTTGAAGTCAAGCCTTCTTGCGTATCTCAGCTTCGACCCGGAGGGCAAGATTAGAACGGCCGAGGCACCGGCTCCAGTTGCACCCTAGGCCCCGTCGACGTAAACGATCCAAAACTGGTCGTGCTGCAGCTCACCGGGGCGAGGGTCGGGTGTCCATTCTGCTATGAAATCAGCCAGCACTTGTGATTTGACTGCTGTTCTGCCAACGAAGGTTACGGCATAACTGTTAAGCTCGACTGCCCATTTTGCTATTCTTCCAACTGCTTCGTTGTTTTTGAAAATGTTCTCGAGGGGGTACGACGAAGGTACATGGATCTCGTGCGCCTGGAAATAGTGCTTGAGCTTTCTTGATGCCATAACGACGGCGTATGCTATTTTCTCAAGCTCTGAATAGTTTCTCTTTGGGCCTTCGAGGGTTTCTGAAACATAGTAGATTGGGGCTTGTCTGGTCTTGTTGTTTTCGCGGTGCTCCTTGATGAGGACTGCGCTTGCTGCGTGTGGCGAGGCTGCGACGTAGAGTAACAATAAATCTCCCTTGCTTAGGCTGGTTAGGGCAGTCAAGCTGGTCAGATACTTTTTCAACTCCTCGAAGGCCTTTTGCTGCTGGGGACCCCAGTTGAATGGAGCGTTGCTTCTGAGTGTTTCAAAGAAGGGTAACCCTCGCTCTGCGGATCTGGAGATGAATCTGCTAAGTGCTGCTAAACGACCGGTCAGACGCTGAGCTGCTTTCTTGGTCGCCGGAGGTTCCATGTTCATGATGGCATCAATCTTCTCAGGGTTAGCTTCGATTCCTCTGGCTGAGACGATGCAACCTAGCAATTTACCTTCGCTTATCCCGAAAACACATTTTTCTGGGTTTAGTTTCAGTCCGGCGGACCGGAGGTTGCTGAATACCCTCGATAAGTCTGGTATGTGGTTCTCTTTTAGTTCACTCTGGACAACGAGGTCGTCGACATAGGCAGAGTGTAACACCTCTGGTGTTTAAGATGTAATTAACCTGACATGTCATCATCATTAGTCATTAATCATTCTTGCCTTGCATTTATGTTTGCTTAGTACTTGTGTAGCAATCTCTTTTCAAAAACCCTAAAGCCCAAATCTTCCTAAAGGGCAAAAATGGTAATTTCAACTCTGTGCCTAGTCTTGTGTATTTCTTGTTCAGTTTAGTGTCTTGAAGGTTTGTTGTGTTGTTCAAAAATCAAAATCAAAAATCAGATTTCAAAATCCCTTTGAAAAACCCTAAATTCCAAACCCTGGTTTTTACCCCTCTTTTAATAAGTTAAAAATTATTCAAAATTTGGACTTGGTCCAAAAAGGAAAGTTGTAGATCTTGTCAAGACGAACAACTTTGGTATTTACAGATTTTCAAGTTTCTATAAAACATCAAAAGTAATTTTGAAATTATTCAAATCTTAAAAGTGTTCCCTTTTCTATTTTCGAATATAATTCAAAAACTGTTTGGAATTTGAAAATGTTCTTATTGACAAAGTTGTAGATCTCATTTTTCTGCACAACTTTGGTATTCTGAGTTTTTCCCGTGCAGATCAAGTTTTGGGAGTAATTTGCAAAATACAGAAAGTCAAACCCTAGACCTAGCCGTGTTCATCTCCTACCTAGGGTCAGAGCAGAGCAGGGAGGGGGCCCGGCCATGGCCGCTCGCCGGAGCTGCGTGCGCCACGCGCCTGGCAGCCGCACGCCCGCCCCCGACTTGTCGCCTGTGACCGCGCCATCATTCTGCCCCCGCACGCGCAAGCGCTGACCTCCGCCCCCGTCCCCCACTGCTCCCCGACGTCGCCGCCGCGTGGCCATCGCCGGCAAGCACGACGCCCGGGTCCCAAACTGATTTTCGTCCCTTCTTCATCATGAGATCGATAGCACGCGCCACGGGCATTCTTATCCACCCCCGCGCGCTCCCTAACGGCCCCTGGCCGCGGCTATAAAAGGCCCGCCGGCCGGCCGGAGCTCCGCACTCACCCCACCACCGTCGCCAGCTCACTCCAGAGTCTCCGCCGCTCCACCACCTAGCCCAGAAGCTCCGCCTTGAGCTCGCGAAGCTTCCCAGCCCCTCAATTTTACCTCCGCCGCCTCCATTCGCCCGGCGTAACCCCATCTTCCCAAACTCCGGCGAAACACCGGTGAGCTCGGGTTCGGGAAATCCCCACTCTCCGGCCATGATCATTTTTCTCTGACCCCTGCTTCATCTTCCTTGCCTTCTTGCGCCCCTAACCGGCTACTGGTGGCCGTGCCTGGTGTACAGGGTCGCCGGATCGCCGGAGTGCCGCCGCGGTCGTCTCCTTCCTCGAGCCGCACCCTCGACCGTATCGAGCCCCAAGCCTCGGGCGAATCGCACTACCCTCGAGCGCGTTCCCGAGCCACACCCTCGAGCACATCCTCGAACCCCGCCCCTCGAAGCAGCCGAGTCTAGCCTCAGCCTCGGGCGAATCGCAACTTCCACCGAGCCCCAAGCCTCGAGTGAGCCGAGGCCACCCTCGAGAGGCTAGCCGCAAGAGAACCCGCCGAGGCCTCGCCGTCGAGGCCTCTTATCCATCCGCCTCGCCGAGCCTTGCCCCTGACTCTCGGTGAGCCCAGCCTCTGTTTTCTCAGCCGAGCCTCGAGTCTCGACGTCGAGCCCGCTCCGACTCGAGCTCAGTGCTATTTTTCCTTTTCAGAAATATGAATAGTCTTGTTATTTCATCTTTTTGTATGATTTTCTGTATTGCTCTAAAAATTCTGAAAATTTTACAGTTGAGTCTTTATACTATGTAGTATTTTATAAAAATATGAAACTTGACTTTTCTGCAAGAATTTGAAAATGTAAAATCCCTCTTTTAATTAATAAATGGATGGTTTTGGATTTTTAGAAAATCATTTATAACTCCAAAAATCATGAGATAAATTTTTGTGAGCTTCCTATGCCATGTTTAGTCTTTGGTGAAATTTTGAAGTCTTTTGAAACAAGTTGATTTTTGAGCATTTATCTTTAATTGTTAAATAGTGCTTTTTGTTAATTAACGTCTAATTTAATTTGAGCACCTTAATGACCTCCAAAAATTATGAAATTTGTTTTGCCATCTATCTACACCATAATGAACTTATGTGATTAATTTGTTAATTTTTGGAGCAACTGCATAAAATGACCTTTTAAAATAATTAAGAAATACAGAAAAGGTGATTAAGGTTCATGTTGTATGCCCTGTGTTGCATTGTTCATACTAGCATACTCATGAGCATGCATCATTGCATTCGTATAGTCACCGAAGAAGGCGTCAAGATCGAGGCAGCCGCCGATGAACCTGTCCCTGAGGCTACCCCGAGCTCCGACAACTGCCCTGCCGCCCTCGAGCCTGCCCTCTTTGCTCTTCAAGGCAAGCCCCGGTGCATTTAACCCCTTTCCTTGGATTTATAAAATGTTTTCCTTAAATGCTTTTGAGTTAAATTATTGCATTAGGTTTATAGGAGTTGTGTGCTATCCTAATTGATGCACTATCCACCTTGACCACTGATACACCCGATACCTGCTTTTCAAAAGTATTTGAAAAATGCTTAGCAATGCTTATTGAATTAGACTTTGCAATAAAATGCCATTTTCAAAAGTGTGATCACTTAAAGAACATTTATGGGCATTTGGCTTTACTCCATGCCTGTTGGCTAAGTATCTGATCCATACCTAGTCAACAGCGAGGAGAGGTTGTCCGAGCGTACGGTGCCGTCATGTTGTAGTCCGGGACTCAACAGTTGACACCGACCGGGACAGGGTTGAAAAACCGACAGGACCTGTACTCTTGGGTTAGAGTCCCGAGGTGCTTGTTGCTGACGGAAAAACTTTAGGGACCATCCGTATGGGGCCTGCTGGTCAAGACTTGTAACTATTCACATACTTCGGAAAGCTCTGGCTCCGAGGAATCCTTTATTGGACCGACAACCGCGCACTGGGAGTGGAGAGATGGCGGAAGTAGCATGTACCCACGTGGTCGTCGTACCTGGATAGGAGTGGTGTACTGTACTTCCGGGTGGCGTAGGACGGGGTCCAATCTTGGAGGAATCGTGGTAGACGAGTTGGCATATGCAAGCTTGGGTGCGACATGCAGTGTGGATAGGGATCCTCAGCTGAGTATTATTTATCTGGATTAACGTTGCTCCTCGGTTATGGAGACTTGGTCCACTGACTGTCAACGGAGAGTGGTTCTCAACTAGGAATGTTTTGAAATGTAAAATGAATCATGAACGATGAAGAATTGAGGAATGCGGAATCTTTCCAAAATAAAATAAGGTTTACAAAAATGCTTTTCTGCAAAATACTTGATCTTGCTTAAACCTTACCTTGACTACCCTAAGCCTCTCATTCCTGAGTCTTCTCCCTTTTTCTTAGTCGGGTAAGTCTTGTTGAGTACCCCAGTACTCAGGGTTTGTTACCCATGCTGCAGGTATGACAGAGTCCCCGATGTGTCTTGCACCCTGCTGCGTGACCATCGTCCAGGAAGAGGCCGATGAGGCCGAAGAATAGTTGTACACCCTCGGGCTGGGTGATTATAAGTATCTTTGTTGTTCTCCACTATGTTGCCTATGTCTATCTCTATTATCAGAACTTGGTTTGTAATAACTGCACCTTAATTAATATTTGGAACCCTGCTTTGTAAAACTATTGTTATTTAAGTCTTCCGCTCTTTATTCCGATGTTATTTGTAAAAGTATGCAATGTTGTAACCGAATTGTGAGATGATCCTGCTGAAGGACCGAGAAGCTAACCGAAAGCGACCAGAGGGGGGGGTGAATGGGAGCTTCAAAATTTCCTTACGGAAACTAGATGCCACTGTCCCAAAATCGACCCCAAGAGCGAACCCTAGAGCTTGCTAATGTCCACGACCCTATATGTAGGGTGGATGCTTCCTAGAAGCACAGCGAGACACTAGACAACTCTAGAAAGCCAACGCAAAAGACGGAAATCAATTCCGACAACGAACGAGCGAACCGCGGACGAAACCGTGCGAAACCAGTCGCATCGGACGCTGGCCTGCGTCCGATGCCAGACCACCGGAAGCGTCCGATGCAGACTGTGCGGTTCTGGAACCTTACTGTTCCACCATCGGACGCTGTGAACAGTAATCACCCAGCGTCCGATGCAAAGGCTCCGGCGCGTCCGATGGACAACGGACGCGTCCGATGCCTAGCGTCCGATGGAAACTAAAACGCCGAAAACGTGACACGCGTCACCGGAGCGTCCGATGCTAGGGACCCTAGCGTCCGATGCTCCCGTGATAGCGTCCGATGCTCCCGAAAACAGCGCAGTTCTTTGATGATTCAACCCGATCTCCTCTAAATCAAAAGCTCTAGGCCTAGGATTCGATCTGAGGGGTCACAAGGATGTTAGTGAGCTATCTCTAAGAGATCATGGCTCGAACCTAACTCCAAATCGGTGAATCAAGAAATTTCGGGGCATGGAGGCAAGAACGCAATCCAAAACGAAAATCGATCGATCTCCTAGACCGTGAGGTTAGAGTTTAATTCCTTCGGTGGAAAGGAGAGCCTCACGATCTAGAACAACTTGGTTCAAACGGTTTTGCAAAAGATGAACCGAGCAAAGAGATCAAGCGACGGGAAAATCGTGGAGAAAAAGGATTCCGCGAAGAACACAAAGGAAACGCGAATCACAGCCACGAACTCGAATTAAGGACGCAAATCAAGCCATCGATCTGTGCTCCAAAGTGAGGATACGGCCTCACTTCCTCAAATCAACAGTACACAGAGTGGAGTCTCTCTGCGGATCTCAACTAGCTAGAGCAGGGGATGGGAGAGTGGAAACCCTAGGTGCTAGGAAGCAAATGACTGCGCTAACTGAGATTGAGATCGGGAGGAGGGTGTCTCCCCTAGACTACTTATACTAACCTAGCCTAAGTCTATTTCCTACTCTACCCCTCTCTACTCTAATTACAGAGCGGACCAGCCTAACCCTAAGGCTATTCTAGTCCACCCGCTGGTGGTAGGTAGATCCGACGGCCACGCCCGCACGGTCTTCCGCGTCGCCTCCACGCAACCTTCAGATCGCCGCCACGTGCCGCCACCACTCTGCACCCCCGGTTTTGCGGCCCAAACCGGGAAACCAGCCTTTTCCATCAGCCCCCGGTTTTGAGGCCCAAACCGGGAAACCAGCCTCCAGCCCGAGTTTTGTGGCCAAACTCGGAAACCGTCCGCGCCCGAGTTTTGAGGCCCAAACTCGGAAACCGGCCCACGCCCAGGTTTTGAGGCTCAACCTGGAAACCGTCCACCGTTGGTTTTTCCCGGGCTCTACCAACAAACCGGCGTCGTAGAGGGGATGCACCGCCTGTGCACCCCTTCCACCGACATGATCGCACTTCTCCGCCTGTCGCTGTCGCAGGCTGCCAGCCACCACAGCTGATCCTCCGACCTCCAGTCCATCAGTCCAAGTCCACGTCCGCCCTTCACCGTCCGATACATCGGCATGGCACGTCCGCCGCACGGCACGCCCATCCTTCATCGCGCCCGGTCCGTCGGCACGGCACGTCGCAACTTGACCTTCACCCGCCATCGATCACTGTCTCCGTGCTCGACTCCTGCACAACACAAGCCAAAGAACATGCGCATCATCTCCATTGACAATCACTCATCACACAGAGACTCGGCATACACCCATGTATCCGCAATCTCCCCCTTGATGAGTGCATTGTCAACTCCACAACAAATCATGAATAAGAAGAAGGAGGTAGGAAGGAGTGGGAAGAGAAAACCCAACCAAATGACCCAGAAGCCTTAACAAAAGCCGAAGAAGGTCAAGTGGATGAAGCAAAAACTTGGTCCCCAAAGACATGGGCAACGGCTTGACGCAACCAAGCAAAGCAAAGCTAGCCCTCAAGAAGAGGTAGAACAGGCTCAACACCGCTAGCAGATAGCAATTGAAGATCGGAGGACAACAGAAGCAAAATGCTAGTCCCTCAAGATAGAGGCACAGAGGCTCAACACAACTAGCAAGAAAATCACTCCGAACCAATTGAAAATCAACCCAAACCAAATGGGAAAGCACACCAGACGATACCAATTGAAAGCCAAATGAAAAAGCTTATGAAAGCTCATGAGAAGCTAGGAACGTTTGCTAGTCCCTCAAGACAGAGGCAACGGCTCAACACAACTAGCAAACTCCCCCTCGACAAATGCAAGCAACTAGGACAAAAGATTTTCAGGGCATATGATTTGCGTAAATTTCTCCCCCTAGTTGAAAATGCACTTATCAAGGCCAAAAGGTATCGGAGAAGCAACTCTCTTCACATAAACTCCCCCTGAACACAAGATCTCCTTCCACAATGCATATGAAGTCAAAATGCAAGTTAGGAGCTTCAAGTATATAGTCAAAAGAGTGCAAAGATGCTCTAATCAGTATAGCTCCAGCATCTCAATTAAGCACTCAAATAGCAAAGGCTCAAACTGATCACTTATACGAAATATGAAGCATATGAGCATGTGAGCAGTTTTAAGCCAAAAGGATAGTCACCATCAAAATAGCACTAGACATGTATAGAAGGAATCCAAACAAGTGCTAAGCATATATACAAGGTGAACTACCCCTAGCAAAGTTCAATCATCATGCATAGGAATGAAGCATATACTTGTGATTTCAAATTCATATCGGAGTTGCAGCGGTAAAAGAATTCACAAGTTCATTTTTAGCATGTGATTGCGAGAGGTTGAAAGCTTGTCATCGCCTAACTTTTCAACCGTGCGAAGCCTATGCCGAAGCAATCAGAAGCTTAAAGCAACGGTTTCGGTCATACACTACATGGCTCAAGTTTAACTCAAAGTGCAATGAGAAACAGTCTCAATACCATGAGGTGTTGACAAGCAATCCCATCTTGATCTTTTCAATTCAACAATACTTGGTCCAGATTTTAAGCAAGTTATGAACAACCAAGCAAGTGAATGACTCAGAACTAGAGACATAGCAACCTAGCATATATGAAAAGCAGGAATGGACTCAACACACCCTACACATGCTAGTTGCATATCTCAATGGTGAACATTTTCAGATTTATATACATTAGGCATAATTCACCATTCCAAAAAATAGCTCGCTCATAACATGTAACAGTGATCAGAAAGAGCATAAGCTACAAGCATCATCATAAGTATCGGAGCAATACTAACAAGAGCATAATTACATTCTAGTGAATATAGACATGAAGCTCAGAATGTAAATGCGTATGCCCGACACAAAACTGAACGAAAGAAGATACCAAAAGGAGAGACTCAAGAAACTCAAAAGAAAAGAGCCTCAAAATAAAAGAGTCAGTCTGTACATCTCAAAATGCTTCCCCCATCTAAAAGGGGAAACACACACCAAGCTCACCCCTCAACCTATTAAAGGTTGATTCGTCTAAAGGCTTGGTGAAAATATCAGCCAATTGGTGATGAGTATCGACATGGCGAAGGTCGATATCACCCTTCTCCTGGTGGTCTCGCAAGAAATGAAAGCGCACATCAATGTGTTTGGTTTTCGAGTGAAGCACAGGGTTCTTAGCAACGCTAATGGCACTCGTGCTGTCACAAAGCAAAGGAACTCGAGTAAAGCTCAAACCAAAATCACGCAAAGTGGCCATCATCCAGAGTAACTGGGAACAGCAGCTAGCCGCAGCAACATATTCAGCCTCCGTGGTAGACTGAGCGACACTAGACTGCTTGCGAGAAGACCACGACACCAGAGAAGATCCAATAAACTGGCAAGTCCCAGAAGTGGACTTGCGCTCAATGCGACAACCAGCAAAATCAGCATCAGAAAAACCACAAAGCGAGAGGGTGGAGGAAGCAGAATACCAAATCCCGAGCTCGGGCGTGAAACGAAGGTACCTGAAGATGCGCTTCACCGCCTGACGGTGAGAAATGCGTGGCGAAGCCTGAAAGCGCGCGCACAAGCACACGGCGAACTGAATGTCCGGCCGTGTCGCCGTCAGGTAGAGCAGCGATCCAATCATGCTGCGGTACTCCTTCTGGTCCACTGCTTCTCCATCCGTGTCGGCATCCAGGGCAGTCGTCGTCGACATGGGCGTCGGAAGAGGCTTAGCCTCACCCATGTCGAACCGCTTCAGCAAGTCCCTTGTGTACTTGCCCTGGTGCACAAACGTCCCCTCTCGGGATTGCTTAATTTGCAACCCGAGAAAGAAAGTCAGCTCGCCCATCATGCTCATCTCGAACTCCCTGCTCATAGTATCTGCAAACTTGGCAACCAAAGCGTGAGAAGAACCACCGAAAATGATATCATCCACGTAAATTTGGACCAAGAGAGTATCTTTGCCTTGCTTGAGGAGAAAGAGCGTTTTATCTACACATCCCATTTTAAAACCCTTAGCTAGCAAGAAGGTTTTTAATCTCTCATACCAGGCTCTAGGGGCTTGTTTCAAACCATACAAAGCTTTGTGGAGTTTAAAGACATGGTTTGGAAACTTGGGATTTTCAAAACCGGGGGGTTGCTGGACATAGACCTCCTCCTCAATATAGCCGTTTAAGAAGGCACTCTTGACATCCATTTGAAAAAGTTTGAAACCCATGGATGCAGCATAAGCCAAGAGTATCCTAATAGCCTCCAAACGAGCTACAGGAGCGAAGGTCTCCTCATAATCTATCCCCTCCTTCTGACTATAACCCTTCGCTACAAGCCGGGCCTTGTTTCTCACAATGTGGCCCTCCTCTCCTTGCTTGTTTTTAAATACCCATTTTGTCCCAATAGGTTTACAGTCAGGAGGTGGTGGCACTAGAACCCAAACCCGATTTCGCTCAAAGTTCTCTAGCTCCTCATGCATGGCATTGACCCAATCCGGATCCGTCAATGCGTGTCCAACATCTCGGGGCTCAAAAGACGCAACAAAAGCAGATGAGCAAAGTGCGAGATGTGCTGTGACCTGGAGCGAGTAACTCGCTCGTCGATGTGTCGCCGAGCATCTGTTTCAGGGGGGGTGCTGGCGCTGGATGGTCGTGGCGCCTCCCGGGAAGAAGTAACCTCCCCCTCAACAGTAGCTGTTCCCCCCCGGGTACAAAAGGTACCGCGCGAGGTGGATCCCACGGCCCCAGGAAGAAGACGTCTCGGGGCCACGGGTCGTCGTCGAAGCCGCTCCCGCGGCGCGGCAGGCGGAGGGGGTGCTGGATCATCTATACCTTCAGCACCCTCTTCCTCGTTCATCGAAAAGAGGCTCTCCAACTCGTGATCACCTGACACGCTCAAAACGAGAAGAAGGAGAAACAAGAGTCTCGTCGAAGGTGACATCTGATGTCTCCATGACTCGGTTAGTGTCAAGGTTAAGTACACGATAGCTCGAGTGTGAGTGCCATAACCAAAACACACCGTCAGAAGAACGAGACTCAAATTGTCTAGGTTGCTTTTTTCAATATAAAAACAGTGGCAACCAAAGACTCTAAAAAACTCACCTTGGGCTGGCGACCAAAACGCAACTCATAAGAGGTCTTCTTCAAAAACACTCTCAGAAAAATGCGATTCGAAATATAGCATGCAGTGTTCATAGCTTCGGCCCAATAGCGCTAGGAGTCCTATGCTCATCAAGCATCGTCCTGGCCATCTCAACAAGGGTCCGATTCTTCCTCTCTACAGCACCATTTGGGGTGGTTGTATAGGGAGAAGAAAACTGATGCTCCAAACCAAGGCGTTTACAAAACTTCTCAAAATCCGAATGTTTAAATCGGAACCATTATCACTTCTAATCGCTCGCATCGAGTTCAAAGGGAACTCGTTCTGAAGACGCAAATCAGATCGCGAGCGAAGGAGAATGTCTCGGACTTCTCAACTAAAAAGAAGACCCACGAATACCTCGAAAAGTCGTCAACAATAACAAGCACATACCACTTCCCACCAACCGAGCTCACCCGAGCCGGACCAACAAGGTCCATATGCAAAAGCTCTCCGGGGTGCGAGGTCATAACCTTGGTCAAAGGATGGTGGGGAGCAGCAACCATCTTTCCATGCCGGCAAGCATGGCAAACTAGATCCTTCTCCAACGAAAGCTTGGGCAATCCTCGGATTAAGCCAAGTGAGCTAAGTCTTGCAAGCAAGTCAAAACTCAGGTGACCGAGCCTCCTATGCCACTTCCAAAGATCAGAAGAAGAAGGACTAGCCAAAAGACAGCGAGAAGATCCAAACGACTTTGAGAAATTCGCGCGAAGACATTCCCAAAGGGTGAAATCAGACATACAAGATCACCCTGAGGATCTAAGATCCGGCTAAGGTTCGTTTGAAACGAATCTCATAGCCTTCACGAAAAAGTTGCGAAACAGAAAGCAAGTTAAAATGCAGGTTAGAAACAAGAGCAACCTCGCGCAACACAAAGTGCTCATTAACCCGCACTGCACCAACGGACAATACCTTGCCCTTACCTTTGTCGCCGAAGGTTATGTACTCCTTTCCGGCGACCGGACTATGGCTGGAGAACCATTTGGCATTTCCGGTCATGTGCCTCGAGCAAACCGGAATCCACAAGCCAAATGTCCTCCAAACGCTCCTCCTACATCAATAAAAAGACATAGGGTGAACATACGGTCCAACACTGGGGTTAGTAAGATAAGAAGGAAACCAGTGTTGGCCGGCTGCTCAAAAGAACGGTCAGTGTAAAAACCAACCTGTCTAGGGGGATAGCGATCACCACGCACAGGAAAAAGTGGTCCGCTGGGGGGGAAAGAAGCGCTCACCGCGAAACTCTACCTGCGATGGGACAAAGCGCTCAACAAAGCCTCGCCACGGGGTCCGTTACCTGCAAAAGCAGGACCCGTCGGGCACGCTCTCTACGAGGTCTACGCCTAGGAGCCTGCTGCTCAACTCTAGCGTCTCTCCTCGGAGCTCTCTCCTGCCTAGGCCTCACAAACTGAGGTGCTCTACCTCTAGGCCTAGTCTCCCTCCTAGGGGCTCTCTCCTGCTGCCTAGGCGGTATGCTTCCCTCCAGACCTAGCAGCTCTCCTGAGGGCTTCGGAGCATGTCCACCACGAGCGGGTGAAACATGTCCGGGTTCTGCATCTCCCTAGCACGGCGCGCCTCTCTCCTGCGCCTAAAGCAGAACTCACTCAGGTGACCATCCCGCCCACAAAAGTCACACTGAAACCTCACCGCGCGCAAAGGGGGTTGTTGGTTTGCAGGGATGAGGGTATGGGTTCACCTTGCCCTTGCCCTTCTGTGGCAACTCCTCTCGGATGGGTGGCATTGTGTCAAGCTTGTTCTTTAGGTGATTGGGCTTGGGTTGCCATTGTGGATTCTTGGGTGGAGCCTTGGGGGGTTTCAACTACAACTCCATCCTTGGTGACAGGCTTGGCAGGCTCTTGGGTGGAAGCTTGGTTAGTTTGGGAGTAGTGGTGAAGTTGTGCTTCTCACAGGGGTTCAGACCACTAGACTCTCCAATCTTACCAAAACTGAAAGATCAACACTCTGGCCAAGACCTACACCAGGAGCCCCAGCAGCTCGCTTGAATGGGGAGATCATCATCCCGAGCTGAGGCTCACCACAAGACACCCATGACAAGACGGTCCGAAGGTATGTGTTTCCTCCTCGGTACGCACCTTGTCATGCCTCACATTGGCCATCTCCTGCTCCAGGCCCTCACACAAAGCACACCTCTTGACACAAGTGCTATCCGAGCCGGCCTTCTCAAAAGACTCAAGCTTGGCATTCTTCTCTGCCAACTCGGATTGCAAGACAGGACAAGTCTTGCACGCACCCAACAGCTGCGGTCTAGCTCGGAGCTCATCCACCTCATCTACCAGCGCAGCATGCTTACTCTCAGAGTGAGAAGATCCGTCATGTGCGCGGCGCAACTCTCGCACTCCAACTCTCCGACACAACCACGGTGGACCGAGCGAACTCAAGCTCCTTCACCGTGTCCTCCCACTTCTGCCTAAACTCCTTGCGCTCTCTAGCGGCACGCCTAAGCAACTTGTCTTGACTAAGGAGGGCAGCAGTCAACTTCTCAACCTCGGAGGAAAGCTCGTCGTAGGTGAGAGATACCTGGGAGGTGTCGTCGTCGTCGTCGTTCCGAGGGGTACGCTCTGGCTCGCCGTCGACCTCATCTCCGAGCGCCATGGTACACAGGCCTTCGTCGCCGGCAAAGAAGCACAAGCCGTTGAACGTGTCTCCAGCTTCTTCTTCTCGGACTCGTCATCACTCGATCGAGCGGAGTCGTCATCCGAGCCGTCGACGTCGCTGAGCGTGGCGAAGAACGCTCGCGCTCAGCCTGCTGCTTCTCCAAGTACTTCTTCTTGATGTACTCTTTGTTGAAGCCGCCCCGCTTCTTGTGCCTTGGGGGAACGTGCTTCTCCTTGTACTTGGAGTCGCGCCTGTGGCTGTGATCGCCCTTCCCAAGATGCTTGTTCTTCTTCTTGGGGCAGTCGGCGATGAAGTGGTCGGGGTCGCGCGCACTCGTAGCATCCGGTGCGTCCTCCTCCGCGACGACGGTTCATGCGGTTGTTGTGGAAACGCGAGAACCGGTTGGCAAGCAAAGCCAACTCGTCGTCTCCCAAAGACTCCAGCTGGTCCTCTGTCACAGAAAAGAGAGAAGAAAGCGCAAAGCCAGCTGAGGGGTTAGAGGAAGAGCCGGAAACCAAAGCC